>CM024470.2:58445423-59045423 GCA_014182885.2 Eucalyptus caleyi
GACACCTAGAGTGCCATAACTTGGTACGGAGGGACATTTAAGTGTCATAACTTTAAAATGGTACACTTGAGTGCCAATATCGGAGTAAAATGGGACACTTAAGTGCCACTTCGGCGAAAATCCGGCCAAATGGCTGACGTGGCAATTTTCCGGCGAGTTTGGTCCAAAACGGCGTCGTTTTGCACGCTGACGTGGCGGAGAAAACGCAAAAACGACGCCGTTTCATGTCTACATGTAAATAATAATATATAAAGTAATTAAATTAGATTTAAAATATTCAAGAAATTTAAAAAATAAGAAAAATTTTAAAATTTTAAAAATTAAGAAAAATTTTAAAATTTTAAAATTTTAACAATTTTAAAATATTAAGAAAATTAATTTTTTTTTTTTAAAAAAAAGGGGAGGTCGAACGGGCGGCTCCCCCGCCGCTGCCTCCCCGCCGTCGCCGGGAAGGGCCGGCGACGAAAGGGAGAGGGTCGGCCGGGGTCGCCGACCCCCAGCTGACCGACGGGGAGGGCTGCAAGCCCTCGTCGGATCGCGGCGAGGGCTGCGACCCTCGCCCCAGATCTGGGCGAGGGCTCGCGGGCCCTCGCTGACCGACCCTCCCCACTCCATCGCCGGCCCTTCCCGGTGGCGATGGCGAGGGCTCGTGGGCCCTCGCCGCCTCCCCGCTACCGCCAGGAAGGGCCGGCGACGGCCCGTGAGCCCTCGCCCAGATCTGGGGTGAGGGTCGCGACCCTCGCCGCGATCCGGCGAGGGCCGCAAGCCCTCGCCGTCGGTCGGTCGGGGGCCGGCGACCCCGGCCAACCCTCCCCCCTCCATCGTCGGCCCTTCCCGGCAACGGCGGGGAGGTGGCGGCGGCGAGGGAGCCGCCCCGTTCGACCTCCCCCTTTTTTTAATTTTTTTTTTAAAATTTTTAAAATTTTAAATTTTTTAAATTTTTAAATTTTTTAAATTTTCTTAAATTTTTAAATTTTTAAATTTTTTCTTAATTTTTTTAAATTTTTAATATTTTTTTAATTTTTTAAATTTTTTGAATATTTTAAATTTAATTTAATTAATTTTTATATTATTATTTACACGTTGATCCAAAACGGTGTCGTTTTTGCATTTTCTCCGCCACGTCAGCGTGCAAAACGACGCCGTTTTGGACCAAGCTCGTCGGAAAGTCGCCACGTAAGCCATTTGGCCGGATCTTCGCCGGAGTGGCACTTAAGTGTCCCATTTAACTTCAAAACTGGCACTCAAGTGTACCATTTTAAAGTTATGGCACTTAAATGTCCCTCGGTGCCAAGTTATGGCACTTGCGCTGTACTTCTGCCTCCACTTTTGAAAAGTGGAAAACATTTTTCCCCTGATTTAGAAGATTTTTTTCCTTTCATGGAAAACATTTTCCCTCGAGAATTCATTTTCTATGAAACGAACATCGGAAAATCCGGAAAACGTTTTCCCGGAAAACCTTTTCCGTGAAACGAACTGAGCCTAAAAAGATAAAGATTTAAGCATGGCTTGATATCAAATGGCGTAGTAGGAGAACTTGAATATCTCTCTCTCCCCCTCCCCCCCCAAAAAAAAAAAAAAGGTTCACGTTTTAAGAAAATTCATGAAAAGTCGAGCGTATATGTCAAGTTGCACCCAACTACATGAAATCTAATTGTCTAATACTCAAGCAGAAACTCCATTCAAGCAATCACTTCCTCACACCACGCAATTGCATCCATCAGAATATGGCCAGTTGGAACAAATCATACTCAGTCTAAATCAATTCTTAAACGGAAAAATTACCCAAACAATCCTAAACTTATTACATTTTTTTTTTCCAATTTAGTAATAAATCTTTTTTTTTTCTAGCCAATTCAATCATAAACATTTTGCAATCGTATCGATTCAGTTCATCCAGTCAATTTTGGCTGGATTTTTTTGTTGAAGGAGCCAAGAGAATAGTGGTAACTCAGCTTTGCCACGAAAACTGAGATCACTCGAAAAGGTGAAGAGGGTCTGGGTGAAGGAACCATGGAGGGTGACGGTGCGACGATCGCGATCCATCGTGAAGGAGCGGTGGAATGTCTGTGAGGGCTGCCCAACATCAAGGACTAGTTTCCGGACGTCGAAATTGCCGTCGATAGCCAATAGGATTAGTTTGGGAAGCAGCATATATTCCGAAGGACTCCTCTTGTTTCTATGGCAAACTCGATGAAGTCCAAGATGGTTTGGTGTGTTCGCTCTGCACAGTACTGCAGTTTACAGTTTAGACATATATTTCTTGAAAATAAAAATAAAAAATGCACGTGGTATGAACAAATAAGCAATTGCCCGTAATTAGTTTTCAGTTGTCGTAATTTATGTTCATTCAGACGTTTATATGTGTGGATATTATCTAAGATATGTCCAATTGATTGCATGAGAAGGACAGTCTCGGGCAGGAAAATAGTGCACGAAATTTCATTGAGTATTGGAGGGTGATAATGAAACGATAGTAGACGAGTCCTTTTAAGAAATAAATCGGTTGCTATACGTTATACAATATGTCACTTTCATAAATCCTAAACAAAAGTTTTTCAGCACGTTGCTATGATTCCATAAAGTTTCTCTAAACAATTTAGATAAGAAGGGTCGGAAATCTCAGAAATAAACTATAGTTCTTATTAATTGCAAGAGATTATTTTGAGTTATTTATTATCATAATGAATATTAAAAGCCAAGTTCACTAATTCATCAATAATTTTTTTTTTATGGGATCCACTTGATGATTTGTTGATGTCAATGTATGAAGTTGCTAAGATAAGTGAAAGAATGCTACATCATCGTCCACATCATGGTGAGACGATGATTCTTCACTATCTTTATATTGATAGTTAGTTTCAAACGCCATAGATTTTTTTACCTTCGAATATTTTAGGATCTTCGTTGAATTTGATTTCATAAGTTATGAAAGCTGCAATAAGTTCATCCGAATCGAAGAATTGAAGTATTTGAGCTTAAGGAATTGATATTTTCACGTAAGTCCATTCTGTTGGTAATGCTCGAAATATCTTGCTTTTATGATTCTCTTTTTGTAGATCATGCCATGCGTGGCAAGTCTACCCATGATGTACTTGTAGTGCACGAATATTTCCTTTGTGTGTTCATGGGACTCTCCGTTCTGAATGTCTCGTGATCTCCAAGCAATATATTCATCTCGGTCTCTTTTAAGTATCGGTGCCTTTATAGGCAAATCCCAAATTTCCTGCCGACCAAAAAGAAGAAATTATATTAAACTCAATAGGCATTAAAGCACAACAAAAATATGTACGACTTTTGATTTTAGACTATCTCGTTTCTTCCGAAATCTGTGTAGAATTAGCCGCGAATAAAGAATCAGCAGCTTAACATCTTTGTTGGAATATATGAACCTCTTTCGATCACAAACCATAACGCATAGTCCGTGGATTGAATAAACATTCTCATCATGCATTTTCGAATAAGTATAATTAGCTCCTTCAAACCTAGGAAGTTGAATAATAGAATGTTATTCGCAAATAAGCTCCTGTAAAGTTGCCATAAAAGATTTTTTTGCTCTTGAGCAACTTGCTCCAATGCCAATTAAAGAGGCTACCAGAACGATCAAAATGAGGGTGAATAGGTTGTTTTACGAAACCTAAAACATTTTTGTGGAATGCTTGCAAATACACTTGTGTAGAAACTTACGCAGATGCGGAAGATTTTAACCAACAGTTAGTAAAAGATTTGTGCGACAAATTCCGGCTGAAAAGGTCAATCTAAACTTCGAGGAATTACGAGACCTTCATTAGAATAAGGTCTCAAACAAAAGACCAAAGTCACACAATCTTGATGATTAATTCTTTATCCGAATAACATCTATCAGCCTTACATCACAATCAAATTGAAAACAAAGAGCTGATTAAAGATAATGATTATCCTAGGACATACGACATGTTGAACTTACCAACTCGTTGCGTTGCGAAAAAGGCATCGCAACCACAATCTTGATGATTAATTCTTTATCCGAACAACATCTATCAGCCTAACATCACAATCAAATTGAAAACAAAGAGCTGATTAAAGATAATGATTATCCTAGGACATACGACATGTTGAACTCATTAACTTGTTGCGTTGCGAAAGAGGCATCGCAACTTTTACTAGCTTTCTTTCTCAGCGTAGAGTGCACGAAATGGTTTCTTCATTCCTCCGTCAGCTGAACCACGTGGGAGCTAAGAAAAGCACTATTTTGCCAATCTCATAAAATAATACAATAGCCGGTACCCATCTTTAATACCAGAATAAAAATCTGATTTAAAGCATATTTTTGTATGTACGATCCATCAAGTTCCTCGACTAATCGTGCAAAGAAAATTACATTATTCTGAATGAAGATTACAATTGAAACTTATTAGAATGATCTAAAGTTGCGAATCTTCGATAGTAATATACTTATGAACCCAAAGCAAACGGCGTCATGATTAAAGCCCAGAACAAGGAGGCATGTGTTGGGGCGGCGGAAGCATCTTCTGGTCCTTGTTTGGCCCCTCTCCAACGATGAGGACCGTGTCCATTCCCCAGCTTGCATGGTGATCTAAGTGACAGTGTATGAACCACACCCCTACAAGCACAAATGAAAGAATAATTTGTCAATTATGCATTCATCTACATGACTAAATTCATGCAAAACTATTGGCGAAATGGATAAGAAATATATTTTTCCATGCATTTCTCCTGATGAAATCCTAATACCTGGATTATTGGCTCTGAATCTGATCGCTGTCCAGCCGTTTTTGGGGAGTCCAACGGTGTTAATATAGGGCGGATCCACTGTATTATACTGCGATACATAGGAGTCACTGAAATTTCCATTGCCCATTCCAACAACATAAAAGCTATAGCCGTGCAAATGCATGGGGTGATTCTCTGCTGCTCCAAAGTTGGTCCCTTGGAATCTTATTTCAACCTCCTCGTTATACTTGATCATCAACACTTCAGTGCTCACAAAGGCAGCTTCCCCTAAGGCCGAGACGTTTCCAGTGTAGTCGAACACAAAAGGTGGTTTATCCGGAAAAGTATTGTTGTAGACTCCACTTATATTGCTGCACACACCACATGAACATAATGTTATAGACACATTTGGATGTTGAATTATGCCTTCGCTCCAAGAAAATGAAGGTTTCAACCAGTTAAATTGGTTCGGTTTGGAAAACATTTCAACCTAAATCACCTCTATTGGTTTAAGAAAAATATTCAATCCGAACAAATAGGATCAAAGTTGGTAGGTCTAGCGATTTACTCACTTGTAGTATGCTTGGAGAATGCTAATTGATGGAGTCCAAAAACTTATGTTGTTCAAGCTCGCCGAATGCATAGAGCCCTGTGGACCAAGACATGTTTTATTAGCAGGACATGGCTGTTGATTCACAGACACCGTGATTGTAATGTTCCTAGTGATTTTGGTTGGAACTGTGGCTGGATGTTCTTTGCTGTTCAAACTCCTCAACTGGATAGTGAAGTTTCCAACATCGCTCTTGTTGGTAAAACCCGGAAGCTCAGGTAACGCGGGAGTCTCCGAGTGGTTGTAACTACCGCTATATTGGAATATCCCCCTTGTGACGTTGTCATTGGTTGGGGCATCGGTGTCCACAAACGGACTGAATTCCATGTAGTAGCGACCAGGGCTTTGGTTCGCAGTGACCAAAACGTCCATTGTTTGACCAGGAGTTATCATGAGGTAATTGGTCTTAAGTGGCTTCAAATAAGCTCCATCCATTCCAACTACGGTGAGATTGTGCTTGGCTATGCCGAAGAACATCTCTTCATTCATCCCTGAGTGGATGATCCGAAAGAGATACGTTTTTCCTTGCAAACTGTTATATTGTACATCAAACCTGCAAAAGAAAAGGAAAACACCTTCTTAACAAACCGAGGAAAAAAGGAAAAGCTTTTCTTTTTGAAAAATAGCATATATCACACTCATATATACACACTAGAATTAGTACCATTAGAGCATGGATAAGTGTCTCCTGGTTGACCATTGATGGTATAGGCCACAGACAAGTCTGGATCGCCCCCAGTAGCAAGAGCCTCATCAATTATGGCCTTCGTATCTCTCGTATACCATTCGGCTATGTGCCAAATTATAGTTTTATTAAGAAAAACAAAACAAACTGTTATTTGTGCATGTGTAAGTAAAAAATTTATTTCTGTGATTTAAGTTAGTTGAAATTAGAATACCAATCACAATTGTGTGTTGTTCGTCAAACTTGTAAGGGTAGTTGGTGCCACCAATAGGCAAAATGATTATAGGGCCATGTACAGTTGCACGTGTCCAATCGCTGTGAGCATGCCACCATAGCGTGCCTTCTTCTTCGGTGAGAATGACTTTCTGAAGGAAGCTTGAGTTCGTAGGGATCGGGCATTGTGTGACATTCTCCGGGCCATCGGACCAGGGATACCTTATTTGTCTCACTCCATGCCTACACATGTGGACAATATTAGGAAGGCGAGAGAGGAGGGGGGATCAAGGGTGGAGGAAGGGTGGTTTTATTTTTACCAATGAATAGTGACTCCATAAGGTCCTATGTTGGTAACATTGACATAGATGGTATCGCCCTTGTGAGCACAAATCTCCGGCCCTGGAAATAGACCATTCACAGTCAATACAGTCCGATTCATCTCACACAACATGTCAATGGGTGTCTCCTTTACCTACCACAAATAAAAAAACCATCCTGTAAAACTTGGGCCATCATACATTTGACATAGTCTCTCTTATTAAATTGATGCAAGAATCGTTTTGACACATTCTTATTTACAGTAACATTAATTCATTCAAAGCCCCTAGCTGAATTTTCTTCCGGAGTAAAGACTCCAAATGGGGTTGGAAATCGTATCCGAAAAGAATAAGTTAATAAATCACACAACTGTAGAAATTTACAGGATACTACTAAACTGTAAAGAAATTGAATATAAGTTGATTCTTACATTGAATATTGTAATATGATAACATTTACGATTTATGAGATCATGGTTGAATCTAATGCTTCTAAAGGAGTCTAAAACTCATAACGAATGGGCCAATAGTCTCTAAATGTTCTATATGGCCTGAAAATGACATGCTTGAAGTGCTCAAGGACGGGATATTGCTACTTACCACGAAATCATAGTGGAGGACTTTGCCTTGAGCTATGCAAAAGAGCAGGGTCAAGGTGAACGCATACCCTAGAAATGTCCCCATCCTCTCTCTCTCTCTCTCTCTCTCTCTCTCTCTCGGAGAACTTGTAACAATCACTTGATATGTTCTCTTTCTACTCTCTCTCTCTCTCTCTCTCTCTCTCTCTCTCTCGGAGAACTTGTAACAATCATTTGATATGTTCTCATTCTACTTGTGACCTTCCCCTTCAATGGAAAGGAGCAATTTATAGGAAATTTCTTTCAATGTTTAGCAGTCGCTGTCTCACTAGCGTGAGCCGCCTCCTTGATATGTTCTCTTTCTACTTGTGACCTTCCCCTTCCATGGAAAGGAGCAATTTATAGGAAATTTCTTTCAATGTTTAGCAGTCGCTGTCTCACTAGCGTGAGCCGCCGTAGTGCCCACAGAAACGTGCCCTTTGACCTCACAACAGATGAAACTTCAAGGAAGAAAAGATGATCATTTGTCTTTCGAAGGCCCGTGCTCATTTTTTCCGTGTTTCCACGAATGAGAAGATTGGTTAAAGAGCACCGCCAAGGGAAGAGCTGATAAATTTCTCTCGACTTACTTAGTCATACGGGCAAGAAAGAGAGAAAATTTTTAAAAAATATTTGTTTACGCGCTCATCAACTGCTCCAGGATTCATCAACGATTCCTGTTTTGTTATCTTCTAGAGACCAATAGGCGTCAACGTTTTCGTGGAGGATTGCTTGTAAAAGAAGAAAATGATGCAAATTGCAAAACATAGGAATGTAAAAGCGAGTTTGTTTTATTTTTCCAATGTGAAATAGGGGCTTATAGTCATTACTGCTTCTACCTGTTTTCGAAGAGATCTATGTAGTGGGGTTTTACCCAGACCGAGCTTGTCTTAATTCCTTGGCGAAACAGAAGCGTGCACGAAATCTCTCTTCTGATCTTGCTCTCGACATGTAAAGCATACAAAAGTGGAACTAGATCAGAGACTAGTACAAAAGCCCCTATTAAAACATGTTCAAGAAGCTGGCTACATGATTTGATTATTGAGACGCGGTGTGAATCACTAATTTTACTAGGGAAAGTCTGGTCGTTTATGATTTGTTAGATAAGTTGCACAAGCCCTACACCTCTATAAATGCCAGGATTACATGATTGGTAGACATAGCAAAATGGATTATAAATCCATTTCTTAATTTATATATTATGAGCCGAGTTGTTATATGAATTATTTAAATTAAGTAGATGAGTTATAAATGAGTTTAAATATAATATGAGTATTCATCGAGTCATAAACGGATGTATAACTTACTTAAAGATAGATAGCTATGCTCACTCTTCATTCTCTCTTGATCTCACACTTACTCGCTTCGCACTTTTACCTCTGTTTGGATATGAGTTTTCTTAAATTTTGGTTAATATTGAAGCATTTTAGCAATAAATGTTGGGTTATGTATTGTTACTAAATTTGTATTATATAGAAATTAGTCAAAATGGGTTAAAAGGGTTTATTTGGATCAAATCTTTTTCAACCCAATCTAACCCATCCATTTGATGGGTTTAATGATTTTAAGGGATATTCAGCAAAGAAAAATGAAAGGATAAGAGAAATTTTTTTCTTTTTAAATGGTTTATCAAATATAAAAAAGAAAAAGAATAACTTGTATGCAATTCTTGTTGATGTTCTAGGTGCTCTAGTGAAAAAGGCAAGTTGTGCCTTATTTGCGCTCACCTGACGTTTTATCTTGTTCAGAGAAAGGATTTGTTTGCCTCAGCAATCAAAAAAGAAAACTTTTATTTTTTTTGAGGTGAAAAATAAAACACTTAAAATGCATTACTGCCTTTTCAAAAACCCTAATCTTGGTAAGCAATTTTTTTTTCTTTTGGCCAAAGGATGCCTAGATTATAGAGGTAAAACTAAAACACAAAAATCACCATTCTCTTGTATCAAAAAAAAAAAAAAAAAAGGCCAGAAAGGAATTTTGAAAAAAAAATCATCTTCAATTTTCTCCTCACTTTATACTTGACTGTCTCTTTTTCCTTTTCCCCAATTTCCATTATGGCACCCTTAGATTTTCTATGCTTTTTTAGGCTCCAACGTAGAGGTGTGCATGGTCTAGGTGGGTGATTTTTGAACTAGAACCGGGAACCGCCCACTAAGAATCGGTTCTGAAAAATTGGAACCGAGAATCACCCGCTAGTTGCATGGATCCACCCTGGAACCGAATCACCGGTCCGGTCCGTTTCCCGGGTGGATCCATAAAATTGATCCAACCTCCGCACATTCCCCTTTTCGCCCTTCTCACATCTACTTATTTTGGCTCTACCGACCATGGTAGCTTTATTCTTCTCAAGTACTAGTGTTGTGGCAGCAACAATCGTGACCCTTGTGCTGCTTCCGTCCCGACCACCACCACCATCTTCGCCACCGCCTCCACCATCTCCTGCTCCTCCCTCAAGACCAACAATGAGGAGGACAACAAGGACGATGAGCCATTCTTAGACTTGGAGTTTGCCCTTGTCCTCGAAAATGAGGACAATGAGGGGGAGGCCTGAGGAGAGGGAGGAGGAAGAGGGAAGGTAGAAGCAGGACGAGCCCAACAATAAAGAGGACAATAGTGACAATGAATGCGGAGGTGGCAACAAGGATGATGACGATGTGGAGAGAGGGTTCAAGTTCGAGGTGGGGAAAGAGAATCAACTCATTATTTCATTGAGTTCGGACTAGGACTCAAAGGGAGGTGAGTAGATCCGAAAGTGAATTGGAGAGGAAGATTAAGCTTGGGGAGATTTTGAACTAAGAGAGACGAGATGGAATAGGAGAGTAGTGAATTAAGACAATATGGTGATTGGAGCCCTAAATTTTACATTTGCTAATTTGAATCTTTTTAAATTTAAAAATTAATATATTATTATAATATAAACGATCCGGGTTCAAATGGGTTGGGTGGGAGATGGGTGGATGGGTGGGCGGATCAGCTCATGGAACCGGAACCGGACCCCTTAACATGCATGTTTTCTTTTCCACATTTCATGGTGCAAATCATCTTCCCATGAATTGGAATCGGGAATCGGACCGGTTCTCTTAATAACCACCGGTTCCGGGTGGTTCCGGTCTGGTTTTGCGGGCAAAAGATTCCGGTCGTAAAATTGAGATTGAATTTAGAAGTTGGAAGTTGTTATGTCACACGTCTTATTAGGATCATGAGATAATTTTGTGGATTTTAATCGGATTCGATCATGAGGTTCTACGGAAAATGGACGGTCCGGGACCAATCAACATCATCTTCAACCTTGGGAATAGGTCTCGATTTTTTTGCACATCCCTTAACATGCATGTTTTCTTTTTCCGACATTTCACGGTGCAAATCATCTTCTTGGAAAGAAGAAGAATGTGCCAAATTTGGGTGCGGTTCATGTTATTTGACCAATGTCCAATAACGACCTATAGTGATGGCTGCTTCTCCCAAATTTTCTCTGGAGGTGCTGCATATTTTTGGGTTTTCCCTAGATTTTATTGACAAGCACGCTGTTTCAATCATGAGGTGACTAGGGTATTAGTGGGTTAGTCTAAGATTCGTTTGGCAAGCTGCACGAGCCCTACTCACACCCTTATTGAATTACTTGGACCGGATTGCAGCCAGGATCTACGTAATTGGACCAAAGACATCTGGTCGGCTCTCTTTACCGCAATTAATGGACCCCCCGACAAACCGTGGACGTTTTAAAGCAAGGGAAAATTCACTCAAAGCATTTTTCAACACGACTTGCCTAAAAAGTTGACCATGCTGTTTTTTTTGGTAAAGGTAAGAATAACTTGACCATGCTGTTATTAACGAAGTAATCGAATAATAAAATAAATAAATCAATAAGACATTAAATTTACGAGATTAGATTTGATGTGATTTACTTCATCGGAGAGCGGCACAACATTCCACTGTAAATCAAGTATAAAATAAAAATTATAATCACAATCGAGTGACTTTCAATGTTTTCCAGCTAATGATTATACTCAATAATGCACACCATATTTAGCCCTCACAATTTGTCATAAAATAATCTCCTAATCTCATAAAAGGGTTACACAAAATCTTAAGAAAAATTATCCAATCAATCCTGAACATGCTATATGATAGTAAATTTAATTTTAAATATTTCAATTTTATTAATATAGTCCTCAATTGTGATAGAAATTCTTATATAATTCTTCTCGTCAATTGTTGCCAAATCACTAACATGATGATTTCATTATTGCCAACCTTCCTACATGATATGATTTGTGATTTAACACGTACAACTCAATGCTAGCACATCATCTTTAATTTTTTTCTTACTTTTTCTCAATTTATCCTTATTTTTCCTTTTTTCGTGCTACTGTTCATCTTCTTCCTTTCTAGGTTTCTTTTCTCGAAATGAAGGGAAATCTTCACAAGCAAAGCTGAAGGAGTAAGGACAAGGGTAATCTTCATGAGTGAGACTTGTAACCTATGAGCTTCATGACAGAAGGTCAAGTCGTGAGAGTAATACATTTTTACGAGACCCTTCACTTTGAAACTTGCTATGTGGCATTTGCTTAATAGAATCATCAACTAATGCCTCAAGGAAAAGAATTCGATCTCCTACTTTCTCTCTTCTTGTAATTTTCCCCATATGCAGAGAAAATATTATCTCCAAGATATGCCTAACATGCACTTTTGTACATATGAGAAAATGCTAGGCTACAAATTGTTTCCGAAATGTAAATCTTTGTTAAGTGTTGTCCAATAATTATTTTAAAGTCCCAAAAACAGTAACACTGAAAGCTCAAGCCATGAAGGGACAGACAACGACTGCCTCTGAAAATTGCTCATTAAAGCATGACTTAATTCGGGCGGCCGATTTGCCAATAAAGACGAAAGGAAACAAAAATTATGTGATCATGCAATTAATGCTTCGACAATGGACGTTGAGATGTCACCTCTGCAAATCTGAAGGGCATGTCTTGATAGACATTTTACATTTTATTTTTTTGTTGATAATCTTGTGACACGAGTGCAGAGATCCAGCTATTTAGAGCTTTACATATATATTTTTCATGATTTTCTCAAATTTCAGTAAAATTACAAGTTTGACATGAAAAAAATAATTTATTTTTCACTTTTAGCCAAAAAAAAACTGCAAACAAGAAAGTCAATCATTGGAAATGCTTTTTTTTCCTTCCATATTTGAGAAGTTGAATTTAAAAAAAAAAAAAAAGTTACATCCATAAATAGAAAAGTCAAGACCGGTCATCACAGCCTCTCCACCTCGCTAATGGAAACTTTTATACACTTCTAATTGCACAACATCAACAGTCAATCAAATGAATTATTACTTATTCATTACTTATAAACCTATGTAACTTTCGAGGAGAATGAGTGATCTGAAAAATAATTTCCTAAAAATGATTATTTATATCACTTACAAAAATAAATAAATATAAGAAAATATTATAATCATTCACATAAATATTTAAACATAAATTATCATGGATAACAACAACATTTTCCAATGACTATTTATTTCAGGTGAAACAAAAGATCATTTTTAGCGAAATGTTTTCTAATTTATTCATTTTTTCACGAAATAAATTGACTATAAGTATTATGTATTTTCTTTCCAATTGATGATATAATTAAATATTAAACCATACCTTCATTTAATAGCTCAATTTTTTAGAATAATTGGCAATGGTCCCATAAAATTTCACAAGGTATCAAAGTTAGAGATCTTGAGTTCAAATCTTTCCAAACCCCCGTTGCCTCCTCAATTAAATATGTCAATGCTTAGTACTAAGCAAAAAAATCAGAGTAAGCATAAGGGGGAGTATTAAAGTAATTAAATATTAAACTATATATTTATCTAACAGCTTAAGCTTTTAGAATAGTTAGCAGTGGTCCCACAAAATTTGACAAATAAACTTTGACACGTAATTATCAACTTGTTAGGACAAGAATGTCTTACATTGCATCTAAAGATATCTCCCTCGTGTGAGATCTGCTTTTGGCGACAAATCAACAAACAAACATTGGAAGAATGAAAAAGAAATGTTTATGTTCGAGGCATATAGACACTTTCCTCAAATTGTTGCCAATTTCGATACCATTTCATTGGCAAGTAGTTTATTTATCAAGCAATCATTTTTCAATTGAGATGTTCCCTTGTGTTCACCGTCCATCACATGATAATAAGAACGCGAAAGCAAAAACAAAGTTAGTTTTAAGATTGGAAACGAGCTGGCCTAGTCCTATTGATCAAGCTTGTACTATTGGAATTATCTTGCGTAATCGCCAATTAAATCATTAAAGTAGGTCATGTGGGGGCTATAGAAGACAAGCGTAACATGGCCAATCTGTTAATCACTAAAATCATGGACTAAATTAACTTGTTGCATGCATGGCAGCGACCCTGCTCTTTAGATTTATTACATATCCCGTGGGCCGACTAGGTACATTTAACCATATTCTGTTTCATATGATAATTATCTTTGCTATAATGACACGTTTTACGGTAAACAATCTAGAACCTGACGATATGAATGAGATCATCCTGGTTAGGGGGAAACCAGTGATTCAGTCCAACGTTATATTTGCCCAAAGGTAAAAAGATCCACTACTAGAATGCCGGGAATTAGTCTACTGAGACGAAATCAAAATTCCTTTCTTAACTATGAATTAATTAAAGAGAATATGACTTTGACAAGAAACAGTGGCGTGCATGAACCGGGTTCTAGACGGCCAGATAAAAAATGGAAACAGCCGCCTTACGGTTCAGGAAATGGACATACTAGGTAGTTAACGGGCTTGAGTCACCACTAGGGTATTGCCTCCCAGCAGTCGGTGCTCAAAGATCATGTAAATTAAGCTCATCTCTATTATTAATTATGTGGGCTCAACAATTAACAATTGAGATGATATTGGTCTACATCATTTATAAAAATATGCATGGAATGACTTCTCGAGTATTATTACTAATGATGACGTGTAACATACTAATAAGAAAAGTGATCTTTATCGGCAACTAGATAAGCCTTAAAGCCTTTATTAGATTAATCCCTTCGAGGTGGTAGCAGAATAAGCATTAGCACGATCCCAATAGGCAATTCAAAAGGCTGTGATATTTTCTATTAAATTAAAAAAGAGAAAGCTTTTCCACCTGAAATAAATAACTACGGAATCATGAAAAATCACCTTTTTCATGGACAAATAGTTTTGCTAGTCTCATGTTACAGATATGCATCAAAGAATCAGTAAAAAAAAGTTAGTGCAGAAGGTCAAGTATTGTCGTTTTCGTCACACCGATTGATGATAATCCTAATTTTCTATAAGTTGCTCACTTTTGACCAGCTGATACACGGCGAAACGTGCATGAATTAGCTTTGCTTAGAGATTGAGCAAAGAGGAGCCTGGCTCTAGCACGCTAGATGAAGGCTCATTCTAACCCATTCTCAGTTGATTTCGACCAGATAGATGGAAAGAAAAGTTACGCCAAATAATTAAGTAGAAAGGAGTAATTAATTGGTAAAAAATCTCCTTTTTCTACCTAAAAGGATCTCCTCGATTCTAGGTTCCAAATTATTTATTGGACGAATCATGGCAAAATGTTTAGCAGCCTCTACTTTTTCTTTTATTTTTTGATTTTCTTTTCTTTTCTTTTCTTTTCTTCTTTTTCATTGTGTCGTCACAATAAAAAAAAAATTAAAAAAAAAAAATGAAAATTTCAATCAAAAAATCTAAAAATTTGCAAAAAAAAAAAAAAAAAGTTATTTATGTCAACGGTGATCATGTCATATTGAATTATTGATATCTACATCAACAATTTCTAGCCAAAATTGATTAAAATGACTACATTGACAATTCGTCAATATATTTAGGATTAAATTAATATAATTGAAAAGTTTAGAACCAAATTGGCCCTTGCAATAGATTTAAGATTTTTTGTTGGTAATTTTCCCATCTCATGTTTACTCATGTTTTTAGTATTGAAAATGTATAAACTTAGCAGAGGAGTAAGAAGAATGCTTGCTGTGCCAAAGAAGAAAGGTTGATGATGTAGAATAAATGGATTGGCATGGTGGAGTTCATTATGGTGCTTTTCCCACGAATGGAAATAAGTGCGATCACCGCAAACGCATTAGAGGTTGACCCACTTGGGGCGATGTTGAAATAATTGGTTAAGCATCTTGAACAATGTTGAATTAGATGATACTACCAGTCTGTTGCTTTGCATGAAGATAGACATCCTAATAGTAGAAGAACTGAAATAGTTAGATTTTGTTTGGCGAGGAATATTTAGTTGGAACCTCGAACTCTCGTACAAGGAGGAGTGTTGGCATAACCAAACCATAAAAAGATGAGTTCAACAAACTGATATGCATTAAGATTAGTAGAAAATGAACTACACAGAGCTTAAAGGTAGGGAAAATTATTCAATCAATCATAAACCTATTATACGGATGCCAATTTAGTCCTAAACTTTTACACAAAATTCTAATGTAATAATTTTGGCCAATTTTGTTGAAAATCACTAACATGGTAGTATGCCGTGTTAGACAGCCAACAATAAATAAATTGCCACTTTAGTGATTCATAGCAAAAATTGACTGATTAGACAATTCATCCCTTAAATGCAATATTGAAAAATTTAGTATTGAATTGGCATATATATGATAGGTTTAGGATTGATTGGACAATTTCACCTTTAAACTCATGAACAACCATGCGACATTTCATATTAGCATACGTTGTCTTGACTATTCCTCAACATTCTTGTCATCTAATGATAAGAAAGCCTACTTCACGTAAGTAAACCTATACAAGTAAAATGTTCCTCTGTCGTTGTTGCACAAGATTAGAGTTCATAAAGAGTAGTAATTCACAAGCAAAAGGAAGCTTGATTGCCCTATTCCAGTGTAGACTTTATGTAAGAGTCACGTGATATAACAAGTAGAGAATCCCCAATGCATAACCTGGTACTTGCAATAATGATTTTGTCTATGTGGGCAATGGTCAGGTGGCATTAATTGTGCATATGGATTCTGTGTGTGCAAGCTCCAACTAGGGATGTATTGGATACACTATACGAGATGAATTAAGTGAGATGAAGCCACACAAGAAATTGAACTGGTCGAAATCAAGACAAAAAAGCTTACCTGCTGATCGATGGATATCGGGACCTCATATAAGTCAGAGTTGAAGGATATTGAGAGCCACGATGAGTCATGATAAAATCAAGAGCAGAAGAGTGAGAAGATCTTCAGACTTCATTGCATTTAATCACACTGGAAAACTAAGTAGTACATGTACATGCCTTTGGAAAAATGGTACTAGAAAGTACTGTGTACTTCCCCTCACCTTCAAATTGGGTCCTCAAGATATTTAATTTAATTCATCTATCATAAAAGTGCAGGGATTATGCTAAACGTTCGTAAACGTGAGGGCATGTATATGATTGTGGAGAAAGGCAATCAAGAAGCCATTATTCCAATTCCGGCGGCTCTTCAGCCCTTATTGAGGGCATTCAGCGATGTTATTCCGGAGGATCTACCGGTTACCCTTGATGGATATCCAACATAAGATTGACTTTTTTCCGAGGGCGAGCCTCCCTAATTTGCCGCACTACTAGATGAATTCGAAAGATAACCAAATTTTACAAGACCAGGTGGGAGAACTCCTTTGAAAAGGCTTCTTGGGTGAAAGGATGAGCCCTTGTGTAGTCCCCGCACTCCTCACTCCGAAGAAAGACGGAAGCATGCGTATGTGCGTTGATAGCCGGGCAATTAATCGGATTACTGTCAAGTACCGATTCCCAATCCCTCGCTTGGATGACATGCTCGACCGGCTTACGGGATCAAAGGTCTTTACAAAGATTGATCTACGTAGCGGATACCACCAAGTACGCATCCGCCCTGGTGATGAATGGAAAACAGCCTTTAAAACAAGTGAAGGTTTATACGAATGGCTAGTCATGCCGTTTGGCCTCACGAACGCGCCTAGCACCTTCATGCGTTTGATGACTCAAGTTCTTAAACCTTTTATTGGCAAATTTGTGGTGGTCTACTTTGATGACATTCTCATATATAGTCCCGATGACCAACAGCATATGGAGCATCTAAGGGACGTCTTATCGGCCTTGCAGACGAACCAATTGTACGTTAATTTGAAGAAGTGTAGCTTCATGACTGATATACTCCGCTTCTTGGGATATATTGTCGGAGCAGAAGGCCTTCAAGTTGATGCAGAAAAGGTAGCTGCCATCCGCGACTGGCCGACTCCCCAAACCGTTGGGGAGGCGCGTAGCTTTCACGGGCTTGCGACATTCTACCGACGCTTTATTCGAAATTTCAGTTCTATTATGGCTCCGATTACCGAGTGCTTGAAGAAAGGAAAATTTCATTGGGGTGACGAAGCAGAAGCCAGCTTTGCTCTCATCAAGGAAAAACTTTCCATGGCACCAATACGATGCTCCCGAATTTTGAAAAGGTATTCGAACTAGGCGTGATGCTTCTAGTGTAGGAATTGGTGCTGTTCTTTCCAGGAAGGTAAGCCTATTGCTTATTTTAGCGAGAAACTTAATGATGTTCGCAAGCGATGGTCTACTTATGAGCAGGAGTACTTTGCTGTAGTACGAGCTATCAAGCATTGGCAGCCCTATCTTTATCAACATGAGTTTGTCCTTAACACTGACCATCAGGCACTCAAATACATTAAGAACCAAAGACATCTAAATCGAATGCATGGACGTTGGGTCTCCTTTTTGGAGCAATTCAATTTCGTGCTTCGACACAAGGCGGGCCACTTGAACAAAGTCGCTGATGCACTTAGCCGTCGTGCTGCAACACTTGTGACCATGCGCACTGATGTTGTGGGCTTTGACCACCTTTGTGCTCTTTATGCTGATGATGAAGATTTTCAGGAAATTTGGGAAAAATGTTCTGAGACAGGTTCTCACGGCGACATGATCGTTCAGGACAAATTTTTATTCTTTGGCAACAGGTTGTGCATTCCTCGAAGCTCTTTGCGGGAACAACTTATTCGAGAGCTACATGGTGGCTCCCTTGGAGGACATTGTGGGCGAGATAAAACTGTTGCCTTAGTTGAGGAGCGGTATTATTGGCCTCAATTGAAACGGGACGTTGGAAGATTTGTGAAAAGTGCTACATTTGTCGATCGCGAAAGGCCATTCTCATAACACTGGACTTTACACCCCTCTACCTATTCCTTCTGGACCTTGGATAGACATTTCAATGGATTTCGTGTTGGGGCTTCCCCGAACCCAACGAGGTATGGATTCTGTTTTTGTGGTAGTGGATAGATTTACAAAGATGGCGCACTTTATCCCTTGCAAGAAGACTTCTGATGCTTCTCATGTAGCAAGTTTATTTTTTCGAGAAGTAGTTCGTTTGCATGGTGTTCCAAAAACTATCACCTCTGATCGTGATACCAAATTCCTTAGTCATTTTTGGAGGACCCTATGGCGTTTATTTGGGACCGATTTGCAGTATAGCAGCTCCTTTCATCCTCAAACCGATGGGCAAACTGAAGTTGTCAATCGTACTATGGCGGATATTATTCGGTGTCTTTGTAGTGACATGCCAAAGCAATGGGACCGGTATCTTGCTCTGCTGAGTTTGCTTTTAACAACACCGTCAACCGTTCCACGGGCAAGTCTCCGTTTGAGGTTATCTATGGGCGAACGCCACAACATACACTGGATCTCGTGCCTTTGCCCAAAGTCCAGGATATAGTGTTGCGGCTGAAAACTTAGCAACAAAATTACAAGAGATACAAGAGGGTGTGAAGCAACAGCTAGAAGTTCCACTACTGTTTACAAAGTTGCTGCAGATAAACATCGTCGCCTCAAGGTATTTGCTGAGGGTGATGAAGTAATGGTCTACCTCCGCAAGGAACGCTTTCTGTTGGTACATATAACAAGCTGAAGCACAAGAAAGTTGGTCCCCTGTCGAATCGTGAAAAAATCAATGACAATGCCTATGTTGTTGATCTTCCTAGTGACCTTAACATCTCCCGACATTCAATGTAGCGGACCTATTTGAGTATCATCCTCCAGATACTCCTCTTTATCCTAATCATAACTCGGGGTCGAGTTCTTCTGAAGTGGAGGAGACTGATGTAGAACAATATGCAAACGCTTTTCTGGAAACAATGGAGCGTCATAAGAGCGGGCGGTCCCACAAATCAAAGAGGATTGCGTGATCTTCAAGATTGCAAAGGGGATTACAATATTTGATTCACGCGTTTCCCTTTATTTATTATTAGATTTAAGATATTCTAGTTTATCAATATCGTTTCTTTAATTTGTTATTAGATTTTAAATTTCCTAGTTTATCAATATCTTTTCAATTTTGTTACTAGATTTAAGTTATTTTGTTATTTTCTAGATGGCGACCTTCTTATAAATAGACGCCAAAGATATTGTAATCAGCACTTTATTATTCAAAATAAACACCATCCTTTGGAATTCTTTCCAAGCTTTGCTTTCTCTGCGTCACATAGTTAGCTTAATAGTATCGCGACCTACCCCTAGGGGGAGGGAATGAGTTTAGGGGTATTGCTTAAAAGGTGGGCCTACGGTTCATGATTAGGCACTAGCTCTCCTAAGCTCATACCTTGCGTGATATTGATATGTTTATAAGAATTTTGTAATAAGGAGTCGCTACTAGTTTATTGGAGTTGGCTAGAAACCAAGGGAGGCATGAGAGCATACCTCATTTCTTATGCAACCAGAGAACTTAGAGTTGGGGACTCGATTATACTAATTAACTAATTAGTGCAATTTCGATACCTAATATTGTTCATTTTAGAAAGAAATTTTGTCAAGCCGTTCGAATTAATTTTAGACCAATCCACTAACATGTGAGGTGATCATTAAAATAACAGTTAGTAACCAAGGAAAGCGTTTAAATAAATTGCATGAGAGAAAAATATTTAACATTAAGGAGAAGATAAATGATAATATTAACTAGACTAAAGGGATTAAAACAGCAAAAGCATGCAAACAAGAGTAATTGTCTTTGAAGACAATTGAAACCCTAAGATAGAGCCCTAAGGGCTTACTCAAATTTTTAGCACACTTTAGAGTTAAGAAACTCCCACTTTTTAAGAAAATAGCTGGAAATTTCGTTTTTAAAATTTTTCAAATGATATTCTGAATTTTCTGACATTTTTTATTTTTATTTAAATTTCTAATTTTTAATTTTTTTAATTATTATTTAAAAAAACTCTAATTTTCAATATTTTTTGAAAATTTTTAATTTTTTTAAAATGGTCGAAATTTTTAATTTTTCTGAGTTTTTGAATTTACGGAAATTTTTTTAAATTTTCGAAATTTTCGAAATTTTTGAAATTTTTTTGAATTTTTAATATATTTTTATACAATATTATTATATTCAGGAAATACGGGTTCGGACGGTAAACCCAATCCGGCCCGCTGATCCGATCCGAGCCCAGGTCCTACCCACGTCGGAAATTTTTTTTTTTTTTAAATATATATTTTTCCTTTCCTTTTTTTCTCTTTTTGTCTTATCCTTGCTTTGTCTTTTTCTGCTCCTCCATCTTTTTGCACTCCTCATCCCCGAAGCCAACTTCTCTTTGCGATTGCTCTCTTTTTCCCTATTTCTTTTTTTTTTCTTTAACTTTTTGCTGCACTTTCTTTCTTACTTTTTCTTTTGTTTTTTGTTTTTTTTCTATTATTCTTCCTTCCCTTTGGTCTTCTTCTCCCTCGTGCATCCCCACTGCACGCCCGAAGTCTTCTCTTCCCCAAAACATGGCCTCATCGAAACTCAGCCAAACAACAATGCAGCTCGGAAAAACCGGCGATCCTTCCACCGCCGAACTTCCATAGGCCGCTAGTTGGCCGGAGATCATCACCGTTGCCGGAATGCTTCCAGCTAAAGATTAGATTTTTGAACTCCGTCGATTCGAGTACTAACACCGGCATGAGCAAACAACGCGATGGAAGGGACTCAAACTCGAACAAAGACAATATCACAACAACGAACCTCGCAGAAACCATTTCCAAATCTCATTTTGACATTTCATCAAAGGCATAGAATGCACCAGCTAAAGGGAGGAACCAAGCTCGCCCAGGGCTATTGTTTGGACCAAGCAACAATCATCGACACACAAACAACATTCCAAACCAACTCAGAGACAGATCACATCAAATTTAACATGGGTATGAACTCAAGGATGATAAGGCTCGGTCAAGACCAACTAACATGCTCGAACTTCATTCAAGCATCCCCGCAAACAGTTGGCATGCGCGACTCGAACGAGAGATTTCTGACGCGGTCGAGACTCAAACATAGCCCTAAGTTCCTATCGAAACATACCAAAACGCATAACAAAATCAACGAAGGACCAGCGGGACCGAAGCTCGCGTGAACTAGTCGGTCGTGAGCTCCGGTCGACATCTCCTAAAACGGGCACCTATGGTTCGGAAGGCTTACCCGGTTTGGATGATGAGCAACCGGCGGATCTCAAGAAATGCCAAAACGCTCTCTCGGTCTCACTCTCTCCCTCCGGCTCGCCTTCCGTTCTCTCAAGCTCTCCGGTCTCGCTCAAGCTCTCTCTCTATCTCTCTCTCCTGGACTCTCAACGAAGAGCTCCCGCCTACGTGTAAAACTAAGGCCTAGAATCTCTTTGAGCCTGAACCAACCCAAGCTCTCTCAATCAACCCAAAAACCTAAATCTCGTTAAACCTACCAAGCCCATTGCTCACAACTCACGGCCATTTCAATGCTAACTTTCTCTCATGAATATTTGCACACACTTTTTCCAGTAAAAGGAGAACGCCCATGGATTTACAAACTAACACATTCGATTTTCAAACAGCAAAAATGCATGGCCGTAAACTCGAATCTTAGGTAAACAGACGTGGACTGAATGAACTAAAGTAAAAAGTTATGACTTTCTAAAAATTAGATGTTTTGATTTGAAAGACCCTCTTGAACGAGGACGCAGCTTCACTTAGGCATTATCACAAACACATGGTAGTCGGCTAGAATGCATAGCACAGAGACAGGTTTACACAGTTTTCGTTCAAGCGTTTCATCGAGCACTGGGCAAGAAGTGATGAGAACGACGCTGGCCACTTCTTAGGACTCGAACTCGGACCTAGACACGAGTGAACACAGGGAAACGCTCAACATCAAACAAATTGACTCAGCTGGACACAATAAACTCAAGAATCAGAGAAAACTCGCTTGGCTATTCTATTACCAAAACAGGGTAGTGCCAAGAGGGTTCATGGGGATGAGTTTCGGTCATAAACCCCTACTCGGCTCGAAGATGGCGGCGTGATGGCTAGTTTGAGACGAATTGAATTCAGTCGACCACCTCGCGATATCTCCGAGCAGAGATCCTCGGGAACGAATGGTTTGAACCGAAAGGAAACACACCGGAAATGCCGAGATTTGGGAACGAAAAGTCTTGCCCTCGAGGGCGTTAATCAGAAATATAGTTTATTTCATATCTTTGCAATTTAAGATGGTTATCAAGATTTTCCACCCGTCTTGTGTATATTGTTTAGAGAATTTTTATGGACCTTTGCCTCAACTTATTTTGTAAAAGTAAATGATTGGAAAAATATTTTTCTATAATTGTATCTCTTGAAATAATTAGTCAATTAAAATATTTCAATCATGTCTAAATATTTTTGTGGAAAATAAAAATATTTTTCAATCATTTATTTTTGTAATCGAAAAAGTGATTATTTTAGAAAAATTATTTTGTAATCATTTATTTTTTGTGAAATAGACGTGATTTTTTGTTTAGCCTCAAAACCACGGCTATTGTGGCCTGTGGAGGATACAAATTATAAACAATTACGATGCCAAAAATATGAAAGTCGAATTCTCACCAACCATGTTCTTTGTTGATACTTTGAACTGATTTATTAATTACGAGGACTTGTCTACTTTCAATTAAATATTACTCTGCAATATTCAATGAAACTCGCACCATTTTCCTGCTCCAGACTATCATTCTTATCCCATCAATTCGATATAATGTTATATCATGAGAATTGATAAATAATTGCTACTGAATTTTTATTAGTTTATACCACGTGCATTATTTAAAAATATATCTAAAAGTATCAGCTGTAGTACCATGCAACGTGGACACACCCAATTAATCGGGACCGCATCAATTTTTACAAAGAAACAAGAGGAATCCCTCGTAATGTATGCCGCTTCCGGAAATAATAAATTAGTTTCCTAACTTTATACATGCAACGCACGTCATTAATTAAAAAAAAAGGGACCTTATTCTATTTAATTAGTCATCGTCCACGTATATATCCGTGACAGGTATTTAGTATAGTATAATCTGACTTAATTAATTGAGACCATCCAACCATTTATTTAATCGTTGCTGAGTAAACATGGCAATTTTGTTTTGGGCCATAAAACATAAACAATAAATTAGATATAGGTGTTTTAATAAACAGATATATGGGCATACAAATCAGACAATGTTTGCTGACGTCAGTGGAATTAGAGCTAAACAGAGATCAAGGTAGAAATAGATCTAATTTGATTCAAAATCTCAATAAACATTAGACTTTACTAATTGTTAATAATAAGAAATATAATTATAAATTATATCTATGAGATTAATTTAAAAGGCCAACAATATTATGTTATTCCGCAAAATTTCCTATAGATTCTAAGTTAAATCAACTTTCCAAAATTTGTTTCCAAATATAATTATCCAATTCCTATTTCTTTGTCAAAATCTCCTTTTTATTTTATTTTATTTTATTTTATGTGCACGCAAACTAATTTGGTGGAACCAACCTCAAGTTCTACTTCTACATACAAAGTGAACTAGCAATAAAAATAGCAAAAACTGACATATTTTTGGGAAAAGGAAATTGCAAGCAAGATTTATAAAGGTTCGGCTTAAATGTGCATGCTCCTCTGATCCGACTCTAATAGCCAAAATAGGCTGAATTCAAGTTGTACGCCAAGTGTATAAATACCACCTTGTTACAAGTATAGAACTTGCTATCACAAAAAACCTGTCCTTTTAGAGCAACCTCACTATAGATTAAGTAACTATTGGAGTCTTGAATAGTTGTTCTCACTACCTAGCACAAAAGTCAATAAATTCGAACCATAAACCACACTTTTAAGTGTTTACCAAGAGTCCATTGCACAATTTCTCATTCACCTAGACAAAGGCCTTTTTATGTACAACTTCTCTCGTATCTTTAAAAAATGAGTTTCTCATTCTTACTAATCATAGGAGCAACAATTGAATGGAAATTACAAGCTTATAAAAGAGACGGACTATAAAAATCTCTTAAAAGTACTCAAATTCTCTTGTTTTTTTTGCTCTTTTCAACTATTTATCTTCAGGCCAATTCTCTCCTTTTTATAGAGCTCGAAATTTGAATGTTGCTGTTGAACCTTGTAGCCATGATATTTGTCTCATCCTCTTTGAAAATCTCAACAAAATTCCTTGGAAAGCGCAACCTTGCTTTAATTTGGATTGTCAATCATGACCATACCATTTCACCAATCTCTTGAGTGAATTAGCTCATGACTTTGGAAATGCCTTTTCACACATTCGGACTGTTTTGTAGAATCTAGTTTGGTTCTACACCCTTATGCAATTTTCCAAATATAACAAAATTGGACTCATAGGTTTGAAGAATCTAAACCTACCTTCTGCATGGCATTTAAATAAACTCATAAATCATGATACAATTAATGAATTCCAACGTTAGTAATTTAATGTTAAAACTGATCAATTTAAAGCATTAGTAAGTTATATAAATAAAATTTGATAAGTTAATTCATAAATTGGTAATTTGAAAATGACATAGAAAATGGTGGTAATTTTCATAAATCTATGGATAAGTTGATGACGAGTTACCTGGAAAAAAAGAAGAAAAGAGTCAGCTATCATTTTTTAATCAACAGTTTGTTGACATTTACCAATACTGATTAAAATCTACCAGCACCAAAAGAAATCTTTTTTTTTTTTTTTTTTCGCAGGAACAACAAAAGTCCATGTAGGAAATATGAGTACTTCTAATATCTCAGCAAATGCTCAACAATCAGACGTCTTATAAACAAACCGCTCGTCAAGGAGAAAATGTCTTATTTTCCATGGCAGAATAGTTTCGTCTTCAAGAACATATAACAACAGGAGAAATTGCTAAGAAGGAATTCAACCAGCGGAGGATTGTTCTTAAAGTCAACCTAGAAGACAAACCCTAAATTTGAGGTATGTTGACCATTAAGCTAACCATGATCAGTGTACTAAACAAAAAGATCTTGAGGACCCATCTTGAAGGTGAGGAAAAAGTACAGTGTACTTTCTAGTACGATGTTTCCAAAGGGATGTACATGTACTAATTTGTTTTCTTAGTGTGACTAAATGCAATGAAGTGCAGGTCTTCTTCAACTCTTCTTCTCCTGCTTCTATCATGATAGATCAGGCTTCTCAGTCACCTCGCACTCTCGTTTATATGAGGTCTTGGGTAGGCACATCTCCATCCACTATTTTGCATCTTATGGCAACAGAAGGTAAGCTCTTCGTCTTGTTTTCCACCAGTTCAATTTCTCGGGCTATCCTATCTCCACTTATCCATGTCGTGTGGTCCAATTGATATGTCATTAACTGATGTGCGCACATGGAGAACTCATATGTGCAGCTTATCCAACTTGCTCATCGCCTAGATAGACAAGCCGATAATGCGCACCATGGCTTCTTAATCACATAAGTCTCACATAGAGTCTGCAATGGATTGTGCCTTGGATATAAATTCAATGCACCCACTTTCATAAATGTCTTATTGTTAGGATATTCGTCTTCATCCAAATCGACACGCTGGTAGTATTATCGATTTCAGCATCATTCAAAAGGGCTTAAGCAATTAATTTATCATTTTCCATTCTTCATTTTCCCGATTAGATTGACATCTCGTGTGTTTTGAGCAAATATGTTATTTATTCCTTGTGCACTTACTCGATTTATAATTTCATATAAGATTAGACTTCTTTTGTCAATCCATTTTTTCATATCCTCAAACTTTTCATTTTTCACTCTTCACTCTTCTTGAGCACACCCAAATCTTCATCTTGCTCCGCTACCATGTATTAACATCTTAGTGCTGCAAACATGCAAAAACATATGATTAGTAATTGTCCCACTCTTAAATATAAGTTTATATATTAATCAAATCGAAATTGTAGATCTGACTTTATGGCATCTGAGAATCCCAACCATACCAATTAAGTAGACATGGAATAAGAGAGGAATTTGGACATTGGTCAATTTAATTTTGTGGCAAAGGGATGGAATTTGGCCACGCGTGAGGGACAGGCCTGTTGAAAATTAAGAGTAAAATTTTGAGGAGTTGGACTACACGCGAGAACTTTGCTTATATCCTTGTATATGAAGCAAATTGACTATAGGGATATCAAATTGATTTTCGTGGAAACCAAGTGCTTAATAATTGTATAGAAATTGTGGGCTTATTTTTCAGAGATTGTAGGCCATTTGGACTTTAGCCACAAAGTTTCGAGCCCAAAGCAGGCCCAAGAGGCCCACAAGGCCGTCAACCGAAGGGAGGAGAGAACCGGATGGAGAAGGCCACGCCACCTCCTCCATTTGTCCTCTTGATGAAGCCACTTGTCTTCCTCTTGGAGCCAAGTGTCTCTTGCATGCAGAATCTAATGATTACTAGCTAATTAAGAAATTAAAAGAAAGAAGGGGAGGCGGATTGATCGAGAGAGAGAGTGAGACCGAGCGGGCGAGCGAGCGAGAGAGAGAGGAGGAGAGTTCGAGTTGGAGAGAGGGCGCGCGAGTGTGAGCTGTGAAGGGGGAAGAGGAGGACCATCTTTCGCCATGCACCAGTTGCCGCCGTTGACGCCACCTAGCTTCGCCGTTGATCGAGCCACGCTCGAAGTCCTCAAGTCGTTGTTTACTTGCTATGGTTGCGTTGGACTTAAGGCAAGTTAAGTCCATTGATCTACATTATGCTGTGCTGTGGTAGTCTAGTGAAATGTGGTAGATTTTGGAGATGTTTGAATCTTGATGCTAGATGTTGGAATTTCGAAAGTATAGGAGTAGTTCTTCAAGCTAGCAAATTGTTTCATGGAAAAACAGATTGACTTTTGGCAACTCCGTGAATTTTATGCGATTATCCAGTTGGAATCTGATTTCGTATCCTTAATGAAAGTTGTAGATGAAATCTTGAGGAGTAACATAATAAAATTTTAGAAGAAACGGACAAGTATTGGTTGGTGAAACGATTTTTTTCTTTGAAATTGTTAAATCTGGAAATCGTTACCGAGGGTTAGGGAGAGTTATAGTGATTATAGATCACGATCTATAATGAATCTGACTTTGAGTTCTTCATGAAACGTTTACCTTTAGGTTTTATCTATAACATATTAAAATTTCAGAATTTTCTGAGTTCATTTAGGGGTTATACCGAATTTGCTATTAAAACTGTGCAATAGTGATGCTTGAAGTTTTATGGCTGTGATGCATAAACCGTTGCGATTCATAAAAAGTTTTCTTGACTTTTCAGAATTTATTAAGATAGTTTACTAATTTTTCCAGAATTTCAATTAGTAGAGTGCCTTCTGTTTTATCCAAGAAACTGTTTTATTTTAAGAATAAATGGATTGCTTTGTAAGCTGAAATGTCTTGAGTTGTTATTTATACAATGGATGTTGTGACATTAAGCATATCATATGGCATCAAATGTTATTTTCAAAGTGAGACATATATGTAAATATATCATGATGTTGATGATACCGTTGGACCCTTGAGTCGATGATGCCTCAAGAGTTTCGAGATTCCTGAAGGTGTGTGCCGGATGTCCTTGGGAGTTTTGAGATACTCGGAGGTGTGTGCCGGATGCTCAGAGGTGTGTGCCGGAAGCCTTGTGATGCCAGTTGGGGTACAAGATGCCTAGAGGTGTGTGCCAGATGCTCGGAGGTGTGTGCCAGAGGTCTTGCGGTGCTAGGTTGGGTGCGAGAGCCAAGAGGGATGCAAAGATTGGTCCCCGGGAAAAATGAAATCCTTTTGAATATTAAAATGGGAAATAAATAATGCACATGTGTGCATATGGCAAGGTGCATGAATTGTCTATGAATTTGAGTTGATATTATTTGGCATTGAAAATGTGGTCATTAAGACATTGAATGGATCTCATGGAGATATATGCATGATGCATGGATGATATGCACATTTCACATGAAATCTTGATTGTCTTGCTTGTTGTATTGTGTAGTTTGATGGATCTTTTACTGCTGAGTGGTTGTACTCACCCCTTTTGGGACTAACATTTCAG
Source organism: Eucalyptus caleyi (assembly GCA_014182885.2). Lineage (NCBI taxonomy): Eukaryota > Viridiplantae > Streptophyta > Magnoliopsida > Myrtales > Myrtaceae > Eucalyptus > Eucalyptus caleyi. Next base: position 58,473,937 of record CM024470.2, read on the forward strand.
ACTAGGAGTTAGTCTCTATCGCCAGTCACCCCTGGTACTTTCTATGGCATATCGACCGATGTCGAGGTTGAGTGTACGGAGCATCATCACCTTGAGATACAGGGGTTAGTTTTTGTTCGTGTGCAGGTTCTGATTTTGTATGACGTTGGATCACCCGTCGGTCCCTGTCACTCAGGAGTTCTTGTCCGTGCATATCCGCCATGACGGGGTTATGCTGGGGATGCTGCCGCCGTCGCCAACCGATAGACCAGGTTGGGTGTGACTGAGCGTGATGGAGGGCGGATGAAGCTTCTTTTTGGATAGCCGACACTGGATGATGGATCGATGTACATGACTATTGTAGAGTCGGGTACTTTTGGTTATAGCCGAGCTTAGAAAAGCCTTGGCCTTTTGATGTACCGATTCATGATGTCCATCAAAGTTATGTAAATAAAAGTGTTCGGCTTTAACTTATATAAAGTGTGTAGTTAGTGTGCATTGCATTATCCTGTTGAGCATGGGGTAGGGAGATTTTGATTTTGCTTCTGTTATATGAACTTCGCTGGGATCGATTTAAATGATACAAACCCCCATGATTTATGGAACCACTATAATTCAATGGTATCAAAGTAGTATGTTATTAGGACAAGTGAAAGGTAAGCAAAATGTGGCGATCCTAACGGATCGGGGGCCGTTTTGGGGTGCCACTGACTTGGTCTCTGATAACAACAATTTACATTAATAAATGTCTGGGCATTGACAAATTAAAATGTGGCAATTTGGAGAGTATGAATTTTAAATAGACTAAGCTCCTTTTGTATTGCCCCTAAAACATTAAACCCTAAACCCTGACTTTCTTTTTTGCTCGACCTCTTACCAAGGAAACTACTTTATTATTTCCGGAAGCGGCACACATTTTGAGGGATGCCTCTTGTTTCCTTGGCAAACCCGATGCAGTCCAACATAGTTTGGTGTGTTCACATTGCACAATGCCGCAGCATATATTTTAGACATATATTTCTCAAAGAAAAAAGTTGCACGTGGTATAAAGAAATAAGTAATTGCCAGTTGATTAGTTGTCATTTGTCATGATTTGTGTACATTCAGACGTTTAAATGCGTGGATATGATCAAAGATATGTCCAATTGATTGCATGAGGACAGTCTCGGGCAGGAAAATAGCGCACGAATTTCATTTATTATTGCAGAGTGATACTAAAATAATAGTAGACGAGCCCTTTTATATGATAAATCAGTTGCTATTGGCTGTGTAGGTTATACTATATGTCACTGTCATAAATTTTAAACACAAGTTTTTCAACACGTTACTAAAGATCCCCTAATGATTTGTTTACGTTGATGCATGAAGTGTTGGATAAATTTTAGATAATATGAAATATAAGATTTTTTGGAAATTTGTTGGAAATTTGTTGAAAAGGATGGAAAAAATAAGATAAAATGTCTTACGCATGCAAGCTTAAGGAAAATTCCATCATTTGAAGTAGGAAATCCAATGCAATAGACTCTAGGACTATCCTCTCAAAATATAACAAACCTTCTTTTTCTTCCATTCAAAATAATAAAAGAAATAGAAATAATGTTATATGTATCATCGAGCAATGAAATTAAAGATATGAGAAGGGAAGGAAAATTCTCTTTTTGATTCTATGTATCTTTTTTTAAATTGTGGTTTGAAGTCTCATTTTATATTTAAAAGAAAGAAAGCCATTAAGAAACCGCTTTAAATCAATTAGTAATTATAACAATGATGAGTGTTATACGTCGTGATAAAATAATGGAGGATTTATGAAAAAATAAATCAAATGTTACAAAACCATTACAATGCCACTATAGATTAGTGACGGACAAAAACCATTACAAATTAATGATGATAAAAATATTACAAATATATATATATATATATATATATATATATATATATATATATGTAACTTCTATAAAAGCCCTTGCTTTTAAATATTTCTACACTATTGAAATATCTAACAATCCCTCAAATTTTTCAAAAGTTTTGAAAAGAAAAAAATAGAATAATGATGGGTTGTTAGAGTGTAATGCATCGGAACTAGTAATTGTTAGGTTATAAATCGGACCAATAATTCATGAAATCATTGGTAAAGTTTGAAACTTCTATGAACTAAGAATTTCGTTTTATGAATTATAATATTCTCTAATCACATTAAACTCCCACAAATATTATAGCTCAACGTGATTTTGTGCAAGTAGGCCATGCACATACTTAGTTCACTCATAAGTGCTCCAAAAGATTATCGCCAATAATTCTTATAAAAGCGGCCTCACTCTATATTTATATAGGTGATTCTGATTACATCAAGTGTTTTCTATAGTTAAATACTCCATTTATAGTGACTATGGAAATTATTAAGAGTTTAGCTCAGCCACTTTTTTTATTATAGTCTTGTGTTGACCTAATTCACTACCAACTATTCCAACTTGCATCAAAATTAAACTTATCTTCAACTCACACTAGAATTGGAGCACAATCAAAATATCCACATGATAGGCAATCTGAGATTGATAATGTATGTCTTCTAAGTATATATATCATTGATCGTAATACATATTTCAAAAATTAAAATATACAATTCTTATATCTTCTCTATTCTTTATTTTTCTACATCTCTATTTTTATCTTGGTATGAGAGCAGAAAAAGGCGAAAGCCTATCAATTCAAATATGAGTTGGTCAAATTCTATCTCTCCTGAGCAAATTATCGTTCAACAACACCAGCCTGCCACTTCACTTAAAAGCAGTAGGTGCACTTTATCTTTTGTCTTTTCCTTCTTACTCCCATTTTTGACTTTTCCCTTTCTCTTTTCTTTTGTCTTTTCCTTATTTCTTCTCTTTTTTTCTTCGTGCGGTCTTCTTCTTCAAGGCCCCTCTGCAAATGTCAGGCTTAACAAACTATCGAACTCATGCCGAAATCAACAGACAACGGACAAGCGAGACCCGACCTCAGTACAGGCACGAACGAAACACAGCAAGTCTCGGCCTTAGACGAAGGACACGAACGCGCATCTAGCTTAGGCGTTTCATCGAGCACATGGCGTGGGACCTCCTGGGCAAGGAGCAACAGCTGAAACGGGACCTCAATCGAAGACCGGGACAAACGGCATGGGACAAACCGGGGCTTAACAGCTAGAAAGCATATGACATAGCCAGGGTTGGGACTTATACGACCTGAACGACGGAGGCTTCGGGCGCCGGTCCTTGGAATGCCAACCAGCCTCCCATGCGTTGCTGGCCTACTCCCCTCTCTCTGCCATCCATCGTCCTCTGCGCGCCTGTCTATGACCTTTGCGCACGTGAATTGCAGAGAAGGAAGGAAGGAGAAAGAATAAGGGGCATGCCCAGCCCCTGTGGGCTATTTTTTTTTTTTTAATTATCAAAAAATAAGGTAAGAAAAATAGGAAACAAAACTTAATAAATGCAAACAATATTAATACCTACGTCATGCGGAAATCATTTTTGTTGGGGGCAAATTTGTCCATAATTTTCTATGCAAATTAATCTTAAATATTTAGTCAAAGTTTAGGTGTTAACAAACTCCTAATGTTTAATTGCACAAGTGAGAAAGCAGCATGGTAAGAATATCAAATGGATAGATATCTTGAAAAATTGCAGTAATTAATTCACAAAATAGATAATCCCGACTAGCTAAAATTAATTATCATCCTTGGTTGGTAATACGAGGTAATTTAATGGACAATCAATCCAGCCATTAATTGGCTCCACTGGTATTCACTTTTTCCATGTCAAAACTGCAAGTTGGCGAACATTTTTGGCTATGACGATGGTTCTTACTTATGTTCTCTTACATGTTAAAGTGATATAATTATGCCACTTTATATTTGAAGTTATAAAGATTGAATAGTAAATGATACTTTTAGTCAATAATCGTTGAGAATTTCACCCCAATCGATTAAATTTGGAGTCAAGGTTGGAAATGTACAAAATACATTTTGAATCATTTTATCAAATGAAAATACAATATTTTGAATCAAATAACTTCTTGGATTCCAAACATGTGTTACAATTGAAACTTTTTAGGATGATGCAAAAGTGAATAATTCAGTACAAAATATAGATGATTTATTCCCATTGGGATGTCTATAGCCTTTTGCACTAGCAATGAACTCAAAGGAAACAACATTCAGATGAAAACACAGTGACATCCTTGAATTTTGACCTCATCTCGAATATATGAAATGGATATTTTGTCGACGCGCTTATGGTCATTTTACTGAGCTAGTCACTTACAAGTTAACTAATCTATTAGGTGAAGCCGTTAAAGGATATAAATGCGACAAACTAGAGAATTCGATTGGAAATCGATCGTTCGACCGTGATAATCGGCAATAGTCAATACAACACCGTTATAATTGATTTGTGTTTGGATATAGGTCAATTCGACGAAATCATGTAATTGAATTGTGGGTGATTCCACATGATTATAAAATTCGCATCGAATGACACTAACCCGCTTTTTTTTATCGATTTTATAATCGGTATTTGTAATTGAAACATTGTAATTTTTACAAAACCAAAAGTCGTCGACGAGTCAAAGATGCACAAATGTGGATCGAAAATTATCAACCACGGGTCAAACACTCTAAAACCCTTAAAAGCTACCCGATAGGTTAGGTTGTACTAAAATCGTGTTTGGTCGATTTTAACCACGAAATCGAATCCGATTTCAGAAATTGGACGTTCGAGCATATCAAGATCCATTTTTAGGATACCGTCTCATCTTTCGAAGGAATTTTGTGGAGTCCAAAATTTTTGCGAAAAATCAATTTCGGACAAAATGGAAAAGCATTGGAAATTCGGATGGGATGAAGAGTTAGCCATTTTGCTGTCCAAAATGGCTTATTTGTGAGTAAATTGAGCTAATTTCCCATTGATTGGCAACAAGACTTATTGGTTGAAGACTTTGGGGCATTTTCATCATCATTTTGATATTTTGCAAGGTTTTTCATTTGGCCAATGCTTTGACTTAAATGGTTTCTCTTTCTCTCCCTCGCTTTCCTCTCCCATTTCCCTCCTTTAGGCGTGTGTGAGCCCCCCTGCAGCAACAGACCAGCTCCTTTTCTTTTCCTTCTACTTCTTCTTCTTCATTTCTCTTCCACCGTCCAACTCCAGCAGCCCCTTCTTTCCTTTTATTTTTGCTGCTACTGCCCAACCCACTAGAACAACCACCGCCTCTCCACTTTTGCCCCACCATAGCCACGTCCAGTCGCCATACCGACCTCACCGTCTGTGCCATTAGCCCTCGTGACCAGCTGCTCTATAGAACCGAACCAGCCACAAGCCGTGAGCTTGTGGGCTGTTTTCCTTTGCTATTAGAGCTCATCGTAAAATTCTAGTGAGTTAATTATCTAATCCTTAATTAAGTTGTTAATTACGCTTGGAGGTTAGATTAGTGTTAATTAGCTTGATTAGATTAGTATTAAGTTATATTTATCTTAAGTTGGATTAATGTTAATCTAGTTTGGTTAGATTATCCTTAAAATGGATTAGTGTTAATCTAATTGGTTAGATTAGCACTAATGAGAGTGGTTTAGTCCAATTTAGTGGATTTCCCTCGGATCTGGTCATTAGACCCTCACCGCTTGCTATTTTTGTGGGGAAAATGTGCTACGATTTTGAAATTGCTTTCTTCTTGAAAAATTCTCTAAACATCTTTATCTATGACATATATTTTACTAATGATTTTAGGGATTTAAAAGAATAAGGTTTCAGCCTCGTTATTTGCAAAACAGAATCTCAGTTTGTGTTGGAATTTGTGACCCTTTGGTGTTCAAAAGATTTTTATCAACTCTTAAGGTTCGATTTTTGAAAGATTTCATTCAAAAAATTTTTCCTTATATCTTTTAGTTTAACATATTCAAATTTCATATCAACCAGACAAGTTTTGGACCTCGAACCAAGCTGGTTTTGAAAAACAGAATTTCTAGACACGAACATAGTTTTTGTAATAGTTTGAGCGATTTACTGCTCTTAATATAGAAAGATCTAGGTCAAGGTATTTGCATGAAAAATGTTTTTTTTTATATGTCCTTTATAACATATTCAAATTTGAGAATTTTCTGAACTCGTTTGGTTAGGTTTCTTTTAAAATGTAGCCTAGTTTCTGTCGGTTAGGGACAATTGTGATTTTGTGGTTATTCTTGGTGTAGTGCTTGCTGGATAATGTATATTTGGTGATGTGGTTGACTTGTGACTTGCTTAGAACTTATGCGTGATGATATATGAATGGTTGTGTTATGGTGATGGTTTATTGTTATTGAAAAAGGTAACCTTATGAGTTTTTAATTAGAAAAAAAATTAGGTGTCGGGTTGGACATCAAAAATTATTTGCTCAATAAGATAATGTGGTTTTAAACTAGGTGCGTGTAAAGTTTGACGGATTAATTTTGAGTACGTGAGCATCTATGAATTTATTTCTAAACGTTTTGAACAAAAAAAGAGGGGGGTTACCAAGGTTTGTTTTCAAAAGAGGGTGGTTGGAAAAGAAATTAAAAAAGAAATATGGTGTTGGGTTTGGACGCCAAGGTTTATGTGCTCTATAAAATGAGGAGGTTTTATATGAGATGCGTGCAAAGTTTGGCAGGTTAATTTCAAATACGGGACCCCGTACAAATTTCTTTCGGAAAGTTTGAACAAAAAAAGGGGGTACCAATGCTTAGATCAGTCTAAGCTAGATGACCTTAGGTATATTGGCTTTCAATACACCTAGACTACATCTTCTGGATCTTCTCGCAAGGCAATAAAGATAGATAGAGTCATTGTAAATACCAGTTGGAGCCAAGTTTTTTCCTATTCGGAAGCATCTTTCCTAGCACCGAGGATCTTTGATCATTCGCCTATGGTGGTCAAGGTGGTGAACCTAGTGCTTCGGAGGAAACTCTTCAAGTTTTTTTTTTTTTTGGATGAAGCACCCAGACTTTGGGACAATCGTGAAGCAAGTTTGGGAGGATTCGAGGGAGGGTGTGCCCATTTATAGGCTTGTTTACAAGCTTAAGTCCTTTAAAAGTCACCTCAAGTAGCTAAATAGAGAGTATTTCTCCAACATCTCCGCTAGGACGTCAGAAGCGGGGGAGGCTTTAAAGATCACTTAGATTGGCCATCAGCAGGACCCCTCCAAGGTTGAACTTACTGAGTTGGAGAAGAATCAGCGCCCGCCTTCTTAGACCTTTGCTCCAAGAGGAGTCTTTTTATAGGCAAAAGGTGAGAGTCAGGTGGCTTAAAGAGGAGGACCGCAATACAAAGTTCTTCCACCACTATGTCAATAAGAGACAGTTGAGAAACAGAATCCTCTTAGTCATGGATATGTAGGGTAAACAAATCACTAATTTGTAGCTGGTCTAGCAGCATTTTGTTTATTATTTCTAGGATCTTCTCATGTCGCAGGATGTGCAAGGAAGGCCTTCGGTTCGAGAGATCCGAGATGTCATCCGGTGTCCGTTGTTTGATGACTAGATTACTTCTCTTGCAAGGCCCGTCTCTAACTTAGAGGTTTGAGACACTATTTTCTTTAGCCTGGGGTAAGGACCTTGGGCCAGATGGCTTCATAGTTGAATTCTTTAAGGAAAATTGGGGGACGGTTAGACTTTTGGTCACGGTTGCCATGAGAGACTTCTTCACCTTGGGAAGGCTCTTAAGGGAGATTAACAATACCATATTGGTTTTGGTGCCGAAAGTTCCTAGTGCGACTATTGTCAATGATTACAGGCCTATTGTTTGTTGCAATACTATCTACAAGTGTATTACTAAGGTTCTAGCTACTAGGGTTGTTGCAGTGTTGAAGTATTTGGCGAGCCCTTTTCAAAGTGCGTTTGTTAAAGACTGGCGGATCAGGGACAATATCCTTTTTGCTTAGGAACTTTTTTTTAGTTTCCATCTTGAGCCTTATTTACCTAAGTTTATAATTAAGGTGGACTTCATGAAAGCCTATGACATAGCTGGTTGGGACTTTCTTTAGAGTGTTCCCCTTGCATTTAGGTTTCTTGACCATTTGGTTTAGCTTATCATGACCTGTGTTTAGACTCCTAAATTTTCCATTGCATTGAATGGGGAGTTACATGGGTTCTTTGCTAGTGGTTGTGGCCTTAGGTAGGGTGATCCTATATCTCCCTATTTATTTACATTGGTTATGGAGGTACTCTCGGGATCCTTACTAAGTGCTCCTTGAAGCCGGAATTTAAATTCTTTTGGAGATGCAAGGTTACCAACCTCTCGCACCTTTTCTTTGTGGATGACGTCTTTCTGTTTTGTGAAGTCAACTTGCCTTTGGTGACTCTCCTCAAAGAAGGCCTCCAAACATTCTCGGATTGGAGTGGGTTACACCCAAACTCGAACAAAAGTGAGGTTTTCTTGGCTGGGGGCCTGCCTACCTTAAGGAACCAAATCCTTCTTGACCTTGGCTTCCATGAAGGGAACTTACCGGTATGTTATTTGGGGGTTCCAATTATTATGTCGAGGCTTTGAAGACGGATTGTTGTGCTCTTGTTAGTCGCATTACTGTGAGGGTGCAATCTTTGGCACATCGGCTTTTATCGTTTGTTGGTTGGTTTCAATTGATCAGGTTAGTCCTTCATGTTATTCAAGCTTATTGGGCGAGTGTTTTCATTCTTCCTACAGCTATGTTGGACTATATTGAGTGTATACTCAAACAATTCCTTTAGAAAGGTCCCAAATTGGGCAAAGTGGGGGCCAAGATTTCCTGGGATGATGTTTGCCTCTTGAAGGTGGAGGGAGGTCTTGGTATTCGAAGGCTCTGAGATTGTGACAAAGCTGCCATGCTGAAATACATCTGGCTTCTGTTTTAAGATAATGAGTCGTTGTAGTGCAAGTGGGTTCACTTGACTTTTTTAAAATGAGTAATTTCTAGGTTGTTAAAAAGCCAACCTACTGCCTATTGTTCCCGGGCCTAGAAGAAGATCTTACAACTCAGGATGGAGATCCAACATGCCTTCTTTTGGAGAATAGGGATGGCCTTTTAGTGTCACTCTAGTTTGATAATTGGCTGTAGCACCCCGAACCCTTCGGCGATCGCCACAAGCTTTGATGTTACACTTCATTACCTTTCTTTCTTTCGAAACAAGCGTCCTAATTTGCAGACACATTTTTTTTTTAAATGATCGGTCCCAACGTGACTCATAGCGGAAGCAAATTAAACATCACCATCTATCCCCCTACCAATCCATGATACAAATACACACCACTAATCACCATAATTTTATAAACAAGCCACGACACTTTATTTACATATATATTTTCATGATGGGATTTCTTTTGGGTCGGTACATCAAAAAGGAAAAGCTAGGACTCAGCCACGTCCAGCCTAAAACCTCAAAAAGAAACTCTCGACCCTCAACATCATATGAGTACGAACCCTCATCGAAAGTGTCGACTATCTACATAAAAAAGATCCAGCTCCTACTCATCGCGCGCAGGTCTCACACCTAACCCAGTGCATCAGGCGGTGGCGGCGGCAGCATCCCTCGCATAGCTCCATCCCGACGAACGTGTACAGAAATGAACTCCTGAATAACAGGACCCCCAGCCAAGCCCACGTCATACATCACTAGACAACGTACTCGAATAAAAGTCAGTCCGGGAATAGAGGGACAGTCTATCTCAACACACTCAACCTCTACATCGGATGGTATCCCGTAAAATGTACCCCGCGTAACGGCAGGAAGCGGCATATTGGCTAATCTGAAATGTTATCCTCAAAAGGGGTGAGTACAACCACTCGGCAGATAGGGAAATCCAATAACAACTCAATGCACCATGCATATCATCATACGATGCAGGCATTGCTTACCTTTGATGTCATGCGCATTCATGCATCATATCATACATATCATCATCATGGCATCTCATATATCATTATCATCATCATGCATTTCATCATGCATATCATACCATGGATGATCATCATATCACATCACGCATCATCATCATCACATCATCATGCATATCATCATGCATATCATATATCATATCATAGGTGATCATCATATCACATCACATATCATCATCATCATCATCATCATGCATATCATCCTGCATATTATATCATAGGTGATCATTATATCACATCACATCATCATCATCGTCACATCATCATGCATATCATCATGCATATAGTATCATGGGTGATCATCATATCATATCACATATCATCATCATCATCATGCATATCATATATCATGGGTGATCATCATATCATATCACATATTATCATCATCATCATCATGCATATCATCATGCATATCATATCATATCATAGGTGATCATCATATAACATCACATATCATCATCATCATCATCATCATGCACATCATCATGCATATCATATATCATGGGTTCATTTTTCATCTTCTATCTTTAAGATTGATCACCACATCACCCATTTCTCATATCATCAATTTCATCATCCCTTCGGGCAAAGACCTCTGATAGGGTTCCTAGCATTCTAGCCATCCCATGGCCACCGGGCTTCCGGCCCCCCACATTTCGGGCATCTCGCATCTCAACTAGCATCACGAGGCATTCCCTTTGGGTAGAAACCTCCGACAGGGCTTCCGGCATTTACCCTTCTAGCCAGGCATCCCGCACCCCAATCCTGGTGTCGCGAGGAATCTCCGGGCATGTATCCAAGATACAACCAGACCTCCGGCCCCCCACATTCCGGGCATCCTGAATCTCCCAGGGAATTTCCGGCAATGCATCTCTGTACATTCCGGCCTCATCCTCTACCACAACCTCTTACTCACATATCATTTCTCACATTCACCATCCTTTTAATCTCATTATTACATGGCATATAAGTCACACATGCATCACAATTTATGATCATACATACACCAATGTCATATAACAATGCATAATAAATTCAATGGAATTCATGGCCAATAAAATAATCCCCTTTTTATTTTATTATTATTATTTTATTATTATTTTATTATTATTTTATTATATTATTTTCATAAATAAATATTAAATTTAATATCTATGATTTTCCCAAAATCATAATATTCAAACAATCATTAAACAAACCAATAGGATGGCAAATCCATACAAAATTCATGGCCAAATTGAATTTCACATAATTTCACAATTTCCACAAAATAGCACATGATATTGGGATAATGACCAGAATTGCACAGCTTCCAAATAAATTCGATTAAAATACTCATATGGCCTCCAAAAATTACGAAATTTTACAGGGTGATAGCCAAGACATTTTCGTGCATTTTTCATGAAGAACTCCAAGCCAAAATTATTTTTAGATTAATTTATACAACCCCACGAAACTTCTGGAACCACTACCGCGTCGTCCAGAATACACATCTCCGAATTATTAAGATTTCACCCATCTATTCTCTTTCGTTTCCTCTGAAATTTGAGTATGTTATGTACCAAGGCGTTCTTTACAAGTTTCATGAAGAGATATAGGTCAAATAACCAAAGTATGGTCACCATTTAAGTCCATGAAGTCTCGGGTGTCTCGGAATACTTCACCAGAATCATCGTTTCCAAGATCTAGCCTATTCACCAAGTTATACTTGTTCTTTTTGCTTCAAATTTGAGTATGTTGTAGTTTAAGGTGTTACCTACAACTTTCGTGAAGACATCAAAGTCAAATATTCAACAAAAAAGCAACATGCAAACAAGAATCCAACAAGAAGTCAGTGTAAACTTCACAGATCTAGGGTCTCCGTATAATAGAACTTTAACCCCTCATATCTCCATCGTTTTCCACGAAATTTCAGTATGTTATAGTACAAGACGTTATACAACTTCCATGAAGACATCGAAGCCAAAATCGGACTCCAAACACACATGCAAGCTCAAACAAGCTACTGACTCCCACAAACCGAACAAGAACAGTCACATGGTTTGAAAATAAGCCACCCTTACCTCGGTTTTTCGCACTTAAAACACCTAAAATCTAACATGCAATCAACGAAACAAACATGCAAGAGAAGTTAAGGACTCCACTTACCTCTAAGATGAGCAAACGACGGCGTACGGACGGCGGGACACAGCGAACGAACGGCGGCACCCCTTGGCTCCGCCTCCTTCCTCTCTCGGTCTCTCCCTTTCTCTCGAACTCTCTCTCTCTCTCTCTCTCACCCTCTCGTTGGACGAATGAAGCAAGTAACCAGCCACTCTCTCTCTCCTCATCCCTTTTATACTCCCCTAATCCCATGATTAGCAATCATGAGATTGCCTACAAACCCACCAATACATGGCATTCCCTTGCCACTTGTCACATTGGGCTTTAATTTGAATTTGGGCCATCCGGCCACTCCTTTCTTTGGGCCTTAGTGGGCCGGCGAATTCCCTTCTTGGGCCGACTAGCTTGGCCCACCAAGCTTAGGCCAATGGGTCCAAGGCCCATTCGAAAATTAACCTCCTTTTTTCCTTTTTTTTTTTTTGAAATTCCTTCTATAAATATTTCCAATTTTCAATTTTCAATCTTGGCCAAAGTCTTAGGGCATTTTTGTTCATTGAAATTTAATTTATAAAGTACATGGCCAAGCATAATTTATTAATCCATCAAATTTAAATTCTCACAATCACAAGCACAAATTATCTAAATAAAAGACTAATGGCTAAAACATAAGCCATGGAAATTCTATCACCTAATTAAAGACTTTAACACACCTTATGGCTTGGCTTTGAATTTCTGGAATGCCACATTGGCACCCCAGGGGTCCTTTGAACTTAATCTTTTTGGATTCGATCGTCTATAAATCCGACCTTTCTATGTAGGCTACAATGACAGGCCTTTTCTCTGATGATGGCTAGGCCATTTAGACGATGTTAGAATCATGGGAGTACCCCCTTCTAACCTTGTCTCAGGATCCGGATTGTTTTTGTTGGAGGGAGCACTCGTCGAGCCGTTTTACAGTTGTGATGTCTTGGGAGGCCATCGGACGGAAGAAGCCCGGGTCCTATGGCATGCATTCATCTGGAACAATGCCATCATGCCTCGGTATCAGGTTAATCTTTGGCTTATGGTAAAGCGCAAACTTCCTACCCAAGCTCTCCTTCGATCTTATGGTAAAATAGATAGTGGCTCCTGTCCTTTTTGTAATGATATGCCATATTCTATTGATCATATGTTTTTTGGGTGTCGTGTCATAGCCGCCATCGATTTCTTTTAGGTGGCCAAATGCAATCTTCCATGACGTAATAGGTCTTGGGGTGAGAATTTCCGCTTGGCCACTACCTTGCTTTCGGGCAAGGATTTTTATAAGTGCATTGCCCGCTTTTCTTTTGGGGCGCTTTGTCATATTATTTGGAAAAACAGGAACAACGTACTTTTTAGAGATGAGCCTCTTACCATCCCGGTCATGAGGAACCATCTCTTTAAAGTTGTTAAGGACAAGGCTGTCATCTTTAGGAATGTGGAGGATTCTACATGGAACAGGAGGTTGTAGCGCAGCTGGGGTATTGACCCAATTATCTCCTCTTTTGGAGATCTTGATCAACCTATTTGAGGCTCACTTGGCACTGGTGGCTCTCAATTTCGTACCTCTCAGTCCAAGGCTACTGCAGCTTGCTGCGGGAGGTGTCATCTCTCCTGCCCGGGTGGTTGTGGTTTGGTTGTATTTGTTTGATTGTTGTTCATGTCGAGTTAGTGCTACTTAGTCTTTTCTAGGCGTGTAGCTTCCTAGCCGGTTAGCTCTTTTACATCTCGGCATCCTTCCACTCATAATGATTTAACTCATCTTGAGTGTAAGTTTTGGTGCCCTAATCTTTTGTACATTTTGGTCATTCCCAATATACTACTTATTCCTACCAAAAAAAAAAAAAAGGGGGTGCCAATCAAATTTTAAAAATGGATTTTTGGTGTTTTGGCTACATGATGGAAACTAAGGACCCGCAAGATAAAATTTCTACTTATCTATTTCTCTGTTTCTCTGTTTCCTAAAATAGGTTTGGAACATAAATTCGTTTGGTAAAACAATTTGATTTTTCTATTTCTGGAACAGATTCTATTCCAAAAATAGATTTGAAGAAGAAATCAGAAGCTAAAATTTTTAACTTCTTAATTTCTGAAATAGAAATTGAAAAATCAATTTCTGACTAGAAATCAATTTTTGTTCTAGAAATTTTATTATGCAAAACCTAAGAGTTGGCTTGGTTGATGATGTGCCTGCATGGTTAAGTTAATTAAATGGTTCAGTTTAATTTAACGCAATTTATTTAATTGCAATTTATTTAATTAATTATAATTAGCGTAAATTGTGACGAGATAGCCGTTTATTAAAATTTTACGTTGATTGTTGTGGTTGAATTTATATGTGAAATTGACTGCTTATATTTGAAATTAAGTGTTTGATGGTGATTGGCAATTATTATTACAAAATTTGATTTATGGTATTTAAATAGAAAACAAAATACTGGGTGTTGATTTTTGACGCCGAAAATGTTTTATGCACTATATAGAATCGTGGAATTTTGAAATGGCTGAATATCATGTTTTATGATTCAATTTAAAGGTGTGACCATGCACAATTATTTTACCAGGTATTTTTAATACAAAGAAAATTGGCTAAATTCATTATTTGAAATGGAAGTATTTGAGTACAAAGTACGATATTCTTGGCCAAGCATGAATGTGTGTGTGGTCATTATCAAAACCCGTCCTGATGCATTCATGCGAGATGATGCTTGATTAAGTTCAGATGCCCTTCACAACGGATGCCCGTCGTAATGGAGGCTGGGCCAATGATCCTTCGGGAATGTCGTCTAGATGTGGACGTTGTCATGTCTGACGAAGCGGGATAACACTCGATTATGCTAGATGACCGCCGACTATTGAGTTGGCTATGGTCGTGGGGTCGCAAATAACTGGGACACGCCTGAATGATTGAGATAGACGTGTCTGATTATGGGACAAAATTGTGTGGCACGAAATGGGACGTGTCATAACGGTTTGGCCTTATAATCGGGACCCATGTGATTGATTGATATATGGAAATGAGGTGTTCCAGTTATTGATTTACATTTGCTGCATTCGTAAATGTATATGTGGTATACTAATGTGCAGGGAAGTGCTGAGGCGAGGTAAGTCCTAGATGGTGCATGTTTAGGATGCCTCTGAGTGAATTTTCATCTTAATCGGGGTTTAGGGTTTTGACTCACTAAGATTTTATCTTACCCTATCGTGGGCTAACCTTTTTCAAGGCTGTAGCGTGGAGATCTATTGAGTGCGGATGTGACGGGTGCTTGATACGGTACCTTTTGGATGGCCCTGCCATTAGCGAAGTTTAGGGTGTCCCTAATCCTTGAGGATTTTGAAAGGGTCGGTTGGAAGTTGCCAGTGTATAGACTTGTAAATCATTAAGTTTCCTAGGGACAACTGTGGTTAAATGAATCAGTTGTTTTCGGCAACTTTTGTTTTGATTGACTATCCCTATGTGTGTTTATTGGCTAGGGGTTTATTTAATTCGTTTCCGCATGTGCTTAATTGTTTAAAAAAACTAATGGGTCAGCGACGCGTCCTTGGACGTTGCAAATTTTAAACCGACTCCAAGGAAAGTGCGCATGCTCGGGTTCAGGGCGTGACAGACACGGTACAAGGAGGCATGTAACTGGGTGGTGGATACAACTTCTGATGCTTTTCCTCGCCGTCTCCGATGATGAGGACCGTGTCCATTCCCCAGCTCACATGGCATTCTAAGTGACAGTGCATGAACCACACTCTTGCAGCCACTTGTAAAAGAATAAACAATCAATTATGCGTTTATATACATGACTGGATTCATGCAAAACTAATGCCAAAATGGTAGATACATGATAATAGATGCTATTCATTTGCTAACTAAAACACTATGTTTCCATGTGTTTCTACCGATGAAATTATAGTACCTGGATTATCAGCTTTAAATCTAATCGATGTCCACCCATTAATGAGTGTCAGACGGTGGCCTCCTTATTTGAAAAAATCCTGACGTGAACAGCAAGGAAAAAATGACGGCCGCCTCTTATTCATGCTAAAGTCAGTTGGACTCCAAGAACCCTATAAATACGCAAGGGGGAGGCCAAGCAAAATGGGGGGGGAACGAAAAATTTCTTGAGAGGACTGTGAGAGCCATTAAAAAAGAGAGCCATTGTGAAGAGAACCTACAAAAGAAAATATGAAGTCAGGGCGAGGAGATTAAAAAAAGAAAGGAAAAAGCAGAGAGAGAGACTGCAGAGAGTGAGACGTGAGAGAGAGGTGATTAAAAAAGAAAGAAAAAAGCAAGGACAAGACCCTTACTGTTCATCTTCTCCAGGAGCTCTTCGCTGCAAAATTTCCACCGGTTTGTGCTACTCCCCCCGCATCTGCGCCGTTGCACTCGCCGGAGCACCAGCAGCCGAACAACCCGACGCCCCAGCTGCCCATTACCGCCGGAGCCCCGAACTCTCTCGCCACTGCAGCCCGCACCACCGCGCCAGTTCCGAGCCGGCCACCGCTCCCTCCGCCCGAGACCCAGCCACGACGCCGCTCCTGCTGTCCCTTATCCCGTCCATCTGTGAAGTCGCTGTTGCCCGACGCCATTGCTCTCCACCGCCGCTCAATTCCTCGCGACACCAGCAGCCCGTGAAGTCGCCGCTGCCCGCGCCTGCACTTCCGCCCCGGCGTCCCATGTTGCTCCGCCCTCCACCGCTGCACCAGTCACCGCAGTTGCCTCTGCCTGCCGCCGGTCCCCTCGCCTGTGCTTCGAGCGTGCCACCGTCGCTGCCCGCGCCTGCACCACCGCCCGACGCCGCCCCTCTGCCCCGCGCGCCACCGTCCCTGACGCCTGCACCAGCAGCCAGCACCTGCACCCCCTGTTGACGCCGCGAGCACTCTCCAGCCCATACTCACTGTCGCGCCTCTGACCGCTCGCACCAACAACCCCCGAACGCTGCCGCTGTTATCGCCCTCAGCCCGCGCTCCACCCTGCTCGCCGCGCCTGCAACCCGACCCGACGTCTGCAACACACCACCCGCGACCTGCTGCTGCCGCCGGTCCTCCCACCACCTGTCCACCTGCCGTCGGTCCTCGCCGAAGCTCCGAACGCCGGTGACCAGCTACCCCCTGGACTGACAACCTGCTTCCCTTCGGAGACCCCCGAGCCCAAGCCTTGCGTGGGGAAAGGAAAAGATAAAAAAAAAAAAAAAAACAAAGGGGAACATTAGGTATTTTTTTTTATTATTTTATTTTTTTATATAGTTTATAGTTTGTTTTTATATAGTTTCTTAGTGTGATATAGTTTCTTAGTGTGATTATTCATTAATGCATGATTGAAATTCCAATGTGAAATAACCCCTCAAATTAGGGATTAGAGTCCGATTTTCGCGCCCGAAATCCGACTCACGATCTCTTGCAAAAATCGACAATCCAATCTCATGCCCGAGATTCGATTCACGATTTAATTTAAAATTGACCAACCCGATCTCATGCGCGAGATATGGCTCGTCAATTTTGGGTATTAATCTTATCTTGATTGGATTGAATATCGGGTTATTTGATTTAACTTTTGTTTTTGCATAAAAAAATTTCAAAAAAAATG
This sequence comes from Eucalyptus caleyi, assembly GCA_014182885.2. Lineage (NCBI taxonomy): Eukaryota > Viridiplantae > Streptophyta > Magnoliopsida > Myrtales > Myrtaceae > Eucalyptus > Eucalyptus caleyi. Next base: position 58,491,524 of record CM024470.2, read on the forward strand.
CGAGTTAGATCAGGGCTAGGGTTAGCGTATTTAGTTTTTTTTCGTTTTTGTAAAAAATAACAAAAATCCAAAAAGTGCATTCAAGATATTAGTTTTTTTAAGAATTGCACGCGTCAATTTAGAATAGGATTTTGATTTATAATTTTTATAACAAAAAAATCCCAAAAAAATTAATTAATTTAGGATGCTAGGTTGCATGTTTAATTGTGCGCAATTTTTTATATCGAATTTTATATACATAAAAAACAAACAAAGAAATCATCATGCATATTAGAATAGAATTGCATGTCTCATAAATTAATTTCAATTTTTAGGATAGATTGCATTTTTAGGAATAGAAATATCATGTGCACGTCATGTGGGATTAGGTTCATAAAATGTACGTCATGTAGAATTAGCTTCATTTAATTAAAAATTGCCCGCCATTATAATTAGGTCATTTTGATTTACATATTTGATTATTGCATGTTCATTAAGAAAACACAAAAAATATTTTACTCAGGTCATGTAGTTTAGAACACATTGTCATGCCATTCTATGTTAGATTAGTAGCATGCATTGCATATTGCATGATTCTTATTAAGTAAGTGAAAACCAAAAAAGGAAAATTGTATGTTAATTAGAAACCATATCTAGGTTTGTTGATGTGAATTCTGATCTAACAATGCATACGCTTCCGTTGCTATGAGGTAAGTCATGCAATTTATTCATCGCTTTCTTGGGTGTTAAATTGGTGGATTGTGCACCCGCATAATCACCTCATATGTTAGGAAAGTGAATTAAAATCAATCCAAGCTGCCTGCAAAACATGTTTTTTTAAAAAAAGAGAAAGGTACCGAAAGGGCGTTAGAGAAATCTAGCGTAACCAAGTCCCTGAACTCACAATCTCTGGTTCGTAGGAGTAAAATAATTCTCTTGTTACTTTACTTGGGTTTCTAATCGACCTACCAAAAATAGATTAGTGGCGACTCCTAATTGAAAAATCATTTGCATATTAAGAACTTAAACCCTAAGTCGCGAATTGGTATGGGCTTGGGAGAGCTCGAGCTAAGTCTAGGCTTAGCAATCCATTAGCCGAACCCTTAGGTGGTCCAACCCGCTTCGGGGGGGTCGCGACAGCTTGGCGACTCCACTGGGGACTTGAGTTGAAACTCTTAGTGGACTTAGGCCAATTTTCTTTTTGAAAAATATTTTTGTTTGGTGGAAACTCTTTGTGTTCAAAAACATTTTTTTTTTTTTACCAGTCCTTTTCCTTTCTTTTTGAGCTGCAAACTCTTTGTGTTCAAAGCTGATGAGTTCATGAAGTACTTGTGACCTTTCAAAGGAGAATTTTGCATTGATAGTTTTACCTGTTTAATTACCAATTTCACTGAGGATTGTCACCATCGATCAAATTAATGAATGATGTGGAATGAATTGAACATGCTAAATGAGACATGTCAGGATGATGAAAGGCAAGCTTTATCCTATACACAGTCCATTGCTCATATACTGGTGAGATGAGTGTAGGAAATTCCATGTTTCTAAAGTAAAGAGTTTTCTCGCGAAAGGTACGATGATCGAAATGATGAGAGACGGTTCATTCTCTATCTCAAACACTACGTGATCATCCATTGTTTAAACCCTTTTGAGCCCACACACGTGGATAATTTTTAAATTACCCTGTCAAGAACCACCCCACATTGGGGCAAGTTGAGGTAAGACGACATCATGAGGTGAGGAATTTGATAGGAATATTCTTGCTCTCACTTGCATCAATCTTCAGGTATTGCTATTACATTGAATTCATACGATAATTCAAGTGCCTTAGGATGATGAAGAGCAGTTCTTTCTCTATCCTACACACTTTATCCATTGCGTAGCCCCTTGAGCCTGTAAATTCGTTTCATTTAAACCCAATTGGTGATCATCTCCCACACCGGGGCAAGGCAAAAGGCAAATGTTCAAGCAGCAAAATCCCGAGTGTTGACAAAAAATGAAAACTCCTCAAGAACCCAAATGTTAAAGCATTACGTGGTTAGTAAAAAAAAAACAAAACAAAAGGGGCATGAAAAAGCAGTGTGCCTGGTAAAAGCAAGGCCAGTGCCCATGGAAAATGAAAGAAAGAGTCAAGATAAATGATTATCAGTTGTAAAAGGGTGTATTCCCAATGGAGTGGTACTCAAAGAACTCAAATGCCAAGTTTTTATAGTACCTACGAGGAAAATCCCGATGGTGAAGAAGAAGATCGGTGACAATGCCAAGATGATCACCAATTCTCATCCCCCTATACACATTTTGAGCCTAATGATCCATTCACTTCTCAACCCATGAACTTAACCTACGTTACGTCCCTTACAAAGTCTCTTCAGATTAGGGCACCGAAATTAACGTAGGAATTCACATGCTTAAAAGCATCGCTTGAAGAAGTGTGAGCAAGGTCATTTCTATCTCATTCCGCACGTTCCTTGACTTGTAAACCCGAAGGTGATTGCGAAGTATTGTTCTTTCATTAGCCTTGACTCGAAGAGTCCCTCTTTGCTGAGCCATTGACCGAGCCTACATTACAGTCCTGATAAAGACCTCTCAGATTGACCAGGTCGTACCGCTTGCGAGAATACTCGAACCCTTGTTGACATGATGAAAGTAAGATTGAGCGATTCCTGTGATCCGACATTAATGGTCGGAACAAAATAGCCTTCTTAATGAGAGTGAGCGAAAGTCTTTTCTGACTGAAAGTCTCTCATTTGGTATTCTTGAAAATCCATGTCATGAGTGAAAATTGTCATAAACGATGATTCTCCCCAGTAGAAGTTTGGTGGTGCAAATATGGTAAAACCATCATGCATAAATCTTGATTGAATGGATAAAAGCTTCAGTGGACTTTCGAGTGTGTTGAATTGCTTACTTCTTTGGCGAATGCATGTATTTTTGCTCTAATCATGTCTGACAGGTAATGTGAAGACCCAAGAGCTCCTGACATTTATGTTGCCTTTCAGAAGCCTCGAGGTGAGAAACCTCCATGAATATTTGAAGCATATCCTCGATGTTCCAAAACTTCTTTCTACCAAGAGGTAAGTGACCTTCACGAATATCCCGGGTTTGTCCTAGGTATTCCCAAATTCTTGATGTATGTCTCAAAACTCTTCGTTAAGCATTTCACTTTGGATGTGAATGCTTTTCGATCTTTCTCGTCATACCTTAGTCTGGATCTAGGTATTTCGAATCTTCTTAATCCAATCTCACCTAACATTGAGTGTTTATTGGTTAAGTTCCAAAACTCTTCGTTAAGCATTTCACTCTGGATGTGAATGCTTTTCAATCTTTCTCGTCATACCTTAGTCTAGATCTAGGTATTTCGAGTCCTCTTAATCTAATATTCATCTCACCTAACATTGAGTGTTTATTGGTTAAGTTCCCAAATTCTTGACATCTCGATCTGATCTGGATGTCTCAAACTCTTCGTCAAGCATTTTACTCTAGATGTGAATGTTTTTCAATCTTTCTCGTCATACCTTAGTCTAGATCTAGGTATTTCGAGCCCTCTTAATCCAATATTCATCTCACCTAACATTGAGTGTTTATTGGTTAAGTTCACAAATTCGCGACATCTCAGTCTGGATCTAGATGTCTCAAAAGTCTTCGTTAAGCATTTCATTCTGGATATGAATGCTTTCCAATCTTTTTCGTTATACCTTAGTCTGGATCTAGGTATTTCGAATCCTCTTAATCCAATATTCATCTCACCTAACATTGAGTGCTTATTGGTTAAGTCCACAAATTTTGATATCTCGATCCTGGATCTGGATGTCTCAAAATCAATTCATTAAGCATTTCATTCTGGATATGAATGCTTTCCAATCTTTTCGTTATACCTTAGTCTCTGGATCTAGGTATTTCGAATTGTCTTAATCCAATATTCATCTCACCTAACATTGAGTGTCTATTGGTTAAGTCCCCAATTTCTTGACATCTCAGTCTGCATCTGGATGTCCCAAATCTCGTTGATCTTACTTGCTATACCTTAGTGTGAACCTAGGTATTTCGAGTCATCTGAATTCAACAAGGCATCTCACCTAACATTGAGCGTCTGTTGGATAAATTCATTGTGGACTCTTCAAGGAACCTAAAATGAAAACTGGATATTTGTCGAGCATCTGAAAATTTGTCCCAATGCTCTGACTGGTAAGTAATTACAGGTATGCTCTCATTTTCAATAGCTCACATTTGCATTACCATTTCCATGACATTGCATAAAAAAAAAAAAAAAAAGGCTTGCCAAAATATCATCCATTGCATGTGCATGGTCAAAATTTAGGTATCATATTGTCTTTGAATGCAACCTCTGCGAGCTCACCTTCAAAGAGGGGCAGCTGTTGACACCTAAATTTTGACTAATCATTTAGTAATTAATTGCATAAAAATTTAGGGATTAATCTTTAACCCCTAAGAAAAAATATTAAAATTGCATCTCATGTAGTTGCATTTGCATCAGTACCAAAACACAACCAAACACGGCGGCTCGCGGTCGATTACGTGCACAAAAGGTGGTCTCTCTCTTGCTGATTTGAAAGTACACAATGAAAGAAAGAAGAAAGAAGAGTTCTTCACGTCCATTGTCTCTTCCTCATTAATGCATGCACCATGCGTGGATAAAATTCGGCGGACGTAAAAATTCTAGCCGCACGCGTGAAGAAAGCAAAGAAAAATTCTCCACTGCACACGCGAGAATTCTGGAGAAAGTCTGCAAGAACATGGGCTCACCATTTTATAATATTTTATAGTGAGAATTCTCTCCTTCCTGGAGAGCAAATCAAGAAAGAAGTTCCGTCCATTGTCTCTCGCTCATTAATGCATGCACATGCATGCGCAAGAATTCGGCGGACGTGAGGAGCTTCGAAGAAGCAAAAGGGAAGCCCATGATATATTATAATATACTCTCTCAAGTGGGGGTCGTGAATTTTGGTGAAGTGAGGAGGAGTGTGCTCAAGAAAGAAGCAAGTAACAAGCAAAGAAAAGTCAATAGTTGTGGCTAAATTAATGAGTGTCAGACGGTGGCCTCCTTATTTGAAAAAAATCCGGACGTGAACAGCAAGGAAAAATGACGGCCGCCTCCTATTCACACTAAAGTCGGTTGGACTCCAAGAACCCTATAAATACGCAAGGGGAGGCCACGCAAAATGGGGGGGGGGAACGAAAAATTTCTTGAGAGGACTGTGAGAGCCATTAAAAAAAGAGAGCCATTGTGAAGAGAACCTGCAAAAGAAAATATGAAGTCAGGGGGAGGAGATTAAAAAAAGAAAGGAAAAAGCAGAGAGAGAGACTACAGAGAGTGAGACGTGAGAGAGAGGTGATTAAAAAAGAAAGAAAAAAGCAAGGACAAGACCCCTACTGTTCATCTTCTCCAGGAGCTCTTCACTGCAAAATTTCCACCAGTTTGTGCTACTCCCCCCGCATCCGCGCCGTTGCACTCGCCGGAGCACCAGCAGCCGAACAACCCGACGCCCCAGCTGCCCATTACCGCCGGAGCCCCGAACTCTCTCGCCACTGCAGCCCGCACCACCGCGTCAGTTCCGAGCCGGCCACCGCTCCCTCCGCCCGAGACCCAGCCACGACGCCGCTCCTGCTGTCCCTCATCCCGTCCATCTGTGAAGTCGCTGTTGCCCGACGCCATTGCTCTCCACCGCCGCTCAATTCCTCGCGACACCAGCAGCCCGTGAAGTCGCCGCTGCCCGCGCCTGCACTTCCGCCCCGGCGTCCCAAGCTGCTCCGCCCTCCGCCGCTGCACCAGTCGCTGCAGTTGCCTCTGCCTGCCGCCGGTCCCCTCGCCTGTGCTTCGAGCGTGCCACCATCGCTGCCCGCGCCTGCACCACCGCCCGACGCCGCCCCTCTGCCCCGCGCGCCACCGTCCCTGACGCCTGCACCAGCAGCCAGCACCTGCACCCCCTGTTGACGCCGCGAGCACTCTCCAGCCCACACTCACTGTCGCGCCTCTGACCGCTCGCACCAACAATCCCCGAACGCTACCGCTATTGTCGCCCTCAGCCCGCACTCCACCCTGCTCGCCGCGCCTGCAACCTGACCCGACGTCTGCAACACACCACCCGCGACCTGCTGCTGCAGCCGGTCCTCCCACCACTTGTCCACCTGCCGCCGGTCCTCGCTGGAGCTCCGAACGCCGGTGACCAGCTACTACCCCTGATCGACAACCCGCTTCCCTTCGGAGACCCCGAGCCCAAGCCTTGCGTGGGGAAAGGAAAAGAAAAAAAAAACAAAGGGGGAACATTAGGTATTTTTTTATTATTATTTTATTTTTTTATATAGTTTATAGTTTGTTTTTATATAGTTTCTTAGTGTGATTATTCATTAATGCATGATTGAAATTCCAATGTGAAATAACCCCTCAAATTAGGGATTAGGAGTCCGATTTTCGCGCCCGAAATCCGACTCACGATCTCTTGCAAAAATCGACAATCCAATCTCATGCCCGAGATTCGATTCACGATTTAATTTAAAATTGACCAACCCGATCTCATGCGCGAGATATGGCTCGTCAATTTTGGGTATTAATCTTATCTTGATTGGATTGAATATCGGGTTATTTGATTTAACTTTTGTTTTTGCATAAAAAAATTTCAAAAAAAAATGCGAGTTAGATCAGGGCTAGGGTTAGCGTATTTAGTTTTTTCGTTTTTGTAAAAAATAACAAAAATCCAAAAAGTGCATTCAAGATATTAGTTTTTAAGAATTGCACGCGTCAATTTAGAATAGGATTTTGATTTATAATTTTTATAACAAAAAAATCCCAAAAAATTAATTAATTTAGGATGCTAGGTTGCATGTTTAATTGTGCGCAATTTTTTATATCGAATTTTATATATATAAAAACAAACAAAGAAATCATCATGCATATTAGAATAGAATTGCATGTCTCATAAATTAATTTCAATTTTTAGGATAGATTGCATTTTTAGGAATAGAAATATCATGTGCACGTCATGTGGGATTAGGTTCATAAAATGTACGTCATGTAGAATTAGCTTCATTTAATTAAAAATTGCCCGCCATTATAATTAGGTCATTTTGATTTACATATTTGATTATTGCATGTTCATTAAGAAAACACAAAAAAATATTTTACTCAGGTCATGTAGTTTAGAACACATTGTCATGCCATTCTATGTTAGATTAGTAGCATGCATTGCATATTGCATGATTCTTATTAAATAAATGAAAACCAAAAAAGGAAAATTGTATGTTAATTAGAAACCATATCTAGGTTTGTTGATGTGAATTCTGATCTAACAATGCATACGCTTCCGTTGCTATGAGGTAAGTCCTACAATTTATTCATCGCTTTCTTGGGTGTTAAATTGGTGGATTGCGCACTCGCATAATCACCTCATATGTTAGGAAAGTGAATTAAAATCAATCCAAGCTGCCTGCAAAACATGTTTTTTTAAAAAGAGAAAGGTACCGAAAGGGCGTTAGAGAAATCTAGCGTAACCAAGTCCCCGAACTCACAATCTCTGGTTCGTAGGAGTAAAGTAATTCTCCCGTTACTTTACTTGGGTTTCTAATCGACCTACCAAAAATAGATTAGTGGCAACTCCTAATTGAAAAATCATTTGCATATTAAGAACTTAAACCCTAAGTCGCGAATTGGTATGGGCTTGGGAGAGCTCGAGCTAAGTCTAGGCTTAGCAATCCATTAGCCGAACCCTTAGGTGGTCCAACCCGCTTCGGGGGGGTCGCGACACATACCATTCAGCTGCATGCCAAAAAAATAATTTTGTTTAAGAAAAACAATGCAAACTATTATTTATGTGCATATGTGTTTGATTGAGTGAAAAACTTATACTTGAAAGTTAAGTTAGTTGAAAGTAGCATACAAATCACGATTGTGTGTTGCTCGTCAAACTCATAAGGGTAGTTGGTGTCGTTGACGGGCAAAATGATTATGGGACCATGTATTGTGGCACGTGACTAGTCACTGTGGGCGTGCCACCACAACGTGCCCTCTTCGTCGGTGAGTTTGATTTTCTGAAGTAAGCTTGAGTTTGTAGGGATAGGGCATTGTGTGACATATTTCGGGCCATCAGACCAAGGGTACCGTATTTGTCTCACTCCATGCCTACACATGTATAGTATTAGGGGAAGAGAGAGAGAGAGAGAGAGAGAGAGAGATGGTTGTATTATTACCAGTGAATAGTGATTCCATAAGGTCCTAAGTTGGTGACATTAACGTAAATAGTGTCACCCTTGTAAGCACGGATCTCTGGCCCAGGAAATAGACCGTTCACGATTATTACACTCTGATTTGTCTCACATAGCATCTCAATAGGTGTCTCATTTACCTGCAACAAAAATCATCCTATGAATCTTGAACCATTATACCCATAAGATAAGTTGCCTTATTAAATTGACGCAAGGCCCGTAGCTGAACTTTCTTATGGATCAAGACTCCAAACGGGGTTGGAAACCGCCTCCAAAAAAGTAAAATGAATAAATCATACAACCGCAGATATTGCGAAATTACTATTAAACTCTCAAGAAGTGAAAATCTTCAGAAAAATTGCATCTAGTTTGGTATTTGAATGCTGTAGTGCTCGGCCTCGAGCATAGTCCAAGATTTAACTTGCTGAGAGATCTAGATGTAAAGATCATTGTTGAAATAAGGAGATTCTTGTGTTGAATACACTGATGGGATGGTGGTCAACTATAATGCCTCTGAAAGAGGCTAAAACTGGTAACGATCAAACGCTTTGAGTAGTCACTAAATGTTCACCAAGGGAATGCTCCTACTCACCACAAAATCATAGAAGAGGACTTCGCCTTGAGCCATGCAGAAGAGCAGGGTCGCAGTGACCGTGAACCCTAGAAATGTTCCCATCGTCCCTCTCTCTCCCTGATACAAAATTGAACTTGCACTAATCACTCGATCCAGAAGTAAAGAGGAGACTTGGCTTGTGCTCTGTATCTTCGTTCTTGTGACCTTCACCTTCCATTGACGGGGGCCTTTATTAAAGGGAACATCTTTCAATGTTTGCGTATAACCTGTTATTAATAATAAGAATATTTTTTCATCGATTAATTATATCAATGGATATAATCGATTATTCTTTGAAAATACTTTTGAATAATTTATTTTCCGTGAAGTAAATTTAACTTTAAGTTGAATGAATAATCACCGAAGTTCATGTGGACTATCTCATCGGCGCCACCTATAATGCACTACAAACACTTCCTATGATGTTTCCAGAGTGCCTATTCAGTCAACTTCGAAACTTTCCGGCTTTTCAACGTGTGACTTTCTAGCAGAATGTGCGAACAAAAATTTTACAATTCGAATCATTCCTTAAAATGTCTGATTGTCTTTTGAGAAACTCTTTCAAACACAACCATCTTATAATGCCTGCAAATGCATTTTTTTTTCCCAAAGAATGTGTAAAGTATCGAAGTAAAGCATTTTCTAGAATTTCATGGAGTAGATTATTTTCTCCAAAAGAAGAAGATGATGCAAATTGCAGAAAATAGGAATGTGAAAGCATATTTGGTTTATTTTTCCAATGTGAAATCATGGCTCATAGTCATGGCTACCTCTACCTAATTTTTACGAAGTCTATACTGAGAGGTTTTACCTAAGACCAAGCTGTCTCAAATACTTCATGAAACAAAAGCAGGTACGAAATCTTTTTTTCCGATCTGACTCATGACATATAAGCACACATAGTGGATCTAGATAAGAGACAACTACAATAGCTCGAGAAAAACATGTTCGAGTAGGTGAGTGCACTATATGATCGATAAGAACGCGGTTCGAATCATTGTTTGACTAGATGAGCCAGGATATTTCTTTTAGATGGTAAGACGAGATGCTTGCGGCCAACTTTCTTTGTAGGCCGTGGATCGGCAAGGGATGATTCACTCACAGCATTTTTCATCAAAAACACGGTCCACGAGATTGAGGGTTTTTGTTGTTTATCATTGTTTCATAGACGTGAAAGACCGTTTTTCGAGTAATTTAAGTTAATTTCATAAACACTGCCAGCGGGACATTAATATTTGAAAAAACCCTTAACCACCGTCGTGATATTAATGCATTTTTAATGAAAACCCTTCACTTTGAGACTTGGTGATTGCGCGGTACAGATTCCCAATGGAATCATCCATAAATGCCTAACATATGCTTTTGTACATATGATAAAATGCTATGATACAAACTGTTTCTGAAATGTTAATTTTTGGTATAAATATTGGTGAATATCAATTCTAAAGAGTCCCGAAGAAAGTAAACCGAGAAACTCAAGCCATGAAGGGACAGATACCGATTGATTCTGAAAATTGCTCATAGTAGCATGAGCTACTTCTTTTAAAGCATGTAAATACTTATTTTCTCTTTTGCCAAAGAATTTGTTGATTATTGAAGTAAAAATAGAGCACAAATATTACCATTCTCCTGAAGATATCTACCAATTTTCTAGGTGTCTTAATTCCTTCCCGAAACAGAAACGTGTACGAAATCTCTCTATTGATCTTGTTCTTGATATACAAGCATCCAAAGTGGATCCAGATCAGAGACATTACTAAAGCCCCTATTAATATATGTTAGGGAAGCTGACTATATATGATTTGATTAATGACATGTGGTGTGAATCATTAATTTGACTAGGGTTTTAGTCGGTGTGTTTATGATTTAGGGACCTACTAGAAATATTGCTTTTATAAAAGTACTTCCACGGCCAAAGAAAAAATTTCACAAAAAATTAGTCCCGTTGGAAGCACGCCTACTATAATCAATCACATTAGAAAGAACAATTAGAGTATAACACATTGATTATCTAGCAAATAATGTGTCCCAATCCCTATATCATATCTCATTAAATAATACAAATCTGCCATTCATGATATGTTTCAGATAATATTCTATATCAAAAATGTCTCTAACCACACAATCCGTGTGATTTATTAGAATACTACATAAAATTTCATAGAGTTGAACCTAAAGTTGCCATAAGTGCTTCAAGTTCTAACGAAAATGCTAGCCAAACAATGCCATAAGTGCTTCAAACTAACGGTGCATTTTGAGCCTTTAGTATCACTTCAAAAGCAATAGGCTACTGAACATTTATTAGTTAATAATTTAGCTTAATCAGAACAAAATTGCAAGCATTTTATGGAAGAGGGAAATGAACAATTTTGTTTAATTTTAAAAAATATCGATATAAAATCTGTTCCATATGAGACAACTTCAAGTTCACGTAGCAAAGTTGAAAAGCAAAGTTAATTTTCAAATAATAAATTAGTGGAATCCTAGTCGACGGGATTTGGATTTTGATTTCCCAATAAAACAGACAAAACCTAACAATTTCCTTGGAATAATCTGGGGGTCAAGGCTGCTGTTTCTTTTGGCGGAGTATCAATGCAGCTATCTAATCCTTTTCCCATGATTTATTTTGAGATTTTGCTAGTATAATAGTCTGTAGATTACTATAAATATAACAATTTGTTATGAGTCACAAAATCTTAAAAGAGTGGATTTTACAACAATATATAATTATTTATTATTTAACTTTTTTGTGATCTAGAATAGATTGTTATTCTCATCGTAGATTAAAAACTATCACCTAATCATTTGTTTTTATTTTGCAAGTTGCACAAGCCCTGCACCTTTATAATATCTAGGATATAGATGATTGGAGGAGATGCAAGTGGTCAACTATAATCAATCACCTTAGAAAGAACAATTAGAGCATAACACATTAACTATCTAGCAAATAATGCGTCCCAATCCCTATAGCATATCTCATTAAACAATACAAATCTGCCATTCATGATATGTTCGAGATAATATTCTATATCAAAAATGTCTCTAACCACACAATCCATATGATTTATTAGAATACTACATAAAATTTCATAGAGTTGAACCTAAAGTTGCCATAAATGCATCAAGTTCTAACGAAAATGCTAGCCTAACAATGCCATAAGTGCTTCAAACTAACGGTGCATTCTGAGCCTTTAGTATCACTTCAAAAGCAATAGGCTACTGAACTTTTGTTATTTAATAATTTAGCTTAATCAGAACAAAATTGCAAGCATTTTACGGAAGAGCGAAATGAACAATTCTGTTTTGTTTTAAAAAATATCGATATAAAATCTGTTCCATATGAGACAACTTCAAGTTCACGTAGCAAAGTTGAAAAGCAAAGTTAATTCTCAAATAATAAATTAGTGGAATCCTAGGCGATGGGATTCGGATTTTGATTTCCCAATAAAACAGACAAAACCTAACAATTTCCTTGGGATAATCTGGGGTCAAGACTGCCGTTACTCTTGGCGGAGTAACAATGCGGCCATTTAACCTTTTTCCATGATTTATTTTGAGATTTTGCTAGTATAACAGTCTCTGGATTACTATAAGTATAACGATTTGTTATGAGTCACAAAATCTTAAAAGAGTGGACTTTACAACAATATATAATTATTTATTATTTAATTTTCTGTGATCTAGAATAGATTGTTATTCTCACCGTAAATTAAAAATTATCACCTAATCATTTGTGTTTATTTTGCAAGTTGCACAAGCCCTGCACCTTTATAATGTCTAGGATATAGATGATTGGAGGAGACGCAAGTGGTCAACTATTATTAATCATATTAGAAAGAACAATTAGAGCATAACACATTGATTATCTAGCAAATAATGCGTCCCAATCCCTATATCATATCTCATTAAATAATACAAATTTGCCATTCATGATATGTTTTAGATAATATTCTATATCAAAAATGTCTCTAACCACGCAATCCATATAATTTATTAGAATACTACATAAAATTTCATAGAGTTGAACCTAAAGTTGCCATAAATGCTTCAAGTTCTAACGAAAATGCTAGCCTAACAGTGCCATAAGTGCTTCAAACTAACGGTGCATTTTGAGCCTTTAGTATCACTTCAAAAGCAATAGGCTACTGAACATTTATTAATTAATAATTTAGCTTAATCAGAACAAAATTGCAAGCATTTTACGGAAGAGGGAAATGAACAATTCTGTTTAGTGTTAAAAATATCGATATAAAATCTGTTCCATATGAGACAACTTCAAGTTCACGTAGCAAAGTTGAAAAGCAAAGTTAATTCTCAAATAATAAATCAGTGGAATCCTAGGCGATGGGATTTGGATTTTGATTTCCCAATAAAACAGACAAAACCTAACAATTTCCTTGAAATAATCTGGCGTCAAGGCTGCCGTTTCTCTCGGCAGAGTAACAATGCAGCTATCTAATCCTTTTCCCATGATTTATTTTGGGATTTTGCTATTATAACAATCTCTGGATTACTATAAGTATAACAATTTGTTATGAGTCACAAAATCTTAAAAGAGAATGGATTTTATAATAATATATAATTATTTTTATTTAATTTTCTGTGATCTAGAATAGATTGTTATTCTCATCGTAAATTAAAAATTATCACTTAATCATTTGTTTTTATTTTGCAAGTTGCACAAGCCCTGCACCTTTATAATATCTAGGATATAGATGATTGGACGGGATGGACCCCCCCCCTCCCAACAGGCCGTGGATCTCCTACAGCACGGGTGATTCGATCATAGCACTTTTCAACAAAACATGGTCTAAAATATTGAGGGCATTCGTGTTACATCATTGCTTTATATAAGTTAAAGATTATTTTTCAAGTGATTTAAGTTAATGTCATAAACATTGTCACACAATATTAGTATCCATAAAAATTTTAAGGGAAATCTCCAATAATGTATGAAGTGGGGTCGGTTTTTGAAAAATGGACCAGAGTGAACCTTGTTCATATACGGCCTCGAAATGTCCAATTTGTTCTTAAATAAAGCCTGGAGCTCCCTAGCCAACCTGGTGATTCATGAGCCAATTAATTCTAGACCTTTGGCTTATTCATGGGAACTTAATTTAGAGTAATGGATACGCAATTGATGAAATTCAAACATAAGACCTTTAGTTCCTAGCTGAAAATTTCCAACACCCGAATCAATTGAGGAAAATTCTCTATTTTTCCTTTTTGTCTATCGCTTAATTTAAATCGTGCGATGGACACACTTTGACATACCGTAAAACATCTAAAACTCTCACAATATACAAATTTGACACGTAAATTCGCATATAATTTTTTCATGATTTCTGAAATTTAGATAGAATTCTAAATTTTGACGGAAAAGAGGGGTCTTTTCTGCTTTTTATAATAAACAAACAAATAACTTTTCCTTTTCCCTTGAGAGGATGCATCATCGATAAATTCAAAAGTCAATGGTTCTTAGTGATTGGTCCTCACGGCCTCTACGCCTCTCTCTAGTAGAAACATTTGTACACTATTGATTGTACAACATAAATAATCCATCCAAATCAATCATGACATATCGAGTATTGAGTATTTTCTCTCTTTCTTCCTAATTGATGAACTTTGACACATAATTATCAGATTGGGAGCACGGAAATGTCTTACATTGCATGTAAAAATATCTCCTCATCGAAGATCTGCTTCTACCGATGAAGTGACGAAAGAATGTACGAAGAATGAAACTGAATGCGTATAATTTGAGGTGTGTGGACACTTTCCTTAAATTGATGCTGTTCCCTTGATGTTGCCTCTGAAACCGGAGAAGATCCCTATCCCATGGAAGTTTCCTCGTGCTTTTCGATACCATTTCATGGGCATGTAACTCACTCTTTAAGCAATCATTTCTAAATCGACATGTTCCCTGCGCAACATAAGACATCATTTCATGCTCGGACAAGAAATTCTAAAACACGTTTCGCACCACAAGCGCCATGATTGCAACTTGATATTTTCTTCGGACAAATACAATGTTCCAGAGCACCTATAAGAAGCAATGGTTTACCTTTTAATTAATTAAGGCGCTACGAAAAATTTCAAAATTGCCGTAAAACTAATGAAACTTATTATCATGTCCTAACCAATGATAAAATCTTTGTTAGGGAGACTGAATCCGAATATTTTTGTGAGGAAAAAACTAGATAATTACTGGGGTAGTTCTTACATTAGTGGAAGAACTTTAGTGTCTAAGATTGAAGAATTTGCACCAATCTCTATGAGAGCAATGACAATGATAGGTTTGACAAACTTTGAAGTAAAGATTTTCACAGGAAAATGTGGACAATGGGTTTGGCTTGAAAATATATCAGTGCTTTGTTTTGAAGAAGTGAGGGATATGTGAAAAAAGGTCTTCAAAGTTTGAATTCGAATCAGTCTCACTGGGAGTTTGATAATAATGAATGACGCAAAGAGTTTGTTCAAACGGTTCTTCTTGTGTAGAAAATAAAGATTCGATATCATCATTTTAAAGAGAAATACTAGTTTCAATCTCTATATGATGTATCATATGGTTTTGACCTTTTCTTACTTAGGGGTAATTTTTTGCAAAATGTCCATTTTGATTGCAAATGAAGCATCGAGTTGATTTCTTGTGGCCTGAGCGATCTTTCCTTTTGCATAAGTATCGTCATTTCTTCTTCCTTCGGATGTGCTTAGATCCATGTCTGTATTTCTTTATCCAAAGCTTCTTAAAGTGTTTATTTTTTCTGGAGGATTTTCCATAAGAGCCATCACAGTTTTTCTTGGAACATTTGATCTTTAGCTTCTAACGAGAACAAGCTATATCAAGTTCTTTGTTGTCTGTGAGATAAGTTTGAACCATTTGACACTTTAAACACAAATCATCAAGACACAAATGGACTTTTTGTTGTATTTCTCCCATCGGAATATCCACAATTCTCCTTTGTCTGTTGAGAAAAGATCTCTTAATCTGTTGGGATAATTCTTTGGGGATAGAAGTCAAGAAAACTTGCTTCAAGTTTGGATCAACTCTAATACCATAGAAGAGCTTAAGCATTTTCCAATAATGCTTATCGAGATGCCTTTTCTAGAGAGAACAACATTTTCTTTTGAAGAATTCTCTCCTTTTAAGCTCATGGAGGTCGGAAGGTTTTCCAATGAATTTCACGCCCCGATCCTTGAGCACGCGCCCATCCCTCACTGGTCGATTAAATAACGACGTCCCATGATGCATCGCCGACCCTTTCATTTTAATACGCATGCGGAAGAATATAAAATCCCCAAACAATAAAATAATGGGATATGAGAGTAGGACTAAAAATCTCAAACCTGAAAAACCAATACACTTATATACATTGCAAACCATAGTGCAAATATATACAAGGTAAACTACCAAGCCAGGTCCTAATCAAACAAGTTCACAAAACAAAGTCTACAGATAGGTGTGGGGTTTCAATGCTCCTCTGGATCCTCCTCCGGGTCCTCTTCTTCCTCGATGATCCCTCCTTCTTCCATGCTCCAGTTGGAGCCCACTGCTAAGTTCTCCGGAGAGTTAAGATCATCACTAAGCTTGGGATCCTTCGCATCCACCACTAATCCACTCTTAGGATTTGCTGTCCCCTTCCCGAAAGCAACCTCTAAAATGTATAGAGGTACATCAGATTCCAGCACAAGACCCACCATTCGTCTATCATTGTAATGGCGATACCACGATCGGTATTTGTGGGGCACCTTTTGGGTTCACCCACATCAACCCAGACAGTGGATTTTACCAGTACATATTCCAAGCCTTCAGGGTGATGGTGTATCGGAATGTGATAACCTATCTCAATGATTTCCTTTGGTATACCAAAATACTCGAGAGGAGGTGGAGGTGCTACCATCTATGAACTTGAAATGTTGTCCCATAATAGGGTGAGACTACATCTCAGCGAGTTTTACCCCCTAAGACTCGATTAGGAAAAAAAAATACGCCCTATGGGCTGCCTAAGCACAACATAGGTCGGATGACTTACTTTGGCCTCAGTCTCTTCTTGCAAGTCAGTTAAATCAATAAATACTGACAAACTATACCATCCAATCAAATCAGATCGAATCATCAATTAATCGACCTAATCGATTACATTCAATACTATCTGTAAGGTCCTATTTATTTAGAACTACTCATCCAAAGCTGAAATTATAGATAGTATAGCTCGCCCAAAGCTGATAGATTAGGGCCCCCAAGTCATCATAGTATACTATATATGCTCGCTCAAAGCTAATAATAAATTGCTCGTCCAAAGCTGATAATATGGTATACTATATATGTTCATCCAAAGCTGATAAATTATGCCCCCTTGCTAAAATAGTATACCACTCCAATCATATAGCCAATTTATTATTTTTATCATACCTGATAAAAATAACCGTGTGTGGGTACATGGTCGGCTTTAGCCAAAATAACATAATTTCACTTTCACAATTCCCATCATTTTATATGGTCCACCAAAATATTTTTGGCGTTGTAAACCGACGCTTGGTTAATTTCCAATCAATTACTGAAATTAAATCAAATTAGGAATAAAATCCTAAAATCACAATAAGACAAAATTAGTACAAATTAAAGCACAAATAAATAAACAGATTGCACCACAATAACCAACATAAAATTCTGGTCACCAGCTATCCTGAATTAATTTTCGAAAAGTAAATAATTAATTAAATAATTACGAAAATTAATATGCAATAAATGCATACTTAGGCCCGTAATGCCTAATTATATGCTGGAACGGGCTCGAAAGATTTCCAAGACTCGTTAAATAAATACTAAAGTCTATTTACTCGCTAATTACACTAACTATCCACCTAAACTAGCTTAACTTAAACTAATCAACCCTTAAGCGTGATTAATCTACTAAGCAAGGATTAGTGAGTTAAACTCACTTGTTCAGCGATCCGATTGGCTCAAATCATCGGGACGCAATGGGGCTCACTTTTCTCCAAAGCACGCCTAACTTTGGGGTCGGGATCGACCTCGAAACGAGCCCGACAACAGCAACGAGACCCACTCCTTTTTGTTCTAACTTGGGTTGAAACATAGGGCAACAAGCTCACTTTAAGGCGACAATGAGCTGAGGAAGGTTGAGAGGACTAAATCGGGTTCAAGCGGGGACTCATGGTGGTCGGAGGTGTTGGAGAAATCTTTCCAGAATATTTTGAAGCTGACAAAACATTTCTATCAGTCTAGTCTGGATATTTGCAGACCATCTGTTTAAAGTCTGAAAACTTTCTGATCACCAGACTCAGCGCTCAAGACTCAAGACTCAAGACTCAAGACTCAAGACTATTCTCATTGACAGTCTTTCTGATCTAGTGACGAAGGAAATCCAGAGCCGAAGTATATGGTTGAGGATTTAATCCTATCCTTTGGAGAAGATCTCTTGGTTGGATAAATATAACAGATTCTTTTATTCGTATCTAGATCGATTGAAGATCCGGTGGTCGACGAAATATCCTTGGAAGGTTTTATTCTTGGAAACCAAGATCCTGATTGTATGGGCGAACAGGATTGATGGGCTATCGTCAGGTTCCTTTAATAGCTCGAATGATCTTCTTAATTGATTCCGTCCAACGAGTAGATTAGAGGAATTCATTTGGTAAGTGCCAACGGGTATGATAGCATAAAGGAGTATAAAAGGAAGACGTTCTAGTTGTTTTAGTATGTGATCGATAGAGAAATTCTAGAGTCTAAAGCACCTTGATTATTAGTCGATATATTTTTGAGCGAAATTGTATACACAGAGAGTGTCTATACTTAGTGATACCTTGAGCGAGTGTGGTAGATCATCTACACCGAGAAATCAAGGAAGATCAACGCTGTAACATCTCTTTGTTCATAGTGGAATCCAGCCAATTGGCTGTCAGTGCAGAAGAGTGGACGTAGGCTTGAATCAAGCCGAACCACTATAAACCGCGTGTTCAATTCTCTCTTTCCTTTACTCAGTCTTACGTTGATTATTATTTGTCGCAAATCCTTCAACTGTCTAAGTATTGTGCAATTATCAAGAAAAATCTTTTATATACCTATTCACCCCCCTCTAGGTACTCATACTAGCTATATCAATTGGTATCAGAGATCATGTTCTTACTTTATTTGAAGTGTTTTACTTTAGAGTAAAAGATCCATGGCTAGTATGCTAGCACCAGGGCTGGTGGAAGGGCAAAGCAATACCAGACCACCCTACTTTGATGGAAAGGATTACAACATCTGGAAGAATAAGATGAAAGATTTCCTACGATCAAAGGATCCTCTCGAATGGGACGTTGTGGAAAGAGGAATCACTCCTACTGCTGCATCAGTCTCTGAAAGAGGGAAAGAAACTGTTGAGACCAGCGAAATGACTCAGGAAGAGATAAACAAGAGACAAGCACTCGATGCGAAAGCAATTTACTCTTTATATTGTGCTTTGTCACCAACTGAATATAACCGAATATCTTCTTGTGTTACAGCAAAAGAAGTTTGGGACAGATTACATATCACCTATGAAGGAACGATCGAGTGAAGGAGACCAGAATTAACATTCTCCTCGGTCAATATGAAGCCTTCAAAATGAAACCAGGAGAATCTATAACTGACATATTTAGTCGTTTTACAGATATTGTCAATGGTCTTGAGAATCAAGGACAGAAAATTTCTGATCCTATGAAGGTAAACAAGCTACTGCGTGGACTCTCCAAGGATTGGAATCATATAAAGACTTCAATAAGAGAGACGCAAAGAATTATGCCACTATCTGTCGACGAGCTGATTGGAACTCTTCAGTCTTATGAAGTGGAACGAATTAATGAAGACGAAGATCCAAGAGGTAAGAAATCCATTGCATTAAAATCAAATGATGATTCTGATGATACAGATTCTGAAGATGATATGGACGATGAGGAGCTTGCTCTCATGATAAGAAGATTCAGAAAATTGAATAGAAAAGGAAGAAGGTTCAACTCAAAGAAACAAAGTTTCCAAAGACAGCAGACCAAGTTTGTTGATGATGAGGAACCAAACAAAGATGTAGTTTGCTTCGAATGTAAGAAAAAGGGACACATCAAACCCAACCGTCCTCTTTAAAGAAGAAAAAGGAAAAGCTGAAAAGTTTCGAAAAGCTCTCAAAGCTGAAACCTAGAGTGATACAGAGTGTGAAGAAAGTGATAATGAATATGCCAACATATGTCTGATGGCACATTCAGACTCAGACTCAGATTCTGGATCAGACTCAGACAGTGAATTTGAGGTAAGTGATTTTAAAATTCCTCTCAAAGTCTCTAAATACATCGATGAAGTGTTTTAGTCTTAAGACTTCTCTCAAAAGAATTTCCGAACTTAAAAGGAAAACTCAGCTCTAAAACAAAAGGAAAACATTTTAAAAGAAAGAGTTAAAAGTTTAGACTTGAATGTTTCTACTCTTAAAGAAAAATAAGATAATCTTTTGAAAGAAAATGCTTTTTTAAAAACTGACTTATCAAATATTTCAAAGAAATTTTCGATAGGGTCCGAAAAACTTGAAAAAGTTCTTTCAGCTCAAAGACCCTATTTCAATAAGTCCGGTCTAGGTATGACAGCAGAAACAATTTCCTTGATTGATTTTCCTAAAGTAAAAGAAAGAATTAAGAAAAGACCGTCGAGAGAGGCTTACAAAAATCATTTCAAGAAAGTTTTTGTAAAGTCTGTAGGTCGAAATGCTCTCAGGTGTTCAAAGTGTAACAATCGGGATCACTTTGAAAAGAGTGTCCTATGGTTTGAAAACCTGTTAAGAAAGTATGGCCTAATAATGTTTATCCTACTAACACCAAAGGACTCAAGAAAATTTGGGTACCAAAGAAAGCTTGAGACTCTCTTTTAAATGCAGGTCTCCGTCAAGAAAAAGGTAAAGTGGTATCTTGACAACGGATGTTCAAGACACATGACAGGAGACTCAAATTGCTTCATAAAGCTTGTTCAAGTAAATGGTGGAAAAGTTTCATTTGGAGGAAACGGCAAAGGAAGTATTGTGGGATTTGGAACTGTGAAAATCGGAAATCTCACAATAAGCAATGTTTCTCTAGTGGAAGGACTCAACTATAACCTTCTCAACATTAGCCAATTGTGTGATACTGGTTTCAAGATTTCTTTTCAAGAAGGAATATGCTCTGGAATCAGTAAAGACTCTACTCAGTCTTTTATGGGTCGAAGACATGGAAATATCTACCTCTTAGACATGAAGCTAAATAAATTGCAATGCCTAATCTCAATTCAAGATGAAGCAAGCTTATGGCACAAAAAGCTTGGTCATGTCAACATGAAGCAGTTAGCCAAAATCTCATCAAAGCAGCTTGTTCGAGGTCTACCCAAATTACCATACCAAAAGTCCGATCCATGCACACCATGTATTCTGGGAAAGCAGGTAAGAAATTCATTTAAGCCAATAAATCATGTCTCTACTAATCATGTACTACAGTTGCTGCATATGGATCTCTTTGGACCAACCAGAACCCAGAGTATTGGAGGTAAGAAATATTGCCTAGTAATTGTGGACGATTACTCCCGCTTTACTTGGGTATATTTTCTTGCAAGTAAGTCGAAACCTTCTTGTATTTTGAAAATTTGCTAAAAGGTTCAAAATGAAAAAGGATGTGTTATCTCAAGTATAAGAACAGATCATGGAGGTGAATTTGAAAATCAAGATTTTACAAAATTGTGTGATGAATCTGGATTTAAGCATGTGTTCTCCTCTCCATATACTCCTCAGCAAAATGGAGTTGTGGAAAGAAAGAATAGATCTCTTCAAGAAATGGCTAGAACTATTTTAATTGAAAGTAAAATTTCTTCACGATTTTGGGCTGAAGTGTTTCAACAGCATGCTATATCATCAATAGAGTCTTCCTAAGACCTATTCTAGAGAAAACCCCTTATGAGTTATTCAAAGGTAAGAAGCCCATTGTTTCATACTTTCATGTGTTTGGTTGCAAATGCTTTATATTGAAAAATGCAAAAGATCGAGTTGGTAAGTTTGAAGAAAGATAGATGAAAGGCATCTTCCTTGGATATTCTACATCAAGCAAAGCCTAAGAGTCTATAACAAAAAGAGCAGTCTGTGGAGGAGTCAATGAATGTCAAATTTCAAGACTCTACGAAAGATGAATCTAGTCGACTCGGTATGAAGAGTCGAACCGCTCCAGCACCTTCCAAAGCTTACAACTCAAGAAGTATCTAAGACTCGGAAGACCAACATCAAGATGTTCATGAAGATTCAAATAAAGAAAGAGATCATCATCCGACAAATCAACCAAGAATCGGAAGCATAAGTCAAGTCATCCCAAAGATCTCATTATGGCGAAATTAATGAAGGAATTCGCACAGATCCAAAAGACGTGAAGAGTCTAGTATTGTGGCTCTCATTTCTGAAATTGAACCAAAAAGCATAGAAGAAGCTTTATATGATGAAAGCTGGATCGAACTATGCAAGAAGAGCTCGCATAGCAGTTCAACATTAATGATGTCTAGGAATTGACATCTAAACCAAAAGGTAAAACCGTTATTGGAGCCAAATGGGTGTTCAAAAACAAGATGAATGAAAAAGGAAAAGTCGTACGAAACAAAGCAAGACTCGTGGCCAAAGGATATACGCAAGAAGAAGGAATAGACTATGATGAGACTTACACCCGTAGCAAGGTTAGAAGCTATTCGACTATTACTTGCGTTTGCTTGTTATAAAAATTTCAGGTTATTCCAAATGAACGTCAAAAGTGCGTTCCTAAATGGATTTATCCATGAGGAAGTTTATGTGGAACAACCACCTGGGTTTGAAGACCCAAAGAAGCCGACTCGGTCGACTGAAAAAGGCCATTGTATGGTTTAAAGCAAGCACCTCGAGCTTGGTACGACAGACTAAGTAAGTTCTTATTACAAAATGGTTTTGTCAAAGGTAAAGTAGATACTACTTTATTTATCAAAAAGGAAAACAAAAGCTTTTACTTGTTCAAATATATGTGGATGATATTATTTTTGGATCCTCTAATGAAAGTCTATGCAAGAAATTTTCTAAGTCTATGCAGGATGAGTTTGAAATGAGTATGATGGGTGAATTAACATTCTTCCTTGGTCTTCAAGTAAAGCAATTGAAGGAAGGAACTTTCATTTACCAAGAAAAATATGCTAATGATCTTGTCAAAATGTTTGGATTGGAAAATTGCAAAAAGATTAATATACCAATGTCAAGTTCTTTGAAGATAGACAAAGATGAAGAAGGGAAGAAAGTTGATCAAAAGCTGTACAGGAGCATCATTGGTTCACTTCTTTATCTTACTGCTTCTAGACCTGACATTTTGTTGAGTGTTTGCATCTGTGCTAGGTTTCAATCAGATCCTAGAGAATCCCATCTCAGTGCTGCAAAACGTATTATTAAATACGTTGCTTCATCTTCAAGCATCGGTCTTTGGTATCCTAAGAAGGGAGACTTTAATCTTCTGGGATATTCAGACGCAGATCTGGCCGGCTGCAGAGTCGATAGAAAGAGTACTTCAAGAACTTGCCAGTTGCTTGGAAGCAGGACAGTGTCTTGGTTTTCAAGGAAACAAAGCACTGTGGCTCTCTCAACAACAGAAGCACAATATGTAGCTCTTGGAAGCTGCTGTTCACAAATTCTATGGATAAAACAACAGCTACAAGACTTTCGGATTGAAGACTCATGCACAGAAATCAGATGTGACAACACCAGCGCAATCAATCTCACTAAAAATCCAATCCTTCATTCAAGAACAAAGCATATAGAGATTCGACATCACTTCATTAGAGATCATATTCAAAATGGAGAAATCTCGATTCAATTTGTTGATTCAAAAGTCAACTAGCGGATATATTCACAAAACCTTTGGAGAAAAATCAATTCGATTTTATCCGTTCCAGACTCAACATTTTGAAGCTCGAGGAAGTTAAAGTCTAGAGACTCTCCAACCTCGACTCTAAACCGTCGACTCGCAGACATTCATGGCTATAGACGTAAGTTGATATTATATCTAAACTCGAAAAGGTACGATCTTTCGTTCGGTTAATTTATAATTTCCGTGAAAAACGGAATCTTGTTTTTCAAAAGGATTAATTTTGGCAGTTAATGATTTTAAAAAGAGGTGTTCGTACACTTTCCTTGTGCCGATTGAACTTTCCTTTTCAAAACCGAGTTATATATATACAGTTTTCTTTTTCACCCAATCTTCAAAACCCTAAAAGGCATTCTCCTCCCAATCCGATTTCTACTTCGTGTTCATCTTCGAGAAAGTTGTCATCTTTTCTTGGGAAAGCAAGTAAAGGAATCTTTCAACGACAAAGAAGGATGTCTTCTTCGAGGAAGTCTTCAAGAATCGCGAACAGGGGACCATAGAGAATGAAGGAGGGACCTACCCATTTCGATCTCATCGAAGAGGAAGAATTATCGAGTCAGCAACAGAGCTCGATTCACTCTCCACCACGTCACTCAACGCCATCTACCCCACAAGGTGCGGGTCAACAACTAGAGGAAGAAATAATCAAGGACGCAGACCCTGTAAGAGTCCAAAAACCCTATTTTATTTACAAGCTTTACTGTGCGTTGAAAAGCACTAGGACTCCATTGAACTACGTGGATGATTTTCTTAAAGATAAGAATTATGGGAATGAGTATATCTTTCTGTGACGAATGGAGGATTTGGGAATTGCTCCCAAGGGAAAGGCTGAGGAAGCACTTGCGAACATTCCAAGTGACCCTCGTATGTCGGGACCAAATTCGACCGACGGGAACGATGATGATAAAATGTTCAGTGATTTTCAACCTAGAATGGGTGTTGCTGCGAAGGTGAAGGGAAAAAGAATGGAGTTGTTTAAATCGAAGGAACAGGAGAATATGTTCTTCAGACTGCTGAAACGAGGGGTGATAAACCCTAGGAGTGTTGATTTCGATTTCTTGGATGCCATTAATGTGAACTTAAGAGAGAAGTTCAATTTGCTTCAACTTGAGCAATTTTGCACCGATACCACAAACGGTTATGCGCAATTGACAACATATTTCTATTCGAATCTCAACTTTTTAGATGCGAATAGAATATCATTCAGTGTTTGAGACCAAGACTATGTGGTAGACGTGGACATGTTGGCGGACATAATTGGAGTTGAACGAGAACGCTATCAACTGATCAAAGTCTCAATTGCTCGTGCCTCATTAGAACTTGTCAAAGATAGAGATACAGGGGGAAGAATCATCTATTCAAGGATGCGTGCCATCAATATCGTGCTGCACAAAATTGTGATCAATTGCATCAAGCCCAAGTCTACATCAAAGACTGATGTGTCTAATTCCGAGGCAAAATTGATGTACGCAATCAACTCAGGGAAGAAGTTCTCTCTCCCTCACACCATTCTCTTTCACATGTACAGAGCAATGTCGAAGGACAAGGGTCAATTGCCTTACCTAGGTCTGGTGACCAAGATCTTCAGACACATGAATATTGAACCGCCACATACGCTTTGTGTTAGACCGTGCGATAAGATGGTGGTAGGTTTGAAGATGTTGACGAAGATGCGTCTGCAAGAACTTTCCAAGGCAATGGAGAAATTTAGAGTGAAGACTCCAGTACCGTCTGCTTTAAAGAGAAAAGGGAAGGAGGCCATTGGTGCCCCATCCAAAAAGAAGAGAACTCTCATCTTGGAGGATGAAGATGAGGAGGAAGATCTCACAATCTTTGCCTTGATAAGGACCAGACGTTCTGTACCTCAATCGACAGAACTTCAGAAGAAACAGAGAGAAGAAGAGGAGCAAGCCAAGAACAGAGAAGAAGAAGAGCAACGAGAGAAGGAGAAAGAAGCTGAAGAAGAAGGAGAAGAAGGGAAAGAAAAGTCTACAGCTGAATCTGGAGAGAAGGGGAATCAAGATACAGAAGAGCATGATCATCACTCTTCCCCATTTGAGGTCCTAGAGATAGGGGGAGTTGGCGAGCAAGAAAGGTCCACACCTCACGCTGCCAATAGTGAAGGTCTAGGACAATCTCCAGCAGATCCAGAAGAGTTTCAGGCTTCTCAATTGCCTGAAGAAGGACACGATACGTCAACACCAAATCTGCAAGATTATACAGAAGCTCCATCGTCTGCATTCACTCCATCCGAGAAAGCAAATGCAAGTACTCAGACGGACAATTCGGCAGATTTTCGTCGTATTCTTGATGTTCTTCTGGAAATGCGGGGCCAAATCTATGCTCTGGACTGTGAAATTTAAGCCATAAAGAATGCTGGACAAGCATCTTCGGTTACCCTGGAGGATAAAATGAAAGACCTCGCTCTACAACTTCAAGCCAATGCCAAAGGAGATGAGGTAGCTAAAACTAAAGGAAGACTTGAAGAGGCTAGAAGGCATAGTCCAGTCCATGGGAGATTTCTAGATCGTGCGCATTCCCAAGCAGATCTGACTCATTTCTCACCTTTTTTTTAATGATGACAAAAAGGGGGAGAAGCAATTTGAACCAATTTGAACTTTAAACTTTGACTTTAAATTTGTTTTTGTGGTTGAATATGTTTGTTTTTAGTATGACTTGAGTGAACTTGGGTGTGAACTTGAATTTGACTGAATTAGTAGGATTTTGATGCTTGACTGTTTGCATTTATATCAAGTGTTGTCATATGGTATTACTCATGAAAGACTAACCAATTTTTCTGTGGATGCAGAGTCTAGTTGTTTTATTAATCTTTATGAGATAGCCATATTGCTTGAGAAATGTTTTTGCAGGTCAAAGTTGTTCAAATCTACAAGAAAGTTTTGTCACCATCAAAAAGGGGGAGATTGTTGGAGAAATCTTTCAGAATATTTTGAAGCTCGACAAAACATTTCTATCAATCTAGTCTGGATATTTGCAGACTTTCGTTTAAAGTCCGAAGACTTTCGATCACAAGACTCAAGACTCAAGACTCAAGACTATTCTCATTGACAGTCTTTCGATCCAATGACGAAGGAAATCCAAGAGCCAAGTATATGGTTGAGGATTTAATCCTATCCTCCTGGAGAAGATCTCTTGGTTGGATAAATATAATGGATTCTTTTATTCGTATCTAGATCGATTGAAGATCCGGTGGTCGACGAAATATCCTTGGAAGGTTTTATTCTTGGAAACCAAGATCCTGATTGTATGGGCGAACAGGATTGATGGGCTATCGTCAGGTTCCTTTAATAGCTCGAATGATCTTCCTAATTGATTCCATCCAACGGGTAGATTGGAGGAATTCCTTTGGTAAGTGCCAACGGGGATGATGGCATAAAGGAGTACAAAAGGAAGACGTTCTAGTTGTTTTAGTATGTGATCGATAGAGAAATTCTAGAGTCTGAAGCACCTTGATTATTAGTCGATACATTTTGAGCGAAATTGTATACACAGAGAGTGTCTATACTTGGCGATACCTTGAGCGAGTATGGTAAATCATCTACACCGAGAAATCAGAAAGATCAACGCTGTAGCATCTCTTTGTTCATAGTGGAATCCAGCCAATTGGTTGTCAGTGCAGAAGAGTAACGTAGGCTTGAATCAAGCCGAACCACTATAAACCGCTTGTTCAATTTTCTCTTTCCTTTACTCAGTCTTACGTTGATTATTAATTGTCGCAAATCCTTCAACTGTCTAAGTATTGTGGAATTATCAAGAAAAATATTTTATATACCTATTCACCCCCCTCTAGGTACTCGTACTAGCTATATCAGGAGGAAGCTCTGGTAGTGGCTCATGGTGTTAGACTGCGCACGAACAGCCAAGGATGACGGCGAGCTGAGCATGGCAAGGCGAAGACACCTCGGTGAGGCACGGTGGCGTGTGTGGGGTGACAAGCTTCGTGGGTAGGCATGTGAGGTCCGGCGGTGATCCTAGCTTCGACGGTGGTTGCGACAGGCAGCTTATGCTCTTAGAAGTCTCAAACAACAAGGGAAAGAGGGAGATGGAGGTGTGGATGGCAGATGAGAGAGAGAGAGAGAGAGAGAGAGAGAGATTGAGGGAACAAAGGGGCCTACCAAGCCTTAATTTCTCCTAGCTTGTCCTCTTGACCATTCCCATTCATAGCTGCATCCCTTTGCCCAAAATCAGCCACCATAGTCCTTTTAGAATCTCAATTGAAGTGGTCCAAAGGTCATGGATTGGGGCATACGAATTTCACTTGGTTTTCTTTCAATTGAAAACTTATTCTTGCTTAATTCAACACAATTCAGTCTCAATAAAATCAGCCGATACCTTATTGATCCAATTGGTATTTTTGCTCACAAACTAATCCCTCTTACATCCTAAATTTGCAATAAAAAATGGTCACTAGCTTTTTATGGATAAAAATGGCCTTATGACGGCTTTTTTCCAAAAAGTCTCGGTTTGCAAAAAAATCTTCTGAGACTGAGTCGACATTCCTAGAATTAATTGTAACATGATAGAACTTTCAATTTCTAAAATCGGACTCAAATTCATGATTAATTTCAATCTGGCGCGTTTTTAGCGTGACCTAGGCTACCTGGTAACTTTTAGAAATTTTTAGTACAAATGATCCGTGGTCAATTTTCTTCGAGTCACAATGATCCCACTCGACACATTGGCGACTCTCGATTGTCGTGAAAATATCGAGGATTTAAATACGGACATAGGGTACCAAAACGACAGAAAAATCAGTCTAGTGTCGACCGACGAGAATTTTTCAAATTAGTGGAGTCGCTCACATTTAGTCACACATTTCAGTCAAACCGACCTATCTCTGATCTATGATCGATTTTTAACTGTACTGTAATGGCCTCGAAAGATGAGCACAGTCGAATAGCCAATTCCTAGTCAAATTCTTAAGTCTATTGCATGGAAATTCCTTAATGGCTTCCCAGATAGTCTAGTTGTCTTAAGAGTGATCAGCTTTGAGAACAGCCCTATAAGTGCATCAATAAAATGCCCGATTAATTTAATTGAAAGCAGAAGTGAAAATTTGGGATGTCACAATGAAGAAATGATATAGAAGGGTAATGGCATGACCAAAGTAAGGTGAAAGTAAGAATTGAACCTGGTCTTATTATGTCACGATTTGCCACCAATGTTTAAGACTACTTGTAAACCTTGTGACAAAACGAAAAAAGACATCATACTTGTCCTAATTGGTGAGAGCTTGGGCATTCAACCAAATATGAAATTTCTCAAATCTTTTTGGCCATTTGGAATAAGGAATATCATCAATAGTAAAGAACTATTTAAACGAAGTAGACATATGCTGTGAATGATTGTTTGGCTGATTAACCTCGGTTCCGGAAGGGTTTGATTCCATATCCTGGTCCCGATGATCGGCCATGAATATTGATGAAGTTATAGGTGTGATAGGAAATGAATCAATGGCAGGGACTGAGAAGGATGAAGAGGACGAAAATGATACCGACGAATTTAACTTAGTATCCATTTGAAAAACTAGTTCTGATGGAAAAGCTAGTTCTGAAGGAAATAGAATATGATCTTTAGGGATGATAGGATCAGTGGCAGGATTAGGTGTTTCTCCTAATTGCCCAGATCTCTCAAAAATGATTCTAATGGATTCAACAACATCATTTAGTTTGGCTTTTCCTTTATAACAAGCAAGGATTCTTCAGGCATCTTCTCTTTTCCCTTATCTTTCCTATTCCATCCAGTTCCTTGAGACGTTTTCGCATTTCCACTACATCGGTCTTATCTTTGGGTGGGGCTTCTTTGATAGCAATAAAGTAGACGTATTCTAAGTTGGTGGAGGAGGTGAATGCTCTGTCCACAATGTAGTCGGGAATGGATTAAAAGGATTGAATCTTCCATCTTCAAGGAGTTGGATTTGCCTTTTAAGCTTTCTATTTTTGCCTTGGGACTTTTGAGATGGTGATACCCGAAATGTTGTCCTAATTCCAAGGCATGAAGCCTTTTTTATAAGTCCGAAAGCATCTTCTTGGTGGTTTCATTATATCTTCGAAGATCTTGTTGCACATTCACGATTTTGGAATCAGTTGCTTTGAACACATTGTTGTGTGCTAAAAGAGTCTCTAATTGCCAATTCAAGATAGCTTCAACAATAGGAGTTCTTTTCTATCTTTCATGTTCATCCACATCAGTGGGGGCAGGTATCTTAGGAACATGTTGATATCTGCCTTGTGGATCGATAAATTCTTCTGGAGCGGGGAAGGAGAGTTTCGAACTTTCTCGAACAAGAGGAGGAAAATCCGCCTTTGAAAATATGGTGATAGAGGAACTAGGTGGTGTTTCGAGTGAAGCCTCAAGTGGGTAGGAATGTTTTTTTGCCCACTTTAGGATTCGCTTATAAAATGGGAAAATAGCTGGTTTTTTTCTGAGAAGGACATGGTGGTGGTGGATCCAATGAACTTGAGGGCGAAGCAATGAACTTTGGTGGCGGAGTTGGAGCATAAGAGACCATAAATTAGAATTTATCACACTCACCAAGAATATCAACGGAGAAGTCTTCATTCAAGTACCTTTAGTACATAGTATCTTTTGACTTCTTGTGCTTCCATCAGGGTCTTGCAATTGGGTCTACTTCATCAGGAGAATTTGTATAATAGGAGCATTGACAAAGAGGATCCCAAAAGCAGTGACCGTACTAGTCCTTATAGTAATGGATAGGGTTTCCATTACTTTGAAAATACTAAACAAGTCTTTTGGAATCTGGTTCAGAAATTGACTTTAAAACACATGGTTCAATCATGAAGAGAGTCTGGAAGATAGAAGGACTTTTTTCCTTTTCCTTGTCAAATTTGATGGAAACTAGTGCCATAATTCTTTCTGACGAATTTAGAGTTCGAAGACTAGAAGGGCTTCTTATTCTGATGTAGCGTCTCATAGTTGGTGATCCAAGTTTTTGGAAGAAGCTTGGCCAACTTTTCTTTTGTGATTTGTCTGGGAAAATGAATGCAGGATGCTTGATCATTCTACATGGAGATGAATAGAGCATCTTCATTTTCATTGTGGAAATTCAAGTCAAGAGCATGGTTCTACACTCGATAAACCATCTGGTAGTGCAGTGTTTCTGCAATAGAATAAACAGTTTGAGGAGCTCCAATGAGCTGAACCTAGACTTTTAGAAAAGAAAGTAGCTGGGGGTCTGAAAGAGCAATATTGAAATTTGGATATAAGGTCACAAAGATTGTTCTAGCATTTAGAGTGGTTTGGACATTACCAATGCAAGTATGTTGGTATTCTAGGAACCTAGTATCCAATAATGTTGTTCTTGCCATGATTGGCAAACCCTTTCAACCATGAAAAGTAAGAGCAAGACAAACAGCTCCATAATAGACATGAGAATGTCCATGTTGAGTCCATTGTCTGGGAAATTCCAGAAGAAATTGAAGAGTAATGAAATACTCCTTTTCAATGGCAGGAATGGGATGTTGGTCGAATTTGGAGGACTTGACGTACTCCTTTATTTCCTTTGGGGTTTGGCGGATGAGTTATCAGATGGAGCGAATAGGAGAAAATGATGAGGTGGGTTTGGCAAAAGCAAAATAAGGATTCATGAGGGGAAGTTGGGTTTCAGAGAGTTTAGTTTCCTTACTAAGAGATACTTCATAAATATAATCTATCTTAGAAGCATTTGAAACGCGAAAATCTGAATGGGTTGAGGAAGATGGGGAGGAAGCGAGAGAAATAGATTCTTTTAGTATTTCTGGGTTGGTCATGATGTAAAGAGATTTTCTTGGCACTGGATTCACCTACTAAATGCATGGAACCAGTTCGGGCAGTCCTTGTTGCTCACCCCTAGCAATAATGGAGGATTGGCATAGTGAAGTCCATGGTGTTTTTAGCATTGAATTTTATATGTAATTATGAATCGAATAAGTGCAATCACTCCAAACGCATAAGATATAGAGAAATTATCTAATCAATCTAAATATATTGTACGAGAAGCAATTTAGTCATAAATTTTTCAAGTTTGTTAATTAAATCTTAAATCTTTGTGTAAAATTCTAATATCATCATTTCGATCAATTTTTACCAAAAATCGCTGACGTGACAATGTGCCACATAAGACAATCAATAATAACTAAATTGCTACGTTAGTAATTACCAGTGAAAATGGATCAAAAGAACTACATTTAAATTTTGCACAAAGACTTAGGATTGAAATGGCGACTTTGGAATTATTATTGAAAGAACTACATCAGAAAGAAACATAGAGCCGTAGGTCTTACGTAAACTTACCTGTTGGACTAGATATCCAAGAAGCCTGCTTTAGGTAAATATGCCCGAAACTGTAAAATAGTCATCTATATCTATTGCACAATAGTAGAGCTCATAAAGGGCAATTTACAGGTGGAACGAAGACAAAATGCTTACCTCCTGATGGAGTATCACAAGAGATTGAACTAGTGGAAAACAAGACAAAATGCTTACCTCCTGATTCCATAACCCACGGTGCAATCGATCAATATGTGTCTATTCGGGAACTCCTATAAATGGGAATGGGAGGTTATTGAGAAGCATGATGTGTTGTGATAGAAAGCCAGTTAAGCCACACTGCAAGAGTTCATTCATCTCTTGGCTTTCCTGACTTTTGACTCTTGGGAGCAAAAGATCATCCGTCGATGAAAGAGTTTGCCCGCGGCATTCGATGGAAGAAGGGAGCGAGAAGAAGATCTAGACTTCATTGCATTTAATCACCAACTTAGAGAACTAAGCAGTACATGTACAAACCTTTAGGAGCATAAGATGTACTACATAGTACAGTGTATTATCCCTCGCCGTCACTAAGAGGCGTCAAGATCTATTCATTCATGTCATATATCATACTAATTAATTTCTAGGAGTTTAGGTGAGAATGGAGGGTAAACCCCAAACTTAGGAGTTGTCCTCTGGGCTGACTTTGGGAATTATCCTCCGATGGTCGTTTCTATTTTTAGCAGTTTCTTTTTTATATATATTCTGTACATGAAAATATTTTTGCCATGGAAACAAGACATCACATAAAAGAGAAAGGAAACTATTTATTTTATGTGAAGAATTTTATTATTCCATAACAAAGGACTACGAATTTTTATCCATGCTTGTAAATTTTAATAAGTCCCAATAAACATTAAAGATTTATTGGTTAATAAATTGATATATGATTTTTTTTTTGACTTATTTCCAAGTAACTTGCTAGTAACTTAGACTTTTGAAATTACCATTTTTTTTTTTTGTAATTTGAAAATTACCAACTTTTGTACTAACTTATCAAATTTTATATGGATAGCTTACGAACTTTTCAAACTTATTAATTGATAATAATTGGGTACCAACCTAAAATAGGATAAACTCCCAACTACTTTTAAGTTATCAGTCTTATTTGAATTACTTACCAATGTTGAATTGGTTTGTATAACATATGAATTTTTCTATGGAGTTATCATTTTTATTTTTTTGTTAGCAATCCTTTAAATTGAAATCTAGCTTGATGACGTAAGTTGTCGCCAAGACCTCTACAACCTCATTTCTAGGTCGATCTAAGGTTGAACATCTCATATAGCCTCAATCTGAGCAATCACAATGGCTTGCACTTGGATCTTGCAACACCGAGGGCTTGTGGTGAAGGGCAAAGGCGCGTCCGCATGGGCGCGAGAGAGAGAGAGGCATAAATGTGAGTTGGGCGAAGGCAACTAACGAGTGACGTATGATAGTGGCAGAGTGAGAAGGCCGACGTGATACAATTATTTAAACTTATAGGTAAATGGCATGCGTTATATAACATAAGCCTAATTAATTTTAGGTTTACATGTTATCCAAATGAAACCAAGATAACATTTTTTTTTGAACAAATTTATGAAAGATATGTATTATTCTAAAACTATATGCATTCTAAAACTAACATGCATATGCCCTAATTAAAAGACCAAAAATTATTTGCGCTAAGCTCTAAAAATGCATGAGACAGTGATGACCGATGATGATTGATACTATCATGATGCATTGAAATACACATTAAGATTAGAATTAACCATGTCATTGATAATATGCTTTTTCAAGGCCATCAAGGTTTAACTAACCAAATCAATCATAGCAAATTACACGAGAAAATATTAGGGTCCAACTTGAGGGATTAAAGGTTTGAAACTCTAATATGTATAAACTAATGCAAGGAATAAAATAAGGGAATCTATTGACACCTAAATTTTGACTAGTACTTTAAATTAAATTGCATAAGAAAAGTAGGAACCGATCCAGCCCTAACAAAATGATTTTCGCATAAATTAGGGCTTAGTTTTTATTTGCGTCCATTAATCTTCATTCTCTCTTTTTTTTTTTTTTGGATAATAATAATAATAATAATAATAATAATAATAATAATATTAATATTAATATTATTATTATTATTATTATTATTATTATTATTATTATTATTATTATTATTATTATTATTATTATTATTATTATTATTATTATTATTATTATAAAACAGAAGCATTAGCCGCTAGTGCCCAGCCCCCTTTCCTTCCTCCTCTCCCCTCACCCCGACACGAGCCCGGGGGCCCACTCCTTTTCTTCATGGCCCAGCCCTTTTTTTCTTGTCTTCTTCCTTAGCCTCTACAACCAGCACTTAGGACCTACGGCCGAGGGGGAGCAAGCCGATGTCAGCTGGAGGAGATGTTTCTCAAGCGCCATCAATGCTCGCCTTCAATGCCAAGCACGCCCGATGGAGAAGTAGGGATGGGACACTAGTCCGGCCGAGAGAGTCCGGTCGGCAAGCCGAGGATTGGTGGCTAAGGCTCTCCGTCGACTGGACCCTTCTCACCTATAAATAGGCGAGTTGCGATCTCCATCGATGGTGAACGAGCGAGCTTGGAGAACTTCCCCAGAGAGACTTAGGGGAGGCTCGAAGAGTAAGCGAGAGAGAGAGAGAGAGGGGTCGCGAGCTCAAACGACCACCCCCGAGAGATGTCAGGAGAGGCCGGCGGTGAGCGAGCCCAAGAGAGAGAGAGAGAGAGGATCTACAACTTGAAAGATCGCGAGTGAGGGGAAGAGAAACCTAGATCTGCTGGGTTGGGGGAAGAAGGGCCACCAACGCCATCGATGGCCGTGCTTGCTTCGTGACCAGCTACCTACCTTTGTGGCCCTTTTTGTGGTGAGCTAGGGTTTGTTTCGTTTTTTGGCGTTTTAAGTTGTCAGGCCGGGACTCGCGGCCGTCAACCTCATGCGAGTTCTGGCCCCCAATCGTCCGTCGTCCAGCTACTAGAACCTCTGCTTGATGTCTACCCCTGAGTCTTGCCATGACCTCGACCATCTATCGCTTGGCTTCCCCCCTCCCCATTGGTGCCCTCTAGGCATTCAAAGAAAGTCCCAAGTAAGTATAGTGATCGTAGTTGGATCTGCAATTACCGGCGATGAAGAGCAATGTGATTGGCGATGTAAGCTAGATAGGCAGAGGCTGAGGCGGTGCTGGCAGAGGCCCAAGCTAGACCAAGACAAGCTCGACCGCCTTTGCTGCAGATCAACGAAAACAAGGGTACAATGGTGCCGGGTCTATGAAGGAGATGCCGGGTTGCGAATCGGGTCGGGCATGGGTTGTCGTTCGGGTAGGGTTTTCCTACAAAACAGGTCACGGCTGTAATTGGGTTGGGTGTGGTCACTAAGGCAGCGCATGACAATGTTTTCGTTCTTCAGAATTTCTGTTCTTTTATTCCCTGGAACAAAAAAAGAACATAAATCCGTTTGATAACGCCAAATTGTTTTTATATTCCCTGGAACAGAAAATTAGCCCGGGAATAGATTTGTAGCATAAACGAGAAGCAAAAACGTTGCTTCTTGTTCCCTGTGAACAATTTCTAAAAATAAGCTAAATTTCTTTTTTATTTTTATTTTATTCATTTTTCTTATTGTGGCCACCTCTAATCGCTCGAAGCCATCGCCGCCCGCCAGACACTACCGCTGCTGCCCCTGCCCGTCGCCCGCCGCTGCTCACCGCCACTCGTCGCCACTTGCCGGTTGCCAACCTTGGCCACCACTGCACGACCGCCGACCGCCAACCATCACCACCGACCGCCACCGCATAGCCCATCGGCTGCCGACCATCACCGTTGACCGCCGTTGCACAGCCCATCGGCCGCTGACGACCGCCGGTGGCTGGCGATTAGTGGTTGGCGATCCGTGAACAAGAATAAAAAATGAATAAATACAAAAAGAAACCGTTGCGTTACCAAGTATTTCTATTTTTTATTTATTTCAAGAATAGAAATTTTGTGTAGTTACCAAATGAGTTCTTTTACTTAGAAATTGTTCCTCTGAATAGAAATAGAAAAGAACTATTTCTGAAAAGAAAAATTCTTCCCCGGCCAAGAAGCATTGTCATGCGCAACCTAAGGTGCTACATGACAACATTTCTTTGCCTCAAAATTTCTGTCCTTTTGTTCCCCGATACAAAAAAAGAACAAAAACCCGTTTGTAACACCAAGTTGTTTTTCTATTCCCGGGAATAGAAAGTTAGCATGGGAATAGATTTGGAGCATAAACAAGAAGCAAAAAAACGTTGCTTCTTGTTTCCGGGAACAATTTCTAGAAATAAGCTAATTTTCATTTTTCTTTTTCTTTTATTTCTCTCTCTTGCCGTGGCCACCTTTAACCGCCCAGAGCCACTATGCACTGCTGGCCGCCGCCGCCGCCTGCCGCCGCAACACGATCGCCAGCCGCCGACCGTCACCGCCAACCGTTGCCACACAACCCATTGGTCACCCACTCTCACAGCCGTCCGGCGGCAATCAATGTTGACAATTAGCGGCCGACGGAAGTGCCGCAAAGTAGTAGGCGGCGGTTGGCGATCGGAGATCTATGAGTAAGAATAAAGAATTAATAAATACAAAAAAGAAACCATTGCGTTTTAAAATGCATTTCTATTCTTTTTCTATTCCAAGAGTAGAAATTTTGTGTAGTTACCAAATGAGTTCTTTTACTCAAAAATTATTCCTTGGAATTGAAATAGAAAAGAACTATTTCTGAAAGAAAAACTCTTCCCCAGTCAAGAAGTGTTATCATTCTCACCCTAATTGAGTAGGGTTTAGTCCTCGAACTAGGTAAGGTGTGAATCGCAAACCGAGTAGGATTTTGGACGATTCAGGCTGGAAATGCTAGAGCCAGGTATAGGCTGGTTTACAACGTGGGCCTGTGGGCTAAGCATTTTTTTTTATAAAAAAAAAAAAAAAGGAGTGAGGCTCGGTCTGGGCCCATGTTTTAGGCACATCCGGCCAACCGCTAGCGACCCAAGTCATTTTTTATCTATAATATTATATTATTATAATAATAAATAAAAATATTTTAATAATAAAAATCAAAAAATAATTTATTTAAAAAAAAGATCAAAAATCCAAAAAATGTTTTTGATGTCCAAAAAATATGTTTTTCCTCCATAAATGCATGGAAAATCCTAAAAACCTTAGGGTTTAAATAAGATTAGGTACCAAAATGGCATTAGTGATTGGCTAGTGTAATCAAGTTGCTGGTCCTAATTTCTTTAGTTGTGTAGGAGCGAATATTTCTATCAATAATTCGCTTGAATTTCTAATCGATCCATCCCAAATTGATTAATGGCGACTCCTTTTTAAAATTAACTCATAGGTTAAAAAATCAAACCATTAAGATGTGAATTGGTGGACTTGGGAGAGCCTGGGCTAAGCCTAGTAGATCTAGCCAAGCCATTAGCCTCCACAGGTGCCCATAATCAGACGCTGAAAAAAGAGGTCGCGAATGAATCAAAGTCAAACTAAAGCATGTCAATGATAAAGATTATTCAATCATAAATATGCACACTACGAAATTCGATATATCAAGACTTAACTAAAAAGATAAATATTTAAGCATAACTTGATATCAAATGGATTAGTAGGAGGACTTGAATATCCCCCCCCTAACCCACCCCCACCCCCCAAAAAAAAAAAAAAAAAGTTCACGTGTTAATAAATTTTGAAAAGTTGAGCGAATATGTCAAGTTGCAGCCAACTAAATGAAATCTAATTGTCTAGTACTCAAGCAGAAACTCCATTCAAGCAATCACTTCCTCACATCACGCAGTTGCATCCAACAGAATATGGCCAGCTGGAACAAATCATACTAAGTCTAATAATGAAAAATTACCAAAACAATCCTAAACCTATTACATTTTTTATCCAATTTAATCATAAACCTTTTTTTCTAGCCAATTCAATCATAAACCTTTTGCAATCATACCAATTCAGTTCATCCGACCAATTTTAGTTGGATATTTTTTTTTTGAAGGATCCAAGAGAATTGTGGTAACTCAGCTTTGCCATGAAAACCGAGATGACTCGATAAGGTGAAGAGGGTCTGGGTGAAGGAGCCGTGGAGGGTGACGGTGCGACGATCGCAATCCATCGTGAAGGAGAGGTGGAACGTCTGTGAGGGCTGCCCAACATCAAGGACTAGTTTCCGGACGTCGAAATTGCCGTCGGTAGCCAATAGGATTATTTTGGGAAGCAGCATATATTCCGAAGGACTCCTCTTGTTTCTATGGCAAACTCGATGAAGTCCAAGATGGTTTGGTGTGTTCACTCTGCACAGTACTGCAGCTTACAGTTTAGACATATATTTCTTAAAAATAAAAAATAAAAATGCACGTGGTATGAACAAAAATAAGCAATTGCCCGTAATTAGTTTTCAGTTGTCGTAATTTATGTTCATTCAGACGTTTATATGTGTGGATATTATCTAAGATATGTCCAATTGATTGCATGAGAAGGACAGTCTCGGGCAGGAAAATAGTGCACGAAATTTGATTGAGTATTGGAGGGTAATAATGAAACGATAGTAGACGAGTCCTTTCAAGAAATAAATCGGTTGCTATACGTTATACAATATGTCACTTTTATAAATCCTAAACAAAAGTTTTTCAACACGTTGCTAAAATTCCGTAAAGTTTCTCTAAACAACTTAGATAAGAAGGGTCGGAAATCTCAGAAATAAACTATAGTTCTTATTAATTGCAAGAGATTATTTTGAGTTATCTATTATCATAATGAATATTAAAAGCCAAGTTCACTAATTCACTCAATAATTTTTTTTATGGGATCCACTTGATGATTTGTTGATGTCAATGTATGAAGTTGCTAAGATAAGTGAAAGAATGCTACATCATTGTCCACATGATGGTGAGACAACGATTCTTCACTATCTGTATATTGACAATTTCAAACGCCATAGATTTTTTTACCTTCGAATATTTTAGGATCTTCGTTGAATTTGATTTCATAAGTTATGAGAGCTGCAATAAGTTCATCCGAATCAAAGAATTGAAGTATTTGAGCTTAAGGAATTGATATTTGCACGTCAGTCCATTCTGTTGGTAATGCTCGAAATATCATGCCATGCGTGGCAAGTCTACCCATGATGTACTTGTAGTGCACGAATATTTCCTTTGTGTGTTCATGGGACTCTCCATTCTGAATGTCTCGTGATCTCCAAGCAATATGTTCATCTCGGTCTCTTTTAAGTATCGGTGCCTTCATAGGGCAAATCCCAGATTTCCTCTGCCGACCAAAAAGAAGAAATTATGTTAAACTCAATGGGCGTTAAAGCACAACACAAATATGTACGACTTTGATTTTAGACTATCTCGTTCTTCCTCAATCTGTGTGGAATTAACTGCGCATAAAGAATCAGCAGCCTAACCTCTTTGTTGGAATATATGAACCTCTTTCGATCACAACGCATAGTCCATGGATCGAATAAACTTTTTCATCATGCATTTCGAATAAGTATAATTAGCTCCTTCAAACCTATGTGGTTGAATATTAGAATGTTCTTCGCAAAAATAAGCTCCTGTAAAGTTGCCATAAAAGATTTTTTTGGTCTTGAGCAACTTTCTCCAATGCCAATTAAAGAGGCTATCACAACGATCAAAACGAAGGTCAATCTAAACTTCGAGGAATTATGAGACCTTCATTAGACATAAGGTCCCAAACAAAAGACTAAAGTCACACAATCTTGATGATTAATTCTTTATCCGAATACATCTATCAGCCTAACAACACAATCAAATTGAAAACAAAGAGCTGATTAAAGATAATGATTATCCTAGGACATACGACATGTTGAACTCATCAACTCGTTGCGTTGCGAAAGAGGCATCGCAACTTTTACTAGCTTTCTTTCTCAGCATAGTGTACGAAATGGTTTCTTCATTCCTCCGTCAGCTGAACCACAAGGGAGCTAAGAAAAACACTATTCTGCCAATCTCATAAACTAATACAATTCCCGGTACCTATCTTTAACACCAGAATAAAAACTCATTTAAAGCATATCTTTGTATGTACGATCCACCAAGTTCCTCGACTCACCGTGCAATACATTTCGAATCATTTATCAAAAGAAAATTACATTATTCTGACTGAAGATTACAATTGAAACTTATTGGAATGATCTAAAATTGCGAATCTTCAATAGTAGTATACTTATGAACTCAAAGCAAACGGCGTCATGATTAAAGCCCAGAACAAGGAGGCATGTGTTGGGGCGGCGGAAGCATCTTCTGGTCCTTGTTTGGCCCCTCTCCAACGATGAGGACCGTGTCCATTCCCCAGCTTGCATGGCGATCTAAGTGACAGTGCATGAACCACACTCCTACAAGCACAAATGAAAGAATAATCTGTCAATTATGCATTCATCTACATGACTAAATTCATGCAAAACTAATGGCCAAATGGATAAGAAATATATTTTTCGATGCATTTCTCCTGATGAAATCATAATACCTGGATTATTGGCTCTGAATCTGATCGCTGTCCAGCCGTTTTTGGGGAGTCCAATGGTGTTAATATAGGGTGGATCCACTGTATTATACTGCGATACATAGGAGTCGCTGAAATTTCCATCGCCCATTCCGACAACATAAAAGCTATAGCCGTGCAAATGCATGGGGTGGTTCTCTGCTGCTCCGAAGTTGGTCCCTTCGAATCTTATTTCGACCTCCTCATTATACTTGATCATCAACACTTCGGTGCTCACAAAGGCAGCTTCCCCTAAGGTCAAGACATTTCCGGTGTAGTCGAACACAAAAGGTGGTTTATCCGGAAAAGTATTGTTGTAGACTCCACTTATATTGCTGCACACACCACACGAACATAATGTTATAGACACGTTTGGATGTTGAATTACGCCTTCGCTCCAAGAAAATGAAGGTTTCAACCAGTTAAATTGGTTCGGTTGGGAAAACATTTCAACCTGAATCACCTCTATTGGTTTAGGAAAAATATTCAATCCAA
Organism: Eucalyptus caleyi; assembly: GCA_014182885.2. Classification (NCBI taxonomy): domain Eukaryota; kingdom Viridiplantae; phylum Streptophyta; class Magnoliopsida; order Myrtales; family Myrtaceae; genus Eucalyptus; species Eucalyptus caleyi. The sequence goes on from CM024470.2 coordinate 58,532,591, forward strand.
ACAAATAGGATCAAAGTTGGTAGGTCTAGCGATTTACTTACTTGTAGTATGCTTGGAGAATGCTAATTGATGGAGTCCAAAAACTTATGTTGTTCAAGCTCGCCGAATGCATAGAGCCCTCTAGACCAAGACATGTTTTATTAGTAGGACATGACTGTTGATTCACAGACACTGTGATCGTAATGTTCCTAGTGATTTTGGTCGGAACCGTGGTTGGATGTTCTTTGCTGTTCAAACTCCTCAATTGGATAGTGAAGTTTCCAGCATCGCTCTTGTTGGTAAAACCCGGAAGCTCAGGTAATGCGGGAGTCTCCGAGTGGTTATAACTACCAGTGTATTGGAATATCCCCCTTGTGACGTTGTCGTTGGTCGAGGCATCGGTGTCCACAAACGGACTGAATACCATGTAGTAGCGACCGGGGCTTTGGTTTGCGATGACCAAAACATCCATTGTTTGACCAGGAGTTATCATGAGGTAATTGGTCTGAAGTGGCTTCAAATAAGCTCCATCCATTCCGACTACGGTGAGATTGTGCTTGGCTATGCCGAAGAACATCTCTTCGTTCATCCCGGAGTGGATGATTCGAAATAGATACGTTTTTCCTTGCACAACTGTTATATTGTACATTAAACCTGCAAAAGAAAAGGAAAACACCTTATTAACAAACCGAGGAAAAAAGGAAAAGCTTTTCTTTTTGAAAAATAGCATATATCACTCATATATACACAATAGAAGTAGTACCATTAGAGCATGGATAAGTGTCTCCTGGTTGACCATTGATGGTATAGGCCACAGACAAGTCTGGATCGCCCCCAGTAGCAAGAGCCTCATCAATTATGGCCTTCGTATCTCTCGCATACCATTCAGCTGCGTGCCAAATTATAGCTTTGTTAAGAAAAACAAAACAAACTGTTTTTTGTGCGTGTGTAAGTGAAAATTTTATTTCTGTCATTTAAGTTAGTTGAAATTAGAATACCGATCACAATTGTGTGTTGTTTGTCAAACTTGTAAGGGTAGTTGGTGTTGTCAACAGGCAAAATGATTATAGGGCCGTGTACAGTTGCACGTGTCCAATCGCTGTGTGCGTGCCACCATAGCGTGCCTTCTTCTTCGGTGAGAATGACTTTTTGAAGGAAGCTTGAGTTCATAGGGATAGGGCATTGTGTGATGTTCTCCGGGCCATCAGACCAGGGATACCTTATTTGTCTCACTCCATGCCTGCACATGTGGACAATATTAGGAAGGCGAGAGAGGAGTGGGGATCAAGGGTGGAGGAAGGGTGGTTTTATTTTTACCAATGAATAGTGACTCCATAAGGTCCTATGTTGGTAACATTGACGTAGATGGTATCGCCCTTGTGGGCACGGATCTCCGGCCCCGGAAATAGACCATTCATGGTTAATACAGTCCGATTCGTCTCACATAACATGTCAATGGGTGTCTCCTTTACCTACCACAAATAAAAAAATCATCCTGTAAAACTTGGGCCGTCATACATTTGACACGGTCTCTCTTATTAAATTGATGCAAGAATCATTTTGGCGCATCCTTATTCACCAGTAACATTAATTCATTCAAAGCCCCTAGCTGAATTTTCTTCCGGAGTAAAGACTCCAAATGGGGTTGGAAACCATATCCAAAAAGAATAAGTTAATAAATCACACGACTGTAGAAATTTGCGGGATACTACTAAACTGTAAAGAAATTGAATATAAGTTGATTCTTACATTGAATATTGTAATATGATAACATTTACGATTCATGAGATTATGGTTGAATCTAATGTTTCTGAAGGAGTCTAAAACTCATAACGAATGGGCCAATAGTCTCTAAATGTTCTATATGGCCTGAAAATGACACGCTTGAAGTGCTCAAGGACGGGATGTTCCTACTTACCACGAAATCATAGTGGAGGACTTTGCCTTGAGCTATGCAAAAGAGCAGGATCAAGGTGAACGCATACCCTAGAAATGTCCCCATCCTCTCTCTCTCTCTCTCTCTCTCTCTCTCTCGGAGAACTTGTACCAATCACTTGATATGTTCTCTTTCTACTCTTTCTACCTTGTGACCTTCCCCTTCCATGGAAAGGGGCTATTTATAGGAAATTTCTTTCAATGTTTAGCAGTCGCTGTCTCATTAACGTGAGCCGCCGTAGTGCCCACAGAAACGTGCCCTTTGACCTCACAACAGACGAAACTTCAAGGAAGAAAAGATGAGCATTTGTCTTTCGAAGGGACGGTGCTCATTTTTCCGTGTTTCCACGAAAAAGAAGATTGGTTAAAGAGCACCGCCAAGGGAAGAGCTGATAAGTTTCTCTCGACTTACTTTAGTCATACCGGCAAGAAAGGGTAAGAATTTAAAAAAATATTTTTTTACGCGCTCATCAACTGCTCCAAGATTCATCCCCGATTCCTGTTTTGTTATCTTCTCGAGACCAATAGGCGTCAACGTTTTCGTGGAGGATTGCTCGTAAAAGAAGAAAATGATGCAAATTGCAAAACATAGTTATGTAAAAGCGAGTTTGTTTTATTTTTCCAATGTGAAATAGGGGCTTATAGTCATTACTGCTTCTACCCGTTTTCGAAGAGATCTATGTAGTAGGGTTGTACCTAGACCGAGCTTGTCTCAATTCCTTGGCGAAACAGAAGCGTGCACGAAATCTCTCTTCTGATCTTGCTCTCGACATGTAAAACAAACAAAAGTGGTACTAGATCAGAGACTAGTACAAAAGCCCCTATTAAAACATGTTCGAGAAGCTGGCTACATGATTTGATTAATGAGACGCGGTGTGAATCATTAATTTGACTAGGGAAAGTCCAGTCGTTTATGATTTGCTAGATAAGTTGCACAAGCCCCACACCTCTATAATTGCCAGGGTCTACATGATTGATAGATATAGCAAAATGGATTATAAACCCATTTCTTAACTTATATATATATATGTGTGTGTGTGTGTGTGTGTGTGTGTGTGTGTGTGTGTGAAATGAGTTGTTATATGAGTTATTTAAATTAAATAAATGAGCTATAAATGGGTTTAAATATAATATGGGTATTCATCGAGTCATAAATGGATGTATAATTTACTTAAACTAGATAGACATATATGCTCATTCTTCATTCTCTCTTGATCTCGCGCTTGCTCACTTCGCACTTTTACCTCAGTTTGGATGAGTTTTCTTAAAATTTAGTTAAAATGGAAGTATTTTAGAAATAAAGGTTGTGTTAGGTATTGTTACTAAATTTGTATTATATGGAAATGAGTCAAAATGGGTTAAAAGGGTTTATTTGGGTTGAATCTTTTCAACCCAATCCAAACCATCTATTTGATGGATTTAATGATTTTAAGGGATATTCAGCACAAAAAAAAATGAAAGGATAAGAGAAAAACATTTTCTTTTTAAATGGTTTATTAAATATAAAAAGAATAGAATAACTCGTATTATGCTCTAGGTGCTCTAGCGAAAAAGGCAAATTTGTGTCTTATTGCGCTCGCCCTGCCATGCAATGCAGACACCTTTGCATGTGACGTTTTCTCTTGTTCAGAGAATCTTTTGAGAGCATTTGTTTAGTCGACTTCAACAATCAAAAAAGAAAACTTTAAAAAAAATTTAAGAGGTGACTTCCCTATGACATGTGTGAATAAAAATTTTGCAAATCGAATTATTCCTTAAAATCAATTACTGCCTTTTTCAGAAACCCTAATCTTGGTAAGCAATTTTCTTTTTTCTTTTGGCCAAAGGATGCCTAGATTATTGAGGTAAAAATAAAACACAAAAATCACCGTTCTCCTGTACCAAAAAAAAAAAAGTCAGGAAGGAATTTTGAAAAAAAAAATCACTTTATACTGTTGGAAATATATTTGGAAGATCCCAATTCTATCAATAGTGATTCAGTCAATCATGGATTAGTTTGGTAAATAGGAAAATAGGAAAATAGGAAAATAGTGATTCATTTATTATTTTTTCCTATTTTATTCTTTTGTCTCTTACATTATAAATTTACCAAAGTAAATGTATACAATCAATATAGTGAAAGCATTTTTCCCAAATCTCCATTATGCTTTCTGTTATGGTATCAGAGCAGCTTTTCCTGACCTAGCTTCCGCACTTCTAGAGTTGCCTCCGTTCCTTTTCTAGGCTATTGTTGCACATCTCTATCCTGCGAAACAAACCAGCAAACTAGTTAGGAATTCTACTTTTTCTTGATACCATGACAAAGAACAAGAACATTGAAAGCTCCTCAACAGAGGAGACACCCACCCCATTAGATCGGCTATCCTTTCGGCGAGGAGCGATCTTTTGTTCAACAACCAGAAGAAACCCACAATCTCGCAAGATCCATTCAAGCATTGGGTCAAACTTCCGGCCCAACTCAGTGTCCCCCAACGTTTCCTCCAGTCAATTGGTATCAATGGGCTATTAGGCTAGGACAGATGTGGACCCAGTATCCTTCTGGACCTACGCCATCCATAACTAGCCCAACTGAAGAATTAGCCCAGACAAATTCGGGCCAAAGTTTCAGATCTGTGCCAGGTCAGGGACCTGGACCTATGCCGAGTCAAACGACGAATCCCTACCCGGCACTTCCACCCGGGTATATGCCGATGGTCTTTCCGGTTGTCAGTAGCGGCCAGCTTGAATCCGGCGACCCCCTTTACACATCACTAGTGGACGGCCCTGAACTACGCCTCATTAGCCTCCAACTCAACAAACCCGAAAACTATTCCTCATGGGCTCGGGATCTCCGGCGGGCTCTTGTAACAAAAGACAAAGATGGCTTCATTGATGGAGCTGTTCCATTCCCGACTAACGAGCGCCTCCAGCGTCACTGGCGAAAGTGCAACCAGTTGGTTTGCACCTAAATCGGCAACACACTCGCCCTCGACGTTACTGTTGGATTGCTGCCACTGAGGACTCCAAGCAAATCTAGGACAACATCAAAGAGATGTATGGCCAACTCGATCGAGCATGGCTCTTCAGTATTACCCAAGCATTGACCAAATTGAAGCAAGGGAACCTCTCGGTTACCGCTTGCTTTCAATCGGCTTTCCTCCCTATGGAACGAACTCGAGTCAGCCGAGGAACATCTACAAGGACCCGAGGTGACGCTAAAACAATACAAAGAAATCCGAGAAAGAAAAAAAGCCACACGGTTCTTACTGATTCTCAACGAGTCGTTCTCAGCCTTCTGGTCGCAAATCCTCGCGATGGACCCTCCACCACCGCTCGGCCGCATCTATCAATTGGCCGTCCAAGAAGGGCACCATAGAGTAGTTGTTGTCGAGCACGCTCGGGTAGGTGAGGGTATGAGTCTCACCTTCCTATCCTCCAGCAAGAAGACCTCCGGCGAAAACCTGGGAAACCCTATGAATCTAGAGAGGTAGAGAATCGTGGCTGTAGCAAGGAGAAATGGGGGAAACCCTAAGAACTTATGAATGGACGGTTTGGATCAAAAGGGGGGAATGGACGGCTTGGATCCTCGATCTAAGATGGACGGCTTAGATAAATACGCTGGATCTGATAGCTGGGATCTTGGCATTGGAATGGACAAACGAGATCGACGCGCTAAATTAGATGGCCACCATTTATCCATGGCTTCAACAAAAATGGACAGTTGGGATTGTGCCATGTCAGCCCCTTTTTATGACAGATCCTATGGGCTGTGGAATGCCACGTCAGCAAGAAAGGTCAAGTGGAGAAAATTCCCGTTTTAATAATAAATATTGTGACTACTGTAAACGTCCACACCATACTGTTGAAACGCATTGGAAGCTGCATGGAAGACCTAATGACAAGGACAAAAAAAGAGAATCCATAGTTTCATAGGTTTTTACACAAAGGGCCGGTGGACACCTCATCAAACGATCACCCAAAAACAATATTAGATTATTGTACAGATGCTAGATCAATTCAAGACTAACGACAAGGGTGCAGGATTCTTAGGTACCTTCCTTTATAATAAGAATTCATTTTCAGTTGATGTATGGATAATCGATTTGGGTACTAGTGACCACATAATATGCAACAAAAATCCTTTTTCCCACATATATAAAATGCCAGAATTCCTTGTCACAATGCGTCTTCCAAATGGGAACATCACAAATGTTACCAAAATCGACATTGTACATCTTGGTCAAAATTTAATCCTCAGAAATGTTCTCTATATTCCAGAGTTTGAATTCAATCTTCTATCTATCTCAAGAGTATGTGAGGATAACTCTTGCCATGCCATATTCAATTTAGACAATTGTCTCTTTCAGGACCATTCGACTAGCAGAGTGATAGGCTTGGTAGTATGGCACAGGGACTATATTTCTGGAATAACTCCCCAGGAGATTTAGAATTATTGAATAAGCATGTTTCTTATAATGCCATTAGTAAAAATAAAAATCTCATTTCTCATCAACGATTGGGTCACAGTGCATTTTTTTCCTCATTCAAAATGTCCAATATGTCCTTTAGCTAAACAATCCCGAGCATCTTTTCCAAAAAGTACATCTCGTGCAACAAATCATTTTTCATTGCTTCATATGGACATCTTGGGACCTTATCATACCCCTCACCATGACGGATCTCGATTCTTCCTTACAATTGTTGATGATTACACTCATGCTAGTTGGGTGTATCTTATGCAATCGAAAAGCCAGACTTTTGGTAATTTGTCAAATTTCCTTTCCATAATTAGGAATTGGTTCGGTAGATATGTACAACGAATTCATACAGATAATGAGCATGAATTTTTCACTTCTGATTGCAACACATTATTATCTTCTTATGGCATACTCCATGAATGCTCCTGCACTTACACTCCACAACAAAATGGGGTCATTGAGCGCAAACATACGCACCTGTTAGAGGTAGCCCGTGCCCTAAAATACCAAGCTTCTATTCCAAAAGATTTTTGGGAGATTGTGTGGTCACAGCAGCCTACTTGATTAATCGCATGCCAACTTGGATTCTTAATGGTAGGACCCCTTTTGAGATGCTTTACAACAAATAGCCTAATAATAATCACCTTAAAGTATTTGGTTGTTTATGTTATGCAACAAATGTGGGTCCCCAAGATAAAATGGGCCCTCGGGCCACTCAATGCGTTTTCATGGGATATCCTCCTCTTCACAAAGGATATCGAGTTATGGAAATCTCTACTAGAAATTTCTTCATTAGCAGGGATGTTGTATTCCATGAAGATGTATTTCCGTTTGAAGAAATGGTCTCTTCACCACAGCCTTTTTTATCGTCAAGACATGACAGATGTTTTTTGTTCGATGAATCTTTATCTTCGACACCAGGGTTCCTTATCACACCAAGACCATCTCTGTCTGTTATGATGGAATCCACAGCTCAAGAAACGACATCGCCTAGTTTATCTAAAGACATTCCTGGTCTCTTTCAACAACAGTTGATTCACCAGTTATTTCTGAGTCATCAGATCCTCCATCACATATCATCGAGCGACCCCGACGTTCTGGACGGCACACTCATCCACCTACATGGACCCAAGATTACATATGTTCTGCCACAAGTTCTTCAGGTACACAATATCCCATTACCTCATATGTGTCATTTAATCAATTATCGTAAGGACACATGTTGTATCAGTCGTATATCAGAAGAACATGAACCATCCTCATTTGCTTAGGTAGCACGAGACCCTAGATGGCGACATGCGATGGAATCTAAACTTATCGCTCTAATGGAGAATGACACTTGGGATATCGTTCCTTTGCCCCCACGCCGAAAACCAATTGGTTGCAAATGGGTTTATAAAATCAAATTCAAGGCATATGGTTCTATTGAGCGCTATAAAGCTCGATTAGTCGCAAAGGGATTCACTCAAAAAGAAGGCTTTGACTACCATGAGACATTTTCTCCAGTAGCTAAAGAAGTCACTGTACGTTCCTTCTTGTCCATTGTAGCCATACAAAATTGGTCCCTCCATCAGATGGATGTGCATAATGCTTTTCTCCATGGTGATCTAGATGAAGAAATCTACATGGATATTCCTCAAGGATTACGCAGATAGGGGGAGTCTTGGGTATGTTGTATTCGCAAATCCTTATATAGATTAAAACAGGCATCTAGACAATGGTATGCAAAGTTCACTGCTACACTAACCAATGCAGGTTTTGAGCATTCTAAGTATGATTATGCCTTGTTTACACGTACTACAAAAGATTCATCAACTTATTTGTTGATATATGTCGATGACATACTTGTCATGGGAAATAATGAATCTGATGTTGCGAAGTTCAAAAAGTATTTGCACTCCACTTTTCATATCAAAGACTTAGGACCACCGAAGTATTTTCTTGGTATTGAGATTGCTCGATCCAATGAAGGAATTTGCCTCAGTCAAAGGAAGTTCATCTTGGAGATTATTTCTGAAGCAGGGTTATCAGGTTGTAAACCAGCAGCCATCCCAGTTGAGCAGAATGTCAAACTAACAACACATGAGTATGACCTTAATTCCCCTTCAACCATCAAGGACTCAGTGCTCAAAGATCCTTTCGAATATCAGCGACTTGTCGAAAGTTGATATATCTTACAATGACAAGACCTGACATATCTTATGTAGTACAAGTACTCAGCCGGTTCATGCATATGCCAAAGCAATCACATATGAATGCTGCGTTGAAGGTTGTGAAATATTTGAAGGGATGTCCAGGCCTTGGTATACTTCTATCTCGGGACTACAATATGAAAATGACAGCTTTTTGTGACACAGATTATGCCACTTGCCCAATGACCAGAAGATCCATCACTAATTTCTGCATAAAGTTGGGAAAGTAATTAATCTCTTGGAAGACGAAGAAGCAATCAACTGTATCACTGTCATTTGCAGAATCAAAGTATCGGGCCATGGCAAAGGCTACCTGTGAAATAGTTTGGATACGAGGACTACTCTTGGACCTTGGAGTACAAATCAGTGGACCAAGTGAATTGTTTTGTGATAATGATGTTGCACTTAAATTAGCAGCAAATCTAGTTTTTCATGAGAGAACAAAACACATAGAAGTGGATTGTCATTTCACTCTGGATAAAATCAAAGATGGAGTTCTCGTGACAAAAGGAATCGGAACAACGGAGTAACATGCGGACATTTTCACTAAAGCATTATGTCGGAAATAGCATAGGTATCTATTGAGCAAGCTAGGTATCCTTGACATTTACAGGCCACCAGCTTGAGGGGGAGTGTTAGAAGTATATCTTGAAGATCCCGATTCTGTCTCTTTTTCCTTTACCCCAAATTACATTATCTTAGATTTTCTATGCTTTTTGATTCTATTGCATTTATGCCAATTGTTCTAAACTTTTTTGGCCAATAGTGATTCAGTCAATCGTGGATTAGTTTGGTAAATAGGAAAATACGAAAATAGTGATTCATTTATTATTTTTTCCTGTTTTATTCTTTTGTCTCTTACATTATAAATTTACCAATGTAAATGTATACAATCAATACAGTGAAAGCATTTTTCCCAAATCTCCATTATGCTTTCTGTCATATACTTGACGGTCTCTTTTTCCTTTACCCCAATTTACATTATGGCACCCTTAGATTTTCTATGCTTTTTTAGGCTCCAACGTGCGTGTTTTCTTTTTCCGACAGTTCATGTTATTTGCCCAATGTCCAATAACGACTTATAGTGATGGCTGTTTCTCCCAAATTTTCTCTGGAGGTGCTGCATATTTTTGGATTTTCCCTAGATTTGATTGATAAGCACGTTGTTTCAATCATGAGGTAATAGGGTATTAGTGGGTTTGTCTAAGATTCGTTTGGCAAGTTGCACAAGCCCTACTCTCACCCTTGTTGAATTACTTGGACTGGATTGCAGCCAGGATCTACGTAATTGGACCAAAGACATCTGGTCAGCTCTCTTTACCGCAATTAATGGACCCTCCGACAAGCCGTGGACGTTCTAAAGCAAGTGAAAATTCACTCAAAGCTTCAACACGACTTGCCTAAAAAGTTGACCATGCTGTTATTAACGAAGTGTTCGAATAATAAAATAAATAAATTAATAGGACATTAAATTTACGAGGTTAGATTTGATGTGATTTACTTCACCAGAGAGCGGCACAACATTCCACTGTAAATCAAGTATAAAACAAAAATTATAATCACAATTGAGTGACTTTCAATGTTTTCCAGCTAATGATTATACTCACTAATGCACACCATATTTACCCTCACAATTTGTCATAAAATAATCTCCTAATCTCATAAAAGAGTTACACAAAATCTTAAGAGAAATTATCCAATCAGTCCTAAACATGTTATATGATTGTCAATTTAATTTTAAATATTTCAATTTTATCATTATAATCCTCAATTTGTGATCGAAATTCCTATATAATTCTTCTAGCCAATCGTTGACAATAATGAAATCGTCGCCAAATTGCTAACATGATGATTTCATTTTTGTCAACCTTCCTACGTGATATGATTGGCAATCTAACACGTACAACTCAATCGATAGCACATCATTTTCTTTATAAAAAAATTACTTTTTCTCAATTTATCCTTATTTTTTCTTTTTCGTGCTACTGTTCATCATCTTCTTCTTTTCTCGGTTTCTTTTCTCAAAGGAAATCTTCACAAGCAAAGCTGAAGGAGTAAGGACAAGGGTAATCTTCATGAGCGAGACTTGCAACCTATGAGCTTCATGACAGAAGGTCAAGTCACGAGAGTAATACATTTATATGAGACCCTTCACTTTGAAACTTGCTACGTTGTATTTGCTCTATAGAATCATCAACTAATGCCTCAAGGAAAAGAATTCAATCTCCTACTTTCTCTCTTCTTGTAATTTTCCCTATATGCAGAGAAAATACTATCTCCACGATATGCCTAACATGCACTTTTGTACATATGAGAAAATGCTAGGCTCTAAACTGTTTCCGAAATGTAAATCTTTGTTAAGTGTTGTCCAATAATTATTTTCAAGTCCCCTAAAAAGTAACACTAAAAGCTCAAGCCATGAAGGGACAGACAACGACTGATTCTGAAAATTGCTCATTAAAGCATGACTTAATTCGGGCGGCCGATTTGCCAATAAAGACGAAAGGAAACAAAAATCGTGTGATCATGCAATTAATGCTTCGACAATGGACGTTGAGATGTCACCTCTGCAAATCTTAAGGGCATGTCGAGATAGACATTTTACATTTTACTTTTTTGTTGATAATCTTATGACACGACGGTGGAGATCTAGCTATCTAGAGCTTTACATATATATTTTTCATGATTTTCTCAAATTTCAATAAAATTAAAATTACAAGTTTTGACATGAAATATAATTTAGTTTTCACTTTTAAAAAATTGCAAACAAGTTTTTTTTTTTTTTCCTTCCTTGAGAAGAAGTTACATCCATAAATAGAAAAGTCAAGACCAGTCATCAGAGCCTCTCCACCTCACTAAGGGAAACTTTTATAAACTCCTAATTGCACAACATCAACAATCAATGAAATGAATTGTTACTTATTCATTACTTATTAAGCTATGTAACTTTTGAGGAGAAGGAGTGATCTGAAAAATAATTTCCTAAAAAATGATTATTTATATCACTTACAAAAATGAATGAATATAAGAAAATATTATAATTATTCACAAAAATATTTAAACATAAATTATCATGGATAACAACAACATTTCCCAATGACTATTTTTTCGGGCTTGATTCACCACTAGGGTATTGCCTCCTAGCAGTCGGTGCTCAAAGATCATGTAAATTAAGCTCATCTCTATTATTAATTATGTGAGCTCGACAATTAACATTTGGGATGATATCAGTCCACATCATCTATAAAAATATGCATGGAACGACTTCTCAAGTATTATCACTAATGATGATGTGTAACAAATTAATAAGAAAAGTGATCTTTATAGGCAACTAGATAAGCCTTAAGCCTTTATTAGATCAATCCCTTCAAGGTGGTAGCAGAATAAGCATTAACACGATCCCAATAGGCAATTCAAAAGGCTGTGATATTTTCTATTAAATTAAAAAGAGAAAGCTTTTCCACCTGCAATAAATAACTAGGGAATCATGAAAAATCACCTTTTTCATGGACAAACAGTTTTGCTAGTCTCATGTTACAGATATGCATGAAAGAATCATTAGAAAAGGTTAGTGCAGAAGGTCAAGTATTGTCATTTTTCGTCACATCGATTGATGATAATCCTAATTTCTATAAGTTGCTCACTTTTGACCAGCTCATACACGGGTGAAACGTGCATGAATTAGCTTTGCTTAGAGATTGAGCAAACAGGAGCCTAGCTCTAGCACGCTAGATGAAGGCTCATTCTAACCCATAAACAGGAGCCTAGCTCTAGCACGCTTGATGAAGGCTCATTTTAACCCATTCACAGTTGATTTCGACCAGATAGATGGAAACAAAAGTTAAGCCATATAATTAAGTAGAAAAGAGTAATTAATTGGTAAACAAATCTCCTTTTTCTACCTAAAAGGATCTCCTCGATTCTGGGTTCCAAATTATTTATTGGACGAATCATGGCAAAATAATTAGCAACCTCTACTCTCTTTTTTTTTTTTTTTTTTTTTAGTTTTTGCTTTTTTTATTTTCTTTTCTTCTTTTCATTGTGGCTGGCGAGTGTCGTCAAAATAAAAAATAAAAAAATCTAAAAATTTGCAAAAAAAGTTATTTATGTCAACATTGGTTGTGCCATATTGAATGATTGATATCCACATTAGTGATTTCCAGCCAAAATTGATTAGAATGACTGCACCGACAAATCACCAATATGTTTAGGACTAAATTAATATAATTGAAAATTTTATGATCAAATTGGCCTTTGCAATAGATTTAAGGTTTTTTTCTTGGTAATTTTCCCATCGCATGTTTACTCATGTGTTTCACATGTTTTCAATATTGAAAATGTCTAAACGTAGTAGAGGAGTAAGAAGAATGCTTGATGTATTAAAGAAGAAAGAAAGAAAGAAGAAAGGTTGATGACGTAGAATAAATGGATTGGCATGGTGGAGTTTATTATGGTGCCTTTGGCCGTGTCCCACCGAATGGAAATAAGTGTGATCACTCCAAACGCATTAGAGGTTGACCCACATGGGGCGATGCTGAAAAAATTGGTTAAGCATCTTGAACGATGTTGAACTAGATGATGCTGCCAGTCTATTGCTTTGGATGAAGATAGACATCCTAATAGTAGAAGAATTGAAACAATTAGGTTTTGTCTGGCGGGGAATATTTAGTCGGAGCCGAGAACTCTCGTACAAGGAGGAGTGTTGGCATAACCAAACCATAAAGAGATGAGTTCAACAAGTTGGTAGAAAATGAACTACATGAAGTTTAAAGGCAAGGAAAATTATTCAATCAATCCTAAACCTATTATACGGATACCAATTTAGTAATAAATTTTTACACGAAATTCTAATGTAATCATTTGAGCCAATTTTGTTAAAAATCACTAACATGGTAGTATCCCGTGTCAAACAGCCGATAATAACTAGATTGCCACTTTAATGATTCATAATGAAAATTGACTAATTAGACAATTCATCCCTTAATTGGCAACATTGAAAAATTTAGTATTGAAATGACATATATATGATAGGTTTAAGATTAATTGGACAATTTTACCCTTCAACTCATGAACAACTATGCAACACTTCATATTTGCATATGTTGTCTTTGACTATTCCTCAACATTCTCGTCATCTAATGATAAGAAAGCCTACTTCATGTAAGTAAACCCGTACAAGTAAAATGTTCCTCTGTCGTTATTGCACAAGATTAGAGTTCATAAAGAGTAGTAATTCACAAGCAAAAGGAAACTTGATTGCTCTATTCCAATGTAGACTATATGTAAGAGTCACATGATAGAACAAGTAGAGAAGCCCCAGTGCACAACCTGGTACTTGCAACAATGACTTTGTCTAGGTGGGCAATGGTCAAGTGGCATTAACTATGCATATGACTTTGTCTATGTGTGCATGCTTCAACTAGGGATATATTGGATACACTATACGAGATGAATTAAGTGAAATGAACCCGCACAAGAAATTGTATTGGTCGAACTCAAGACAAAAAAGCTACCTGCTAGTCAATGGATATGTGTCAACTCGGGATCTCATATAAGTCAGAGTCGAAGGATATTGAGAACCACGATGTGTCACAATAAAAGCAAGAGCAGAAGAGTGAGAAGATCTTCAGACTTCATTGCATTTAATCACACTGGAAAACTAAGCAGTACAAGTACATGCCTTTGGGAAAATGGTACTAGAAAGTACTGTGTACTTCCCCTCACCTTCAAATTGGGTCCTCAAGATATTTAGCTTAATACTCAACGGACCCCAAATTTAGGTTTGTTTTCTAGGTTAACTTTAAGCTGCTTGTTGTTTCAATTTTTGTTATTTCTCTTTCATATATATTCTACGCGAGAAACTATTTTGCCATGGCAATAATTTAGAGAGTGCACAAAACACATCCGATAATTTCAAATGTAAAGATTGTCAAGAAAGAATCCAAGTCTAAGGCTATTGACATATTTAGTCGGACCTACTTTCGTTGGGAAACTTAAGCCAATAAATTATGGGTCAATTAAGATTTATTAATTACTCTACACTATTTCAATCATTTGATGTGAAAGTCTTCTTGACATGATTCACATGCGCATTTCAACATTTAGTTTCGTGCAAATTCGTTCTGAATGTGCTTTTCATTTTTCTTTTTGCGTTTCTCAATAGTAAGTTAATCATCATTACCTTGTTCAAAGCAGGGAAGTTAAGCATTGTTTCTTGGTGTATGTGGGTGATCACACCCTCCACCATCTGATAGGGATGAGTTGGATTTACATATCTAAATTTTGACTCACATTATTTTCAGTGATAAATCAGCTAATCATCATACATAACAAACTGAGTTTCCAAGAGCCATATTGCATCTAAATAATTTTGAAATCATTCATTTTCTGTGAAATAGACGTAATTTTTTGTTAAGCCTCATAACCACAGCTATTGTGGCCTATGGAGGATACAAATTATAAACAATGGCGATGCCAAAAATATGAAAGTCGAATTCTCACCAAATTCCTTGTTCAAACTTCGAACCAATTTATTAATTATGAGGACTTGTTTGCTCTCACTTAAATATTACTCTGCAATATTCGATGAAAGTCGCGCCATTTTCCTGCCCCAGACTGTCCTTCTTATGCCATCAATTCGATATAATGTTATATCATGAGAATTGATAAATAATTGCAACTGAATTTTTATTAGTTTATAGCACGTGCATTATTTAAAAATATATCTAAAAGTATCAGCTGTAGTACCATGCAACGTGGACACACCCAATTAATCGGGACCGCATCAATTTTTACAAAGAAACCAGAGGAATCCCTCATAATGTATGTTGCTTCCGGAAATAATAAATTAGTTTCCTAACTTTATAAATGCAACGCACGTCATCAATTAAAAAACAAAAGGGACCTTATCATAGACTTTTGGTGAGAATTCTTTGACTTCCAAAAATTTTCTAAAAGTGCAATCCTAAAAAATGCAATCCTAATTTATGAAACTAACATATCGATTTGATTTGTTTGATTTTAGGTTTTTAGTGTTTTTCCAAAACAAACAATTATCATATAAACTTTACCAAAAAAAAAAAACAATTATCATATAAACATTATATCTAAGTAATCAAGATATTCATGAAATGAAGGATTAAAATGACCGAAAAAGTAATCAGTGGTCTCACTGATAAAATTAACGATTATTTTATATGAGAAAGTTCAAAATAATTAAAAATTTGATTCGAAGTCTTATGGATCAAATTAAAAAAATAATCATTTACCAAAACATATCGATTTTTTATATAGATAGACTTTTAAATAATGTTTGCACATTTTGATAATCTCATTTTTCTTTAAAAAAAATAATTTTCTAAGATAGGATAGGGTTCAAGTCAAATTAACCCCAAAAACATATTAGAAAATTATTCCTTTTTAGATAGTTTAATTATTTTTTATTACGAATTTTAATAAAAAAAATACAAAAATATTAGGTGCATGTCAATTAGTTTGCACGTTAGGTTCATTTAATTAGAAATAACCTATTAGCAAAACTAGGTCATGTAGTTAAAGTGCATGTTTTAATTTCGAGATTAAAAAAAACTATAAAAAAAAATTGTTTGCTTGGTGCATTTAATTTGATGCGATTTGTTTGATTCATTGAGTGTTTAATAATGATTGAGCACTCGTGTGATCATTATATTGCATGATAGTAATTTAGTTTAAATTTAATCTAAACTGCATGCAAAGACATTAAAAAAAAAAAAATTGGTACCGAAATGGCATTAGAAAAGTTTAGTGTAACCAAATCCTCGTACCCAAAATCTCTGGTTCGTAAAAGCAAAATAATTCTCCAATTGTTTTATCCTATCATAGAGCCCGGGCTAAATTTAGATTTGAGAGTCCATTAGCCTAATCCTAAGGGGTGCACCTGAAATTTAAGTGGCGACACTGACGTATTTTTGGGAAAAAGAAATTGCAAGCAAGATTTATAAAGGTTCGGCTTCAATGTGCATGCTCCTCTATTCCGACTCTAGTTGCCAAAATAGGTTGAATTCAAGTAGTACGCCAAGCGTATAAATACCATCTTGTTACAAGTATAGAACTTGCTATCACAAAAAACCTGTCCTTTTAGAGCAACCTCACTATAGATTAAGTAACTATTGGAGTCTTGAATAGTTGTTCTCACTACCTAGTACAAAAGATAGTAAATTCTCACCCCGAACCATAAACGACGCTTTTAAGTGTTTACCAAAAGTCCATTGCACAGTTTCTTATTCACCTAGACAAAGACCTTTTTATGTACAACTTCTCTCGTGTCTTTAAAAAATTCCTTGGAAAACACAACCCTACTTTAATTCGGATTGTCAATCATGCTCATACCATTTCACCAATCTCTTGAGTGAATTAGCTCATGAGTTTGGAAATGCCTTTTTCACACATTCGGACTATTTTGCATAATCTAGTTTGGTTCTACATCCTTATGCAATTTTCCAAAAATAACAAAATTGGACTCATAGGTTTGTAGAATCTAAACCTACCTTCTGCGTGGCATTTTAATAAACTCATAAACCATTATATAATTAATGAATTCCAACATTAGTAATTTAATGTTAAAACTGATACATTTAAAGCGTTAGTAAGTTATACAAATAAAATTTGATAAGTTAGTTCATAAATCAATAATTTGAAAATGAGATAAAAATGGTGGTAATTTTCATAAATCTATGGATAAGTTGATGACGAGTTACCTGGAAAAAAAAGTCAGCTATCATTTTTTAATCAATAGTTTGTTGACATTTACCAATACTGATTGAAATATACCAACACCAAAAGAAATCATTTTTTTTTTTTCGCAGGAACAACAAAAATCCATGTCGGAAATATGAGTACTTTTAATATCTCAGCAAATGCACTACAAATCAGACGTCTTATAAACAAACCGCTCCTCAAGGAGGAAAATGTCTTATTTTCCATGGCTGAATAGTTTCATCTTCAAGAACATATAACAAAAAGAGAAATTGCTAAGAAGGAAACAACCAGCGGAGGATTATTCTTAAAGTCAACCTAGAAGAGAAACCCTAAATTTGAGGTATGTTGACCATTAAGCTAACCATGATCAGTGTACTAAACAAAAAGATCTTGGGGACCCATCTTGAAGGTGAGGAAAAAGTACAGTGTACTTTCTTGTACGATGTTCCCAAAGGGATGTACATATACTACTTTGTTTTCTTAGTGTAATTAAATGCAATGAAGTGCAGATCTTCTTCAACTCTTCTTCTCCTGCTTCTATCATGGCACGTTAGGCTACTCAGTCGCCTCGCACTCTCGTTCATATGAGGTCTCGGGTAGGCACATCTCCATCCCCCATTTTGCATCTTATGGCACCAGAAGGTAAGCTCTTCGTCTTGTTTTCCACTGGTTCAATTTCTCGTGCTATCCTATCTCCACTTATCCATGTCATGTGGTACAATTGATATGTCATTAACTGATGCGCACACATAGAGAACCCATATGTGCTGTTTATCCAACTTGCTCATCGCCCAGATAGGCAAGCCAATAATGCGCACCGTAGCTTCTCAACCACATAAGTCTTACATAGAGTCTGCAATGGATTGTGCCTTGGATATAAATCCGATGCACCTGCATTCATAAATATCTTATTGTTAGGATATTCATCTTCATCCAAATCGACACACCGGTAGTATTATCGATTTCGGCATCATTCAAAAGGGCTTAAGCAATTAATTTATCGTTCTCCATTCTTCATTTTCCCCATTAGATCGACATCTCGTGCATTTTGAGCGAATATGTTATTTATTCCATGTGCACTTACTCGATTTATAAATTCATATAAGATTACACTTCTTTTGTCAATCCAATTTTTCATATTTTCAAACTTTTCTTTTTTCACTCTTCTTGGGCACACCCAAATCTTCATCTTGCTCTGCTACCATGTATTAACATCTTAACATTGCAAACACGCAAAAACATACGATCAGTAACTGTCCTACTCTTAAATATAAGTTTATATATTAATCAAGTTGGAATTGTAGATCTGACTTGGTCTCTGACAACAACAATTTACACTGACAAATGTCTGGGCATTAACAAATTAAAATGTGGTAATATGGAGAGTATGAATTTAAATAGACTAAGGTCCTTTTGTATTGATCCAAAAAAACATTAAACCCTAAACCCTAATTTTCTTTTTTGCTCGACCTCTTAACAAGGAAACTATTTTGTTAAGCGGCACACATTTCGAGGGATGCCTCTTGTTTCCTTGGCAAACCGGATGCGGTCCAACATAGTTTGGTGTGTTCACATTGCACAATGCCGCAGCATATATTTTAGACATATATTTATCAAAGAAAAAAATTGCACGTGGTATAAAGAAATAAGTAATTGCCAGTTGATTAGTTGTCATTTGTCATGATTTGTGTACATTCAGACGTTTAAATGCGTGGATATGATCAAAGATATGTCCAATTGATTGCATGAGAAGGACAGTGTCGGGCAGGAAAATAGCGCACGAATTTCATTTATTATTGCAGAGTGATACTAAAATAATAGTAGACGAGCCCTTTTATATGATAATTCGGTTGCTATTGGCTGTGTAGGTTATACTATATGTCACTGTCATAAATTTTAAACACAAGTTTTTCAACACGTTACTAAAGATCCCCTAATGATTTGTTTACGTTGATGCATCAAGTGTTGGATAAATTTTAGATAATATGAAATATAAGATTTGTTGGAAATTTGTTGAAAAGGATGGAAAAAATAAGATAAAATGTCTTACGCGTGCAAGCTTAAGGAAAATTCCATCATTTGAAGTATGAAACCCAATGCAATAGACTTGAGGACTACCATCTCAAAATATAACAAACCTTCTTCTTTCTTCCATTCAAAATAATAAAAGAAATAGAAACAATGTTATATGTATCACCGAGCAAGAAATTAAAGATATGAGAAGGGAAGGAAAATTTTCTTTTTTGATTCTATGTCTTTTTTTTTAAAATTGTGGTTTGAAGTCTCATATTATATTAAATGAAAGAGAAAGCCATTAAGAAACCGATATAAATCAATTGGTAATTATATTATGATTATTATAAGTCATGATAAAATAATGAAAGATTTATGAAAAAATAAATCAAACGTTACAAAACCATTACAAGGCCACTATAGATCAGTGACGGACAAAAACCATTACAAATTAATGACGATAAAAAATATTACAATTTTTTTTTTTTGTAACTTCTATAAAAGCTCTTGCTTTTAAATATTTCTACACTATTGAAATATCTAACAACCTCTCAAATTTTTCAAAAGTTTTGAAAAGAAAAAAAGCAGAATAATGATGGGTTGTTAAAGTGTAATGCGTCAGAACTAGTAATTGTTAGGTTATAAATCGGACCAAGAAAAATTATATATAATTTATGAAATCATTGGTAAAATTTGAAACTTCTATGAACTAAGAATTTCGTTTTATGAATTATAATTTTCTCTAATCACATTACACTCCAACAAATATTATCGTTCAATGTGATTTTGTGCTAGTAGGCCATGCGCGTGCTTAGTTCATTCATAAGTGCTCTAAAAGATTATCGCCAATAATTCTTATAAAAGCGGCCTCACTCTACATTTATATGGAAATTATAGTGATTCTGATTGCATCAAGTGTTTTCTACAGTTAAATACTCCACTTATAATGACTATGGAAATTATTAAGAGTTAGCTCAACCACTTTTTCATTATAGTCTTGTGTTGACCTAATTCACTGCAAGTTATTCTAGCTCCCATCGAAATTAAACTTATCTTCAACTCGCACTAGAATTGGAGCACAATTAAAATATCCACATGACAGGCAATCTGAGATTGATACTGTTATCTCCATCTCACACAAGAACTAAAGCACAATCAAAATATTTGAGATTGATTCAAATATTTTCACCGGTGGTTACTAATTCTATTGTCAATGTATATCTCTTAAGATTCTTTTTAAGTATATGTATATAGGAGTCATCATTTATTGTAATACATAATTCAAAAATTAAAATATACAATTCTTATATCTTCTTTATTCTCTATTTTCTACATCTCTATTTTTATCTTGGTATCAGAGCAGAAAAAGGCGAAAGCCTATCATTCCAAATATGAGTTATTCCGACCAAAAAAAAAATATATATATATATGAGTTAGTCAAATTCTCTCCTGAACAAACTATCGTTCAACAACGCCAGCCTCCCACTTCACTTAAAAGCAGTAGGTGCACTTTATCTTTTGTCTTTTTTTTTCTTCGTGCGGTCTTCTTCTTGAAGGCCCCTTTGCAAATGTCAGGCTTAACAAACTATCGAACTCATGCCGAAATCAACAGACAATGGACAAGCGAGACCCGACCTCAGAACAGGCACGAACGAAACACAGCGAGTCTCGGCCTTAGACGAAGGACACGAACGCGCATCTAGCTTAGGCGTTTCATCGAGCACATGGCGTGAGACCTCCTGGGCAACGAGCAGCAGCTGAAACGGGACCTCAATTGAAGACCGGGACAAACGGCATGGGATAAACCGGGGCTTAACAGCTAGAAAGCATATGACATAGTTGGGGTCGGAACTTATATGACCTGAACGACGGAGGCTTCGGGCGCTGATAGGCGTGCCGACCAGCCTCCCCCTTGGCCGAACTGGCATCTCATCTCAGCATTGAAAGTGTGTCCCATCCGTTGCTGGCCTACTCCCCTCTCTCTGCCGTCAATCATCTTCTGCGCGCGTGTCGACGACCTCTGCACGCGTGAGTTGCAGAGAAGGGAAGGAAGGAGAAAGAATAAGGGACCCTGTGGGCTATATATATATATTTTTTTTAAATTATCAGAAAGTAGGGTAAGAAAAATAGAAAACAAAACTTAATAGATGTAAATAATATTATTACCTATGTCATGCAAAAATCCTTTTTGTTAGGGGTAAATTCGTCCATAATTTTCTTTGCAAATTTTTAAATATTTAGTCAAAGTTTAGGTGTTAATAAACTCCTAATGTTTAATTGCACAAGTGAGAAAGCACCATGGTAATAATATCAAATTGATAGATATCTTGAAAAATTGCAGTAATTAATTCACAAAATAGATAATCCCGACTAGCTAAAATTAATTATCATCCTTGGTCGGCAATACAAGGTAATTTAATGGACAATCGATCCAGCCATTAATCGGCTCCACTGGTATTCACTTTTTCCATCTCAAAACTGCAAGTTGGCAAGCATTTTTGGCTATGACGATGGTTCTTACTTATGTTCTCTTACATGTTAAAGTGATATAATTATGCCACTTTATGTTTGACAAAGTTATAAAGATTGGATAGTAAATCATACTTTTAGTCAATATCGTTGAGAATTTCACCCCAATAGATTAAATTTGGAGTCAAGGTTGGAAAAGTGCAAAATACATTTCGAATCATTTTATCATACGAAAATACAATATTTTGAATCAAATAACTTCTTGGATTCCAAACATCTGTTACAATTGAAACTTTTTAGGATGAAGCAAAAGTGCATAATTCGGTACAAAATATAGATGATTTATTCCCATTGGGATGTCTATAGCCTTTTGCACTAGCAATGAACTCAAAGCAAACAACATTTAGATGAAAACACTGTGACATCCTGAATTTTGACCTCGTCTTGAATATATGAAATAGATATTTCGTCGACGCACCTATGGTCATTTTACTTTGAGCTGGTCACTCACAAGTTAACTAATCTATTAGGTGAAGCCGTTAAAGGATATAAATGCGACAGACTAGAGAATTCGATCGGAAATTGATCGTTCGACCGTGATAATTGTAAATGGTCAATATGACACCGTTATAATTGATTTGTGTTAGGATATAAGTCGATTCGACGAAATCATGTAATTGAATTGCGGGTGATTCCACATGATTACGAAATTCGCATTGAATGGTACTAATCCGGCTCTTTTTCGATTTTATACTTGGTACTCGTAATTGAAACTTTGTGATTTTTACGGCAACCGAAAGTCGTCGATGAGTCGAAGATGCAAAAATGTGGATAAAAATTATCGACCACGGGTCAAACACGCTAAAATCCTTAAAAGCTATCCGATAAGTTAGGTTGTAGTAAAATCACGTTTAGTCAATTTTAACCACGAATCGAATTTGATTTTGGGAATCGGACGTTCGAGCGTGTCACGATTCATTTTTAGGACACCGTCTCATCTTTGAGAGGAATTTCGTCGTGTCCGAAATTTTTGCAGAAAATCAATTTCGGACAAAATGGAAAAGCATTGGAAATTCGGATGGATGAAGAGTGAGCCATTTTGCTGTCCAAAATGGCTTATTTGTGAAGAAATTGAGCTAATTTCCCATTAGGTAGCAACGAAACTTATTGGCTGAAGACTTTGCGGCATTTTCATCATCATTTTGATATTTTGCAAGGTTTTTCATTGGCCAATGCTTTGACTTATTTGGTTTCTCTTTCTCTCCTTCTCTTTACTCTCCCATTTCCCTCCTTTAGCCGTGTGTGAGCCCCTTGCAGCAATAGACGAGCTCCCTTTCTTTTCCTTCTACTTCTTCTTCTTCATTTCTCTTCCACCAACCAACTCCAACAGCCCCTTCTTTCCTTTTATTTTTGTTGCTACTGCCCAACCCACCAGAACAACCACCGTCTCTCCACTTCTACACCACCATAGCCACCTCCAGTCGCCATCCCGACCTCACCGTCCACGCCATCAGCCCTCGCGACCAACTGCTCTACAAAACCAAACCAGCCACAAGTTTGAGCTTGTGGGCTATTTTCCTTTGCCGTTAGAGCTTGCTGTCAAATTCCAGTGAGTTAATTCCCTAATTCTTGATTAGATTGTTAATTATGCTTAGATGTTAGATTAGTGTTAATTAGCTTGATTAGATTAGTATTAAGTTAGATTTGTCTTAAGTTGGATTAATGTTAATCTAGTTTGGTTAGATTATTCTTAAGATTGATTAGTGTTAATCTAATTGGTTAGATTAGCACTAATGAGGGTGGTTTAGTCTAATTTAGTGGATTTCCCTTGAATCTGGTCATTGGACCCTCGCCGTTTGCTATTTTTGTGGGGCAAAATGTGCTGCGATTTTGAAATTACTTTTTTCTTGAAAAATTCTCTAAACATCTTCAGCTATGACATATATTTTACTAATGATTTTAGGGATTTAAAAGAATAAGGTTTCAATCTTGTTATCTACAAAACAAAATCTTAGTTTGTATTGGAACTTGTGGCCTTTTGGTGTTCAAAAGATTTTTATCAACTCTTAGGGTTCAATTTTCGAAAGAGTTCTTTCACAAAAATTTTTCCTTACATCTTTAGTTTAACATATTCAAATTTTAGATCAAACGAACAAGTTTTGGGCCTCAAACCAAGCTGGTTTTGAAAAATAGAATTTTTGTACATGGACACAGTTTTTGTAACAATTTGAGCACTTTACTTCTGGATTTAAACTTGAAGACGCGCGAGTGGCTCAGTTTCTATCGGTTAGGGCCGGTTGTGATTTTGTGGTTATTCTTGGTGTAGTGCTTGCTGGATAATGTATATTTGGTAATGTGGTTGACTTGTGACATGCTTAGAACTTATGCTTGATGATATGTAAATGGTTGTGTTATGGTGATGGTTTATTGTTATTGAAAAAGGTGACCTTATGAGCTTTTAATTAGAAAAACAATTAGGTGTCGAGTTGGACACCAAAAATTATTTGCTCAATAAGACAACAAGGTTTTAAATTAGGTGCGTGTAAAGTTTGATGGATTAATTTTGAGTACGTGAGCACCTATGAATTTATTTCTAAACGTTTTGAACAAAAAAAGAGGGGGTTACTAAGGTTTGTTTTCAAAAGAGGGTGGTTGGAAAAGAAATTAAAAAAGAAATATGGTGTTGGGTTTGGACGCCAAGTTTTATGTGCTCAATAAAACGAGGAGGTTTTATACGAGATGTGTGCAAAGTTTGGGAGGTTAATATCAAATACGGGACCTTGTATGAATTTATTTCGGAAAGTTTGAAAAAAAGGGGGAGTGGGTGCCATTGCTTAGATCAGTCTGAGCTAGATGACCTAAGGTATATTGGCTTTCAGTACACCTAGACTACATCTTCTGGATCTTCTCGCAAGGCAAGAAAGATAGATAGAGTCCTTGTGAATACCAGCTGGACCCAAGTTTTTTCCTATTCGGAAGCGTCTTTCCTAGCACCGAGGATCTCTGATCATTCACCTATGGTGGTCAAGGTGGTGAATCCAGTGCTTCGGAGGAAACCCTTCAATTTTTTTTTTTTTTTTTTGGATGAAGCACCCAGACTTTGAGACAATCATGAAGCAAGTATGGGAGGATCCGGGGGAGGGCATGCCCATGTATAGGCTTGTTTACAAGCTTAAGTCCCTTAAAAATCGCCTCAAGCAGCTAAATAGAGAGTATTTCTCCAGCATCTCCGCCAGGACGTCAGAAGTGAGGGAGGCTTTAAAGATCACTTAGATTGGCCTTCAGCAGGACCCTTCTAGGGTTGAACTTGCTAAGTTGGAGAAGAATCAGCGCCCACCTTCTTGGACCTCCGCTCAAGGAGGAGTCTTTTTATAGGCAAAAGGCGAGAGTCAAGTGGCTTAAAGAGGGGGATCGCAATACAAAGTTCTTCCACCACTATGTCAACAAGAGACAGTTGAGAAATAGAATCCTCTCGATCATAGATACATAGGGTAACCAAATCACTGATCTGTAGCTGGTCCAGCAGCATTTTGTTGATTATTTCCAGAATCTTCCCAAGTTTTTTCCTATTCGGAAGCGTCTTTCCTAGCACCGAGGATCTCTGATCATTCACCTATGGTGGTCAAGGTGGTGAATCCAGTGCTTCGGAGGAAACCCTTCAAGTTTTTTTTTTTTTTTTTGGATGAAGCACCCAGACTTTGAGACAATCATGAAGCAAGTATGGGAGGATCCGGGGGAGGGCGTGCCCATGTATAGGCTTGTTTACAAGCTTAAGTCCCTTAAAAGTCGCCTCAAGTAGCTAAATAGAGAGTATTTCTCCAACATCTCCGCCAGGACGTTAGAAGTGAGGGAGGCTTTAAAGATCACTTAGATTGGCCTTCAGCAAGACCCCTCCAGGGTTGAACTTGCTGAGTTGGAGAAGAATCAGCGCCCACCTTCTTGGACCTCCGCTCAAGGAGGAGTCTTTTTATAGGCAAAAGGTGAGAGTCAAGTGGCTTAAAGAGGGGGATCGCAATACGAAGTTCTTCCACCACTTTGTCAACAAGAGATAGTTGAGAAACAGAATCCTCTCGATCATAGATACATAGGGTAACCAAATCACTGATCTGTAGCTGGTCCAGCAGCATTTTGTTGATTATTTCCAGAATCTTCTCACGCCACAGGATGTGCAAGGAAGGCCTTTGGTTCGGGAGATCCAGGATGTCATCCGGTGTTCATTGTCCGACGACCAAATTATGTCTCTTGCAAGGCCCATCTCTAACCTAGAGGTTCGGGACACTCTATTTTCTTTAGCCCAGGGTAAGGCCCATGGGCTAGATGGCTTCACAATTGAATTCTTTAAGGAAAACTGGGGGATGGTTCGACTTTTCGTCATGGCTGTCGTGAGAGACTCCTTCACATTGGGAAGGCTTTTAAGGGAGATTAACAATACCATATTGGTTTTGGTGCTAAAAGTTCCCAGTGCGACTATTGTCGATGATTACAAGCCCATTGCATGTTGCAATACTATCTACAAGTGTATTACTAAGATTCTAGCTAATAGGGTTGCTGCAATGTTGAAGGATTTGGTGAGCCCTTTTCAAAGTGCATTTGTTAAAGGCTGGCGGATCAAGGATAATATTCTTTTGGCTCAGGAACTTTATTTTAGTTTCCATCTTGAGCCTTATTCACCTAAGTGTGCAATTAATGTGGACTTCAGAAAAGCCTATGACATAGTCAATTGAGACTTTCTTCAGAGTGTTCCCATTGCGTTTAGGTTTCCCGAACATTTGGTTCAACTTATCATGACCTGTGTTTGGACTCCTCAGTTTTCCATTCCATTGAATGGGGAGTTACATGGGTTCTTTGCTAGTGGTCGTGGCCTTAGGCAAAGTGATCATATATCTTCCTATTTAGGGATCCTTACTAAGTGCTCCTTAAAGGCGGACTTTAAATTCTTTTAGAGATGTAGGGCTACCAACCTCTCGCACCTTTTCTTTGTCGATGAGGTCTTTCTATTCTGTGAAGCCGACTTGCCTTCGGTGACTCTCCTCAAAGAAGGCCTCCAAACATTCTCGGATTGGAGTGGGTTACACCCGAACTCGAACAAAAGTGAGGTTTTCTTGGCTGGGGGCCCGCCTACCTTAAGGAACCAAATCCTTCTTTACCTTGGCTTCCATGAAGGGAACTTACTAGTATGCCATCTGGGGGTTCCAATTATTACGTCGAGGCTTCGGAAGACGAATTGTTGTGCTCTTGTTAGTTGCATTATTGTGAGGGTGCAATCTTTGGCACATCATTTTTTATCGATTGCTGGTCGGCTTCAATTGATCATGTTAGTCCTTCATACTATTCAAGCTTATTAGGCGAGTGCTTTCATTCTTCCTATAACTATGTTGGACTAGATTGAGCGTATACTCAAACAATTCCTTTGGAAAGGTCTCGAATTGGGCAGAGGGGGGCCAAGATTTCTTGGGATGATGTTTGCCTCCCGAAGGTGGAGGGAGATCTTGGTATTTGAAGGCTTTGTGATTGTAACAAGGATGCCATGCTGAAATATATCTAGCTTTTGTTTTAAGATAAGGAGTCGCTATGGTGCAAGTGGGTCCACTCGACTTTTTTAAAAAGGAGTAGTTTCTAAGTTGTTAAAAAGCCAACCTACTGTTTTTGGGCCTAGAAGAAGATCTTACAACTTAGGATGGAGATTTGTTGACACCTAATATTTTAGAAAATAATGAATAAAATAAAACATTTGGTTTTGAAAATCTTTGTTGTTGAAAATATATCCTCATTTCAAAATTCAAAAAAGTAGTTGTTGTGTGATTTTGGAGCCATTTCTTTGTTAAGTGATTGAATAAAAATCTCCACCTGCAAAAAACAAACTCGAGTTTTTCCTATAAAAATAGAGAAAGCGAGGCTTCAGTGGAAGGGGGAGGCTTTTGATTGGTTTTTTCGAAACGTTCTAAGAAAGGAAATGAAGTTTCTGTGAGAGAAGTTTTCGTAGGTTTTCCTTTGCTGGTTTCGAGGTCAACAAAGGGAACACTTTTTCTTCTGCTGAAAAGTGCAGTAGAGCATAGTAGTAGTAGTAGTAGTAGTAGTAGTAGTAGAGAGAGAGAGAGAGAGAGAGAGAGAGAGAGAGGAGTGAGTGAGATGTGTGAGGGAAAGAGAGAGAAAGTCAGCAAAAATTGAAGAAGAAGGAAGAGATTGGCGCCTGTTGTTGGCACCCCGATTCGGTGCACCACCGCGCTTGCACTCGCGATGCCGCACCCATACCACCGCGGCTTCGCCGTTGCTCCCTCCGCAGCAGACCTTCACCCAATGCCCTACACCGACAACTTGACTGTCCGAGCGCCGCACGCTTCCACCATCGCGTCTCTGCCATTGCTGCCTTGCCAACCGAGCCCTCCACTCGTGAGTTGATGCCTGAGCCGCTCCTGCTCTATTTCATCTCGCCCGGAGCTAAAGCCCACTACAACTTTGCCCTGCTGTTTCGTTGCTTCGCCACAACGCCACTACCCCATCGCCGCCCGTGTTAGGTTGCCTGCCATTGCCGCGACCCGTCTACTATGCCACAACGACCCCCATTCGCCTAGCCACCATTGCAACCCGTCGCTGAGCCTGCCTCGCTGCTCCGCCCACTGCATTAGCAACGACTTGCTGCTGCCTCGCCATTCCGCCTAGTAGCACCACTGGAGCCTAATACTGTGCCTCAGTGACCTCCGTGTCTTTGGCGCCACTGCTTGCCACCCACGAGTACCGCTGCGACCCCCGCGACGACTCGGCGTTTGCTCTTACTGCCAGTCTACTGCTTCCCCTTGCCAAAGCTCTACCGAAACTTTGCTGAAACCGGACCCGAGCAAGATCTATCCAACGCCTGCACTACGCTGGCTCCGAGCTTCCCTGACGACTATTGCTGCTGCTCCCGCGTTGCTGTCTCTTAGCACGTAGCACAGAAGCCCTAACACCCTTGTTCCGCCTTTGTCATTACTGATTTGCAGCACCAAAAGCTCTAACACCCCTGCTCCGCCTCATCGTGCGACGCCCCCGACCGATGCTCGTTTTCTCACGTCGATAGCCGCCACGCCAGCAACCCACGAAGCCACCTATTGCTCGGAGCAATCCCTTGTTTTGTTGTAGGTCTACCTTCGCTAGACCTCACCTGATCTCGCCGGAGTTCCAACACCAGCCGTCTCCTTCATCCGTGCCGGTCCTCTATCGACACCGTTGTCCTCCCCTAGGTAGTTCATTTTTATTTTATTTTATTGTCATTTATTTATTCATTTTGAATTTTGTTATTATTGTTTAAGTTAGAATATGATTTGTCAATGTTAATATTTGTGCATTTTGTAGACATTATCCTACTAGGATTTTGTTTGGAATTAATGAAATTATTAATTTAGTCTAAGAGACATCGGATATTTTTTAATTATATTAATTTTTGGGCTTTTGGTAGAATTTTAATTGTTAAATCATTATAATTATTAATTTGATCCGTAAGATTTCGGATCAAATTTTTAATTATTTTGATCTCTTTATAATTAGGGATATGATAATCGTTAAGTTGACTTGTGAAACAACATGTTATTTTTTTGATTATTTAATCATTTATTTTTTCGATGACTTAGATTTAATATTTATTTAATAATTAATTATCTTTAAAAAAACTAAAAAATGAAAAAATGAAAATTCTGCATGAGCATATAGGTTTAGTAAATCAGACATGTAGGTTTAGCAAATTAGAATTTTCTTAGGATTGCATTTTTAGGGTTGCTTTTTTAGAAATAGGTTAGGGTTGGACCTAAATTATTTTTTAGATAATGTTTGCACATTTTAATTATTTTTTCAAAAAAATAGTTTTCTAAGATACTATTGGGTTTAAGTCAAATTAATCCCTAGAGTAAATAGAAATTTATCCCTTTTTAGATAGTTTAATTAGGGTTTTTATTAATTCTGAATTTCAATATATATATACTAGGTGCATGTTAACTAGTTCACATAATAGGATCATTTAATCATAATTTGTTCATTAATGAAATTAGGTCATAAGTTGCATAATAACTAGTTTGCATGATAGGTCCATTTAATTAGAATTTGCATATTAATAAGATTAAGTCATTTAGTTAAAAAAAATGCATCTTTTAAAAGAATTCTAATTTTCAAGAAAATCCAAAAAAATAATTGTTTGCTTTGTATATTTAATTCTTTGATGCAATTTATTTTATCGAATGTTTAATAATGATTAGTACCCATACGATCACCCATTTGCATGATAGAAATTTAAGTTAAAATAAATCTAAGCCGCCTACAAAAATATTTTTGAAAATTAAAAAGAAATGGTACCAAAAGGGTATTAGAGAAATCTAGTGTAACCAAGTCCCCGCATTCCAATTCTTTTTTAATTAGATAAATATAAATTTGATATTGAATTCTCATAAACCCCTCATGATTAATTATATTTATACTAAGTTAACTAATCAATTTTTATTAAAAAATAATAAACCTCTAATATCATTATATTACTAAATTATAGGTGTCTAATTTCAGAATAGGACGAAATTAAAATAAATAAAAACGAAAATTGTTGTTATTTTAATTTTTTTCTTATTAGTGAGTTTTTTTTTTTTATCATGGTGATTTTTCATTTTCAATAAATATTTACATTTCTATGATTAAATAATAATTTTTGCATATTAAATATTTGAACCTTAAGAATCACATTTTTTCCGATTCTAAATTGGTATGGGCTTGGAACAAAAATTTACCAAACGCGATTCCGAGCCAAAAGAGAGAACCGAGCTGAGTTTAAAGACTTAGTAGTCCATTAACCTAGTTTTCGGGGATGCACCCAAAATTTGAACCTTAAGGTAGTCCATTAACCTAGTTTTAGATGATGCACTCAAAAGCTGATGGGAACTTGTGTTAAAACACTTAGTAGACTTAGGCCAATTTTTCTTTTTCTTTTAAAATATTTTTGTTTGGCAGCAAGGATCCCAAGTACGTCCTTAACTTTTAAGATGTTAAATGTTTTTATAAGATGTGAGGTATAAGGAGAGTAGTGATTACTAACTCTTGTCTTGCAAGTTGAAGTTAGGGATGAATGTTTGAATTTAAACTATAGAAGTGTTGTTTGCATTTAAATTATTACACATGTTTTAATGCTTTTAGCACTACATTATTGCACAAACAACATGTGGTCAGATCTAGGCTGCGATAGGATTTCTAGGATGGTGTTAAGAAGGATACTTCCTCCAAAGCGAGACTGCTATGTAGAGGTTGACCTTCTCTTCCCTGAAAGTTTTTCATGGTGTCAAATGTGTTTGTCCATATCCGTGAGACTGCGTAATTATTGAGCATTACATTTGACTGAGCCGGGGTTAAGAGGACCTGACACGTTAATGCAAGACTGCAACGGTTAGATCATCCTCTTATCTCCACCTTGTTAAGCCATCTATTTAGAAGTCGAGCCTCACATTTCATACATGTGTCTATGTGATTGTCGTCCATTTCCGGTGAAAGTAAGTTGTCTAAAATTTTCACAATTTACTTACTTTATTGCAATTTTTGTCAATCAATGACAATAGGTTTCATTGTCAATCTTGTTGTATATGTGATGAGGTAAACCGACGTACAATTCATTTCCACTCCCAAAAAAGAGCTCAAGAGGTGGTTGGATCAATTAGATCAAGATGACCAGAGATATGTGAAAGCCAAGATCGCTCGACTTCTCCCACTGTTAGAGATCAACGTCCACTCTAGTGTGATACAAGCACTCCCTCATTTCTAGTGTCCACAAACTTCCACCTTCATATTTGTGAGTATGAATTGACTCCAAACTTGAAAAATATAGTGTTGCCATTGGAATGCTCTTGGAAAAGGAACTTGTTAGACCACCTATTTGTATAGATTCTATTTCTGAATTATCATAGTTCTTAGAAATTGAAGCCAAAAGAGTAAAGAAAGTTGTCAAAGCCAATTGTTTTGCATGCCCATTTTAATTTTTAAAAGAATGTTTTGCAAATTGATCAATGATTTCAAAAGCTAGGATCTTCATGTTAGCATTTTTCGAGCTAATCGTGTTTCCTTATCGAAGAAATGCCATTAATCCTTCAATTTCATGGATGGTTAATCGTGTTTGTGACTGATTAAATTATGTCAACATGATTTTAGCTTAAACATTTTTGTCATTAAACTGTTTCAAACAGAATGAAGAAAAAACCATACGTGCCCTTCTTGAACTTTTACAAGTATGATTTTTTCTCACATATAAGAAGTTTTTGGCACCTTATGAAGCAATTTAAGATTGATGATTTAAGACACCCCATACAAAAATTTGCAGTTCTGGAACGTTTTTCCCCAAATAAACAGTAAGCCCATTGGATTATTTTTTTGAAAAACCCTGATCCTAAGGCATTCTTATGGCATACTAAATGGCTCCATGTTGAGGAGGCTTGTTTCTCTCACAAGTATGAGGGGCCAATTTCGTTGCTAGGCCCTTCTGGTGCTACTTCTTATTACCCATATAGGGTGGCCCGTCAATATAGAGCTCTTCAAGAAGTTCCTCCGCCCCTCAAGATGGAATTGTTCCAAGTTTGTTTTGTTCGTACGGACTATGATTACTTCAACGAGGTCCAGATGATCATTGCTACATGGAACAAATGCCATCTATAGAAGATTTTAGTGCTCAAGAGATTGAAAGGCAAGGAGGAGATCCACCATGCATCGGCATTCTACATCCAACAACACCGGATTCCTGCTGCCTTATGTCCAGTGGTCCCTGATGTGACTAAGAAGCCTACTCAGCAAGCACAAATTGACCATCTTAAATGGAAAGTGGAAATGATTGAAGCTAAAAATAAGAAGCTTCGCAAGACGTTGGGTTCCCGAAAGCATATAAAATGAGATGTTTTCTTTTTTAGTTCAATGTTTAGGGACCTTGATTTCAATTCAGTATTTTCAGTTTTTAGTTCAATGTTTAGGGACTTGAATTTCAATTCTTAGTTCATTGTTAGGAAGTTTGATTCAATGTTTAAAATAAATAAAATCGGGTGATTAGACCATTGCCATGGGCCATTTTCCTATCTTGTCATTAGTTCTTACATTATCTCTTTTAATCCCCTAGGTGACAACACGGCTAACCCAAGATCGCCAATCCATACCCGTTCTAGAGCAACAATGACTGATAACACCGAAAAAATGCGTGTTGTTGAACAAGCTCACATTGCTGCCCTCGAATCGAAGACGAAACAAGTCCTAAATGTTCTTGAGCAGCTCTCTAAGCAAATCGACTCTCTCTAAGCAAACATTGCTCTACCAGCTCCACAAGTTAAAGTGGTGTTACCACAACATACTCCCATGATTGATCCAAGATATAAAGGCAAGAATACATTCGCAGTTGGGCCATCTACCTCGGATGATCCCTCTAGGGTTCAAATTACTAACGCGCCTCAAATTGTTGTTGATGATGAGGTACAAGTGATACCTTCGGCTATATTAAAAACTGAGCAAGAAAAACGCTTGATAAAAATCGAGGAGAAACTTAAGCAGCTGCAGGGTTCATTTAGCCAAGACCCAACCGATCTATCCCATTATGCAAAAATCAAGATGCCAAAGAAGTTCAAAATGCCGACTTTGAAAAGTATGATGGCACCTCTTGCCCGAAGATCCATCTATAGACTTATGTAGTCAGGATGACCCAATATGTTGATAACATACCCTTGATGATCCAACAATTTCAAGCAAGCCTGACGGGACCGGCATTGCAATGGTACATTATGAAGAAGATTAATCTCCTAGAGACTTGGGAGGATTTGATCGATGCCTTCTTCAAGCAATATAAGTATAATATTGATGTCGCTCCATCTCGAGAAGATTTACTTCGCACTGAGAAGAAGAGGATGGAATCTTTCAAGGCATATGTCATGAGATGGAGGACTGTAGCTACTCAAATTACTCTGGAACCAATGGAAATGGAGCTAATGGATTTGTTCATGAAGACACTCTCGCTTGAATATCGAAATCGAATGCTGAGTTCAATGCTGAGTCATTCAATCAGCTAATCCCTGTCGGCAAGCGAATTGAAGTAGCATTGCGTGATGGATGGGCGTTTGATCAAACCAGCTCATATAGGAGAATCTTGACCAACAAGGATAAGGAACCTGCAGCGGTGGTTAATGTAACTTATGTTCAACCACCTCACCCTACCCCGAACACCCAACGGGAGGAGTACGGCCATTCTTTGGCTAGTAGAAAAACTCTTCCAAGTATCAATTTACGCCACTTCCCAAGCCCTTGTCCAAGATCTTGCCGAGCCTTCAAACGAAAGGATTACTCGCTAAGGAACCTAAGTGATCTAATCCCGAGCGTTTCTCCAACTATGATCTATCCAAGACATGTGCTTACCATATGGGGGAAGTAGGGCATTATGTTGATGATTGCTATATGCTGCGACACAAAATCCAAAATCTCTTGGATGCCAAGGTGATCTCATTTTGTGATACACAGCCAAACATCCAGAATAACCCACTCCCTGACCACCCAAAAGTTGTGAATGCCGTTTTTAGTTTTGATGCTGGTAGAAAGAAGAACTTGAAGGTACATGTAGACGATGTTTATAATGGTTTAGTTCGAGCTGGATATTATTCAGATGCAGAAGAGCCCACCATGTTTCAGAAGATGCAAAGAGTTAAGACAATGTCAAAGAAGGGGATGATTGTTTACACGGATCATACCAGCATAGTTTCAACTATCACTCCAATCCTAGCTTTTGACATGCCACTGTTGGAAGATGCGTCGGATGAAGAGGGATTAATCATTAGCGATGTGCCACCATCAGATGATGAGGAATTGATTCTTGCGGTGCCATGGTGTTATGATGCAGAGATAGATGTGGTCACTTGATCAGGATGCGCTTATGCTCAGGCCAACTCACAACTTGTCAAGCCAGTCATTGATGAGAAAGCTAAAGAATTCTTAGCTGTAATTAAGGCAAGCGAGTATAACGTAGTGGACCAACTTCGTAAAATGCCAGCACAAGTCTCCATATTAGAGTTGCTTTTGACATCAGAGAAACATTAGAAGTCCTTGATGAAAGTCCTTAACGAAGTACAAGTCCCAGATTGCTTTCTTGTTAAACGATTAGATTGCTTTCTCAGATGATGAAATCCCAGATGAAGGAAGAGGACACGGCAATTTGTGGCGGTTATTTTGTTAAACGACCAAATTGGTTAAAATTTAGGTGTCATTTATCTTTGAAGGAAACCTTTATAAGTTTCCCTTTAAATAGAGACAGCTGTTGACACCTAATATTTTAGAAAATAATAAATAAAATAAAACATTTGGTTTTGAAAATCTTAGATGTTGAAAATATATCCTCATTTCAAAATTCAAAAAAATAGTTGTTGTGTGATTTTGGAGCCATTTCTTTGTTAAGTGGTTGAGTGAAAATCTCCACTTGCAAAAAACAAACTTGAGTTTTTCCTATATAAATAGAGAAAGCGAGGCTTCGGTGGAGGGGGGAGGCTTTTGACTGGTTTTTCCGAAACGTTCACAAAAAGGAAATAATGTTTTTGTGAGAGAAGTTTTCTTAGGTTTTCCTTTGCTGGTTTCGAGGTTAGCAAAGGGAACACTTTTTCTTTTGCTGAAAAGTGCCGCAGAGCACAACAGAGAGAGAGAGAGACAGGTGAGTGAGACGTGTGAGGGAAAGAGAGAGAAAGTTAGCAAAAACTGAAGAAGAAGGAAGAGATCGGCGCTTGCTGTTGGCGCCCCGATCCGGCGCACCAACACGCCCACACTCGTGCCACCGCGCCCACACCACCGCCACTTCGCCATTACTCCCTCCGCAGCAAACCATCACCGATGCCCCGCACCGACGACTTGCGACTGTTCAAGCGCCGCACGCTTCCACTCACCGCATCTCTGCCATTGCTGCACTACCAACCGAGCCCCCCACCCGCCATTGCCTTAGTGACCTCCAGCAACACCATCGAAACCTAATGCCATGCCTCAATGACCTCCGTGTCCCCGCGCCACTACTCGCCACCCATGAGTACCGTGCGACCCCGCGACCGGCCCGCGACGACCCGACGTTTGCTCCCGCTGCCGGTCCGTTGCTTTCCCCTGTCAAAGCTCTGCCGAAACCGAACCTAAGCCAAATTTGTCCAATGCCTGCACCGTGCCGGCTCCTAGCTTCCCTGACGATCGTTGTTGCTACTCCCGCACTACTGTCTCTCAGCCCATAGCACAGAAGCCCCCACACCTTTGTTCCACCTCTATTGTCGCTGATATGCAGCACCAGAAGCTCTGACACCCTTGCTCCGCCCCACCGTGCGATGCCCTCGACTAATGCTCGTTTTCTCATGTCGGTAGCCGCCACGCTAGCAACCCGCGAAGCCACCTATTGCTCAAAGCGATCCCCTATTTTGTTGCAGGTCTACCTTTGCCGGACCTCGCCCGATCTCGCGGAGTTCCGACGCTAGCCGTCTCCTTCATCTGTGCCGATCCTCTATCGACACTGTTGTCCTCCCCTAGGTCGTTCATTTTTTTTATTTTATTTTCATTTATTTATTCATTTTAAATTTTGTTATTATTGTTTAAGTTAGAATATGGTTTGTCAATGTTAATATTTGTGCATTTTTTAGGCATTATCCACTAGGATTTTGTCGGAATTAATGTAATTATTAATTTAATCCAAGAGACATCGGATTATTTGTTAATTATATTAATTTTTGGGCTTTTGGTAGAATTTTAATTGTTAAATCATTATAATTATTAATTTGATCCGTAAGACTTCGAATCAGATTTTTAATTATTTTGATCTCTTTATAATTAAGGTTATGATAATCGTTAATTTGACATGTGAGACAACATGTTATTTTTTCCATTATTTTAATCATTTATTTTGTTGATGGCTTAGATTTAATATTTATTTAATAATTACTTATCTTTTAAAAAAACTAAAAAAAAAAAAAATCAAAAAAATGAAAATTATGCATGAGCAAATGGGTTTAGTAAATCAGACATGTAGGTTAGTAAATTGGAATTTTCTTAAGATTACATTTTTAGGGTTGCATTTTTAGAAATAGGTTAGGGTTGAACCTAAATTAATTTTTTAGATAATGTTCGCACATTTTAATTATTTCATTTTTTTTTAAATTCTAAGATAGGATAGGGTTTAAGTCAAATTAATCCCTAGAGTAATCTTTTGAGAGCATTTGTTTAGTCGACTTAAGCAATCAAAAAAGAAAGCTTTATGAATTAATTAAAGAGAATATGGCTTTGACAAGAAACAGTGGCGTGCATGAATACGGCCAGATAAAAAATGGAAACAGCCTCTAGACGGTTCAGGAAATAAAAAATGGACGAACTAGGTAGTTAACGCGCTTTAGTCACCACTAGGGTATTGCCTCCTAGCAGTCGGTGCTCAAAGATCATGTAAATTAAGCTCATCTCTATTATTAATTATGTGGGCTCAACAATTAACAATTGGGATGATATCAGTCCACATCATCTATAAAAATATGCATGGAATGACTTCTCGAGTATTATCACTAATGATGACGTGTAACATATTAATAAGAAAAGTGATCTTTATAGGCAACTAGATAAGCCTTAAGCCTTTATTAGATCAATCCCTTGAAGGTGGTAGCAGAATAAGCATTAGCACGATCCCAATAGTCAATTCAAAAGGCTGTGATATTTTCTATTTAATTAAAAAGAGAAAGCTTTTCCACCTGCAATAAATAACTAGGGAATCATGAAAAATCACCTTTTTCATGGACAAATAGTTTTGCTAGTCTCATGTTACAGATATGCATCAAAGAATCAGTAGAAAAGGTTAGTGCAGAAGGTCAAGTATTGTCGTTTTTCGTCACATCGATTGATGATAATCCTAATTTCTATAAGTTGCTCACTTTTGACCAGCTCATACACGGGTGAAACGTGCATGAATTAGCTTTGCTTAGAGATTTAGCAAACAGGAGCCTAGCTCTAGCACGCTAGATGAAGGCTCATTTTAACCCATTCGCAGTTGATTTCGACCAGATAGATGGAAACAAAAGTTACGCCATATAATTAAGTAGAAAAGAGTAATTAATTGGTAAACAAATCTCCTCTTTTCTACCTAAAAGGATCTCCTCGATTCTGGGTTCCAAATTATGTGTTGGACGAATCATGGCAAAATAATTAGCAGCCTCTACTCTTTTTTATAGTCTTTGATTTTTTTTTTCTTTTCTTCTTTTCATTGTGGTTGGCAAGTGTCGTCACAATAAAAAAAATAAAAAAAAAAAAAAATTTAAAAAAAAAAAAAAAAAAAAAAATTATTTATATCAACATTGGTCTTGCCATATTGAATGATTTATATTCACATCAACGATTTCCACCAAAATTTATTAGAATGACTACACTGACAAATCACCTATATGTTTAGGACTAAATTAATATAATTGAAAAGTTTATAATCAAATTGGCATTTACCATAGATTTAAGGTTTTTTTCTTGGTAATTTTCCCATCTCATGTTTACTCATGTTTTCAATATTGAAAATGTATAAACGTAGTAGAGGAGTAAGAAGAATGCTTGGTGTATTAAAGAAGAAAGAAAGAAAGAAGAAAAGTTGATGACGTAGAATAAATGGATTGGCATAATGGAGTTTATTATGGTGCCTTTGGCCGTGTCCCACCAAATGGAAATAAGTGCGATCACTCCAAACGCATTAGAGGTTGACCCACTTGGGGCGATCTTGAAAAAATTGGTTAAGCATCATGAACGATGTTGAACTAGATGATGCTGCCAGTTTATTGC
This sequence comes from Eucalyptus caleyi, assembly GCA_014182885.2. Lineage (NCBI taxonomy): Eukaryota > Viridiplantae > Streptophyta > Magnoliopsida > Myrtales > Myrtaceae > Eucalyptus > Eucalyptus caleyi. The sequence goes on from CM024470.2 coordinate 58,571,148, forward strand.
TTTGGATGAAGATAGACATCCTAATAGTAGAAGAATTGAAATAGTTAGATTTTTTCTGGCGGGGAATATTTAGTTGGAACCGAGAACTCTCGTACAAGGAGTGTTGGCATAACCAAACCATAAAAAGATGAGTTCAACAAGCTAATATGCATTAAGATTGGTAGAAAATGAACTACGCGGAGTTTAAAGGTTGGGAAAATTATTCAATCAATCATAAACCTATTATACAGATATCAATTTAGTCATAAAATTTTACACGAAATTCTAATGTAATCATTTCGGCCAATTTTGTTGAAAATCACTAACTTGGTAGTATGCCATGTCAAACAACTGATAATAACTAGATTGCCACTTCAATTCATCCCTTAATTGGCAACATTGGAAAATTTAGTATTGAAATGACATATGTATGATAGGTTTAAGATTGATTGGACAATTTCACCCTTAGACTCATGAACAACTATGTGACACTTCATATTCGCATATGTTGTCTTTGACTATTCCTCAACATTCTCATCATCTAATGATAAGAAAGCCTACTTCACATAAGTAAACCTGTACAAGTAAAATGTTCATCTGTCATTATTGCACAAGATTAGAGTTCATAAAGAGTAGTAGTTCACAAGCAAAAGGAAACTTGATTGCCCTATTCTAGTGCAGACTCTATGTAAGAGTCACGTGATATAACAAGTAGAGAAGCCCCAATGCACAACCTAGTACTTGCAACAATGACTTTGTCTATGTGGGCAATGGTCAAGTGGCATTAACTGTGCATATGACTTTGTCTATGTGTGCACACTTCAACTAGGGATATATTGGATATACTATACGAGATGAATTAAGTGAAATCAAGCCGCACAAAAATTAAACTAGTCAAAATCAAGACAAAAAAGCTTACCTACTGGTCAATGGATATGTGTCAGCTCGAGACCTCATATAAGTCAGAGTTGAAGGATATTGAGAACCACGATGTGTCACGATAAAAGCAAGAGCAAAAGAGTGAGAAGATATTCAGACTTCATTGCATTTAATCACACTGGAAAACTAAGTAGTACTACATGCCTTTGGGAAAATGGTACTATAAAGTACTGTGTACTTCCCCTCACCTTCAATTGGGTCCTCAAGATATTTAATTTAATACATCTATCATAGTTAGCTTAATATTCAACAGACCCCAAATTTAGGTTTGTCTTCTAGGTTAACTTTAAGCCGCTTCTTGTTTCAATTTTTGTTATTTCTTTTTCATATATATTCTATGTGAGAAACTATTTTGCCATGGCAATAATTTAGAGAGTGCACAAAACACATCCGATAATTTCATATGGAAAGATTGTCAAGAAAGAATCCAAGTCAAAGTCAATCAACATATCTAGTCGAACCTACTTTTGTTGGGAAACTTAAGTCAATAAATTATGGATTAATTAAATTTATTAATTACTCTACACTATTTCAATCCTTTAATGTGAAAGTTTTCTTGACATGACTCACATGCGCATTTCAACATCTATTTTTGTGCAAATTCGTTATGAATGTACTTTTCATTTTTCTTTTTGCGTTTCTCAATAGTAAGTTAATTATCATTAGCTTGTTCAAAGCAGGGAAGTTAAGCATTGTTTCTTGTTGTATGTGGGTGATCCCACCCTGCACCATCTGATAGGGATGAGTTGGATTTACATATCTAAATTTTGACTCACATTATTTTCAGTGATAAATCAGCTAACCATCATACATAACAAACTGAGTTTCCAAGAGCCATATTGCATCTAAATAGTCCACAATTACAAGCTTCTTTGCTTCTCCTTGCTCGCCTGCCTTAGTTTTAAAATAAACACGATATGATTAGTCACTTGTGTGCGCAGTTAGAAAAGTCTATCTAGATTTGTTCGTAATCATATCATATTATACTTTTATGCAAATATCAAAAGAAGCTATAGTCACGTAATTATCTAGTAATACGAGGAATAAAAATAATAAAATATGAAGCAATTAATCGGGACCGCATCAATTTTTACAAAGAAACAAGAGGAATCCCTCGTAATGAATGCCGCTTCCGGAAATAATAAATTAGTTTCCTAACTTTATAAATGAAACGCACGTCATCAATTAAAAAAAGGGGACCTTATTCTATTTAATTTGTCATCGTCCACGTATATATCTGTGACAGGTATTTAGTATATTATAATCTGACTTAATTAATTGAGATATTCGACTTTTACTAAAAAAATCCACGTCATCTTAGCCACGAAAAAAGATATAATTTTTTATAGTAGTTCCATCCAACCATTTATTTAATGGTTGCTGACTAAACATCGCAATTTTGTTTTGGGCCATAAAACATAAACAATAAATTAGATATGGGTGTTTTAATAAACAGATATATGGCTATAAAAATTAGACAATTTTGCTAACATCAGTGGAATTAGAGCTAACAGAGATCAAGGTAGAAATAAATCTAATTTGATTCAAAATCTCAATAAACATTACACTTTACTAATTGTTAATTATAAGAAATATAATTATAAATTATATCTATGAGATTTTGTTGGACCATTGCCCAAATGATCAATTTAAAAGACCAACAATATTATGTTATTCCGCAAATTTCTTATAGATTCTAAGTTAAATCAACTTTTTAAAATTTGTTTCCAAATATAATTATTCAATTCCTATTTCTTTGTCAAAATCTCCTTGTTTATTTTATTTTATGCGCATGCAAACTAATTTGGTGGAACCAACCTCAAGTTCTACTTCTACACACAAAGTGAACTAGCAATAAAAATAGCAAAAACTGACTTATTTTTGGGAACAAGAAATTGCAAGCAAGATTTATAAAGGTTTGGCTTGAACGTGCATGCTCCTTTGTTCTGACTCTAATAGCCAAAATAGGCTGAATTCAAGTAGTACGCCAGGCATATAAATATAAATACCACCTTGTTACAAGTATAGAACTTGCTATCACAAAATACATGTCCTTTTAGAGCAACCTCACTATAGATTAAGTAACTATTGGAGTCTGGAATAGTTGTTCTCACTTCCTAGCACAAAAGATAGTAAATTCTCACCCGGAACCATAAACGACACTTTTAAGTGTTTACCAAAAGTCCATTGCACAATTTCTCATTCACCTAGACAAAGGCCTTTTTATGTACAACATCTTTTGTGTCTTTAAAAAATGAGTTTCTCATTATTACTAATCATAGGAGCAACAATTGAATGGAAATTACAAGCTTATAAAAGAGACGGACTATAAAACCTCTTAAAAGTACTCAAATTCTCTTTTTTTTTTTTTTTTTTGCTCGTCAACTATTTATCTTGAGGCCAATTCTCTCTTTTTTATAGAGCTCCAAATTTGAATGTTGCTGTTGAACCTTGTAGCTGTGATATTTGTCTCATCCTTTTTGAAAGTCTCAACAAAATTCCTACTTTAATTTGGATTGTCAATCATGATCATACCATTTCACCAATCTCTTGAGTGAATTAGCTCATGAGTTTGGAAGTGCCTTTTCACACATTTGGACCGTTTTGCAGAATCTAGTTTGGTTCTACACCTTTATGCAATTTTCCAAATATAACAAAATTGGACTCATAGGTTTGCATAATCTAAACCTACCTTCTGCGTGGCATTTAAATAAACTCATAAACCATTATGCAGTTAATGAATTCCAACATTAGTAATTTAATTTTAAAACTAATAAATTTAAAGCGTTAGTAAGAGTTGACACCTAAATTTTGGCGATCCATTTAGTCATTTATCACATTAAAAATTAGGGGTTAATTTTATCCCTGAAAAAAAATATTAATTGCATAGCTACATTTAGTTTGCATATTTTGCATTTTACCTGGAATTTGGTGGCGGATGGGTCGAATTGGTGTTTTTGAATTTTAAATTAACAGTCGGCTAAGCGTGGAGAGAATACAAATTGGCCCAAGCTCATTTTCTAAAATTGAGATTTGAAATGAGGATTTTCAGAATTTAAGAAAATCGGGGCTATGATCTTATCTTTAAAAATCAGTAGAAAATATTTTGGAGATAAGGAGAATAAAATAATTTGATGATTAGGAGGTTATAAACAATCTTTTCATCGGATGAAATATTCACAAAAGAATTGCATTTTATCTTGGCCTATAAAAGGGTGTGTACGTAGGGTTTTGAAAGGGGGTTCTCTTCGCCGAAAAAGAAAACAAAAAAAAAAGTTTTGCTTCTGCAATGAAAAAAGAAAGAGTACGGAGGAAGAGGGAGAGTGAGGAAGAAAAGTCAAAAGTAAAAAAAAGAGGCAAAAGGCAGAAGGTACAAGCGGCAGAGAGGTGAGAGGACAGGTACTGTTCATCGTCTCCCTCACCACTCACCGCCCGCATCTGCAGCCGTTCGCCGGTTCCTACTCCACCGCGCGGCACCGCCGTCCGTCTCGCCGGAGCTCCGCCTCACCACGCGACTACCGCCGTTCACCGCACACGTGTGGCTGCTCCGAGAGCCGTCGTGCCTGCAGCGCCTCCATCTCCGACGCCCCTGCAGTTGCCAAGCCTCCGCATCACCGCGCAATCCACCACCGCACTGCTGCGCCTCTCTTCCGCCGCGCCGAGACCCGACGCCCCTGCTCGCCGAACGCCGCATCACCATTCCTCAAATCACCGTCGCGCTCCGCCTCACCTGCAACCTGCGAGATCCCGACAAAGCTGCTGCTGCACCACTCAGTCCGTGATCTGCTCGCCCAGCTGTGCCCCGCCGACGCTGCTGCCGAACCGCTCCTCCCCCCGACGCTCAGCCGCCGCCGTGCCGCTGTTCCTGCCGCGACCCGACGCCGCCAGAGCCCACATCGCTGTTGCTCGCGTCTCCTCGGTGCCCGACAGCAAGCCCCGCGCCCTGCGACGCCCCCTCGCCGGTGCCCTGCTTCGCCGAAGTCCCTTGCCGGCGTCAATCTTCACTGCCCCGCGCCGACCCACGATTCCGACGCTGCTGCCGAACCGCTCCACTAACCCGACGAAGCCACCGCCGAGCTGATCCGCGACGACGCTGCTTCCCTTGCCCTGTCCGCGATCCGCGCACCACGCCGCCGGAATCCCTCTGCACCCGCGAGCTCGTCCCGACGCCACCCGCGACCTGCTGCTGCCGCCGGACCGCTCGCTACCGATCTACACGTCGCCGGTCCTCGCCGGAGCTCTCAACGCCGGCAACCCAACCTCCGGCGATCCACCGAAGCCGCTCGGCCGTGGGTGAAGAAAGCAGGAAAAGAAAAAAAACAAAAAGAAAAAAAGGAAATCCAATTAGGTAGATTAGTTTATTATTATTAGTATTATTATTATTCTCGTTTATTTACTGTGCTTTATTTGATAGCTTTCTTTAATTCATTTACATTGTAATATTGGATGTCGATGCTTATTTCAAAATATCTTACAGGCATTATCCATAGAGGCATTCCCTAAGATTATTGTAATTATTAATTTGACCCATAAGATATCGGGTCATTTTTTTAATTATATTAATTCTTGGGGTTTTGTCGATAGCATATTAATTGTTGAATCAATTTAACTATTAATTTGATCCATAAGAATTCGGATCAGATTTTTAGTTATTATGTTCTTCTGTCGTGACATTTAGGATTATAATAATCGTTAATTTGACCTATGAGATAACGGGTTATTTTTTCGATCATTGTAATTCTTTATTTGATTGGATGTTTTGATTAGTTTAAATTTAATGTTTAGTTGATAATTGTTTGTTTTTGAAAACCACTAAGAAAAATCTAAAAAATATTTGAATTAGGATTCAGTTTGTTTTAGAATATTTCTTGTTATCTTGCATAGCTAGGATAGGGATTTCAGTTCGAAAAATATAAAAAATGCATTAATTTAGGATTTTAGTTGCATGTTTAATTACGTGGCAATTTTAAATTTTGAATTTTAAATAAAAAATAAAAGATAAACAATATGCATGTCATGTAGAATTAGGGCATGCTCCGCACGTCATTGCATATTAGATCAATTACATGTTAGATTAAGATAATATCTTAGTTTAAATCAGGATTTAAGTCAGTTTAAATTAGATAGAAATTTAATCTAGCTAGATCATTTTTGCATTTTTAAATAGAAATATCAAATGCACGTCATTTAGTTTTTATTATGTTCATTTAATTAGAACTTCCTCGTCATTAGACTAAGTCATTTAATAAATGTCGCATGACATATAACTCGCGTACTAAATTGTATGCTGCATGTCTTCTTAGTTTAAATAATTTTGTATGTCATTGCATCGCATTGCATGTCATTAGAATTATGTCATTTAGATTGCATTTAATTATTGCATTTCTTCCTGTCATATAGTTTATGTCAAGCTGTCATGTCATATTAGATTATTAGCATGCATCGCATGATTTTCATTAAATAAAGTGAAAACAAAAATTGAAATTGCGTGTTAATTAGAAATCATATCTAGGGTTGCTGATGTGAATTTTGATTTAATAATACAGATGCTTTCGTTGCTTCTAGGTATGTTTTGCATTATTTAATTGTTTTCTTGAGTGTTAAATTGGTGGTTTGCGCACCCGCATAATAACCTCACATGTTAGGGAAACAGTTTAAAATAAATCAGCTGCCTGCAAAAAAAAACATTTTTGAAAATGAAAAAGAATGGTACCGAAAGTGCATTAGAGAAATCTAATGTAATTAAGTTCCGTACCCTTAAAGTAATTCTCCCATTATTTTACTTAGGTATCTAATCGACCTATCATAAACTGATTAGTAGCGACTCCTAAATAAAATCAATTTGCATGTTAATAAATTCAAACCTAATTCACGAATTGGTATAGGCTTGGGAGAGCGAGCTAAGCTTAAAGACTTAGTAATCCATTAACCTAGTTTTAGGTGATCCACACGCGAAAATTAGGTCGCGACAGTAAGTTATAGGAATAAAATTTGATAAGTTAGTTCATAAATCGATAATTTGAAAATGACATTGAAAATGGTGGTAATTTTCATAAATCTATGGATAAGTTAATGACGAGTTACTTGGAAAAAAAAAAAAGAGTCAGCTATCATTTTTTTAATTAACAGTTTGTTGACATTTACCAATACTGATTGAAATATACCAGCACCAAAAAGAAATCTTTTTTTTTTTTTCGCAGGAACGACACAAATCCATGTAGGAAATATTAGTTTTTAATATCTCAGCAAATGCACTACAAATCAGACGTCTTATAAACAAACCGCTCCTGAAGGAGGAAAATGTCTTATTTTCCATGGCATTTAAGAACATATAACAAAAAGAGAAAACTAAAAAGGAAACAACCGGCGGAGGGTTATTCTTAAAGTCAACCTAGAAGAGAAACCCTAAATTTGAGATATGTTGACCATTAAGCTAACCATGATCAGTGTAGTAAACAAAAAGATCTTAGAGGACCCATCTTGATGGTGAGGAAAAAGTACAGTGTACTTTCTAGTACGATGTTCCCGAAGGGATGTACATGTACCACTTTCTTTTCTTAGGGTAATTAAATGCAATGAAGTGCAGATCTTCTTCTAACTCTTCTTCATCTGCTTCTCCCATGGCACGTCAAGCTTCTCAGTCGCCTCGCACTCTCGTTTATATGAGGTCTCGGGTAGGCACATCTCCATCCACCATTTTGCATCTTATGGCACCAGAAGGTAAGCTCTTCGTCTTGTTTTCCATCGTTTCAATTTCCCATGCTGTCCTATCTCCACTTATCCATGTTGTGTGGTCCAATTGACAGGACATTAACTAATGCGTGCACATGTAGAACCCATATGTGCAGCTTATCCAAATTGCCTATCGCCTAGATAGACAAGTCGATAATGCGCACCGTGGTTTCTCAACCACATAAGTCTTACATAGAGTCTGTAATGGATTGTGCCTTGGATATAAATCCGATGCACCCGCATTCATAAATGTCTTATTGTTAGGATATTCATCTTCATCCAAATCAACATGCTGGCAATATTATTGATTTCGGCATCATTCAAAAGCACTTAAGCAATTAATTTATCGTTCTCCATTCTTCATTGTCCTCGATTAGATCGACGTCTTGTGCATTTTGAGCAAAAATGTTACTTATTCCATGTGCACTTACTTGATTTATAATTTCATATAAGATTACACTTCTTTTGTCAATCCATTTTTTCATATCCTCAAACTTTTCTTTTTTCAATCTTCATGGGCACACCCAAATCTTCATCTTGCTCTACTACCGTGTATTAACATCTTAGCGCTGCAAACATGCAAAAACATATGATCGGTAAATGTCCTACTCTTAAATATAAGTTTATATATTAATCAAGTCGGAATTGTAGATCGGACTTGGTCTCTGATAACAACAATTTACACTGACAAATGTCTAGGCATTGACAAATTAAAATGTGGCAATATCGAGAGTATGAATTTTAAATAGACTAAGGTCCTTTTGTATTGACTAAAAAAAAAAAAAAACATTAAACCCTAAACCCTGATTTTATTTTTTGCTCGACCTCTTACCAAGGAAACTATTTTATTATTTCCGGAAGCGGCACACATTTCGAGGGATGCCTCTTGTTTCCTTGGCAAACCCGATGTGTGTTCACATTGCACAATGCCGCAGCATATATTTAGAGATATATTTCTCAAAGAAAAAAATTGCACGTGGTATAAAGAAATAAGTAATTGCCAGTTGATTAGTTGTCATTTGTCATGATTTGTGTACATTCAGACGTTTAAATGCGTGGGATATGATCAAAGATGTGTCCAATTGATTGCATGAGGAGGACAGTCTCGGGCAGGAAAATAGCGCACGAATTTCATTTATTATTGCAGAGTGATACTAAAATAATAGTAGACGAGCCCTTTTATATGATAAATCGTTGCTATTGGCTGTGTAGGTTATACTATATGTCACTGTCATAAATTTTAAACACAAGTTTTTCAACACCTTACTAAAGATCCCCTAATGATTTGTTTACGTTGATGCATGAAGTGTTGGATAAATTTTAGATAATATGAAATATAAGATTTGTTGGAAATTTGTTGAAAAGGATGGAAAAAATAAGATAAAATGTCTTACACATGCAAGCTTAAGAAAAATTCCATCATTCGAAGTATGAAACAAAATGTAATAGACTCAAGGACTATCCTCTCAAAATATAACAAACCTTCTTCTTTATTCCATTCAAAATAATAAAAGAAATAGAAACAATGTTATATGTATCATCGAGCAAAGAAATTAAAGATATGAGAAGGGAAGGAAAATTCTCTTTTTGATTCTATGTATCTTTTTTTAAAATTGTGGTTTGAATTCTCATTTTATATTAAATGAAAGAGAAAGCCATTAAGAAACTGCTATAAATCAATTGGTAATTATAACAATGATGACTGTCATAAGTCGTGATAAAATAATGGAGGATTTATGAAAAAATAAATCAAACATTACAAAACCATTACAATGCCACTATAGATTAGGGACGGACAAAAACCATTACAAATGAATGATGAAAAAATATTACAAAAATAATGTTTTTTTGGTAACTTCTATAGAAGCTCTTGCTTTAAATATTTCTACACTATTGAAATATCTAACAACCCCTCAAATTTTTCAAAAGTTTTGAAAAGAAAAAAATAGAATAATGATGGGTTGTTAGAGTGTAATGCATTGGAACTAGTAATTGTTAGGTTATAAATCGGACCAAGAAAAAATGATATATAATTCATGAAATCATTGGTCAAGTTTGAAACTTCTATGAACTAAGAATTTCGTTTTACGAATTATAATTTTCTCAAATCACATTACACTCCCACAAATATTATCGTTCAACATGATTTTGGGCTAGTAGGCCATGCGCGTGCATAGTTCATTCATAAGCGCTCTAAAAAATTATCACCAATAATTCTTATAAAAGCGGCCTCACTCTACATTTATATAGGTGATTCTGATTCCATCAAGTATTTTCTACAGTTAAATACTCCACTTATAGTGACTATGGAAATTATTAAGAGTTTAGCTCAGCCACTTTTTCATTATAGTCTTGTGTTGACCTAATTCATTGCCAGCTATTCTAGCTCACATCGAAATTAAACTTATCTTCAACTCACACTAGAATCGGAGCACAATCAAAATATCCACATGATAGGCAATCTGAGATTGATAATGTTATCTCCATCTCACACAAGAACTAGTGCACAATCAAAACATTTGAGATTGATTCAAATATTTTCACCAGTGGTTACTAATTCTATTGTCAATATATATCTCCTAAGATTCTTTCTAAGTATATGTATATATGAGTCAATCACTAATTGTAATACATAATTCAAAAATTAAAATATACAATTCTTATATCTTCTCTATCCTCTATGTTTTCTACATCTCTATTTTCATCTTGGTATGAGAGCAGAAAAAGGCGAAAGCCTATAAATTTAAATATGAGTTAGTCAAATTCTATCTCTCCTGAGCAAACTATCGTTCAACAACACCAGCCTCCCACTTCACTTAAAAGTAGTAGGTGCACTTCATCTTTTGTCTTTTCCTTCTTACTCCCATTTTTGACTTTTTCCCTTTCTCTTTTCTTTTGTCTTTTCCTTATTTCTATTTTTTTTTTTTCTTCGTGCGGTCTTCTTCGTGAAGACCCCTCTGCAAATGTCAGGCTTAACAAACTATCGAACTCATGCCGAAATCAACAGACAATGGACAAGCGAGACCCGATCTCAGTACAGGCACGAACGGAACACAGCAAGTCTCGGCCTTAGACGAAGGACACGAACGCGCATCTACCTTAGGCGTTTCATCGAGCACATGGCGTGGGACCTCCTGGGCAACGAGCAGCAGCTGAAACGGGACCTCAATCGAAGACCGGGACAAATGGCATGGGACAAACCGGGGCTTAACAGCTAGAAAGCATATGACATAGTCGGGGTCAGAACTTATACGACCTAAATGACCGAGGCTTTGGGCGCCGGTCCTTGGCGTGCCGACCAGCCTCCCCCTTGGCCGAACTGGCGTCTCATCTCAGCATTGAAGGCGTGTCCCATCCATTGCTGGCCTACTTCCCTCTCTCTGCCATCGATTGTCCTCCGCACGCCCGTCGACGACCTCTGCGCGCGTGAGTTGCAGAGAAGGGAAGGAAAGGAGAAAGAACAAGGGGCACGCCCAGCCCCTGCGGGTTATTTTTCTTTTTATTATTATTATTATCAAAAACTAAGGTAAGAAAAATAGAAAACAAAACTTAATAGATGCAAATAATATTAATACCTACGTCATGCGAAAATCATTTTTGTTGGGGGCAAATTTGTCCATAATTTTCCATGCAAATTAATCTCAAATATTTAGTCAACGTTTAGATGTTAACAAACTCCTGATGTTTAATTGCATGAGTAAGAAAGCAACATGGTAATAATATCAAATAGATAGATATCTTGAAAAATTGCAGTAATTAATTCACAAAATAGATAATCCTGACTAGCTAAAATTTATTATCATCCTTGGTTGGTAAAATGAGGTAATTTAATGGATAACTAATCCAGCCATTAATCGGCTCCACTGGTATTCACTTTTTCCTTGTCAAAACTGCAAGTTGGCAAGCATTTTTGGCTATGACGATAGTTCTCACTTATGTTCTCTTACATGTTAAAGTGATATAATTATGCCACTTTATGTTTGACGAACTTATTTAGATTGGATGGTACATGATTCTTTTAGTCAACATCATTGAGAGTTTCGGCCCAATCAATTAAATTTGGAGTCAAGGTTGGAAATGTACAAAATACATTTCGAATCATTTTATCAAATGAAAATACAATATTTTGAATCAAATAACTTCTTGGATTCCAAACATCTGTTACAATTGAAACTTTTTAGAATGATGCAAAAGTGCATAATTCGGTACAAAATACAGATGATTTATTCCCATTGGGATGTCTATAGCCCTTTGCACTAGCAATGAACTCAAAGCAAACAACATCTAGATTAAGACACGGTACAAGGAGGCATGTAACTGGGCGGCGGATACACCTTCTGATGCTTTAGCTTCCCGTCTCCAACGATGAGGACCGTGTCCATTCCCCAACTCGAATGGCGTTCTAAATGACAATGCATGAACCACACTCCTGTAGCCACCCGTAAAAGAATAAACAGTCAATTATGCGTTCATATACAAGACTGAATTCATGCAAAACTAATGCCAAAATGGTAGATACATGATAATAGATGCTATTCATTTGCAGACAAAAATGATATGTTTCCATGCGTTTTTACTGACGAAATTATAGTACCTGGATTATCGGCTTTGAATCTGATCGATGTCCACCCATTTTTGGGGAGTCCGACAGTGTTAACATAGGGCGGATCTTTTAGATTATAATCCGATACATAGGAGTCGCTGAAATTTCCATCGCCCATCCCAACAACATAAAAGCTATAGCCGTGTAAATGCATTGGGTGATTCTCTGCTGCTCCCAAATTAGTCCCTTGGAATCTTATTTCGACCTCCTCGTTATAGTTAATCATCAACACTTCAGTACTCACATTGGCAGCTTCCCCTAAGGCCGATACATTCCCGGTGTAGTCAAACACGAAAGGTGGTTCATCCGGAAAAGTTTCGTTGTAGACTCCTAGAAGATTGCTGCACACACCAGACAAATATAATGTTATTAGACACATTTAAATGTTGAATTATGCCTTTGCTTTAGGACAACGGAGGTTTTAGCTAGTTAAATCAGTTCGATTGGAAGAATGTTTCAGCCCGAATCAACTCTATCGGTTTGAAAACAATATTCAATCCGAACAAATAGGATCAAATTTGTAAGTCAAACGATTTACGTACTTGTAGTATGCTTGGAGAATGCTAATCGAGGGAGCCGAAAAACTTATGTTGTTCAAGCTTGCCGAATGCATAGAGCCGTCTGGACCGGTACACGTTTGATTAGCAGGACAAGGCTGCTGATTCACGGACACTGTGATCGTAATGTTTCTTGTGATGTTGGCTGGAACGGTGGATGGATGTTCTTCGCTATTCAAACTCTTCAACTGAATAGTAAAGTTTCCGGCGTCACTCTTATTGGTAAAACCTGGAAGTTCAGGTAACACGGGAGTCTCTAAGTGGTTATAAGTGCCGTTGTATTGGAATATTCCTCTCGTAACATTTTCGTTGGACGGGGCATTTGTGTCCACGAACGGACTGAAAACCATATAGTAACGACCGAGGGTTTGGTTCGCAGTGACCAAAACATCCATCGTTTGACCAGGAGTTATCATGAGGTACTCAGTATTAAGCGGCTTTAAATAAGCTCCATCCATTCCGACCACAGTGAGATTGTGCTCGGCTATGCCAAAGAACATCTCTTCATTCAACCCGAGTGGATGATCCGGAGGAGATACGTTTTTCCTTGCACAACTGTTATATTGTACGCCGAACCTATGAAAGAAAAATAAAAACAAAACACACCATATTAAATAGTACTTACAGAGATTCTAAAACTACTCATACTATATCTCAATCATCATTAATTAATTTTAAGGCATAAAATTTCGCAAAGATCTCATTTCATTAATTATAGAGTAGTAAGGTTTTATTTCATTACCTTTGAATAAGACCTTTTCTTTTATATTTTTAGCATATATCACACTCATATATAAATATATGTATATATATAGACATAGACACACACACTAGAATTAGTACCATTAGAGCATGAATAACTATCTCCCGGTTGACCATTGATGGTATAGGCCACGGACAAGTCTGGATCACCTCCAGATGCAAGAGCCTCATCGATTATGTCCTTCGTATCTCTTGCATACCATTCAGCTGCATGCCAAAAAATAATTTTGTTTAAGAAAAACAATGCAAACTGTTATTTCTATGCATATGTGTTTGATTGAGTGAAAAACTTATTCTTGAGAGTTAAGTTAGTTGAAAGAAGCATACAGATCACGATTGTGTGCTGGTCGTCAAATTCATAAGGGTAGTTGGTGTCATTGACTGGCAAAATGATTATAGGACCATGTATTGTGGCACGTGACCAGTCGCTATGGGCATGCCACCACAACGTGCCCTCTTCCTCGGTGAGTTTGATTTTCTGAAGGAAGCTTGAGTTTGTAGGGATGGGGCATTGCGTGATATATTCCGGGCCATCAGACCAAGGATACCGTATTTGTCTCACTCCATGCCTGCACGTGTGTATAGTATTAAGAGGGAGAGGGGGAGAGAGGGGGGGAGAGAGAGAGAGAGAAAGAGATGGTTGTATTATTACCAGTGAATAGTGATTCCATAAGGTCCTAAGTTGGTGACATTAACATAAATAGTGTCGCCCTTGTGAGCACGGATCTCCGGCCCAGGAAATAGACTGTTCACGGTTATTACACTCCGATTTGTTTCACATAGCATCTCAATAGGTGTCTCATTTACCTGCAACAAAAATCATCATATGAATCTTGAACCATTATACCGATAAAATAATTTGCCCTATTAAATTGACGCAAGGCCTGTAGCTGAACTTTCTTATGGATCAAGACTCCAGACGAGGTTGGAAACCACCTCCCAAAAGAGTAAAATGCATAAATCATACAACCGTAGATATTACCAGATTACTACTAAACTCTCAAGAAGTCGAAATCTTCAAAAAAAATTGCATCTAGTTTGGTATTTGAATGCTGTAGTGCTCGGCCTCGAGCATACTCCAAGATTTAATTAGCTGAGAGATTTAGATGTAAAGATCATTGTAAATAAGGAGATTCTTGTGTTGAATACACCTGATGGGATCGTGGTAAACTATAATGCCTCTGAAAGAGGCTAAAACTGGTTAACAATCAAATGCTTTGAGTAATCACTAAATGTTCACCAAGGGGATGCTCCTACTCACCACAAAATCATAGAAGAGGACTTCGCCTTGAGCCATGCAGAAGAGCAGGGTCGCAGTGACCGCGAACCCTAGAAATGTTCCCATCGTCCCTCTCTCTCCCTGATACAAAATGGAACTTGTACTAATCACTCGATCCAGAAGTAAAGAGGAGACTTGGCTTGTGCTCTGTTTCTTTGTTCTTGTGACCTTCACCTTCCATTGACGGGGGCTTTATTTAAAGGAAACATCTTTCAATGCTTGGTGATCTCTGACTATACGGTCTGTGTCTGCCCCCACATGCAAACGAAGTCGCTGTAGGTCCCACAGAAACATGTGTCCCATTGCATTACGGCGAATGGAAATTACATAAAAATATGAGCATTTGTCATTCAAAGGCTCGTGCTCGTTTTTCCCGTGTTTCCACGAGGAAGATAAAGAAGATTGGTTGAAGAGCACCGCAAAGGAACGGGCTGGATAACTACTCTCAACTTGTTTAGTCGCGCCGGCCAGAAAGAGAGAGAACCTAAAGGCAAACGATATCTTACGCGCTCTGCTTCAAGATTCGTTACCGATTCTTATTTTGTTCTTTTCTGGAGACAGGACGCGTCCACGTTTTTCTGGGAGGATTGTTCGTGAATGAAGTTTCACATCCCATGTGTCATGTTCCTGCACACAAGCCGACCAGGCCCCTGTTTCAGGGGTGAACAGAGCCGCTAGAAGTCGATAGATATGCGACGGAGAAAATTTTATTTTTTCACAAAAAGGAAAGAGTGAGAGAAAATTGCTTCTTTTTTTTAATAGTTTGCCGACCGAAGAAAGGGAAAAAGAATAACTCGTACAGCAAGTCCAGCTAATGTTCTAGGTGCCCTAGTCATAAAGGCAAGTTTTGCCTTAGGTTTGGTTAGTTTTACAAAAAACTAATGATATGAATAACACTTGAATCAGTTATAAAATTAAATGAATGGACACAAAAATATTCTTATCATTTACCAACATTTTTACGTATAAATTGTTATTAATAATGAGAATATTCACCATATTTTTCGCCGATTAATTATATCAATGGATATAAGCGTCACCAAAAATAATAATAATAATTATTCTTTGAAAATACTTTTCTATATAATTTATTTTTTGTGAAATAAATGTAACTTTAAGTTGAATGAATAATCACCAAAGTTCATGCGAACTATCTCATCAGCGCCACCTATAATGCACTACAGACACTTCCCATGATGTTTCCAGAGCACCTATTTAGTCAACTTTGAAACTTTCCAGCTTTTCAACTTGTGACTTTCTTGTGGAATGTGCGAACAAAAATTTGACAATTCAAATCATTCCTTAAAATGTTTGATTGTCATTTGAGAAATTCTTTCAAACACAACCATCTTATAATGCCTGCAAATGCATTTTTTTCCCAAAGAATATGTAAGTTATCGAAGTAAAGCATTTTCTAGAATTTCATGGAGTAAATTATTTTCTCCAAAAGAAGAAGACGATGCAAATTGCAAAAAAATAGGAATGTGAAAGCATATTTGGTTTATTTTTCCAATGTGAAATAATGGCTTATAGTCATGGCTACCTCTACCAAATTTCTACGAGGTCTATACTGAGGGGTTTTACCTAAGAACAAGCTGTCTCAATTACTCCGTGAAACAGAAGCGAGTATGAAATCTCTTTTTCCGATCTTACTCTTGACATATAAGCACAAATAGTGGATCCAGATAAGAGACAACTACAATAGCTCGAGAAAAAACATGTTCGAGTAGGTGAGTGCATTATTTGATCGATAAGCACGCGGTTCGAATCATTATTTGACTAGATGAGCCAGGATCTTTCTTTACCATGGTTAGACGAGATGCCTGCGGTCAACTTTCGCAAGGGATGATTCACTCACAGCATTTTTCAACAAAAACACGGTCCACGAGATTGAGGGTTTTGTTGTTTATCATTGCTCTATAGATGTGAAAGACCGTTTTCCGAGTAATTTAAGCTAATTTCATAAACAATGCCAGCGGGACATTAATATTTAAAAAAAAAAAAAAAAAACCTCAATCACCGTTGCGATATTAATGCATTTTTTTTTTATGAAAACCCTTCACGTTGAGACTTGGTGATTGCGCGGTACAGATTCCCAACGGTAAACAAATAAATGCCTAGCATATGCTTTTGTACATATGATAAAATGGTATGGTACAAACTGTTTCTGAAATGTAATTTTTTTGTATAAATATTGGTGAATATCAATTCTAAAGAGTCCCGAAGAAAGTAAACCCAGAAACTCAAGCCATGAAGGGACAGATACCAATTGATTCTGAAAATTGCTCATAGTAGCATGAGCTCCTTTGGACGGCCGATTGACCAATAAAGATGAAAGGAAATGAAAATTGTGTGGTCCACATGATTAATACTTCAACATGAACCTCGAAATGCCACATCTGTAAATCTTAAAGGGCGTGTCTAAATATTTTTATTTTTATTTTTTCCGCTTCTTTTATGATCTCTAGCTAATTAAAGATTCATTAAACACGCTCTAGATCTCATGAACTAATTATTTCAAATCCTTTGGCCCATGCAAGGGCCCTGATCAAGTGTAATTTGTGCACAATTAGCGGAATCCAAATATGTATCTCCCAATTTCCAGCTAAAAATCTCCTAATACCCCCAATCAATTGAAAATTCTCTAGTTTTTACCTGTTTCTTTTTGCATAATCTAAATTTGCGATGGACATCTTAGACTTTATCTTATTCCAAAATATCTAATACTCTCACAATATACAAATTTGACATGTAAACTCACATATAATGTTTTCATGATTTTTTGAAAGTTGGATAGAATTCAACACATAAACAAAAAAAAAATTTATTTCTTGAGAGTACACCAGTCGTCACAGCCTCTACACTTTGCTAATAGAAACATACATGCACTCCCGATTGCCCCAACATCAACAATTTATCCGTATGAATCATAAAATACTAAATATTGGGTATTTTACCGTTTCTTCTGAGCCTATGAACCTTGGCACATAATTATCAATTTGGGAGGGCGGGAACGTCTTATGTTGCATTTGAGAATATCTCCCTCATCAGAGTTCTACTTCGACTGGTGAATCGACGAAGAACAGTACCTAGTGTATACGTCTGAGGCGTGTAGACACTTTCCTTAAATTGATATTGATCCCATGAGGCTGCCCCCATAACCGGACAAGATCCTGCTCCTAAGGAAGTTTCGTCGCGTATTTCGACACCATTCCATGGTCATGTAAGTCACTCCTTAAGCAATCACTTTTTAATTTGCATAATTCCCTGCAATACACAAGGCGTGATTTCATGTTCGTACAATAAACCAAAAAACACGTTTCTCACAACATGAGCGCCATGTTTGGAGCTTCGTATTTTCCTTGGATACAAACAACGTACCAGAGCAGAAATAAGTAACAATGGTGCACCTTTTAATTAATCAACGCGCTACGAAAATGATCAAAAGTGCCGTGAGACTAATGGAACTTATTATCATGGCAAAAAAGAAAAAGAAAAAACAACCAGAGCTTAATAGCAAAGCATATAATAATAGGATATCTTTATGATATAAACTGGAGTTTACCATGGCAATTATATAAATCGTTTTTATTATAACTTGGGAATTTGGATGAAAGATTATTCAAAGAATTAGTAGTGTCGTAATGTAATAAAAACCATGGGCCTCACAAAATGTGAGATTTTAATTAAGTTGCGAGGATATAATTCCTCACGAATATAAATAAATAATAATAATTACTCACGAGTGTTCTACCTTTGGCGTGAAATTTTCAACTTTTAGCGGAACCCCAACAGAGTGGGTTGTTTTCTGAGTATAGGAAGGACACTGGTGATCGTACTATCGCATGATAATAACAATGCGAAGATAAAAACAAGTTAGTTGGGAAGATTGAAAATGAGCTTCTGTTGTCGCATCATCAAGCTTGTTCTCGTGGAATTATCTTGTGTTATCACTGATTAAATCACAGAACAAGGTCATGTGGGGCAATTAGAAGATAAGCATAACAAGGCTAACCTGATAATCACTATGATTTAAATTAACATGCGACCTGCCCGGATGCAACCTTGCTCTTTAGTTTATTATAACGTTCCGTGGGACGACTTGGTACAGTTGATCATGTTGTGTTTCATGTAATAATTATGTTTTCTAGGGTAAATAATGCAGAACTAGATAACATGAATGATATCATGATGGTGAAAGCAAAGCCAATGATTCCGTCTGAAAAAACCAGATCCTAGAAGGCCAGATTTTTTTTTTTTTTTTTTTTTTTGAGCAAATAGAAGGCCAGATTGACTGCAAAAGCAAAGGCTTTCGGTTCAGGAAATGGAGGAACTAGGCAGCAAACCGGCTCAGAGGTCACGACTAGGTTTTGCTTCTAAGCAATTGGTGTGTAGAGGTCGAACATTCTCACTCTCGACCAGAGCAAAACATTGCATGACTTACGTATAGATCGTGTAGATTAAATCCATCTCTACCATTGATTATGCAATATTCACAATTGATTGGTTGAAATGTTATTAGTTTGTGTGATCTACATAAACATATATGTGATGACTTCTCTAGCACTACTAGAGGATAAGCGTTTAAAATATTGTTGCTCTTGATCAGGTCAAATTATGATCCCATTTTAGAATTAGCTTGTTTTTTACCCACTAACACATGGATCAAACGTGCATCAGTTAGCTTGCTTAGAGATTGATTAAGAGGAAACTAGCTCTAGCACTCTAGATGTATGCATGCTCGCTGCAACCATTCTATGTTGATTCCAACCACACAGATGTAAACAAAAGTAGTAAAAATAATTGATTAAAAAAGTTTTAATTAATGTGTAAAATAGCTCTTTTTTCTGCCCACATGGATCTCCTCGATCTCAGCTGGTCATGGACCACCTTTGTCCTCCTCGAATTTATTCAGCGCATAAATCATGGCAAAATGTTTAGCATCCTCTACTTTATTATACGGGCACGTGGTGTACGTGTAACACAACTATTAATTCAGACGCGTCAAGGCTTTGAATGATTCAGTTCTTTTCTGACAGAAGGGACAGCACGTGAAGAAAAGACTTTCACAGGGCTCTTTCGAAGAGGAAATGAAAGCACATGGTAAAAGCAGCACAATCATTGTTTACGGATGTTCCGCAGTGCTTAAAGTAGACGAGCAAGAAGAAAGTTGGGTGCGCCAAAGAGCAAAACAGGACAAACGAAAGGTTGATGAGATACGATAATCAAGGGTGATCGATTCTTGATTCGATTCGATTTTAAAATGAGACTGAAATCAGACCAAGAGAATCGATTCCCAAAATTGAGAATCGGAACCGGACCGATTGATCTTACGATGAGGAACCGGTCAAATTTTAAAGATTGGAAAGAGTGGCGTGCCTGACAAAAACATAGAGAGCAGAGCAGCATGACCTCGCTTCAGTCTGATGTGTCTCTTTACTGCATTTACTTTTGTTCACGCACTCTCTCTCTCTAAGTCAATCCCTCCTGTCCCATCTTCATCTCTCTCTCTTCTCTGTGAAACCCCTTTCCTCTCCTCCTTCCACGAAAACCACCGAGTCCTCCATTTTAGAGAGACCACGAAGACACCTCCAATTCTTTCCGAGGTCGCTCTCGAGACTCATGGATCCTCGTGTCTGTGGTGTCTTCCCTCTCCTATCGCCTCCGTATTGACCCACCGGCCCCCCGCAACTCCACGGGGGGTCAGATCAGTTCCAACTTCATCCTCGTCGACCTCCTCGACTCGACTCCCGCTACACCGAGCTCGTCGAGAAGGCCCTCCTACTCCAGACCCTGAAGGATGCTGAGAGGGAAAGAGGCATGAGAGCCAAGTGGGAAAAGTAAGCATGAGGGACTACTGTTCTTTGAAGATTTTTAAGAAAAAAAAAAAAAAGGTCGGTTCTATCTGGTCCGGGCAATTTCGTCCCTGGAGCCGCAAACCAAACCAAAAATCACCGATTTCATTTTGATAGAACCAAAAACCGGACCGGCCTCTTCGGGAATCGCCCAGAACTGGCCGGTCCGGTCTAGGCAGTCTTTGTTGCTCACCCCTAGCAATGATGGAGGATTGGCATAGTGAAGTCCATCGTGTTTTTAATATTGAATTTAATGTAATTATGAATCAAATAAGTGCAATCACTCCAAACGCATAAGATATAGAGAAATTATCTAATCAATCTAAATATATTGTACGGGAACGATTTAATCATAAATTTTTCAATTCTGTTAATTAAATCTTAAATCTTTGTGTAAAATTCTAATATCATCATTTCGATCAAATTTTACCAAAAATCGCTAACGCGATGATGTGCCACATAAGACAATCGATAATAACTGAATTGCTATGTCAATAATTACCAATGAAAATAGATCAAAAGAATTACATTGAAATTTTACACAAAGATTTAGGATTGAAACGGCTACTTCGAAATTATTATTGAAAGAACTACATCAGAAAGAAACCTAGAGACGTAGGTAATACGTAAACTTACCTGTTGGACTAGATATCCAAGAAGCCCGCTTTAGGTAAATAAGCCCAAAACTGTAAAATAGTCCTCTATATCTACTGCACAATAGTAGAGCCCATAAAGGGTAATTTACAGGCGGAACGAAGCTCGATTTCACTATTCTCGTAGGGATTCTATGTATGACTTCCGCGATACAATGAGTGAGAAGCCATAGTACACGATCCAATACATGCAATAATGGCTCATGGATTTTGTGCGCGCGCGTGCTTTAGCTAGGGATATATCAGCTACACTACTCGATCTGAATAAGTGAGATGGAGTAGCATAAGAGATTGAACTAGTGGAAAACAAGACAAAATGCTTACCTCCTGGTTCCATAACCCACGGTGCAATCGATCAATATGTGTCTATTCGGGAACTCCTATAAATGGGAATGGGAGGTTATTGAGAAGCATGATGTGTTGTGATAGAAAGCCAGTTAAGCCACGCTGCAAGTGTTGATTCTTCTCTTGGCTTTCCTGACTTTTGACTCTTGGGAGCAAAAGATCATCCATCGATGAAAGAGCTTGCCCGCGGCATTCGATGGAAGAAGGGAGCGAAGAAGATCTAGAGTTCATTGCATTTAATCACCAACTCAGAGAACTAAGCAGTACATGTACAAACCTTTAGGAGCATAAGATGTACTACATAGTACAGTGTACTATCCCTCGCCGTCACTATGAGGCGTCAAGATCTATTAGTTCATGTCATATATCATACTTATTAATTTCTAGGAGTTTAGGTGAGAATGGAGGGCAAACCCCAAACTTAGGAGTTGTCTTCTAGGCTGACTTTGGGAATTATCCTCTGATGGTCGTTTCTATTTTTAGCAGTTTCTTTTTTATGTATATTCTGTAGGTGAAAATATTTTTGCCATGGAAACAAGACATCAACGAGAAGAGAAAGGGAACTATTTATTTTATGTGCAGAATTTTATTATTCCATAACAAAGGAATATGAATTTTATCTGTACTAGTAAATTTCAGTAAGTCCTATAAACGTTAAAGATTTTTTGGTTACTAAATTGATATATGATTTTTTTCTTTTTGACTTTTTTTCCAAGTAACTTGCTAGTAACTTACTTAGACTTTTGAAATGACCAATTTTTCTTTTTTGTATATTGAAAATTCCCAACTTTTGTACTAACTTATCAAATTTTATTTGGATAGTTTATGAACATTTCACCTGGGTATCAAAAAAAAAAAACATTTCAAACTTATTAATCGATAATAATTAGGTACCAACCTAGAGAAGGATAAACTCCCAACTACTTTTAAATTATCAAGTCTTATTTGAATTACTTACCAATGTTGAATTGGTTTTTATCATATATGAATTTTTCTATGGAGTTATCATTTTTTTTTGTTAGCAATCCCTTAAATTGAAATCTCGCATGATGACGTAAGTTGTCGCCAAGACCACTGCAACCTCAATTCTAGGTCAATCTAAGGTTGAACACCTCATATAGCCTCAATCTGACGATCACAATGGCGCTTGCACTTGGATCTTGAAGCACCGAGGGCTTGCGGTGGAGGGCAAAGGCGCGCGCGTGCGAGAGAGAGAGAGAGAGAGAGAGAGAGAGAGAGAGAGAGATGTGAGTTGGGCGAAGGTGATGGAAACTGAAGATGAAGATGTACTTTGGAGGAAAAATTGTAGTTCTATCTCATCATATCATCCTTGTACATGTATACACATATATAGTACAAAAAGAGAATCGAGGAAAAAATATACATGATTACAATTTCATACTTTATCTCCGAATATCTTTGACTAAATCAATTAGAATCGGAGTCTATAATAAAATCGCAACCTTCTCCAACACTCCCCCTCAAGCTAGCAGCTTATATAAGTCAAAGGCACCTAGCTTGCTTAGTAGATAAGTATGCTGTCTTTGACACAAAGGCTTAGTGAAAAAATCGGCAAGCTATTCCATTGTCCCAATTCCTCGAGGTGTGATGATTCCTTCTTGAATTTTTTCTCAAGTGAAGTGACAATCAAATTATATATGTTTTGTCCTTTCATAAAGGACGGGATTTGCCACTAATTTAAATGCAGCATCATTATCACAAAATAATTTCGGTTGCTCCATCAATTTCTACCCCAAGATCCAAAAGTAGGCCTCACATCCAAATTATTTTGCAAACTATTTTTGTCATAGCCTAATATTCTAATTTAGCCGATGACAAAGGCACGGTTGATTGCTTTTTGGTTTTCCATGAAATCAAGGATCTCCCTAATTTGATGCAGAAGTCTATGACAAATCTTCTAGTCATTGGATAAGTTGCATCATTAGTATCACAATAAGCCTTCATCTTCATATCGCAATCTCGAGAGAACAATATTTCAAGTCCTAGGCAGCTCTTCAAGTATTTTACAACTTTCAGTATTGCATTCATGTGAGATTGTTTCGGTTTATGCATTAATTGTTTCGGTTTATGCATTAATTGACTGAGCATTAATTGATCTACCTTACTAGTCATAGTAAGGTAGATCAATTTTCCAATGAGCCATTGATAACCTAATGGATCTTGAAGCAATGGGTCTTTATCAAATGATGAGGTAGCCTTATTATATTCAAATGTCGTAAGCTTGACATTCGGTTCAATGGGGATAATAGCTAGCTTGCATCCTAATAACCCTATTTCTAATATAATCTCCAAGACAAATTTTTGCTGACTGAGACATATCCCTTTATCAGATCTAGCTATTTCAATACTAAGAAAATATTTGGGAGGCCCCAAGTCTTTGATATGGAAATTAAGATGCAAATATTCTTTAAATTTTCTAATGGCAAAGTCATCATTTCCCATAATAAGTATATCATTGACATATATCAACAAATAAATTGATGAGGTGCCTTTAGTCCACGTGAACAATGCATAATCATGTTTAGAGTGCTGAAATCTTGCACTAGTGAGTGCATTAGTAAACTTTGCATACCACTATAGAGAAGCCAGCTTGAGTTTATATAGGGACTTACGTAGACGACATACCCAAGACTTCCCTTGTTTGCGAAGTCCCTGTGGAAGTTCCATGTAAATTTCTTCGTTGAGATCACCATGAAGAAAAGCATTATGAACATCTATCTAATGTAATTCCCAATTATGGAGTGTAGCAACAGATAGGAAAGAACGAACTGTGACCTCCTTGGCAACAAGAGAAAAAGGTTCATGATAATTAAAACCCTCCCATTGAGTGAATCCTTTGGCAATCAATCGAGCTTTGTAACATTCAACAGAGCCATATGCCTTATATTTTATTTTATATACCCATTTGCAACTAATCGGTTTTCTATGTGAAGGCAATGAGACTACATCCCAAGTATTATTATCCACAAGTGCATTCAACTCAAACTCCATAAGTTGCTGCCATCTTGGATCACATGCTACTTCTTCATAGAAGGAAGGTTCACATTCCTCGGATATGCGACCTAATGCAACACACTTGTTCTTGAGATAATCGATTAAAAGACACATAAGAAGATATAGGATAATGTGTACCTTGGGAATACAAAGTAGAGCATATGTAGTCCTTGGTCCACATAGGTGGATGAGGATGACGCCTTGATCGTCTCGGTGGCTCTACAATTTGCTGTTCAAATGAATTCAGTATGTTGCTATGGTGATGACTCATCTTCTTCATGATATGTCTCTGGTGACTCTACAATGTTTTTCGTTGGAATGAACAAGTATTGAGTCTTCATAGATAAATTTTCTTCTGACAAGAGCCGACGATGATTTGGCATCCCTGTAAATGTATGAGTATAATATGCTAATTCCTGAAATGGAAATATATCCTCATGGAAAACAACAACGGCTAACAAGAAATCGATCGGTGGATATTTCCATAACCTTATATCCTTCTATAAAAGAGGATATCCCATGAAGACACATGAAGAGCACAAGGATCCATTTTGTCCCGAGATCCCGCAATCGTGGAATCCATAGACAACCAAAAACTCTCGGGTGTTCTATTTCCAATGACTTCCCAAAGAGCATTTCAAATGGAGATCGCCCTTCAATAACTCTATTTGGCATGATTAATCAAATAAGCCATCGTAACCACACAATCTCCCCAATAAGATTCAAGAATGGATGCTTGGTATTTAAGGGCTCTGGCTACTTCTACAAGATGATGATATTTACGTTCTACAACACCATTTTGTTGAAGAGTATATATGCATGAAGTTTCATGAATATTCCATGGGATGCAAAGAAAGATTTACATTTTTTGGTAAAAAAAAACTCTTGTCCATTGTCTATGTGAATTTTTTTAATAGAAGCATCAAACTGATTTTTAATCAAAGGAAAAAAATTTGCCATATTTGAGAATGTTTGGCTCTTGGATTGCATAAAAAAGACCCAAGTGACGCAACTGTTGTCATCAACAATAGTCAAGAAAATTCGAGAGCCATCACGATGGGGGGTATGATAAGGGCCCCATATGTCAACATGAATTAGAGAGAAAGCACTAGTAGCTTGAGACGTGCTTTTGGGAAAAGGAGATCGAGATTGTTTTGCCAATGGACAAATTGAGCAATTTGGATAAGGAAAACGAGCACTATGACTCAAGCGTTGATGATAAAGAAAATTTTTATTGCTAGTTGCTACATTACAAGAATTGCTTTTATGTAGTAATGAAAAATCAAGATCCCTCTTTACCCAAAAAAAATCAAAATCAAAATCTCTTGGAAAGCGAAAAAAAGAAAAAATAAAAAGAAAGGAAAAAAATGTTTATCCAAAAATAAATTCATTTTATTGTGCAAACACTACTCAAAAGCACCTAAATTACAAGAATTCATTTTGAAAAATCAAAATCCCCGATCCAAAAATAAATTCCTTGTGTAACACTACCCAAGCCAATCATTTTGCCAGTCAAATGATCCTGAAATAAACAATTTTGGGAATTGAATTCAACATGGCAATGGTTGTCTTCACAAATTTTGGACACCGGTATAAGATTGAATTCAAATTTAGGAATGTATAAGACATTCTTAAGGATGATGTGCTCACTAAGATGGATGGTACAAAATTTGGTAACATGAGTAGTGGTACCATTAGGGAGTCTAACAGACACAGAATGGTGGATTTTTCGATTGTGAGAAAATAATCTCACATCACATATTATGTGATTGGCGCCAGAATCAATTATCCACAAATCAACTTAAATGTCACTATTTTTGAAATAGAAGTACTTGAGAAACCCGCAATTTTGTCTGTAGTGTTCAATTGATGCAAGGTCCTCATGATGTTCCGATATTGATCATTAGAAATTGTCTGACTTGCCCTCTCATTTCCTTGAGTCATTACCTTATAAGCAAAATAATCCATTTCTCTCTTCTCTTTATCAATCGGTTTCCCATACAATTTCCAACAAGTATCTATAGTGTGATGTGGCCTTTTGCAATAATCACAATATCTCCTTTAATTTTGGAATTTGTCCATTTCTTTTTTATGATGTGGCATCTCATGGACCATAGGATTGCTTAAAATTGAGGGTTGACATGGCTGAGTGGTGGGCGTTCGATTCAGCCACGTGAATGGTTAAATTGAAGTGTTAGATTCAGATTTGTAATGTGAACCATCTAATCCCATCTTATGATCTCCACCGTTCATCCTAGGGTGGTTCTCTTCTTCCTCCAAGTGCCCACTTATGTTTCCTCGTTCTTGCCCGAGACTACTTGACGTTTGCGGCGGTGGCTTGGGAGCGCCAAATGCTCGTTGTGATGGCCTTGCTTGAACAATGAGCATCACGGCCTCCCCTATCTTCACATACTTTACCATCACGAGCCTTTGATTTCCTCTTGAACTGCTAGTTGGTAGATACGCCTGAGGGAGGGGACCAAATCCATCGCTAAAATC
Source organism: Eucalyptus caleyi (assembly GCA_014182885.2). Lineage (NCBI taxonomy): Eukaryota > Viridiplantae > Streptophyta > Magnoliopsida > Myrtales > Myrtaceae > Eucalyptus > Eucalyptus caleyi. Next base: position 58,598,366 of record CM024470.2, read on the forward strand.
TAGGATTGGAAGGATGAAAACTTTCGTTCAAGATCAAAAGAAACCAGGTCACTTTCTCCCTTTCTCTAATTTGTCTGTATTGTGCGAGTGTGGTTTCGGGCCCCTCAAGCTCCTCCTTGGCCGCCTCAAGCTCATTCCACAAAGCCAAGAGCCGGTTGAAGCAAGCATTAACCGAGAGGTTCCCTTGCTTCAACTCGGTCATTGGCTTGAGTGAGCAAGAAGAGTTTTGCCCAATCCAACCTCTCATACATTTCGCGTATGTCCTCCCACATCTTTTTTGGGTCTTCAGTTGGTGGCAGGCCGATGACGACATCGGGGGCTATGCAGTTCCCAATCCAAGTGCGAATGAGTTGGTTGCACTTGCGCCAAACTAGTCGCATTTGGTTGTCAGCCAAAAAAGGGACAATACATCAATAAATCCATCCTTCTCTTTGATCACAAGAGCTCACTTGAAATCCCGAGCCCATGCATTGTAGTTGTCAAGATTAGTAAGCTATAAGACAATAAGGCGAAGTTTCGGTTTGTTGACCAGCAAAATATAGAGTGGTCTTCGGGTTCTAAACAATAGCTATTGGTCAAAATCACCCACGGGTAGAGACCGGTATTGTGACATCCTAAATTTCTAATTCTATTTTCAATTAAATAAGTCAAGCCTTTCATCGACGCACCTATGGTTCTTTTCTTTGAGCTGATCACTCACGAGATAACTAGTCTATTAGGTGAAACCGTTAAGAATCTAAATGCAATAAACTTGAGAATTCAACCATGAATCCGCTGCTCAACCATGATAGTATGCAAGAATCATTATGACATTGTCAGAATCGATTAGAAATCAATGATAGGTTGATTCGACTGAGATATGTGATTAGAGTGTGGGTGATTCCACCTTATTTCAATATTCTCATTGATCGACACTAAACCGATTTTTCTGTCATTTTGGTACCATGTGTCCATATTTAAAATCTTGAGATTTTCACGACAATTGAGAGTCGCCAATGGGTCAAAGAATTATGTCGTGGCTTGAAAATAATTAACCACGGGTCAATTGCACAGAAAATTCCTAAAAGCTACCCGGTAGATTAGGATGCGCTAAAATCGCGTCATATTGAAATTAACCGTGAATTTAAACTTGATTTCAAAGTTGAATGTTCTGCTATGTCACAATTCATTTTAGGAACATCGACTCATTTTCAGAAGATTTTTCTGCAAACGAGATTTTTGGTGGAAAAACAAAGTAAGGCCCTTTTTGATCCGGAAATTCGTAGGCCCATTTTTTATCGCATTTTTGGGAGTCAAGTTGGACTATATGGTGAGGTAAAATGTTAATTGGGATGATGGCACCTTGGATGGATTTAAGGACATCAAATTGAGTCTAATTAGAGAAGAATTGAAGGGGAATTTAATGTATTTGATGAACAAATGCCACAAATTCATATGCCATGGGGGGAGGAACATTTGGACATCTTCAATGGCTTGCTAAGAGAGCTTGTGGGCTCATATGACAGAGGATAGGGCGGATGGCTGGTGGGTACATGTAATGAGTGAAATAGACAAGTGTTGGAAGCTTGAAGGCCACCTTGGGGACCCCTCTCTTTAGCAGCCTTCTTCTTCTTCTATCCCCACCTTTCTCCATTGTTGTTGTCCATCTTGAGCTTCAAAGAACCAGGGAAAACCGCAGCTCCTTCCCCTCCACCGTTGCACTCCCACCAGACCTTTTTTCCTCCTATGTTTTCACCTTCTGCCGGTTTCAACTCTAGCTGACCTTTTGCCAAACATCTAAGTTAAAAGTTGTCTTCCCACGAACCAGCCTTTGTGCCACCCACCATTGTCTTTAGCACATCCAAACCATATGAAGGAGCCCGGCCTTGCGCCAAACGGAGTCACCGACCAACCTACACGCCGGCAAGAAGAAACCGGTTGTTGGACCACTTGAGAGCCCACCCACCTACACTATTTCGCCTTTGTTGCGATTTTTCTCCCATTTCAACCCTTCCTCCGGGCATTTCAACCGCCAACAAGCCCCCCTTGACCCCTAGGTGCCGCTGGTTGTCAACCACCCACTTGCCGGAGCTCCAATCAACCCTTCCTCGCCATTGAAGTTGTTGGTTCCCTTTCCCGGTTCAGCAAAGAACAAAAGCAAAAACCAGCAAGCCGTGAAGTCTTCGAGGCCCCTTTCCGAGCCCTTCTTGGCCTCCATTGGTGTCACCGCTAGGAGGATTGTCAATCACCTCCACATCGCCGTCGCCGTGGACTCACCAGAACGCAAAACCAATGAGTTTACTCACTAATCTCCACTTAGGGAGTTAATCTACTTAAGGGGTGTTTAGATTAGTCTAAATAGGTTATGTGGTTAGATTAGATAATTTAAATGTTGATTAGATTAGATGAATGATTAGTTTAGTGGATGGATTAATTAGGGCTAATTAGATTATTATATTAGTGTAATCTTGATTAAGCCTTAATTAATTATTTTTAATTAATTAATTATTTCGAATTTATGAATATTATATATATATTAATATAATATAATATATTATTTAATTATTTAATTTTCGGAATTTAATTAATTATTTAATATTTAGAAAATTATATCGGAATGGCCAATCATTAGAATTTTGCACCGATCGCAGTAGTGTGGTTAGTTTGTACAAATTGATTGTTAAATTGTGAAATTGAGTGATGTTGGTGAAGTTTGGTATTTAACTCGAAAATACCGAGAGTCGGGTTGTGACACCAAAGACACCAAATGTGGTTTTTAAGTATTATAGCAGCTTGTGTGAGTATTGTTGAATTGTCAGCTTGTGTGAGCTTAGATAGAAGTCAACTTGTGTGAGCATTGTTAGAAGTCAACTTGTGTGAGTATTAGTGTATCCCAGCTTATGTGGGCAGTGATTGATTAATTAGATGGGCCAATGTGTGTCGGTAGTGCATGCTTGTGTGAGCAATGATTAAATATGAATAGTACTAATTTGCAAGAAGGATTGATGCAAGGTAAGTCCTCTGCCTTGTGTGCATAAATCACTTCTAGGCATATTTTTTCCTAGTTTGAGTTTAAAGGGTGAACTTGCTGAGATATTATCTCAACCCGTTGTGGGCTCAACATTTTCAAGTCTTTAGATGATAGTCATGGAGGACCTAAAGCCTCGGAGCCTGGGGAGGTGGAGATTGAAGGATAGGTGGACATGTCCAACTAGTTAGTCCCGGGACAATTCCCCTTTTTGTTGAGCTGGTCTTTTTGTGGATAGCTAATGTTGTATATATAAACCTATGTGTTTATAAAAGGCTCACTATGGTTGTGATTTATTGCTTGCTTTTCTATCCCAAGCTTTTGTTGTTAGGGGTATTGTTTTGCTTCCACATGCGTCATAAAATAAATGGGTTGGTGACACATCCTGGTTGTTGCATATTGATGACCACCGAGGGATGGGCACGTGCTTGGAGATCAAAGCGTGACAAGTATGTAGTCCCGAGTAGGGATTCCCCCTTGACCCGCCAAACTTGTTTCAAAATTTGCATTGGGCTGGGATCCGGCGCTAAAATTTTCTCCTGATGGACCATGTTGTGCCCATTGCTGATTATGTCCGATGGTCCATGGGCTTTGGACACAAATCCATTGCACTAGTGGCCATTGAGTTGGGCTAGATTGTTGGATTGAAGTTGGAACCAACAGGTGCTGATTAGGAGCGTGTTCATCTTACGGTGGGTCAATCTGCTCTAGGGTTTGATTTTGTGGCATGTTGTTAGATGAGTCCTCCATTATAGGCAGGGTCTTTTCTCAATCTTTGCTAATGCTTGACTTTTGGATATGCTATCAAAAATTGAATTCTACTTAGCATGCCAACTTGTTTTGCAAGATGATATTTGCAACAACGAATTGAAAAACTACTGAGTTTGCGGAAGCTAGGTCAAAACGTCTACTCCGATACCAATGATAGAAATTGAAGATGAAGATGTATTTTGGAGGAAAAATTGTAATTCTATCTCATCATATCATCCTTGTACATGTATGCATATATATAGTACAAAAAGAGAATTGCAGAAAGAACATACACGATTACAATCTCCTACTTTATCTTCAAATATCTCCAACTGAATCAATTAGAATTGAAGTCTAGAATAAAATCACAACCTTCTCCAACAAAAGGAATGTAACAAGTGATGTATGACAGCGATAGAGTGACAAGGCCGACATGATACGATTATTTAAACTTATATCTAAATGGCATGCATTATATAACATAAGCCTAATTAATTTTAGGTTTACATGTTATCTAAATGAAACTAAGATGACATTTAATTTATTTGAACAAATTTATGAAAGATATGTATTATTTTAAAACTATATGCATTCTAAAACTAACATGCATCTGCCCTAATTAAAAGACCAAAAATTATTTGTGCTAAGCTTTAAATATGCGTGAGACAGTGATGATTGATACTATCATGATGCATTGAAATGCACATTAAGATTAGAATTAACCAAATCATTGATAATATGCTATTTCAAGGCCATCAGCGTTTAACTAATCAAATCAATCCTAGCAAATCACACAAGAAATTATTAGGGTCCAACCTGAGGGATTAAAGGTCCCAAGCCGTAATATATATAGACTAATGCAATGAAAATAAAATAAGGGAATCACAGTTAAACTAAAGCATGGCGACGATAAAGATGAATCAATCCTAATTATGCACACTGCGAAATTCAACATATCAAGACTTAACTAGAACGATAATGATTTAAGCATAACTTGATATCGAATGGGTAGGAGAACTTGAATATCCCAAAAGAAAAGTTCACGTATTAAGAAATTTCATGAAAAGTCGAGCGTATTTGTCAAGTTGCCCCCAACTACATGAAATCTAATTGTCTAATACTCAAGCAGGAACTCCATTCAAGTAATCACTTCCTCACACCACGCAATGGCATCTAACAGAATATGGCCAGCTGGAATAAATCATACTGTCTCAATCAATTCTCAAAGGGGAAAACCAAAACAGTTCTTAACCTATCGCAATATTTTTAAATTCAGTCTTAAACCTTTTTTTTTTTTTTTTATCGATTCAGTCATAAACCTTTTTGTAATCATACTAATTCAATCCATCCAGCCTATTTTGGCCGGCTGACGCTGACATGGATGCTAGCCAAAATTCTTTTGTTGAAGGAACCAAGAGAATAGTGGTAACTTCGCTTTGCCGCGAAAAGTGAGCATGACTCGGTGAGGTGAAGTGGGTTTGGGTGAAGGAACCGTGGAGGGTGACGGCGCGGCAATTGTGATCCGTCGTGAAGGAGCGCTGGAACATCTATGAGGGCTGCTCAACATCAAGGACTAGTTTCCGGACGTCGAAACAGCCGCCGGTAGCCAATAGGATTAATTTGGGAAGCAGCATATATTGCTAAGGATTCCTCTTGTTTCTTCGGCAAACTCGATGCAGTCCAACATAGTTTGGTGTGTTCACATTGCACAGTACTGCAGCTTATATTTTAGACAGATATTTCTCCAAAAAAAAAAAAAAAATGCACGTGGTATGACCAAATAAGTAATTGGTCAGTTGTCGTAATTTGTGTTCATTCAGACGTTTACATGTGTGGATATGATCTAAGATGTGTCCAATTGATTGCATAAGAAGGACAGTCTCGGGCAGGAAAATAGAGCCCGAAATTTAATTGAGTATTGCAGAGTGACAATGAAATGATAGTAGACAAGTCCTTTTAAGAAATAAATCGGTTGCTATAAGTTATAAAATATGTCACTGTCAAAAATCCTAAACAAAAGTTTTTCAACACGTTGCTAATGTTCCCTAAAGTTTCTCTAAACAATATAGATAAAAGGGGTCGGAAATCTCAGAAATAAACTATAGTTTTTATTAATTGCAAGAGATTATTTTGAGTAATTTGTTATCATAATGAATATTAAAAGCCAAGTTCACTAATCCACTCAAATCATTTTTTTATGGGATCCACTTGATGATTTGTTGATGTTGATGGATGAAGTTGCTAAGATAAGTAAAACAATGCTACGTCATCGTCCACATCATGGTGAGACGACGATTCTTCATTATCTATATATTAATAGTTAATTTCAAACGCAATAGACTTTTGAGCTTCGAATATTTTAGGATCTTCATTGAATTTGATTTCATAAGTTAAGAGAGCTCCAATAAGTTCATCCGAATCCAAGAATTGTAGTATTTGAGCTTCAGGAATTGATATTTTCACGTAAGTCCATTCTATTGGTAATGCTCGAAATATCTTGCTTGTATGATTCTCATTTTTGTAGATCTTGCCATGCATGGCAAGTCCACCCATGATGTACTTGTAGAGCACGAATATTTCCTTTGTGTGTTCATGGAACTCTCCATTTTGAATGTCTCATGATCTCCAAGCAATATGTTCATCTTGGTCTGTTTAAGCATCGGTGCCTTCATAGACATATCCCAAATTTCCTCTGCCGGCCTAAAAGAATAAATTATATTAAAGTCAATAGGCGTTCAAGCACAATACAAATATGTACGACTTTTGATTTTAGACTAAGTTCTCTCGTTTCTTTCGCAATCTGTGTAGAATTAGCTGCGAGTATCGAGTATCGAATCAGCAGCTTGCCCTCTTTTTGGAATGTATGAACCTCTTTCGATCACAATCCATAACGCATAGGCTGTGGATGGAATAAACATTTTCATCATGCATTTCCAATAAGTATAATTAGCTCCTTCAAACTTAGGAGGTTGAATAATGGAATGTGCTTCGCAAAAATAAGCTCCCGTAAAGTTAGCCATAAAAGATTTTTTTTGCTCTTGAGCAACTTGCTCAGATGCCAATTGAAGAGGCTATCACAACAATTGAAATGAGGGTGAATAGATTGTTTTAAGAAACCTAAAACTTTTTCACAAAATGTTTGCAAATACACTTGTGTAGAAACTTATGCAGATGCGGAAGATTCTAACCAACAGTTAGTAAAAGATTTGTGCGACAAATTCCGGCTGACAAGGTCAATCTAAACTTCGAGGAATTACGAGACCTTCATTAGACATAAGGTCCCAAACAAAAGACCAAAAATTACACAATCTTGATGATTAATTCTTTCTCCGGATTACATCTATCAGCCTAAGATCACAATCAAATTGAAAACAAAGAGCTGATTAAAGATAATGATTATCCTAAGACATCTGACATATTCAACTTATCAACTCGTTGCGTTGTGAAAGAGGCATCGCAACTTTTACTAGCTTTCTTTCTCAGCATAGAGTGTAGGATACGGTTTCTTCAATCCTCCGTTAGCTGAACGACATGGGAGCTAAGAAAACAAAATTTTGCCAATCTCATAAACTAATACAATACCTAGTATCCATCTTTAACACCAGAATAAAAATCTCATTTAAAGCATATCTTTGCAAGTACGATCCATCGAGTTCCTCGACTCATTGTGCAAATACATTTCAAATCACTTATCAAAAGAAAATTACATCATTCTGAATGAAGATTACAGTTGAAACTTATTAGAATGATCCAAAATTGCGAATCTTCAATACTAGTATCCATATGAGCTCAAAGCAAACGGCGTCATGATTAAAGCCCAGAACAAGGAGGCATGTGTTGGGGAGGCGGAAGCATCTTCTGATCCTTGTTTGGCCCCTCTCCGACGATGAGGACGGTGTCCATTCCCCAGCTCGAATGGCGTTCTAAGTGACAATGCATGAACCACACTCCTACAAGCATACATGAAAGAATAATCTGTCAATTATGCATTCATATACATGACTAAAGTCATGCACAACTAATGGCAAAATGGATAAGAACAATATTTTTCTATGTGTTTCTGCCGATGAGTCATAGTACCTGGATTATTAGCTTTGAATCTGATTGCTGTCCACCCATTTTTGGGGAGTCCGACAGTGTTAATATAGGGCGGATCCACTGTATTATATTGCGACACATAGGAGTCACTGAAATTTCCATCACCCATTCCGACGACATAAAAGCTATAGCCATGCAAATGCATGGGGTGATTCTCCGCTGCTCCGAAGTTGGTCCCTTGGAATCTTATTTCGACCTCCTCGTTATACTTAATCATCAACACTTCGGTGCTCACAAAGGCAGCTTCCCTAGGGCCGAAACGTTTCCGGTGTAGTCGAACACAAAAGGTGGTTTATCCGGAAAAGTTTTGTTGTACACTCCATTCATATTGCTTCAAACAACACGCAAACATAACGTTATAGACACATTTGGATATTGAATTACGCCTTCGCTCCAAGAAAATGAAGGTTTCAACCAATTAAATCGGTTCAGTTTGGAAAACATTTCAACTAGAATCAACTAGCTTGGTTTAAAAAATATTCAATCCAAACAAATAGGATCTAAGTTGGTAGGTCTAGCAATTTGCTTACTTGTAGTATGCTTGCAGAATGCTAATTGACGGAGCTGAAAAACTTATGTTGTTCAAGCTTGCTGAATGCATAGAGCCCTGTGGACCAAGACATGTTTTATTAGTAGGACATGGCTGTTGATTCACGGACACCGTGATCGTAATGTTCCTAGTGATTTTGGTCGGAACCGTGGACCGATGTTCTTTGCTATTCAAACTCCTCAATTGGATAGTGAAATTTCCGGCGTCACTCTTGTTGGTAAAACCTGGAAGCTCAGGTAACGCAGGAGTCTCTGAGTGGTTATAACTGCCGTTGTATTGGAATATCCCCCTCGTGACATTTTCATTGGATGGGGCATTGGTGTCCACGAACGGACTAAATAGCATGTAGTAGCGACCAGGTCTTTGGTTCGCGGTGACCAAAACGTCCATTGTTTGACCAGGAGTTATCATGAGGTAATTGGTCTTAAGGGGCTTCAAATAAGCTCCATCCATTCCAACTACGGTGAGATTGTGCTTGGCTATGCCGAAGAACATCTCTTCGTTCATCCCGGAGTGGATGATTCGAAAGAGATACGTTTTTCCTTGCATGACTGTTATATTGTACATCAAACCTGCAAAAGAAAAGGAAAACACCTTATTAACAAACAGGAAAAAAAATTTCTTTTTTAAAAATAGTATATATCACACTCATATATACACACTAGAATTAGTACCATTAGAGCATGGATAAGTGTCTCCAGGTTGACCATTGATGGTATAGGCCACAGATAAGTCTGGATCGCCTCCGGTAGCAAGAGCCTCATCAATTATGGCCTTCGTATCTCTCGCATACCACTCAGCTACATGCCAAATTATAGTTTTGTTAAGAAAAACAAACAAAATGTTATTTGGGTGTAAGTGAAAAACTTTTTTTTTTTCATTTAAGTTAGATGAAATTAAATTACCAATCACAATTGTGTGTTGTTCATCAAACTTGTAAGGGTAGTTGGTGTCGCCAACAGGCAAAATGATTATAGGGCCATGTACAGTTGCACGTGTCCAGTCACTATGAGCATGCCACCATAGGGTGCCTTCTTCTTCGGTGAGAATGACTTTCTGAAGGAAGCTTGAGTTTGTAGGGATTGGACATTGTGTGATGTTCTCTGGGCCGTCAGACCAGGGATACCTTATTTGTCTCACTCCATGCCTGCATGTGTGGACAATATTAGGAAGGAGAGAGAGGAGGGGAGGTTAAGGGTGGAGGAAGGGTGGTTTTATTTTTACCAATGAATAGTGACTCCATAAGGTCCTATGTTGGTAACATTGACGTAGATGGTATCACCCTTGTGAGCACGGATCTCCGGCCCCGGAAACAAACCATTCATGGTCAATACGGTCTGATTCGTCTCACACAACATGTCAATGGGTGTCTCCTTCACCTACCACAGATAAAAAATCATCCTATGAAACTTGGGCCGTCATACATCTGACACGATCTCTCTTATTAAATTGATGCAAGAATGGCGCATCTTTAATTACCAGTAACATTATTTAATTCAAAGCCCCTAGCTGAAGTTTCTTCTGGAGTGAAAGACTCCAAATGGGGTTGAAAATGATATCCAAAAAGAATAAGTTAATAAATCATACGACTCTAGAAATTTGCAGAGGATACTACTAAACTGTCAAGAAATTGAAAATAAGTTGATTCTTACATTGAATATTCTAATATGATAACATTTACGAATTATGAGATTATGGTCGAATATAATGCTCCTAAAGGAGTCTAAAACTTGTAATGAATGCGCCAATAGTCACTAAATGTTCTATATGGCCTGAAATTGACATGCCTAAAGTGCTTAAGGATGGGATGTTCCTACTTACCACGAAATCATAGTAGAGGACTTTGCCTTGAGCTATGCAAAAGAGCAGGGTCAAGGTGAACGCATACCCTAGAAATGTCCCCATCTCTCTCTCTCTCTCTCTCTCTCTCTCTCGGAGAACTTGTACCAATCACTTGATATGTTCTCTTTCTACTTGTGACCTTCCCCTTCCATGGAAAGGGGCAATTTATAGGAAATTTCTTTCAGTGTTTAGCAGTCGCTGTCTCACTAACGTGAGCCGCCGTAGTGCCCACAGAAACGAGCCCTTTGACCTCAAAACAGATGAAACTTCAAGGAAGAAAAGATGAGCATTTGTCTTTCGAAGGCACGTGCTCATTTTTCCGTGTTTCCACGAAGGAGAAGATTGGTTAAAGAGCACCGCCAAGGGAAGAGCTGATAAATTTCTCTCGACTTACTTAGTCATACCGGCAAGAAAGGGAGAGAATTTAAAAAAATATTTCTTTACGCGCTCATCAACTGCTTCAAGATTCATCACCGATTCCTGTTTTGTTATCTTCTCGAGACCAGTAGGCGTCAACGTTTTCGTGGAGGATTGCTCGTAAGAGAAGAAAATGATGCAAATTGCAAAACATAGGAATGTAAAAGCGAGTTTGTTTTATTTTTCCAATGTGAAATAGGAGCTTATAGTCATGACTGCTTCTACCCGTTTTCGAAGAGATCTATGTAGTGGGGTTTTACCCAGACCGAGCTTGTCTCGATTCCTTGGCGAAAGAGAAGCGTGCACGAAATCTCTCTTCTGATCTTGCTCTCGACATGTAAAGCATACAAAAGCGGAACTAGATCAGAGACTAGTACAAAAGGCCCTATTAAAACATGTTCGAGAAGCTGGCTACATGATTTGATTAATGAGGCGGTGTGAATCATGAATTTGACTAGGGAAAGTCCGGTCATTTATGATTTGTTAGATAAGTTGCACAAGCCCTGCACCTCTATCATTGCCAGGATCTACATGATTGGTAGACAAAGCAAAATGGATTATAAACCCATTTCTTAACCTATATATTATGAGCCAAGTTGTGATATGAGTTATTTAAATTAAGTAAATGAGCTATAAATGGATTTAAACATAATAGGGGTATTCATCAAGTCATAAATGGATGTATAACTTACTTAAGCTAGATAGACAACTATGCTCACTCTTCATTCTATCTCGATCTCGCACTTGCTCTCTTTGCACTTTTACCTCAATTTGGATATAATTTTTTTTTAAAAAAAAAAAATATTGGTTAATATTGAAGTATTTTTGAAATACAAGTTGGGTTGGGTATTGTTACTAAATTTATATTGTATGGAAATAGGTCAAAATGGGTTAAAAGAGTTTTTTTGGATCAAATCCTTTTCAACCCAATCCGACCCATCTATTTGATGTTTTTAATAATTTTAAAGGATATTCAGCAAGGAAAAATGAAAGGATAAGAAAAAAAAATCTTTTTAAATGGTTTATCAAATATTAAAAAAAAAAAATAACTCGTATGAAATTCTTGTTGATGTTCTAGGTGATGTTCTAGGTGCTCTAACGAAGAAGGCAAGTTGTGCCTTATTGCGCTTGCCTGTTTGCGATGCAGGCATCTTTACATGTGACGTTTTCTCTTGTTCAGAGAATCTTTTGAGAGCATTTGTTTAGTCAACTTCAGCATACAAAAAAGAAAACTTTTAAATTTTTTAAGAGGTGACTTCCCTATGACGTGTGGAATAAAAATTTTGCAAATCGAATTATTCCTTAAAATGCATTATTGCCTTTTCAGAAACCCTAATCTTGGTAAGCAATTTTTTTTTTCTTTTGGCCAAAGGATGCCTAGATTATTGAGGTAAAAATAAAACACAAAAATCACCATTCTCCTGTACCCACAAAAAAAAAAAAGTCAGAAAGGAATTTTGAAAAAAATCATCTTCAATTTTCTCCTCACTTTATACTTCACGGTCTCTTTTTCCTTTTCCCCAATTTACATTATGGCACCCTTAGATTTTCTATGCTTTTTTAGGCTCCAACATGCATGTTTTATTTTCCGGAATTTCATGGTGCAAATCGTTTTCTTGAAAAGAAGAAGAATGTGCCAAATTTGGGTGCGGTTCATGTTATTTGCCCAATGTCCAATAACGACTTACGGTGATGGCTGCTTCTCCCAAATTTTCTCTGGAGGTGCTGAATACTTTTTGGGTTTTCCCTAGATTTGATTGATAAGCACGCTGTTTCAATCATGAGGTGACCAGGGTATCAGTGGGTTTGTCTAAGATTCGTTCGGCAAGTTGCACAAGCCCTACTCCCACCCTTGTTGAATTACTTTGACTGGATTACAGCCAGGATCTACGTAATTGGACCAAAGACATCTGGTCAGCTCTCTTTACCGCAATTAATGCACCCCCCGACAAGCCGTGGACGTTTTAAAGCAAGGGAAAATTCACTCAAAGCATTTTTCAACACGACTTGCCTAAAAAGTTGACCTTATTGTTATTGACGAAGTGATCGATCATAAAATAAATAAATTAATAAGACATTAAATTTACAAGGTTAGATTTGATGTGATTCACTTCATGGGAGAGCGGCACAACATTCCACTCTAAATCAAGTATAAAACAAAAATTATAATCACAATTGAGTAACTTTCAATGTTTTCCAGCTAATGATTATGCTTAATAATGCACACCATATTTAGCCCTCGCAATTTGTCATAAAATAATCTCCTAATCTCATAAAAGAGTTACACAAAATCTTAAGAAAAATTACTCAATCAATCCTGAACATGTTATATGATTGTCAATTTAATTTTAAATATTTTAATTTTACCTATATAGTCCTCAATTTATGATCAAAATTCCTATATAATTTTTCTGGTCAATTGTCGACTAATCGCTAACATGATGATTTCATTATTACCAACCTTCCTACGTGATATGATTGACGATCTAACACATACAACCCATTCTACAGCACATCATTTTCTTTAATTTTCTTTTCTTTACTTTTTCTCAATTTATCCTTATTTTTTCCTTTTTCGTGCTACTGTTTATTAGTCTTCTTCTTTTCTTGGTTTCTTTTCTCCAAATGAAGGGAAATCTTCACGAGCAAAGCTGAAGGAGCAAGGACAAGGGTAATCTTCATGAGTGAGACTTGCAGCCTATGAGCTTCATGACAGAAGGTCAAGTTGCGAGAGTAATCCATTTTCACGAGACCCTTCACTTTGAAACTTGCTGCGTGGTATTTGCTCAATAAAATGATCAACTAATGCCTCAGGGAAAAGAGTTTGATCTCCTACTTCCTCTCTTCTTATAATTTTCCCCATATGCAGAGAAAATATTATCTCCATGGTATGCCTAACACGCACTTTTGTACATATGAGAAAATGCTAGGCTACAAATTGTTTCCGAAATGTAAATCTTTGTTAAATGTTGTTCAATATTTATTTTAAAGAGTCCCCAAAAAAAAAAAAAAAGTAACACTAAAAGCTCAAGGCATGAAAGGACAGACAATGACTGATTCTGAAAATTGCTCATTAACGCATGACTTAATTCGGGCGGCCGATTTGCCAATAAAGACGAAAGAAAACAAAAATTGTGTGATCATGCAAATAATGCTTCAATAAATGGACGTTGAGATATCACCTCTGCAAATCTTAATGGCATGTCTTGATAGACAATTTACATTTTACTTTTTTGTTGATAATCTTGTGACATGAATATGGCGATCCAGCTGTCCAGTGCTTTTTATATATACTTTTCATGATTTTCTGAAATTTCAATAAAATTACACGTTTTGACATGAAAAATAATTTATTTTTCACTTTTAAAAAGCTGCAAATAAGTTTTTTTTTCCTTCCTTGAGAAGAAGTTACATCCATAAATAGAAAAGTCAAGACCGGCCATAAGAGCCTCTCCACCTCGCATGGAAACTTTTACAGTCCTAATTGCACAACATCAATGATCAATCAAATGAATTATCAACTTGGTAGAATGGGGATGTCTTACGTTGCATCTAAAGATATCTCCCTCGTGAGAGATCTGCTTTTGGCGAGGAATGGACAAAGATTGGAAGAATGAAAAAGAAATCTCTATGTTCGAGGCATATAGACACTTTCCTCAAATTGTTGCTAGACACCTATCTTATGGAAGTTTCCTACTGTTTCGATACCATTTCATTGGCAAGTAGTTTATTTATTAAGCAATCATTTTTCAATTGAGATGTTCCCTTGTGTTCACCGTCCATCACATGATAATAAGAATGCGAAAGCAAAAACAAAGTTAGTTTGTAAGAATGGAAACGAGCTTGCCTTATCATATTGATCAAGCTTGTGCTAGTGGAATTTTCTTGCGTAATCGCCAATTAAATCATTAAAGTAGATCATGTGGGGGGCTATAGAAGATAAGCGTAACATGGCCAACTGTTAATCACTACAATCATGGACTAAATTAACTTGTTGCATGCAAGGCAGCGAACCTGCTCTTTAGATTTATTACAATATTCCGTGGGCCGACTAGGTACATTTGACGATATTCTGTTTCATATGATAATTTTATTCGCTGTAGTGATACGTTTTAGGGTAAACAATCTAGAACCTGACGACATGAATGAGATCATCCTCGTCAAGGGGAAACCAATGATTCAGTCCAAAGTTATATTTGCCCAAAAGTAAAAAGATCCACTACAAGGATTCCGGGAATTAGTCTATTGAGGCGAAGCATCGAAGAAGAAAAATTAAAATTCCTTTCTTAACTATGAATTAATTAAAAAGAATATGACTTTGACAAGAAACAGTTGCGTGCATGAACCGGATTTTAGACGGCTAGATCAAATGTGGAAACGGCAGCCTTATGGTTCAGGAAATGAACGAACTAGGCAGTGAACGGGCTTGAATCACCACTAGGGTATTGTCTCCTAGCAGTCGGTGCTCTGGGATCATGTAAATCAAGCTCATTTCTATCATTAATTATGTGGGCTCGACAATCAACAATTGGGATGATATCAGTCCATGTCATCTATAAAAATATGCGTGGAACAACTACTCAAGTATCATCATTAATGATGATGTGCAACATATTAATAACAAAAGTGATTTTTATAGGCAACTAGATAAGCTTTAAGCCTTTATTAAATCAACCCCTTCAAGGCGGTAACAGAATAAGCATTAGCACGATCCCAATAGGCAATTCAAAAAGCTGTGATATTTTCTATTAAATTAAAAAGAGAAAGATTTTCCACCTGCAATAAATAACTAGGGAATCATGAAAATCACCTTTTTCATGGACAAATAGTTTTGCTGGTCTCATGTTACAGATATGCATCAAAGAATCAGCAGAAAAGGTAAGTGCAGAAGGTCAAGTATTGTCGTTTTTCGTCACATCGATTGATGATAACCCTAATTTCTAAGTTGCTCACTTTTGACCAGCTGATACACAGGCGAAACGTGCATGAATTAGCTTTGCTTAGAGATTGAGCAAAGAGGACCCTAGCTCTAGCATGCTAGATGAAGGCTCATTCTAACCCATTCTCAGTTGATTTCGACCAGATAGATGGAAACAAAAGTTACGCCAAATAATTAAGTAGAAAGGAGTAATTAGTTGGTAAACAATTCTCCTTTTTCTACCTAAAAGGATCTCCTCGATTCTAGGTTCGAAATTATTTATTGGACAAATCATGGCAAAATGTTTATTAGCCTCTACTACTTTTTTTTTTTTTTTAGTTTTTGATTTTCTTTTCTTTTTCCTTTTTTCATCATGGCTAGTGAGTGTGGTCACGATAAAAAAAATTCATAAAAAATGAAAATTTCAAAAAAAAATCTAAAAATTTAAAAAAAAAAAAAAAAAAAAAAAAAAAAAAGATTGTTCATGTCAACGCTAATCAAGCCATATTGAATGATTGATATCCACGTCAACAATTTCTAGCCAAAATTGATTAGAATGACTATACTGACAAATCGTCAATATGTTTAGGACTAAATTAATATAATTGAAAAGTTTATGACCAAATTTACCCTTGCAATAGATTTAAGATTTTTTCTTGGTAATTTTCCCATCTCATGTTTACTCATGTTTTCAGCATTGAAAATGTATAACTTAGTAGAGGAGTAAGAAGAATGCTTGGTGTGCCAAAGAAAAAAAGAAAGACGAAAGGTTGATGACGTAGAATAAATGGATTGGCATGGTGGAGTTCATTATGGTGCTTTTGACCGTGTCCCACCGAATGGAAATAAGTGCGATCACTCCAAACGCATTAGAGGCTGACCCACTTGGGGTGATGTTGAAATAGTTGGTTAAGCATCTTGAACGATGTTGAATTAGATGATACTGCCAGTCTGTTGCTTTGGATGAAGATAGACATCCTAATGGTAGAAGAACTGAAATGGTTAGATTTTGTTTGGCGGGGAATATTTAGTTGGAACCGAGAACTCTAGTACAAGGAGGAGTGTTCGCATAACCAAACCATAAAAAGATGAGTTCAACAAACTGATATGCATTAAGATTGGTGGAAAACGAATTACACAAAGTTTCAAGGTAGGGAAAATTATTCAATCAATCATAAACCTATTATGTATCGATGTCAATTTAGTCCTAAACTTTTACATGAAATTTTAATGTAATCATTTTGGCCAATTTTGTTGAAAATCACTAACATGGTAATATGCTACGTCAGACAACCAACAATAAATAGATTGCCACTTTAGCAATTCATAGTGAAAATTGACTAATTAGACAATTCATCCCTCAATATTAAAAAAATTAGTATTGAATAGGCATATGTATGATAGGTTTAGGATTGATTGGACAATTTCACCCTTAAACTCATGAACAATTATGCGACATTTCATATTCGCATATGTTGTCTTGACTATTCCTCAACATTCTCATCATCTAATGATAAGAAATCCTACTTAACGTAAGTAAACCCGTACAAGTAAAATGTTCCTCCGTTGTTGTTGCACAAGATTAGAGTTCATAAAGAGTAGGAGTTCACAAGCAGAAGGAAGCTTGATTGCCATATTCCAATGCAGACCCTATGTAAGAGTCACGTGATATAACAAGTAGAGAAGCCCTAGTGCACAACCCGGTACTTGCAATAATGACTTTGTCATGTGGACAATGGTCAAGTGGCATTAACTGTGCATATGGATTTTGTGTGTGGACACTTCAACTAGGGATGTATTGGATACACTATACGAGATGAATTAAGTGAGATGAAGCTGCACAACAAATTGAACTTGTCGAAATCAAGACAAAAAAGCTTACTTGCCGGTCGATGGATATGTGTCGACTTGGGAACTCATATAAGTCAGAGTCAAAGGATATTGAGAACCACGATGTGTCATGATAAAAGCAAGAGTAGAAGAGTGAGAAGATCTTCAGACTTCATTGCATTTAATCACATTGGAAAACTAAGCAGTACATGTACATGCCTTTGGGAAAATGGTACTAGAAAGTACTGTGTACTTCCCCTCACCTTCAAATTGGGTCCTCAAGATATTTAATTTAATTCATCTATCATAGTTAGCTTAATAGTCAACGGACCCCAAATTTAGGTTTGTCTTCTAGGTTAACTTTAAGCCGCTTGTTGTTTCAATTTTAGTTATTTCTTTTTCATATATATTCTATGTGTGAAATTATTTTGCCATGGAAATAATTTAGAGAGTGCACAAAACACAATCAATATTTTCAAATGGAAAGATTGTCAAGAAAGAATCTAAGTCTAAACCAATAATACCTTAAAAAACATATTTAGCCCCAAACTATTTTTTTGGAAAAACCAAACTGATAAACTTTCAAATTGGGAAACTAATTTAAGCAAAAAACCCCAAACTAATTTGTTACGGTAAAATCCTAAATTGGTTAGTGTCATTTAACTTAATAATTTGAGAATAAAATTTATTAATTTTACTCCACACTATTTCAATCCTTTGATGTGAAAGTCTTTTTGACATGATTCACATGTGCATTAATTTCACACTATTTCAATCCTTTGATGTGAAAGTCAAATTTCATTTCATTTAAATGTGATTTTTCTAAATGTGCTTTTCATTTTTCATTTTTGTGTTTTTCAATAGTAAGTTAATTATCATTAGGTTATTCACAAAGCAGGGAAGTTAAGCATTGTCTCTTGTTGTATGAGGGTGATCACACTCTGCATCATCTGATTAGAATGAGTTGGATTTACATATCTAAGTTTTGACTCACATTATTTTCAGTGATAAATCAGCTAACCATCATACATAACAAACTGAGTTTCCAAGAGCCATATTGCATCTAAATAGTCCACAATTACAAGCTTCTTTGCTTCTCCTTGCTTGCCTGCCTTAGTTTTAAAATAAACACGATATGATTAGTCACTCGAGTGCGCAGTTAGAAAAGTCTATCTAGATTTGTTCGTAATCATATTATACTTTTATGCAAACATCAAAAGAAGCTATAGTCACGTAATTATCTAGTAATACAAGGAATAGAAATAATAAAATATGAAGCAAACTAAGGTTCGAACGTGAAGATCTGTCCATCAAACTCAAATATGTAGAAACATTGATGGGCTTTCATCCATATCTACACATGAGAAGACCATACAAGCCCTAGCCCATGCTTATCATATAATTGTTTCACCTTTCTTAGCAAGTACATATATATCAACGCTCCCAGATCATTAGGTGGACCCCGATCAAATACAATCATGCTTATTATATTCTTCTGATCTTGAATTATTCGAAACTATCTCTTGCAATTAATCAGAAATATAGTTTATTTCAGATCTGTGCAATTTAAGATGGTTATCAAGATTTTCCACCCGTCTTGTGTATATTGTTTAGAGAATTTTTATGGACCTTTGCTCAACTTATTTTGTAGAAATAAATGATTGGAAAAATATTTTTCTATAATTGTATCTCTTGAAATAATTAGTCAATTAAAATATTTCAATCATGTCTAAATATTTCTGTGGAAAATGAAAAAAAAATTCAATCATTTATTTTGTAACCGAAAAAAGTGATTATTTTTAGAGAAATAATTTTGAAATCATTCATTTTCTGTGAAATAAATGTAATTTTTTTGTTTAGCCTCATAACCACGGCTATTGTGGCCTGTAAAGGATACAAATTATAAACATTTGCAATGCCAAAAATATGAAAGTCAAATTCTCACCAACCATACTCCTTGTTCAAACTTCGAACTGATTTATTAATTACAATGACTTGTCTACTCTCAGTTAAATATCACTCTGCAATATTCAATGAAACTCGCACCATTTTCCTGCCCCAGACTGTCCTTCTTATGCCATCAATTCAATATAATGTTATATCTTGAGAATTGATAAATAATTGCTACTGAATTTATTAGTTTATACTACGTGCATTATTTAAAAATATATCTAAAAGTATCAGCTGTAGTACCATGCAACGTGGACACACCCAATTAATTGGGACCGCATCAATTTTTACAAAGAAACAAGAGGAATCCCTAGTACTGTATGCCGCTTCCGGAAATAATAAATTAGTTTCCTAACTTTATAAATGCAACGCACGCCATCAATTAGAAAAAAAGGGACCTTATTCTATTTAATTTGTCATCGTCCACGTATATATCCATGACAGGTATTTAGTATAGTATAATCTGACTTAATTAATTGAGATATTTGCCTTTTACTAAAAAAATCCACGTTATCTTACCCATATATATATTCTGAAGTAGTTCCATCCAACCATTTATTTAATCGTTGCTGAGTAAACATCGCAATTCTGAAGTAGTTATACAAATAAAATTTGATAAGTTAGTTCATAAATCGGTAATTTTAAAATGACATAGAAAATGGTAGTAATTTTCATAAATCTATGGATAAGTTGATGACGAGTTACCCAAAAAAAAAGGAGTCAGCTATCATTTTTTTAATCAACTGTTTGTTGACATTTACCAATACTGATTGAAATATACCCGCACCGAAAGAAATCTGTATATATATTTTTTGCAGGAACAACAAAAATCCATGTAGGAAATATGAGTACTTTTAACATCTCAGCAAATGCACTACAAATCAGACGTCTTATAAACAAACGCTCCTCAAGGAGGAAAATGTCTTATTTTACATGGCAGAATAGTTTCATCTTTAACAACATATAACAAAAAGAGAAATTGCTAAAAAGGAAACAACCCACGGAGGATTATTCTTAAAGTCAACCTAGAAGACAAACCCTAAATTTGAGGTATGTTGACCATTAAGCTAACCATGATCAGTGTACTAAACAAAAAGATCTTGAGGACACATCTTGAAGGTGAGGAAAGAGTACAGTGTACTTTCTAGTACGATGTTCCAAAGGGATGTACATGTACTACTTTGTTTTCTTAGCGTGATTAAATGCAATGAAGTGCAGATCTTCTTCAACTCTTCTTCAACTCTTCTTCTCCTGCTTCTATCATGGCACATCATGCTTCTCAGTCACCCCCCACTCTCGTTTATATGAGGTCTCGGGTAGGCACATCTTCATCCACCATTTCGCATCTTATGGCACCAGAAGGTAAGCTCTTCATCTTGTTTTCCACTGCGTTCAATTTCTCGTGCTATCCTATCTCCACTTATCCATGTCGTGGTCCAATTGATATGTCCTTAGCTGATGCGCATCGCCCAAATAGACAAGCCGATAATGCATGTCTCGGAATGCGCACCATGGCTTCTCAACCACATAAGTATCACATAGAGTCTGCAATGGATTGTGCCTTGGTTATAAATCAGATGCACCCGTACTCATAAATGTCTTATTGTTAGGATATTCATCTTCATCCAAATCGACACACTAGTAGTATTATTGATTTCGGCATCATTCAAACGGGCTTGAGCAATTAATTTATGATTCTCCATTCTTCATTTTCCCCAATTTGATAGATGTCTCGTGCATTTTGAGCAAGTATATTATTTATTCCATTTGCACTTACTTGATTTATAATTTCATATAAGATCACACTTCTTTTGTCAATCCATTATTTCATATCCTCAAACTTTTCTTTTCTCACTCTTCTTGGGTACACCCAAACCTTCATCTTGCTCTGCCCCCATGTATTAACATCTTAATGCTGCAACACATGCAAAAACATAAGATCAGTAACTACCCCACCCTTAGCAATCAGCATGTGCATTTTATTCTTCCTAGAGCCCCACGCAAGATATTTTTGTTTTTCTTTTCCAAGTGCAATCCCTTAGGGCAGACAAGAAATCAATAATTCACCTCCTGGCTTTTCTGAATTAATAATCGTGCTACATATATATCACATGCGCACATAATAAAGTAGAGGCTGCTAAGCATTTGTCGTGATATCTGCACTTAGTGATTTGGACCCGCTGATAGCGATGAGACTCTTCTGGGTAGAAAAAGGAGATTTTTCACAAATTATTTAATCCTTTTTTTACTTAGTTATTTGTATAACTTTTGCTTTGATCTATGCGGGTGGAATAAAGCTAGTTGATGCACGTTCCGAACGTGTTAGCAGTTCAAAGATGAGCAACTTCTAGACATTGGATAACCATTTGATCTGATGATAAACACCAATGTTTAATGCTTATTTGAGTATTACATCAGCATCATCATTAGTGATAATGCTAGAGAAGTCATTTCATGCACATTTTTACAAATCATGTAGACCAACATCATCTCAACCATCAATTGTGGAGCCTACATAATCAATGGTATAGATGGAGCCGGTCTACATTGTCAATATAGAAGTCATACAATATTTCACAATGTTAGAGTGTCAAGAGTGGAAATATTTGATCTCTACAGCTCAATTTGAGCAAAACCCTAGTTGTAACTAGAGAGCCGGCTCACCACCGAGTTCCTCCATTTCCTGAACCGGAAGGCTTTTGCTTCCACATTTGATCCGCCCTTCTAGGATTTAGTTCTTTCACGCACGGTTTCTTGTCAAAGTCATATTCTCTTCCACAAAGTCACCAATACATTTAAAAAAAAAAAAAAAAACGATAATAAAAACTAGAACTGAAAATCATTGGCACCTCTTTCACCAGCATGATCTGATTTATTCCGGGCCCGACCACGTTGTCCAATACCCTAACATGTGGTCGGGCCCCGGAAAATTGTAATAAGTTAAAGAACAAGGTCACTGCCATGCATGCGACAAGTTAATCTAGTCCACGATTATAATGATCAACAGGTTGGCCATGTGGCGCTTATCTTCTATTGCCCCCACATGACCTGCTTTAATGATTTAATTGGCGGTTAGGCAAGATAATTCTACCAAAACAAGATTGACTGATATGACAACGTAACCCCGATTTCAATCTTCTCAACTTTATTTTTGTCTTCGAATTCTTATCGTCATTTGATAGTGGTGTCGGTAAAGTAATTGAGGACGGTGAGCCTCACAAAATGCGAGATTGCAACTAAGACAAAAATATAATTCCTCGCAAATGACATAGAAACTCGTGGCATTTGCGTGAAAAATTCTATCTTAATCGAGCCAATGGAGTGGGCTGCTATTTGAGTATTGGAAGTAAACTCCAGTCTAATAAAGATTTTTTTATAATTACATACACTGATAATAAGTTCCGGTATTTTCTTTTTCTTTTTTGCCATGATGATAAGTTCCACTGGTCTTACGCAACATTCGAATTCTTTGTGGTAGCGCGTTGACAAATGAATAGCTACACCATCGTTTCCCATTTATACACTCTAGAACATCGTATGTACCCGAGGAAAATATGAAGTTCTAATCATGGCACTTGAAGTGTGAAATGATGACTTGGGTGGCTTAGGGAACATGGCGATTGATTGGAAAAACGATTGCTTAAGGAGTGGATTACAGGCCACTGAGATGGTGTCAAATTACACTAGAGAACTTCCGTAGGGGAGGGATTTTCTCCGGTTAAGAAGGGACACCGTGGGAACAGCATCAGTTTAGGGAAAGTGTCCACACGTCTCTGACGTATTCATTCGGTTTCGTTCTTCCTGTGTTGTTTAGAAGTAGATCTCCAACGAGAGAGATAATTTAATATGTAAAGCAAGACGTTCCTGTCCTCCTAAATTGATAGTTATGTGTCAAAGTCAAGATTGGGAGAGAAAAAGAGAATATATGCAATATGTGATGTCGGGCAATCGGGAGTGGAGAGGCCGTGATGACCGGTCTCTAAGAACCATCCTCTCAAGGGGAAAAAATATTTGTTTTCATTTTTGAAAGGCAAAGAAACAACCCTTTGTGTTGCGTCAAAATTTGAAGTTCTATACATTGAATTTTGAATTTAGTGGTCCCTGTTGAAGCATCAATTTTGCGAATCACACAATTTTCGTTTCCTTTCGTCTTTGATGTTAGGTCATGCAATTTTCAGAGTCAGTCGGTATCTGTCCCTTTATGGCCTTCCTTTCTCGGATTACTTTCCTTTAGGACTCTTCACAATTCGTTCCTGCACCAAGATTCATACCGAAAATTCATTTATCTGGAACAGTTTGTATCCGAGTATTTTAGTCGGAAATTACCACCCAATCGCCATAAAAACGCATTACTTTTTGCGACCGTTCAAAAAATTCATCGGATACTACAAGTGGGGCAACGCCGTTCATGTCGTTAATCAACAATGCTCTCCATGTTTTTGGCATGTTTTGTTGAAAAATGTCCCGAGGGGGATCATCCCTTGCTGTAGAAGATCCACTGCCTGTCTTGGGGTCCACTTCCTTACTTTTTGTAAAGAAAGTTGACCACGAGACTCATACCGGACATATTTTAAATGGGCTTTTCCTCAGTCTTTGATCTCGATCCAAATTCCCTTGCTTTTACGCCAAGAGTGAGATTAAAAAAAAATATTTGGTGAAAAAAGAGAAAAAGCCACCCAAAATCCCAAATTTTACCCCATGCGACAAATTTATCTCATACTTCTCTTTTTTGTAACACAAAGAACTCCAATTTTTATCAATTGTGATATATTTACCCCAACTTTAAAATCGAACTGCATTTTCATCTTTAATTTTTTTTTCCTTTTTTCTCTTTTTCCTTTTCCTTTTATTTTTTTCATTTTTTCTTCTTCTCTCCTTCCTCCGCAAACCGGACTCAGGCAAGGGCCGCCCTCATCGACGTCAAGCGAGGACAACCCTCGCTAGATTCGGCGAGGGCAACCCTCCCCCAACCCAAACAATGGTAGCCCTAACCTAGGCTAGATCTGGCGAGGAATGCCTTGCCGACATCTTCCTCGCTAACATTGACAAGGGTTGCCCTTGCCTGCATAGGGACGAGGGTTGCCCTTGTCGGATCTGGTGAGGGCTATCCTCGCTTGACCCAAAGGAGTGCCACCCTTGCTCGCCTAAGTGAGGGCGTGACTCTCGCTCGACACCGGCGAGGGTGGCTATCGCTTGAGTCCAACTTCCCTCCACCAAGGCCGACAAAGGGAAGAGAGGAGAAGAAAAAAGAAAATAAAGAAAAAGAAAAAAGAAAAGCAAAAAGTAAAACATGAAAATGCCCTATAGTTTGGGGTAATTGTGTCACGCGGGTATAAATTTAAGATTTTTTCTATTACAAAAAAAGGTTTGAGATAAATGCATCATAGTTGACAAAATTTGGGATTTTTTATGTCACAAAAAAATTTGAGGTAAATTTGTCATATTGAGTAAAGTTTGGGGTTTTTGGTGACTTTTTTCCTGCAAAAAAATTGATCAATCAGTTTTAAACCTAATCAATCTTAAACCTATTGCACAAGTGGCAATTCAATCTAAAATCTTCATAATTTTGCCAACTTACTATTAAACATCTACGCAAAATTTCAATGTAGTCCTTTTGATTAATTTTTATTGGAACCCACGGATGTAGCAATCCAATCATCACCGACCATTCTACGTGACATATTACCATGTTAGCGATCTCTAGTAAAAATTGTCTAAAAGAACTATATTGGAATTTCACGCAAAAATTTAAAAGTAAATTAACAAAATTAAAAAGTTTAAAGTTGAAGTAGCATCTAACTAACAAGTTTATAACTGATTGGAAATTTCACTTATATTTCGTACACGCTCTTTTTTTCGCATAGTAACCAAGGTCGGTTGATCTTAGGTTATATCCTACTTTATAGACCTCACGGAAAGTAGCCACGAGTCCATGACTTTAAGCCATCATTTCACATTGGAAAAGTAACATACAAAATACCCAAATTGGGTTTTTCATTCCTATCTTTTGCATTTTGCATTATCTTCTTCTTTTGAAGAAATCGATTTTCTAATTTTCGTTTTGAGATTTTTATATACGGGAGGATGCTAATTTTTGTGCTTTATTTTTACTTCAATAATCTACACAATCTTTATGGCCAAAAAAAAAAAAAAAAAAATAAAATTGTGCGCTTTGAAAGATGGTCATACCAGAGGAGTTTCTTAAAAGGCGGTCACAGATTTTGAGGAATGATCTGACTTCTAAAATTTTTGTTTACACGTCAAAAGTAAACCTATTAAAAAGCTATAAAGTTTCCTTCTTTGATTGCCGGAGCTGACTAAATAGAGAAAAAATTAGCATGCATTAATTGTTTACGCCGCATTACGGGCGACGCCAATAAGATAATTCGCGTGAAATCCGATGATCATTCATTCAACTCAAGGCACAACTTGCCTCCTTTCGACTAGAGCACCTAGAACATTAACTAAAATTCTGTACAGTTATTCTCTTCTATTTTGAAATTGATAAACCATTAGAAAAAAAAAAAAACATTTTCCTCTTGTGCTTTCTTTCTAAATTCAGTTTTCACTTCCGAATATCTCTCGACTTCCAGTGAATTTGTTTACCATGGATTTCGGGGGTAACGTGGGATTAGTGGACTTGGTGCCCACCTGGAAAAAGAAAGAATAAATGGCTGCGATCGGGTAACTTTTCCGACGAGCAATCCTCCAAGAAAACGTTAATGCCTATGGGAACACGGAGAAAATGAACACGCGTTTTTGTGGACAATACGACGAATTTCGTTTTCATGTGGGGCAGGCAGGGAGCGTGTAGAGTCTAGACAGAGATCACCGAAACATTGAAAGAATTCTCCTATAAGTAGCCCCCTTCGATGGAAGGTGAAGGTCACAAGAAGAAAGAGACAGTACAACACAAGTCTCCTTCTTTGTTCTGGATCAAGTGTTTGTTACAAGTTCATTTTTCTCTTGTTGAGAGAGAGAGAGAGAGAGAGAGAGAGAGATGGGAACATTTCTAGGGTTTGTGGTCACCATGACCCTGCTCTTTTGCATGGCTCAAGGCGAAGTCCTCTACTATGATTTCGTGGTGAGTAGGAACATCCCCTTCTTAAGCACTTTAGGTTTGTCCTTTTCTGGGCCTTATAGAACATTTAGTGACTACCGGCACATTCATTACAAGTTTTAGGCTCTTTTAGAAGTATTGCAGCTGACCCCGACCTCGTGACTTATAGATATTGTTATATATGGATATTTGATACAAGAATCTCCTTCACATCTAAATCTTCAGCTAGCTAAATCTCAGACTATGCTTGAGGCCGAGCATTACAGCCTTCATCAAATGCAAATCTACATGACTTTTTCTGAAAATTTGAGCTTCTTGATACTTTAGTAGTAATTCCGCAAAATCTACAGTTGTACGATTTGTTTAATTATTTCTTTGGGTGGTGGTTACCCACCCCATTTGGAGTCTTTACGCCAGAAGAAAGTGCAGATGCAGGCCTTTGAATAAGTTAATGTCATTTGTAGACAATGACGCACCAAAGCGGTTCGGCATCAATTTAATAAGAGAGATTATTCGAGATGTTTAACGGTCCAAATTTTATGGGATGATTTTTTTATTTGTCGCAGGTGAAGGAGACACCTATTAAGATGTTATGTGGGACGACTCAGACCGTATTGACTGTGAATGGTCTGTTTCCTGGGCCAGAGATTCATGCTCACAAAGGCGACACCATCTACGTTAATGTCACCAACACAGGACCTTATGGAGTCACTATTCATTGGTAAAAATAAAATCATTCCACATCCATCCTCTATACCCCACCTTTCTTCTCTCCCTCCCTCCTAATATTATACACACATGCAGGCACGGAGTGAGACAAATAAGATATCCCTGGTCCGACGGCCCAGAGTACATCACACAATGCCCGATCCCTACAAACTCAAGTTTCCTTCAAAAAATCATACTCACTGAAGAAGAGGGCACGCTATGGTGGCACGCTCATAGCGACTGGACACGTGCCACTATACACGGCCCTATAATCATTTTGCCTGTCAACGGCACCAACTACCCTTACAAGTTTGACGAACAACACCCAATCGTGATATGTATGCTCCTTTCAACTAACTTAAATGTCAAAAATAAGTTTTCACTCCTACATGCACAAATAACAGTTAGTATTGTTTTTCTTAACAAAACTACAATTTGGCATGCAGCTGAATGGTATGCAAGAGATACGAAGGACATAATTGATGAGGCTCTCGCAACCGGAGGTGATCCAGACTTATCTGTGGCCTATACCATCAACGGTCAACCAGGAGATAGTTATTCATGCTCAAATGGTACCGATTCTATTAAATACGTGAGCCTGATATATGCTATTAATATAAAAAAAAGAAAAGGTCTTATTCATAGGTAATGAAATAAAACCTTACCACTCTATACTAAATGAAATGAGATCTATGCAAAATGATGATGCCTTAAAATTAATTAATGACGATTTTCATATAGGATGAGTAATTTTAGGATTTCCGTCATATACTATTTAATATGGTATTTTTTTTTTCTTTTGCAGATTCAATGTACAATTTAACGGTTGTGCAAGGAAAAACATATCTCCTCCGCATCATCCATTCCGGGTTGAATGAAGAGATGTTTTTGGCATAGCCGAGCACAATATTACCGTGGTTGGAATGGACGGAGCTTATTTAAAGCCACTTAATACTAAGTACCTCATGATAACTCCCGGTCAAACAATGGATGTTTTGGTCACTGCAAACCAAACCCCCGGTCGCTATTATATGGTTTTTAGTCCGTTCGTCGACACCAGTGCCCCGTCCAATGACAACGTCACTAGGGGGATATTCCAATACACCGGCACTTATAACCAATCAGAGACTCCGGTATTACCCGAGCTTCCAGGTTTTACCAATAAGAGTGATGCTGGAAACTTCACCATTCAGTTGAGGAGTTTGAATAGTGCAGAACATCCGTCCACAGTTCCGACCAAAATCACTAGGAACATTACGATCACGGTGTCCGTGAATCAACAGCCATGTCCTGCTAATCAAACATGTAACGGTCCAGATGGCTCAATGCATTCGGCAAGCTTGAACAACATTAGTTTTTCAGCTCCCTCAATCAGCATTCTCCAAGCATACTACAAGTAAGTGTTAGACCTACAAAATTTGATCCTATTTGTTCATATTGAATATCTTTCTCCAACTGATAAGAGTTCATTCGAGCTGAAACATTCTTCAAATCGAACAAATTTAACTGGTTAAAACCTTCATCATCTTAAAGCGAAGGCATAATTCATCATCTAAACGTTCTATAACATTATGTTTGTGTGGTGCGTGCAGCAAGCTCCCAGGAGTCTACAACAAAACTTTTCCGGATACACCATCTTTCGTGTTTGACTATACCGGGAATGTATCGGCATTAGGAGAAGCTGCCAATGTTACTACTGAAGTGTTGATGATTAACCATAATGAGGAGGTCGAAATAAGATTTCAAGGGACCAATCTCGGAGCAGCGGAGAATCACCCCATGCATTTGCACGGTTATAGCTTTTATGTCGTTGGGATGGGCGACGGAAATTTCAGCGACTCCTATGTATCGCAGTATAATACAGTTGATCCGCCTTTTGTTAACACCGTCGGACTTCCCAAAAATGGGTGGACAGCAATCAGATTCAAAGCCGATAATCCAGGTACTATGATTTTATCGGTAGAAACGCATAGAAACATATAGCTTGGATGGATTTATACTTGTATATGAATGCATAATTGACAGACTATTCTGTTACGGGTGCTTGTAGGGGTGTGGTTCATGCACTGTCACTTAGAACGCCATTCGAGCTGGGGAATGGACACAGTCCTCATCGTCAAAGATGGGCCGAACGATGATCAGAAGGTGCTTCCACCGCCCGACGACGTGCCTCCTTGCTCGTAATCAGGATGTTGTTTGCTTCTAGTCCTTAGGACAAAGGTTATTGATATCACACTGGGAATAAACCATCTGAATGTTGTGTCGAAGTTTGCCATTCGGCATCATTCTAATAAGTTTCAATTGTAACATTAGTGTTGGCAGGTAAAAAGTCTTTGTTCGGTCCCACGAGTGACTTGAAATGTATTTTTTCGTTGCCGACAATGAATCCATAAAGTCGATTGATAGGGGTGAAGTTTTCAAAGATATTGACTAAAAGGATAATTTACTACAAGGTTGTCAAACAAAGTCAGCATAGTGAAATATATACAATATGTAAAATGATATATGTATGGAACAATGTCAGCCAAAAATGCGTGCCAACTTGCGATGTTGACAGGAAAGGGTCGGTGCAAGCGGAACCATCAGTGGCTAGATCTATTATTATATATTGAGAAAATATCATGTAGTCCCGCCCCAACACATCATCGTATTCTCGAGCCACTTAATGATTGATACATGTTTGTCGTGTGTCCAAGTGGGGCCTGACCTTTTACTTTTTTGTCTCTCTTCTTTTGCACCTTGCATTTCACTTCTTCCTTTCATACTCTTTTCTTCCTTTCCTCTTATTGGGGTTTGCTCGTTCTCGTTCTGAATTGGTGAGCAAAATCTTATTCTACTCGAGGGGTTTTAGATGGTTGTGGAATTAAAAGGCGGAATTTGATTCCTTTCTTCATTGGATAGTGATTTCCTCCTCAGCGACACCTCCGACTTGACGCAGTACAGTGTCTCCACCACGCCCTAGCCTCGCCAACAAGCTGATCGCTGACCCGAAGTCAGGGAGCTTTGGTTTGTTGCGCAAGTCGACCAGGACGTTGTCGTGATTCATGTCACGATGGACGACCCGAAGGTGATGGCAGACGGTGGAGAAGAGCTGCATAACGAAATGGTAGGCCACGGGCTGGGAAAAAGGGTGTTGCAAGATGAATAGAGGTGGAAAATGGATGGATTGGTTTAGGTTGGCTTGGATTTGGATGCATCACAAATGGGTTCAATCCAAATCCACTCATTTAACTCACATTAGCTCATTTATTTACTAAATAATTTACATAGCTCATACCCAATCTAATCTAGACCTAAACCCAAATCTACCTACATAATTCACCCAAAAAGCAGGTGAAAAGGCCTAAGGCATCTCTAAATAAAAATAGAAAGAAAAATATGCAAGACAGCTATTGATTTTTCTTTCGAAATCACGGGTCACTCATCATCATCTCGTCGATGGTGATCCGAGTCTTCGGGTTCATGTCCCGGAGGCATGAAAGGAACCGTCAGAGCTCCGGAGATGTCCACTTTGGGCACCGGAACTCGCCTTTGTTGATCTTGCAATACATTGCCATGAGGTTGCAGTCGCTGTAGAAGAGGTCGCCAACGTTGAGGACAAAGAGGATGACGCTGCATGACTAGACGTTGACCTCAGCACCGACGTGAGCCCGCTCGGCAAAGGTCTCCGGCGCGACGGAGACCAGCGTCCCGTAGAGGGTGGAGAGGAGGCTGTCGGTATGGAGCCCAAAGGCTGTCGGAATGGGGCCCGAAATCGGACGTAAAAGAAGGGCCTCTTGTGTTTGGGCCAATTTCTTTTGCATTGGGCCATATGGCCTTCTATTCCTAAATTGTTTAGCAAAAAAATGGGCCAGGGTCAAATTCGAGGTGACTTATATATTACCAATTTCAACAAGTTTGAGTTAATATATATGTTTAAGACTCATTTTAACAGGTCTAGCGATGATGTCGCAGGGGGTGCGACGGTTGGGAAGCTCGAAGACAAGGGAGAGAGACCCAAATTTTGAAATATTAAAACAAGAAAGTGAATTTTTGAATATGTTCAATGGGCACCATATGTCGACCACTGAGTGGACCGGGACTACATTGCCATGGTAGGACTGCCTAATTTGTATTTATTATCCGATTAGTAACCTATTTATTATCTTCAAAAAAATTCTGCTTTTGATTGTTCTAAAATTTCCAAAAAGCCCCTAGAATGGAACCTGTTTTGCAAAATAAGGTTCGGTATAGTTGGTACCGATTCATAAATTTTCACAACATTACTTCCGCTAATGTAGCCCAAAGATGCATGCGGCCCATCTATAATAAGTCCGGTCCAAACCAATTAACATACTGTATTTCCGACTAACAACATGGTCAAAAAATAAACATTTGGAGGGGAAATGGAGGAGCTGGTTCTGAGGTTTAAATTGTAGGGTGAACAAGGTGTGGATAAAGTATTTATGCTCTTGTTTTATAAGAGGGTGGCAGAAAATATTTTGTGAATTGGAGTGGGAGTGGTAGAGTAGTTATGGAAGTAGAACCCTTATCCCATCATTAGTTCATATGTACAAAATTCATGTTTTAGAGATGTCAGGGACCTTTGTCTCAACTATACTGCCACTTCAATGATTTCCAACAAAAATTAACTGAAATATTTATATTGAATTTTCTTGCAATGATTTAGGACAAAATTGATAAAATTGAAGAGTTCAAGATTGAATTGATATAATATATATAATAGGTTTAAGACTCATTAAATAATTTTTTCCTTGGTCTCTAACAACCTTTGGCTAATCCGCATGGACAAGGTCACTATGCTAAATAGCGTTAGTAATATTTGTCTGGACATTGGCAATTTAATATGTCTGAAATATGGATAATAATAAATTTCAAACAACCTAAGGTCCCTATTTTATTGTAGGACATGCGTTGCATTAAAAAAGTTAGGTAACTACTCTACTATTTCTGGAAGCGCATATATTCCGAGGGATTCCTCTCTTTTTTCTTTTTTTTTTTTTTTTTTTATATAAACTCAATGCAGTCCAAAATAAATGGGTGTATTCACTTTGCATAGTACTGCAGCTTATATTTTAGATATATATTAATTGAAAAAATGCGCATGTCATCAACTAATATCTAATCACTAGAATTAGTGTTCAATTTTCATGAATTGCATACATTCGAGACGCTTAGATGTGATGAAAATAGTGTGAAGATCATTGATTACTAGAGTAATGATGAAATGATAGTAGACAAATCCTTATAATTAGTAAATCGGTTGCTGATTGTTAAGTAGGTTATATTACGTGACACTATCATGAACCCTATTCAAAGGTTTTTTTTTTTTTAACAAAGGTCCATATAATTTCTCTAAACATTTAGTAGAAGAAGGCTCGGAAATCTCAATAGCCATCTTAAGTTGTAAATACCAGAAAAAGACTACAGTTCTTATTAATTGCGAGAGATGATTTGAATAAGTAATTATTTAATGAATATTAAAAGTCAAGTTCACTAATCCTCTCAATGATTTTGTTTTCAGTGGGAGTCCAGTTAACGATTTGTGGATGTTGATGTATATTTGCTAAGATTAGGGAAACAAAATAAGATTAAGCATGGGATTATATGGTCTTATGAGTAATCTATGGGCCAAAGCCCACAAAAGCTAGAGGGAAACCTCGACTAGAGGCCATTTGAGATTGATCGCCATTGTCGACCATAAATCTAGGTATTCAACCTTGATCTCCCCCGGCGCGCGCACGAGATGGTGGCAATCGGCTGTCAAATGGATGACTTGCAACAATGTGATGGTGGTGGCCATAGGAAGATAGCCGGTGGCTCGATGTTTGCGACCGAGAAAGAGATATGACAGCCGGCGCAAGCACGTGCAGGTTAGAGTTTTGAATTAGTCTTCTGTGTATAGATGACAGTTATTCATGCGAGAAAACCCCAACAGTAGCATCATCTCTATCATTTTACAACATTGTTTCAGATTTACATTTTACTAACAATATGTCCAAATTGCGTTGTTTTTGAGAATCGTAGAT
Source organism: Eucalyptus caleyi (assembly GCA_014182885.2). Lineage (NCBI taxonomy): Eukaryota > Viridiplantae > Streptophyta > Magnoliopsida > Myrtales > Myrtaceae > Eucalyptus > Eucalyptus caleyi. Next base: position 58,631,525 of record CM024470.2, read on the forward strand.
ATTTCAATTGATAGTATATTTTTCCTACCCTTCTCCTTTTTCCAATCCTTCCAAATTTTTATCCATCCACACAATGTAGGGTATGGATATGCCACCAAAACTAGCATTGTTGGCTTGTTTAACGATAAATGATCAGTTCATCATATCATGCATGTTTCAGAAAGGAATGTTGCGTTTCATATGCTAGCAGTAAATTCACAACTTAATTGAGCCATCAATGGAAGGCAATTCTTACTATAGAATACTTGTTCTTTTTTCAATAACTCACAATGTTGTAGGAATGAAACTAGATAGACTTTTCTAATCGCAAGTGCAAGCGATCAATCATAATGATTTACATCTTAACCCTAAGGCAGTCGAGCTATAAAAAGAAAACAAGCATGTAATTGTAGTCTATTTAGATTCAATATGGCTAAACCAAGTTTTTTACGTAAGTCAAAACTTAAATATGTGAACTCATGCTAAACATGCTTTAGGGTTTTCAAAACACATGATGCAGGGTGAGATCATACGCACATAACGTGACGTGTAGACTTTCTTGAGCAGCGAACAAGCTAATCATAATTGTATTAAACTACTGAGAAACCCCAAAACCAAATTTAGAACGAATCTACATGAAGATCTGATTCCCACAAGGTGTCCGATCCGTTTTTTGCGCCCTTCACCTAATTCCAATACCTGGGCCATTCTCAAGGGGGGATGAGTCATCAAATTATACTTTTTCAGACTCATTTTATGAATTATGGAGAGAATAGAACCAATTACAATGTAAGAATTGTGTTTGAACATGCATTTATTTTATGGTCTCGTGTTTCGGGTTCGATGATTTCTTGAAATGTAACTAACCTGATCTAATATCACGAGTTTTCGGTAATTTCCTGCATAGATTTCCCGTATGCTTTTGGGCGTGCTCTCCCCAATAAGAGCAGTTACCATGTCTTCACAACTCACTACTACCGTCACTTTAATCCTATATAAACGGCCTTCATTTCCCAAATCAACTTGCTCACATCAAACCTATCAAAATGGCGAGTTTCGACTCGAACATAGAGAGAAATGATGTAGAAGCAGAAATCTCACATTCCTGGGGCAATAAACGACCCGGATGGATCACCTTCCCCTTCATCGCAGGTTGATTTCTCTCTGCCTGTGCATGCTTGCTAGATTTTTCATCGGCATTTCAACCTCATTCACAGAGTAATGCAGGTTGTTCATCCCATAATAATACATGCCTTTGTGAAATTGGTTTTATTCCTGAAGCATTAATAGTACATGTACTAAAGAACAGATATATTCAACTAGAGTTTTCACACCAAGTTTGACAGATTTTATTGTCTGCCAACTTTTTAGGGGCAGACATACTTGAAATTTGGGTGATTAATCTAACTATAAATCCCCGGTTTGGTCAGAAAACTCCTGAATTTTCCATTGATGACCGTCTTAGCTCGAAAGTTTGACACGACGTGTCGTTCAATTTGTACAGGGCAATGGTGTTCATGGGGGTAGGTGGAACGGGGTGGATGGTGAACTTGATCGTATATCTAATCGAAGAATTCAATGTGAACCACATCGACGCGGCGCAGATTTTCAATATCATCAATGGTTGCATCGGTCTCCTTCCTGTTCTTGCCACAATCATCGCCGACTCTTTCGTCGGCTGTTTTTGGGTCACCTCCATCTCTTCCTTCATTGCCTTGATGGTAATATACACACTATAAGTCAGCTTTATCAAATCCCTAACAACATTTGATGAAAGGAAAGACATGTATGGGTTGCGAGATCCTCATTCATGATCGTTTTTCTTTGCTAACATTGTAGGGAACACTTCTTTTATCCCTAACAACGACCCTAGCTCCATTGAGGCCCGACCCATGTGTGAACAAATCAAGCTCCTGCGCAACCCCATCGAATCTTCAATTTGGGGTCCTTTACGCGGGAATAGCTCTCGCGACTCTCGATGCGTCGGGATTGAGGTTGACTGCGGTGACGTTAGGAGCGGACCAGTTCGAAACCCAGCAAGACCAATCCACTTTCTTCAACTGGATCTTCTGTGTCGAATTTGGGACACTCATCATAGGAAGCACAGTGGTTGTGTACATTGAGGACAGTGTGAGCTGGGGCTTAGGGTTTTGGCTATGCGTTGCTGCGAATGTCATTGGCCTCGCTATTTTCCTGCTTGGAAGCCGCTTTTATCGCCGTGACAAGCCCCAGGGGAGTCCGTTCTTAAGCTTAGCTCGCGTCTTCGTTGTTAGTATTCGGAAGAGGAAAAATCACAGCTACACCCAACGGCGACGATTACTACTATGGACAAGACAGAAACAGTGAGGCAAAGGTCGTACTCATACCGCCTCAAGAAAAGTTGAGGTAAGATATGAGAATGTAAGACGTGCACTTTCTGCACTGCAGTGAAACAATTAACATTTTGTTAAACCGTTTGGCAGGTTCTTCAACCGAGCAGCCTTAAAAACGGAGGGAGACGTCAAGTCCGATGGATCGATAGATAAAAAATGGAGGTTATGCACGGTTGGCGAAGTGGAAGATCTGAAAACGCTAGTTAGTGCATTGCCATTATGGTCAACCTCCATATTCTTGGCCACTCCAATGGCTGCCCAAAGCAGCATGACAATCCTCCAAGCTCTCGCGACAGACCGCCACTTAGGACCCCATTTCGAGATCCCAGCCGGGTCAGTCCTCGTCTTGACCACCGTCGCCGCGGCCCTCTCCCTCGCCATCATCAAACACTTCCTGTGCCCCATGTGGCAGAAGCTGATTGGCTCGGCTCCGTCTTTGCTTCAAAGAATCGGAGTGGGCCACGTGTTGAACGTGCTAGGAATGGTTATATCTGCACTGGTTGAATCGCATAGGCTCCAATCAGCCCACTCCAATAATCACTCCATGCCAGTACCAATGTCTGTCTTGTGGCTATTCCCTCGACTTGTAGTTGTTGGGGTTGGAGAGGCATTTCATCTCCCCGCACAAGTCACGTTCTATTACCAGATGTTTCCAAGAAAGTTTTCAAATAGAGCAACCACAATGGTTGCCGCAGTAGCAGGGATCGCCTACTACTTGAGCGCTGGACTGGTCGATCTGGCCCGTCGTCACACGGGATGGTTGCCGGAGAACTTGAACGATGGGAGGCTGGACCTTGTGTACTGGACGCTAGCTGGGGTGGGGGCGGTGAATTTTGGCTATTATCGTACAATTGCTAGGTTCTACAGAGAAGGGGACGGCACTGATAGCGAGAAATCTGCAAAAGCTAATGTGGCTTGCAATGAACAAGAGTGAGAGATTGAATTCAGCGTATTGAAGATCCAAAAAAAAAAAAAAAAAAAATCAACATGTATCTGGGTAATTAGCGGGAGTTTTCGTGGTTTAGGTATAAATGCTCGAAAAATTATTCGAACATTGCGGGAGTTTCCTGCGCGAGTAACTCGAATTTCTTGTCTTCTCTATGAAGTATGGTATATCAGCCCACCAACCATAGTCGATTTAGTAGATACGAGAGAGAAGAAGCAGATGCATAGAAAGAGGTTTTGATCAGCATTTTTTTTTTTTTTTTTTTTGAGAAAGAACAACCCACATGATGATTGTGGACAGCAGAATTCCATTGTTCCCGCATTCATCCGTTCTGCTGGTAAATTCCAATTAACCTTGGTAGGTGCCAAAAAATAATTTAGTAAAAAAAAATGCATGGTTAATTTTTTTTAAGCAAATTGGTGGGTCGACACTTTTACGAAATTATCGATAAATTGGAAATTAGCAATTTAGGTACCAATTTACCAACGCTTCAAATTAATTAATGAGTACATGGAATTAGCATCCTAATTTAGAATGAATTACCAATTTTTGTTAGACTTTAGTTGGGCCACCACTCTTATATTAATTAATTATAGATACTACTTTTAAATATAAATATATATATATATATATATATATATATGTGTGTGTGTGTGTGTGTGTGTGTGTGTGTGTCAATTTTTCTTATTGTTTGCAACTCTTAGCAACACCTTAAATTAATTTATATTTTAAAAAAATTACCAATCTTAATTAGAGTCAATTGCCAACTTTTCCAGGATTAAATTATGGACTATATGTTGGTTACCAAATCTTATTTTAGGTACTTATCAAGTTTATTTTCTTCTAATTACGATTTTCTTTTTATCTTTTACCAATGTTTATTTGATTTTCTTAATTACACCTTGTTGCGACCTCCCCAGAGTCCTATGTACGGGTGCTAACACTAATGGCTTGGCTAAGTATATGCTCAATCGAGCCTTTCCCAAACCCACTAATTCATGACTTATAATCCGAGTTTTTAACCTATAAGTCGTTTTCATTTAAGAGTCGCCATTAATCGACTTGTGATGAGGCATTTAGAAACTCAAGTAAAATGTTGGAAGAAATATTTTACTCTTGTGCAACAAAGAAATCAAGATCGGGAACTTGATTACACAAGTTAATCAACTAGTATCCTTCCGATACCTAAACTTTTTAAACATCAAGTAAAACATTTATGTGGCATTTTTATACCAATCACAAGTCCTAAGATTCAATTCCTAACCAGACTGAGGAAATAGCAATCCATGCATCATAACGGTGTAATTAGAATAAAAAAATGTGCAAACAACAATTTTGGTGTTTACTTCCAAGGATTTAAGCACAATTCCTTTTTCTTTTTTTTTTTTGGGTTAATACCTTAAAAAACCCCAAACTGGTACACCTGTGACAAATTTACCCCAAACTATTTTTTTGACCACCAAAAACCCCAAACTGGTAAATATGTGACAGATCTACCCTCCGTTAGCTTCCGTTCGATTTTTCCGTTAATTTTGCTGACGTGGTTGCTGACGTGGCAAACCATGTGGAAATTCATAAGTTTAATACCGTTAAAAACCCCAAACTGGTATATTTATGACAAATTTACCCCAAACTGGTATATTTATGACAAATTTACCCCAAGCTGATATATTTACGACAAATTTACTCTAAATTAATTTTTTTGATCATAAAAAACCTAAATTGGTACACGTGCGGCACATTTACCATCTTTCAATTTTCCCAAATTTGACTGAGTTGTGATGTCCAATCAATTTTATTTTCTAGATTACTCTAACTTTGCCTCCATATCATTAATACTTGATTTTTTTTATTGGAATCATTATTAGAAAACTATTCAAAGGCTACCAAATGTGCACTTCATCCTTGTGCCGGGAAGATGCCCATTAACTAAAAGATGGATAGATCGCTTGCGCACATATACAAAAGAATCACACTCAAAGCACACCTGGAATTAGCGACAAACATAAGTGATTTTGGTTCCGGCATTTCAACGAGCATGTGATGTACGAGTCACTCATACCATTCACATGCAAGTTCCATGTTAAAATTTTGACACTTACAATTCAAGGTAGAAAAGACTACGTAACGCTAATAAGGACCAGCAAAGTAAGAGTGATATGTAAGCGTACAAACAGATTGCGGATAAGTAGTAAATCATGTGGGGCTGAGACATAGAAACATAAAGCCAAGTTTGTCACAAACCAAAAACGAGTGAAGCAATCACAATATGTGCACTTCTTTTGTATATGTGCACAAGCGATCTGTCCATCTTTTAGTTAATGGGCATCCTCTTGGCACAAGAATGAAGTGCACATTTGGTAGTCTTTGAATATTTTCTAATAATGATTCCAATAAAAAGAAAAAAAAATTAAGTATTAATGATATGGAGGCAACGTTAGAGTGATCCGGAAAATAAAATTTATTGGACATCACAACTCAGTCAAATTTGGGAAAATTGAAAGATGGTAAATGTGCCGCACGTGTACCAATTTAGGTTTTTTATGATCATAAAAATTAATTTAGAGTAAATTTGTCGTAAATATATCAGCTTGGGGTAAATTTGTCATAAATATACCAGTTTGGGGTAAATTTGTCATAAATATACCAGTTTGGGGTTTTTAACGGTATTAAACTTATGAATTTCCACATGGTTTGCCACGTCAGCAACCACGTCAGCAAAATTAACGGAAAAATCGAACGGAAGCTAACGGAGGGTAGATCTGTCACGTATGTACCCGGTTGGGGTTTTGGTGGTCAAAAAAATAGTTTGGGGTAAATTTGTCACAGTGTGTACCGGTTTGGGGTTTTTTAGGGTATTAACCCTTTTTTTTTTTTCTTTTGAGGATTTTCACATGTTTTGAGGGAAAATTACTCAAAACTTTTTAAGCTTCTTCTGATTTTTGGAGAAAATTTTTTAAAAAGAATTGGGATTTTCCTTTTGTTATATTTAAAAAAAAAAGAATAATAACATATTGACCCGAGTCGGTCAGACTCGGGATTCGGCCCGACCAACTCGGGTCGCGGTCCCTCCCCTCAAATGGCTAGCACTAGGATTAATCGGTTCTTGGTCCGGTCCGATTCCGAGATGGAATTGAGAACCGAACCAGGAGGACCGATTCCTAGATTCCGAGACCGGGAACTAGACCAACCGATCCTGGAATTGGGGACCGAACGAGTGACCAGTCCAGTGGAACTAGTAAATTTGCTTTTTTGGGTCAAAAATAAAATGAAAAATGGGAGAAATTAGGAGGACTCGGGTTTTGTTTCTTAAGAAATTTAAAAATATATATCATACATATGAAATTAACCGGCCTGGTCCGGTCTATCTTGTTGGTCTAATTCCCACCTTGGAAGCGGGAATCGAATTGATCGGCCACCAGTTCCAAAAGTGGGAACCGAGAACCGGACCACCCTCTTTGGGAATCACCCAAAATCGACCAGTCTGGTAAGGTTCGGGTGGTCCTTGATTCAGGCGGAATTTCCCGATGCACATCCCTAGCTAGCACCCTTTTCCCCGTATTAAACTTCTCCTCTCCCCCCTTTGTCTTTTCCTTGTTTTGTGCTTTCACTCTTTCTGCCCCTCTCCCCCCCTTATCCCACTCTGCACACGTAAGACTAGCAGAACGAGAGCAGGAGACCCATTTTGTCCTCTTCCGTCTTCTTTTTATTTTTCCTTATTATTACTCTCTATTTGAATTTTCTTTTTTTAACTTTCTTCCCCCACCCCCCCCCCCCACCCCACCCCACCCCACCCCCTCATGCGACCGGAGTCCCTCTCCTTCCTCGGCTTCCTTTCGACCTCTCCTAAGCCACGCTGTAGACTTCCCTCCTTGGTACTTCGCCGGAACAAAGCCGTTCTCCGACAAATGACGCCTACAGTCAACACTACGGCAAGCGCCACCTCCAAACCTATACCTTCATCGCTGACCATGACCGGAGGAGAGCACAAAGAAAAAAATAACGAGGATCGGCTGAGGCATTTTATCGAACATTCAGTGGGCGTTGATTGAGGGGATCCCGACAAGCAAACTTGGATCAAGAACAACAAATAAAGGACTGGCATAACTCGGCTTCAGCATGGGACGACTCATTCACGCTCAATATCAACATGAAGTTCATCAAGTTTCGGCCACAAACGAATAGTAAGATCCCGCGTTTAACCCGAACATTTCATCGAGCAGTTAATACTCGCACACTGAGGAGCAAGAAACAGGGCATGAAAACAGGGGAGGTTTGGCTGAGGGTCCCTACCCAGCTCACGGCATCAGACGGCGGACAAACCCTAAGATTGGGCTACGTCCGCCTGCCTCGTGTGCCTCCGAGCCGAGGTCCTCGGGAAGCCAACCCCGAGTTGGCACAACCAACAAAAAAAATCAGAACACAACCTACCGTGGGTTTGGTTCGGGAAGTGAAGAATACTCGTTGGATTCTAAGCTTTTGTATTGGCTAGAGTGGAAACAACAACTTATGAAATTGATAAGCACAAGTTTAACTCAGAACAACTTGCTGAATTTGCTCTATATGTAGAGCTAAGTAAGCAACCTAGGTTTGTAGATATATGAAATTTCGAGATTACATTCCAAGCACTTGGCATATAGATGTACTTGACTACTTAATGAGATGACAATATGCAATAAACACACCACGTAGAAATGTATTTACATCATGCAGTAGGATAAGAGGCGTTCATGGCTATCCCGCAGAGGCCTTCCCTTGCTCCGACATCTCACTGCATCCTTATGTAACACCCTTCGCCCCATGCCTTGCCCCACGAGTTCTTCGCCAGCCAAAATTTGGTGCCATCATCGCTGGCCCCGTATTCGATGGCGGTAACACCGTGGTCCAAATTGGTCCCACAAGCTCTGGTGAAGACGCTACTGGAGCAGAACTAGAACTCGAATCCTCCGGCTTCGATGTGTAAGATACAAAACAAGCAATTTCATGATCTCCATAACCAAAACAAAAACATAGATAATTGAGTAAAAAGATTAATGCACCTATTTTGGAATCAATCGTTTTTGATGCAGAAGTGGAAAAGCAGTGATCCACGCACAAGTCATTCTCCTCTATTGCTCTCTGTATTACTGGCTCAATGAGATGGCCCCTCACCCTTTAGCGCTAAGTAAACGCTCATTTTGTGAGGATACTTGTGAGAATTAGGATTAAAGAAAAGACGTGAGCACTATTATAGAGTTTCCAACCAGACCCTCTCATTACGGGCTAGGCTCAACTCAGCCCACACTAGCTAGCCCCATATTATACTAATTAAGAAACCTTCTATCTCACCTTAAACCAACCCCGTCAAACGGTAAATTATAATATCAATTAATGTAGTCCACATTATGAAAACTCTTACACGATGGCCACATAAATTGGCTGCTTGGCAACCGCCTTTAGCAATGCCTTCTTGCTATTGATGGGAATGTCTTCATAGCCCTTTATGTTTGTGGTGGGGTGCGATGATTCGACATTGCACTCGCCATTCGCGCCTGTGTAGGTATAGTTAGTCTTGGTTGTGAGGCCATGCTTCTCGATGAACTAGAATGCGCTATCCATATAGCCACCTTCACATCCTCGGTCCTAGCCACCGACTGTCACAATCGACCAACTCTTGCTTGGAGAGAGAAATCAATTTCTCCGTGGTTATTTGGTGAATTCCTCCCATAGCAACCACCACTGAAAATGCCCAGCAAGATGCTACGTTTTTGCAACGAAAAAAGGAATGACGGACCTGAATACGATTTTGTAGGGCCATTGAGGGTTTTAAGAACATAGAGACTCAAAGAGTGCTCAATTGATTAATGAAGGCAAATAATGCTCATTCATGAATTAAATCACGTCAACTTACCACATTCGCCTTGGTTCTTAATCATCGTCACGGATCCCTTCCTTCTTCAATCCATTCTAGAAGGCGCTGTGTTGACATTTCTGTACTTGAAAGTATTTGAAATTCTTTATAATATGGCTTACATTAATTAATTTATTTTCTATTTTAAATAATCAGGTTAATGGATATTCCAATTTTGATAAATCCTACAGTGATTTTATTGAATTGGTATTGGCATCTATTAATAGCGGGCTTAATTGAGTAACAAAGTGTAGACAATTGTGTTTAATTGAAGCCCGTAATGGGAAGAGCCCAGTTGACACGATGTTGATTAGGGTTTGCTAGGTTTGCTAGGTCCCCTCTCTAGCCTATAAAAGGGTAAGTTATATTTATCAGTTGTTTTAATCACATTGAAAGCTGCTACATCGAAATAGGTCATAGATATGAAGATCTTGCATTCCGATAGATCTCTGATTATCAGATTGATCTATTTTTCTTCAAGTGAAGCAGTGGCTCAAACATGTACGTTTTATTCCGTGTTTATCAAATTCGGTGTTTTACAATCATATATGGATCCAATTCTTCTTGATTGATTAGTTGTTTCTGTGAATAAATTTTCTACATGTGGTATCAGAGCCTATCATATATGATTGCAGAACCCAAAAAAAAAAAAAAAAATTATGGAAAAATTCGAAAATTTCCTCTTTGAGTCAAATATGGGCGTTATTTTTTCGTTTGGATTTTTTGCTCAATTGATCCTGAAACCATAGGAATTTTTTTCTACATGTCGAGATCTTTCCAACCATATATAATTTGTATAATTTCGTTGAGAATTGAGAGAGAATTTTAAATTTGAAATTTTAGGGTTTATACATGAAAAGTTATAGAATTTTCAAATTACTTGCAATTGATTGATGTTTGTTGTAAATTGTTGCATGTGTATTGTTATATATATGTTTTTGCATCTTTTCATTGTATTAAAGTAAGTTTTTAGGGCTTAAATTTAAGGAATCCGAAATTCGGCCATGGGAGGTTTAGATTCGATACTTTGAAGCTTGTATGTGGACGATTTACTTGTTTTGTTCTTCGTTTTGTTCTTCGTTTAATTCATTCTAGTCATTATATTGATGTTATATGCAAGTCCATGGAGAAATTTCATTAAAAATCAAGTTAATTTGTGTTTTTTGAAACTTCAAGTCAAAACCGGGTCGTGTGACCCAGTTTGTAGAAATTCGGGACCCGGCTGGAGGTTGAAGAAGACCTCCAGCCGGGCCTAGGCTAGAAGCCCTAGTTTCTGATTCGCCTGGGCCTAAATATGGGCTAAGCCCATATTTCTTTTTTATTTCTGATTCTGGGCTCACACCCAGAATCTTGGGCCATTAATTTAAAACAGCCCATTTCGTGGGCCTTTTCAAACAGCCCACTTTCGTGTGCTTAGCCCAATTTTTTTCTTATTTGTTTAAATCCATGGGCTATTTTAAATTCGTGGCCTGCCTGTTTCAATGGGCTTGCGTGTGGGCTAGGCACGGGTCGGGGCCGCGGGAGGGTCCAAAATATTAAAATAATATTAAAATAATTAAATAATTAAATAAGTAAATAATTAAAAAATTTGTGGCAAAAATTGTTGTTTGAAATGCAATATGATCTTTGGAAGCATATGTTGTAAAGTACTTCATATTGGTTGATAAATTTTGGGCATAAATTTTTGGAGTTCCCTATTGATAAAAAAAAAAAATTAGTATATACAATTACTCACCCAAAAGAGATTATTGTGTTTATTAATTTGGAAAATAGCATGAAAATTAATTCCCAAATTTGAAAGATGGGGAAGTATAATTGAAAAATATTTATCTGACCAAAGGGGATAAATGTTTTGAAAATTATATGTAATTCCCCTCTATATTGATATTATGGAGATGGTATGATTTAAAGGATTTGTCTGCCCAAAGGGGAGTTTATAATGTACTAATTATTTTTGTTGAATTACTTCTTGCCCATAATTGATCTTATTATATTATATGTGACAAACAGTTATCTTAGCTGTTTTTACAAAAAAAAAAAAAAAAAAACAATTATCTTTGCTGTAAATAACAACAATGCCACAGTTGAAATGTTAACTGGATCAAACTTCAAGAGATGAAAGCAAGATATAGAGTTTGCTCTGGGCATCATTGATATGGACTTGGCTCTACGTGAGGATGAACTTGTCAGGCCCAATGATCAAAGTATTGTAAATCAAAAGACCCATTATGCTAAATGGGAAAAATATAACCGACTAAGTCTCATTGTTATGAAGAGGTCCATTGCTGAGCATCTTATTAGTGGGTTGCTGGAAGATACAAATGCCAGACAGTTCCTTGAAGCAGTGGGAAAAAGATATAGAGTCTCAGATAAAGCTGAGGTTGGGAACTTGCTGAGTGAGTTAACGAACATAAGGTATGATGCTGCTATTGGTGTTAGAGAATTTATACTGAAGATGGTAGGAGTGATCGGGTCCAAGGTGGGTAGGGTCTAGACCTGGACCCTGTACCCAACCCTATTATAATCGGTTCGCCTTTTTGAACCCTGTACCCAACCCTATTTACATTAGACCCTGTACCTGAACCACCTTGTTTTTCCGATCCGGTTCCAGGATTAACCCTATTTCCATCAGAACCTATTTTGTTACCATCCAATATCATTGGAAAATACACATGAAAGAAGTCCAATGGCTGTCTCCTTAACTCGATCACCTCTAATACATGGTTCGGGGTAATTTCACAGCAAGATTCCTTGCAATAAAGTGCTAATACTTAAGTAGATCTCAAGATCTCATCAACAGGTTGTCATGCTAAAAGAGCAAATTGGAAGATGACTCCTATTTTAGAACTAGAGGATAACTCAATCACTCGTAGAAAAGATAATTATAAAAGTCAAATAAAGATGATACAACTAGTATTCTCCCCCATGATAGATGAATCAGTACATTGAGGTACTAAAACCAGCATCTACCTTGTCGCCACATTGATCCACATAAACAATCAAAAGTAATTGATAACTGCTGCCGGCTTACAATGCCTCTACTTCTTTCATCGCTTTAATATATACTCAGCCTTCTTCTCCAATCATAAACTCACCCTCCAAGAGCCAAAACCATATCTAGCATATTATGCAAAAAGCATATGAGAGCCTCCAAGAAAACATATGCAAAACAGTATATATAAGAACTCTACAAGACTAAAAGATTAGCATGATTCACCTTGTATAAATAATGACTACAAAGTGAAGTTCTTTGCAAAATATAGGCTCTTGAAAAGTCAAATAAAGATGATACAAAAGTTATGGTTTAATAAAGTCTATTTGCTTACCACAAAATCAGAGTTTCCACAAAATGAAGTCTATTTTCCAACGATAATGTCTTCGGTAAGACAATCCAAATCTAAAAACCACAAAAGAGATTAAATAAAGCATTTACTTAATAGAAAGTCATGCGAATAAATTACAAGTGTGGCACCCCTCGACGGCCCCCGATCCGATTAGGGTCACCATAGTTCGCTTACCATTCACTTTTCTTATTAACATATCACTCTGATACCATTTAGATTGCAGCGGGTCCATACAACCTGGGGGTTTACATCTTTTAGATCGGTCCCTTGTGCAATTTAAATACGGAAGCACATCCAACAACTTCCTTCCCTATGTTCAGAAAACGATGCACACCTACTAAACATCTTATATAAGTTAAAGCCAAACATGTTTATTTACACAAAGCAGATGGACATCTTTAGTCGGTACATCGAAATGCCAATGTTTCTATACTCGGCTATACTTCAAAAGATGACCGACATCTTCTCCAACAGTCGAATACTTAAAGTCCATCGATCAGTGTCGACATCCAAGAGTTCCTCCCTTTGCTATCCTCCTCCTCGCAATCATAACCAACCACTTGATTCATCTACTGGTAGCAGTGGCAGCAGAGGTATCTTATCTAGTCTGAAATGTTATTCCCCAAAAGGGGTGAGTACAACCACTCAGCAAGTAAAGAAATCCAATAACCACTCAATGCATCATACAAGTCATACATGCATCTCAGGCATTACTTACCTTGAAGCCAAGCGTATACTACCATGCAACATCACCACAATCATAACACATACATGTGTATCATCATGCCATACTCATATCATCATCATCATGACATTATTATATCACACACATGTCATCATCATCATGGCATCATCATATCACACATGTCATCATCATCATGACTTCATCATATCACACATGTCATCATCATCATGACATCATCATACCATACACATATATGCATGTCATCATGCCATATCATATATCATCATCATATCACATCATACATCATCATCATCATGCATATCATCATGCCATAGGTGATCATCATCATATCACATCATATCATCATCATCATCATGCATATCATCATGCCATGGGTGATCATCACCATATCACATCATACATCATCATCATCATGCATATCATGCATGGTTCAATTTCCACTTTTAACTTTCAATTTGATCACCACATCACCCTTCCTCGGATCATCAATTTCATCTCATATTTTACACTCGCATCCCATGCGAGAAAACCTTTGGCATTCAGCCATTCCAGGCCACCGGGCATCCGGCCGCCCACATTCCGGGCATCTCGCATCCCAACTGGCATCACGAGGCATTCCCCTCGGGCAAAGACCTCCAACAGGGCTTACGGCATTTACACTCCTTGGCCGGGCATCCCGCACCCCAATCCTGGCATCGTGAGGCATCCCTTCGGGCAAAAACCTCCGACAGGGCTTCCGGAATTATGTACCGACATACCACCAGGCCTCCCCTAGAATTACGTACCGTATACCACCGAGCATCCCGACACTCCCGGGGCCATCCGGCAATGCATCTCTATACATTCCGGGCATCATCATCCACCACAACCACCTCCTCACTTATCATTATCCATGTTTACCAATTTCGGTCTTAATTTAGCATGGCATATAACGTGACATCAAACAAGTCATACTTGGCATGTAATTCACACATGCATCTCAATTCAATGTCATGCATACATCAAGACCTCATCATACATGCAACATGGTATAATTATTTATGAAATAAAATTTATGGAATTTATGGCCAATAAAATAATCCATTTTTCATGCCCTTTTTCATTTATTTAAATTCCAGCTTTTTGTTATTTTCAAAAATATTAAATTTAATATCTATAACTTCCCAAAAATTATAGAAATTAAGGCAAGTGATAAACAAGACAATAGAATAATAATTTCATGCAAAATTCATGGCCAAATAGAATTTCACACAATTTCACAATTCTCACAAAATGGCATGTCATTTTCGGGTGAAATCAGAATGCACAGTTTCTGAAGAAATTCGATTAAAATATCCATACGACCTTCAAAAATTACGAAATTTTACCGAGTTATAGCCAAGACATTTTCGTACATCTTTTATGAAAACTCCCAAGCCAGATTCCTTCTAGATTATTTTCTACAGTCACACGAAGCTTCTGGATCCATTACCGAATCGTCCAGTGCATGCTTCTCCGAAATACTGAGTTTTCACCTACCTTTTCTTCTTCGTTTCCTCTGAAATTTAGATATTTTATACATCAAGATGTTCTCTACAAGTTTCATGAAGAGATCTAAGTCAAATAACCAGATTATAGTCGTCATTTAGGTCCATGATGTCTCGGGTGTCCCAAAATACATCTCCAGAATTACCGTCTTCAAGATCTAGTCGATTTACGAGGCTATACTTGTTCATTTAACTTCAAATTTGAGTATGTTGTAGTTTTAGATGTCCCCTACAACTTTCATGAAGAAATCGAAGAGAGATTCTTAGCACAAACCAACATGCAATCACAAATCCAATAAGATGTCAGTGAAATCGTTCCAGATCTGAGGTCTCCGTATAATGAGAGTTTAACCCCCCAAATCTCCATCATTTTCCACGAAATTTCAGTATATTGTAGTTCAAGATGTTAGCTACAACTTTCATGAAGAGATCAAAGTCAAAATAGAACTCTAAACATGCATGCAAGCTCACACAACATTCTGACTCAAACTGTTCAAGTGAAAACAGCAACACCACTCAAGAACAAGCCATCCAAGCTTCGGTTTCTCCCTTCCAATCACTCAAATTCGACACTATACCAAACATACATATAACACACACACATGCAAAAGCAGCAAAGGACCCCAACTTGCCTCTAGACCACACGAACAGCGGCACACCGGCGACGGACGAACGGCGTGCGGGCGGTGACGGCTCCTTCTCCTCCTCTCTCGGCCTCCCTCTCTCTCGCATCTCACTCTCTCTCTCGCAACTCTCTTGGACGACAGCCCCCCATCATCAGCCACTCCCTCTCTCTCTTCCTTTTTGGTGGCTTATATATTACATGCACCCCCTCTTTGCATGGGGGACACTTGTCCCTAAGAAGGACACAAGTGTCTCCTTGGTTGAAGACACTTGGAGGAAGCCATGCAGCTCCTCCTTCCCCCTCCATGCGCAACAATGGGCCGGGCCTATGGCCCACTTTAGGCCCATCTCACTTGGGCCCTAGGTCCAAACTTAAATGGCCTAAGTTTATTTTATTTTATTTTTATAATATATCTTAATCATCATTTAAATAAATATCTAATTGCATAAATAATAAGGCCATTAAACTTATAGTCACAAATCCATAAATTCCAATTTATGATGCACATGGCCAATGATAGAATTTTCTTTCCTATCACATAATTATCCCTTAAAAGCTTGGCCATATATCTTATTGCAAATTATGGATTAAATTGCCATAAAATAACTTGATGGTACTTCCATCACCTATTCATAGACTTTAATGTAACTAGAGGTCATTATGAATTTTGGGATGCCACAACAAGATAGAAAGAAATATATACAACTTACCCACCTCAAACTTTTCTGCATTCTTGATGCACTCTTCAACATTGATTGGCACATGAATAGCTCTCAACCAATCTTGAGTGCAAATCAAACTTTCTACTACTTTAGGACTCAAAGAACTTCAAAAGTCATCAAGTACACGTCCCAACGTACTAAAAGTCAACTCGGAAGAAATGGTAGTCATGGGAATAGACAAAACATCTCGAGCCATCAAAGGTAAGATTTTATACTTTGACCCAGTACTTTTCAACCACATCAAAAGGTCGAGATTAAGGATATCTTCACTTTCAGCTTCAAGATACCGATCAAGCTTAGATTTTTTTTCATCCAATACTTTTTCTTGGCGTGGAGAAAGCTTTTATGCCAAGCATGGATTTCACACTCATTGTGATCAATATCAACATTGGAAGCACTAAAATTTTCTTTACTAGAAGAACCACAAAAGATTGCTCATAAAATTTTTATAAACATTCCAAGGCAACCTTCACATTATTATGTATCTCATCAACTTTTGCTTCATCATTATAAATTTGTTCAAAACAAAACTTCACATAATTCAACTTTTTTGTAGGATCCAATGCAACCACAATCAACACCATCATATTTGAAAGGGCTAGTGAGTACACCTAGAGGGGGTGAATAGGTGTAAATAAAAATTTTCATAGGACTTAATGAAAGTATTTTGATTTTGATTTCAACTTTTTAGAATATAAGGAGTTAAGAGAAAAGACATAAATCGTATTTCAACTTTAAGTAAATAGATAATCAATAAATAAATATAAGGTATACAATGTTCAGCTCAATGAAAAACCAAGAGAGAAAATGAAACTTTGGAAGTTTATAGTGGTTCAGCTTCCTTCATGCCTTCTCAACCGTTAGCACTTTCCAAATGAATTCTTCCAATCTACCCGTTGGACAAAATCAATTAAGGTGATCTCGAGTCGTTAAATAATTTGTGTTGAAAGCCTATCAATCTTGCTCGCCCATGCAAATCAGGATCTTGAGTTTCCATAAGTAGAACCTTACAAGTTTAGCTCACCTTTGACAGATCTTCATATCATAGTAGTTTCTAATAAGAATAATCAATCAAGTATTTGCGAAATCTAGCTATAGGATATTCCCATAACCATATGAAATGAAACTTTTCTTCATTTGGATAATAATCCCTGCGATTGGATAAATCTTCATACTTCAGTCTGGAATTGTCAGTGAGGATAGACTTTGAGATTAAAATCTGGTGATCTATTGGTCTTTAGACTTTGACGATAAAGTCTTCAGATCTTCCGATATAGACTTGGAAATGTTTTGTCAACTTCAAAACAATAAATGAGTTTTTTCTAACAATCTCCTCCTTTTTTATTGTGACAAAACTTTGCTGCAGATTTGAAAACTTCTTGACCTACAAAACAGTACTTATGCGATATATAATATCTCATAAAAATTGATTAGGATTTTGATAACTTTGATTCTACAACCACAGAACACATGTTAGTCCAAACCAGTTATAAGTAATATCGCAAACTAAATCACTGTACTTGCAAGCATCAAGAGAATAACAATATCCAAAGTCAAATGTCAAACCAAACCATAATCAAAAAGTCCACAAAGAGTAAAGTCCACAGTCAACAAAACCATATTCAAATCAAAAAGCAAATCTGCACTCAAACTCTCCCCTTTTTTGTCATCAGTAAAAAGTGGAGACAAAAACGATTGAAAAGAGTTGGTTTGAATTAGGGCTGCTTAGGGATACGAACGAGCTAGAAATCCCCGTGGACTTGACAGTGTCTTCAAGCTTCTGCAAAGACTTCTTAAGTTGCTGAATATCCGCACCCTTTGCCTGTTCTTGTTTGAGAGCGTGAATCTGTTCTTGAAGAGAGTCTGTGGATTCCTTGAAGACAGTCAACATGTGCTTCATTTCAAACTCAAAGGCATATTGCTATCCCTTCATTTCTAAAAGAAGTTCCATCACTCGCTGAAAATATCTAGAGTGATCTATAGTAGAGCTAGGACCAGCTGAATTAGATGCAGGAGTTAGAAAATGAGGGGGAACATCAGTTGTTCTATTGTCATGAGTAGGAGTGTATGCCTCGTAGTCTGCTTCAGGAAAGTGAGAGACATAGACCTCTTCTAGGTCTGGCGGAGATCTACTAACATCACTATTAAAGATTGGTGAAGAAGTACCTTGATTTTTAGCATCTCCCCATGTCTTCGTGCCTTTAGGCGGAGAGATATGTTCTTCTTCAAGTTTTGCTTCAGCACTGTAGTGATGTTCTTCTCCAGTCTTCTCACTCCTTGTCTTCTTCGAATCATCGGATGCAGCCAATGTTGGTTCATCGCGACTCCTTCCTTCTTCACTTCTCCTTCTTTCTTGCTCTTCTCTTTCTTCTTCTCTTCTCTCCGTTCCTTCTCGTTCTCTAATCTTTGTAGGGCTTACATAACTTTGTAGATTCCACAGGGCAAGAGCTAAGATAGTGAGATCATCATCTTCTTCTTCTTCATCTTCTAAGATAAGAGATCTCATTTTCTTTACGGGTTCTATCATAGGCTCCTTGCCTTTTCGTTTCTTTGCAGCAGAGTCTTGCTTTGCCTTCACAGGGGACTTTTCCTTAAAGCGCTCCAGCTCCTTGCTCAGTTCCTTCAACCTCATCTTAAACACCATTTTAAGACCAATAACCATTGGATCTATGGTTCTAGCACAAAGAGGAGCAAGAACTTGGATCTTGAAGTGCTTGAAGAGTTGTGAGATAAGCGCCGAGTAGGAAAGTTGTCCTTTGTCTTTTACCACAATTCTATACATGTGCATAAGAATTGTGTGGGGAAGAGAGAACTTATGGCCAGAGATGATAGCATACATGAGCTTAGCTTGAAACGAGAAACGTCTGTCTTTGAGGTAGACTTTGGCCTGATGCAATTAATCACCACCTTATGAAGAAGAATGTTATAGGCATTCATTCTTGAATAAGAAATCTTCCCTTCGACCATTCTATCATTTACAATGGTCAAGGTAGCATGGGCATGAGATACACCAATTGGTTGGAATCTCCCTCTTTCCACACCAATTAAGTTAGCCAAAGTGTCTACATCAACTATGAACTTTTTGTCCCTCACAGAAAAACTAAATTTATTCGCATCTATAAATGACAGATTTGAATAAAAATAGGCAGTAAGTTTGGGATGAGCAACGGTTGTCTTGGTGAAAAATCGTTCAAGTTGAAGCAAACCAAACATTTCCCTCAAATTAACCTTCAAGGAGTCAAGAAAATCGAAATCCACGCTCCTGGGATGCATAACCCCTCTTTTCAGCAAACTCAAGTAACACTTTTTGTGGTCCTTGGAACGAAATAAGTTCGTCCTGTCTCCACCAACCTTCGCAGTAACGCCCATCCTAGGCTGAAAATTAAAAAAATTCTTTCATCGTCGTCCTTCTCCTCTGGCTGACCAAATCTCGGATCACTAGGAAAATTTTCAAATGACCATTGTGCCAAACCCTGAGGTGCAATACCTAGTCTTTCCATAGTGTTTAAGAAAAAAGGTCTCATTTCTGTAATTGTGCACTTTTAAGAACACATCGATCAAGTTCATAGTAGAACCACCCTTCTTCAAGTTTGAATACTGCCTGTAGATAAATTGGGGTTTTTGAGTCCTTACAGGTTCAATGTCTTCAATAACTTCTTCTTGTTCTTGTTGTGGAGGAGGATCTTGTGTTGCTTGTTGGCGCGGTTGAGAATGTTGTCTTGGCTATTGCTGTTGTTGTCGACGTTGAGGAGAATCTTCTTCCTCAGTCAAATCGAAATGCGTAGGTCCCTCACGCATACGCTGTGGTCTCCGACTCGCAATTCTCGAAGACTTTCTTTAGGAAGACATTGTCAAAGTCTAGGAGAATTCTCGAACTCGCTCTTTCAAAAAGGTTAAAACTTTTTGGATGAAACTCAAGTAGATGAGAAAAGGTAAGATCACAGTATTCTAGGGTTTCAAAAAGAGAGCATAAATGAAGAAGATGAGTTTCGACAATATATAAAGCAGGTATACGAAGCATCGCAAGAAAAAGGTAAAGACTGCCTTTTTGAAAATGATAAACTGCCTTTTTCAAAATAAATAATTGCATTTTTCAATAATAAATACCTTTTTGAAAATAAACAATCGTCAATTAAGATAACTTCTAAAAATAAAATAAACAAAAAGCAATTAAGGGATAACGTACCTTTTTCAAAATTTTATCAAAAATAACTTCACATTAAAAACTTACTTACAGTCTTAACATCTGGAAATTCTAAGTCTGAACATTTTTAGACTTTACCCAATAAAAGATAGAATGTTTAGTCTTGCACGAATAGACTCAAATAAGCTTTTATCCAGTGGCGTTGTAAATATGTCTGCCAGTTGATTCTTCGAGTCAATGAATTGAACCAAAACTTCTCCATTCTGAACATAATCTCTAATAAAATGATGACGTATTTCTATATGCTTTGCTCTTGAATGAAGGATTGGATTCTTTGTGAGATTGATGGCACTTGTGTTATCGCATTTGACTTCAGTGCAAGATCCTTCAATTCCAAAGTCTCTTAGCTGTTGCCTCATCTATAAGATTTGTGAACAACAACTTCCAAGTGCCACATATTCCACTTCAACTGTTGAAAGAGCTACGGTACTCTGTTTTCTTGAAAACCAAGATACAAGTTTGTTGCCAAGCAGTTGACATGTACCAGAAGTACTTTTTCTATCCACTTTGCATCCTACCAGATCTGCGTCTGAATATCCAAGAAGAGTAAAGTCTCCTTCTTTGAGATACCATAGACCTAGCTTTGGAGTAGTTGCAACATATTTGATGATTCACTTTGCTGCACTAAGATGAGATTCTTTGGGATTTGATTGCAAATACAAACACTAAACAAAATGTCAGGTCTAGATGCAGTAAGGTAAAGAAGTGATCCAATTATGCTCTTGTATAGCTTTTGATCCACAGTCTTTCCTTCTTCATCTTTATCCAGCTTTGAAGAACTTGACATAGGTGTCTATCTTTTTTGCAATTTTCCAATCCAAACTTCTTGATGAGATCTTTCGCATACTTCTCTTGGTGAATGAAAATACCTTCCTTTGACTGTTTTACTTGTAATCTCATAAAGAAATTTAGCTCACCCATCATACTCATTTCGAATTCATCCTACATGCATCTAGAAAACTTCTTGCATAGACTTTCATTAGGTGAACCAAAAATAATGTCATCAACATAAATTTGAACAAGTAGAAAATCTTTACCTTCATTTTTAATGAATAAGGTAGTATCTACTTTTCCTTTAACAAATCAATTTTTGAGTTAAAAACATTACTTAACCTTTCATACCAGATTCGAGGTGCTTGCTTCAGTACGTACAGAGCCTTTTTCAATTTGTAGACTGAATTTGGCTTTCTTGGATCTTTAAAGCCAGGTGGTTGTTCCACATAGATTTCTTCTCGGATAAATCCATTTAGGAATGCGCTCTTTACATCCATTTGGAATAACCTGAAACTTTTAAAGCAAGCAAAAGTAAGAAGTAATCTAATTGCTTCTAACCTTGCTATTGGTGCATAGGTCTCGTCATAATCTATCACTTCTTCTTGTGTGTATCCTTTGGCCACGAGTCTTTCTTTGTTCCCGGTCACTTTTCATTGCTCGTCCACTTTGTTCCTGAAAGCCCATTTAGCTCCAATAATAGATTTACCTTTTAGTTTGGGAATTAATTCCCAAACATCGTTGATGTTGAACTGTCTGAGTTCTTCTTGCATAGTTTTCAATCCAGCTTTCATCAGCCAAGGCTTCTTCTATAATTTTGGGTTCAATTTCATAAATAAGTGTCAAAGCACTAAACTCTTCTCGCCTTTTGGATCTAGTACGAATTCCTTCATTAATGTTGCCAATGATGAGTTATTTGGGATGACTAGACTTATGCTTCCAATTGCTGATTGATTTGTGAGTCTGCTCATCCTCTACTTCAATTGAATCTTTTGGTTCTTCCTGTTGTTGAATTTCAGGAGTCTGAACTTCTACGAGGGAAGTAGACTTTGTAACATCTCGAGCAAGTTCAGTCTCTTCAAGTTGAGTCTCTACCACTTGATTCTGTATAGAGTCTTGAAACTTGACATTCATAGACTCTTCAACAGACTGAGTCTTTTTGTTGAATACTCTGTAAGCTTTGCTTGTTGTTGAGTAACCGAGAAAAAATCCTTCATCTGATTTTTCTTCAAACTTACCAGTTCGATCATTTGCATTTTTCAAAATAAAACATTTGCAACCAAATACGTGAAAATAAGAAACATTTGACTTATTTCCTTTAAACACATCATAAGGAGTTTTCTCTAAAATAGGCCTAAAAAATACTCTGTTAATGATATAACAAGCTATAGAAATTGCTTCAGCCTAAAAACGAGAAGAAATATTGCTTTCAATTAAAATAGTTCTTGCAATTTACTGCAATAATCTATTCTTTCTTTCCACTACTCCATTTTGTTCTGGAGTATATGGCGATGAGAAAACATGCTGCAAACCAAATTCATCACAGAAATTTGTAAAGTCTTGATTTTCAAACTCCCCTCCATGGTCTGTTCGTATGCTTGTAATAATATATCATTTCTCATTTTGAATTTTTTTAGCAAACTTTGAAAAATGGGAAAATACTTCAGAATTACTTGCCAAGAAAAATATCCATGTAAAGCGAGAATAATCATCCATGATTACTAAGCAGTATTTCTTTCCACAAATACTTTGTGTTCTAGTTGGTCCAAAAAGATCCATATGTAGAAGCTGCAGAACACAATTAGTAGAAACTTGATTTATAGGTTTAAAAGAATTTCTAACCTGTTTTCCCAAAACACATGGTGTGCATAATTTGGACTTTTGATAACTCAAGTTGGGCAGTCCACGAACAAGCTTCTTGGAGGAAATTTTGGCTATTTGCTTCATATTGACATAACCGAGCTTTCGATGCCAAAGATTTTCTTCATCTTGAATAGAAATTAGATGGTTTTATATCCAGTAGATAAATGTTTTCATGTCTTCGTCCAGTAAAAGATTGAGACAAATCTTTACTAGTTCCTGAGCAAATGCCTTCTTGAAAGTTGATTTTGAATCCAGTGTCACATAATTGACTCATACTTAGTAAATTATAGTTCAAGCCTTGCACCAAGGAAACGTTGTTGATTGTGAGACTTCTAATCTTCACAATTCCACATCCAATAATTCTTCCTTTGCTATTTCCACCAGAAGAGACTTTTCCACCATTTATTTGAGTAAGCTTTATAAAGCAGTCTGAGTCTCTTGTCATATGTCTTTAACAGCCACTATCCAAATACCATTTGATCTTTTTCTTGATAGTGACCTGCAGTTGTAAGAAGATTTCAAGTTTTCTTTGGTACCCACATTTTCTTGGGTCTAGGGGAGTTAGTTCCAAAAACAGTCTTTGCCCAATCTCTCTTAACATGTCTCCAAACTTTAGGATAATCCTTCTCAAAATGTTCTGAGCTGTTACACTTTAAACATTTTTAAACATTTGAGAGCACTTCAACCAACAGATTTTACAAAAACTTTTTGAAAATGATTTTTGTAAAAGGTTTTTGTAGGTCTTTGTTTGATTCTATCTTTTACTTTTGGAAAGTCAATTAAAGGAATAGTTTCTGGTGTCATTCCTAGACCTGATTTGTTAGAATAAGGTCTTTGAATTGAAATAATTTTATCTAGCTTTTCAGATCCATTTGAAAACTCCTTTGAGATATTTAAAATATCTTCTTTCAAAAAGATGTTTTCCTTCAAAAGAGAATCTGCATTTTCTTTCAAAACAACAAAGTTTTTGTTTAGATTTTCAAATTTTTCTTTCCAAGAAATTTCCTATTGCTTCGGTTTGGAATTTTCCTTTTTAGTTCGGAAATTCTTTTAAGAAATACCTTGAGGCTAAGACAGATTTCATCAATATACTTTGAAACTTTAGCAGGAATTTTAAAATTACTTACCTTGATTTCCTTATCTAAGTCTGAGTCTAAATCTGTTTCAAAGTCTGAATCCGATTCTGAATTTGCCATTAAACAAATGTTAGCATATTCTTCATCACTTTCTTCACATTCAGTGTTGCTCCAAGTCTCTGCTTTGAGAGCCTTTTTGAATTTCTCTATATTTCCCTTCTTTTTCTTCAATAGAGGATAGTTAGGTCTGATGTGTCCTTTCTTCTTGCATTCAAAGCAGATCACATCTTTGTTGAACTCATTGTCTTCAGTTGATTTATTCTGAGATCTTTGAGTACCCTACTTCCTCCAATTGTACTTTCTTCCTTTTCTATTTAACTTTCTGAACTTCCTAATCATAAGTGCTAGTTCTTCATTGTCCAGGTCATCTTCGAACCTATATCATCAGAATCATCATTAGACTTTAAAGCAATTGACTTCTTACTTTTAGGATCTTCTTACTCATTAACTTGTTCCACTTCATAAGATTGAAGTGTGCCCACTAGTTCATCCACTAATAGAGGCACGATCCTCTATGTTTCTCTAATGGAAGTCTTAATGTGATTCCAGTCTTTGGAAAGTCCTCGCAGCAACTTATTGACTTTCATCTGCCCTGAGATTGGTTGTCCATGATATGCAAGACCATTTACAATCTCTATAAAATGACTAAACATATTAGTGATGGATTCTCCTAACTTCATTTTGAAGGCTTCATACTATCCGAGTAGAATGTTGATCTTAGTTTCTTTAACTCAATCAGTTCCTTCATAAGTAACATGCAACTTGTCCCAGACTTCTTTTGCTGTTTCACAAGATGAAATTCTGTTATACTTAGTGGGAGATAAGGCACAATATAAAGAGTTGATGGCTTTAGCATCAAGAGCTTGTTTCTTGGTTATGCCTGCTTGTGTCATCTCGCTAGCATCTGCCACTTCCTTTCCTCTTTTTGAAGTTGATGTATTTGTGGGAATAATCCCTTTTTCTACCACATCCCATTCTAGGGATTTTTCGATCTTAGAAATGCTTTCATCTTGTTCTTCCATACATTGTATTCCTTCCCATCAAAGTAAGGAGGTCTAGTGTTGCTTTGACCTTCAACCAGTCTTAGAGCCAAAATACTAGTCATAGATCTTTAGCTTAAGAAGTAAAACACTTCAACAAATAAGCACACGGGCTTTGATACCAATTGAAAGAGCTAGTGAGTACACCTAAAGGGGGGTGAATAGGTGTAAATAAAAATTTTCATAGGACTTAATGAAAGTATTTTGATTTTAGAAGATGTTAGACATAAATCATATTTCAACTTTAAGTAAATAGATAATCAATAAATAAATAAACATAAGGAGTTCATGGATAAGAGAAAATGAACACAGAGTTCATAGTGGTTTGGCTTAGGCCTAAGCCTACATCCACTCTCCTCGCTAATAGCCTATTAGTTGGATTCCACTAAGGATCAAAAGATATGTTACAGCTCGTGATCTCGACTATCATAGTGATGAGTCTTTCTCACACAATCTCACTAAGAGTTTCTCTTTTTATATACAATGTTCAGCTCAATGAAAAACCAAGAGACTAGAAAGCTTTAGACTTTGGAATTCTCTCTCAAGCATCGTATCGAACAACCAAAGAGTCAATCCTTAAATACTCATTCATGCCTTCTTGACCGTTAGCACTTTCCAAAGGAATTCTTCCAATCTACCCATTGAACATAATCAATTAAGGTGATCTCAAGTCGTTAGATAATTTGTGTTGAAAGCCCATCAATCATGCTCGCCCATACAAATCAGGATCTTGAGTTTCCATAAGTAGAACCTTACAAGTTTAGCTTGCCTTTCACAGATCTTCATATCGGAGTAGTTTCTAATAAGAATAATCAATCAAGTATTTGTGAAATCCAGCTATAGGATATTCCCATAACCATACGAAACTAAACTTTTCTTCATTTGGATAATAATCCTGCGAATGGATAAATCTTCATACTTCAGTCTGGAACTGTCAGTGAGGATTGACTTTGAGATTAAAATCTAGTGATCTATCGATCTTCAGACTTTGACGATAAAGTCTTCAGATCTTCCGATATAAACTTGGAAAAGTTTTGTCAATTTCAAAACAATAAAGGAGTTTTCTCTAAAAATATTTACTTTATCCAAACTCCCATAATACTTGTCAAACTTCTATTTCATTTTTATACCCATAGCTTGAAACTTTGGGTTCAAGGAATTAGCCGCATAATTTAAATATTTATACAACATAGCCATCACCTCAAAATAATCATTTGAAGTAACATATGAACTCCCCAACATCCTTTTGGTTGCATCATAAAACATTTCAAAAATTTAGAAAGAATAATGACATTTTTCCAATCTTCATCTTGAGGAGCATCATTGTCAATCTCCCTTAAGAAAAATAAATCTTCTTCTTCCATTATTTCAAAAGCTTTCCTGAGCTTTATGACAGTGTCTAACATCATGTAAGTGGAATTCCATCTAGTGGCAACATCAAGACAGACTGAACCTTTATATGCAATCCTCTCACTCTCAATACAAGACTGGAATGTATTAGCTCTAGCAGGAAAACTCCTCACATACCTAACTACATTTTGGATACGTACAATAGAATCACGCACCTCATTCAATCAATCTCTTACTATCAAATTAAGTAAATGAGCAGTACACCTCATATGTAAAGCATCGCCATTCAAAATAAAAAAACCATACTCTTGAAAATTTTTCATTCAAATAATCAACGGCCACATCATTTGAACTAGCATTATCCACGGTTATTGTGGATATCTTTTTTTCTATTCCCCAATCATGAATACATTTCTCCACCATTTTCCAAATCTCCTTACCCTTGTGACTATTGTATTACCACAAAATTGATGATTCTTTTATGCAACTTCCAATTTTCATCAATAAAATGTGCCGTGAGACATAAGTAGTTCAAATTTTGAATGGAACTCCACATGTCCGTTATGAGTGCAATCCTATATTTAAGCTTACCAAAAGAAGCTTTCATTTGTTTATAAGACGTCTGATTTGTAGTGCATTTGCTGAGATATTAAAAGTACTCATATTTCCTACATGGATTTTTGTTGTTCCTGCGAAAAAAAAAAATAAAGATTTCTTTCGGTGCTAGTATATTTTAATCAGTATTGGTAAATGTCAACAAACTGTTGATTAAAAAAATGATAGCTGACTCTTTTTTTTTTTTTTCCAGGTAACTCGTCATCAACTTATCCATAGATTTATGAAAATTACCGCCATTTTCTGTCATTTTCAAATTACCGATTTATGAACTAACTTATCAAATTTTATTTGTATAACTTACTAACGCTTTAAATTTATCAGTTTTAACATTAAAATACTAACGTTGGAATTCATTAATTGTATAATGGTTTATGAGTTTATTTAAATGCCACGCAAAAGGTAGGTTTAGATTCTGCAAACCTATGAGTCCAATTTTGTTATATTTGGAAAATTGCATAAGGGTGTAGAACCAAACTAGATTCTGCAAAACAGTCCAAATGTGTGAAAAGGCATTTCCAAACTCATGAGCTAATTCACTCAAGAGATTGGTGAAATGGTATGATCATGATTGACAATCCAAATTAAAGCAGGGTTGCATTTTCCAAGGAATTTTTTTGAGATTTTCAAAAAGGATGAGACAAATATCACAGCTACAAGGTTCAATAGCAACATTCAAATTTAGAGCTCTATAAAAAGGAGAGAATTGGCTTGAAGACAAATAGTTGACAAGAGCAAAAAAAAAAAGAGAATTTGAGTATTTTTAAGAGGTTTTTATGGTCCGTCTCTTTTATAAGCTTGTAATTTCCATTCAATTGTTGCTCCCATGATTAGTAAGAATGAGAAACTCATTTTTTAAAGACACGAGAGAAGTTGTACATAAAAAGGCCTTTGTCTAGGTGAATGAGAAATTGTGCAATGGACTCTTGGTAAACACTTAAAAGTGTCGTTTATGGTTTGAGGTGAGAATTTACTATATTTTGTATTGGGTAGTGAGAACAACTATTCAAGACTCCAATAGTTACTTAATCTATAGTGAGGTTGCTCTAAAAGGACAGGTTTTTTTGTGATAGCAAGTTCTATACTTGTAACAAGGTGGCATTAGAGCCGGAAAAGAGGAGCATGCACGTTCAAGCCAAACCTTTATAAATCTTGCTTGTAATTTCTTTTTCCCAAAAATACGTTAGTTTTTGTTATTTTTATTGCTAGTTCACTTTGTGTGTAGAAGCAGAACTTGAGGTTGGTTTCACCAAATTAGTTTGTGTGCGCATAAAATAAAATAAGAAAAGAGATTTTGACAAAGAAATTGGAATTGGATAATTATATTCGGAAACAAATTTTGGAAAGTTGATTTAACTCAGAATCTATAGGAAATTTGCAGAATAACATAATATTGTTGGCCTTTTAACTTTATCACTTTGGCAATGGTCCAATGAAATCTCATAGATATAATTTATTATTATATTTCTTATTATTAACAATTAGTAAAGGGTAATGTTTATTGAGATTTTGAATCAAATTAGATTTATTTCTACCTTGATCTCTGTTTAGCTCTAATTCCACTGACGTCAGCAAACATTGTCTAATTTTTATGCCCATATATCTGTTTATTAAAACACCCATATCTAATTTATTGTTTATGTTTTATGGCCCAAAACAAAATTGCGATGTTTAGTCAGCAACGATTAAATAAATGGTTGGATGGAACTACTACAGAATATATATATATATATTTCGTGGGTAAGATGACGTGGATTTTTTTAGTAAAAGGTGAATATCTCAATTAATTAAGTCAGATTATACTATACTAAATACCTGTCACGGATATATACGTGGACGATGACAAATTAAATAGAATAAGGTCCCTTTTTTTTTTTAATTGATGACGTGCGTTGCATTTATAAAGTTAGGAAACTAATTTATTATTTCCGGAAGCGGCATACATTACAAGGGATTCCTCTTGTTTCTTTGTAAAAATTGATGCGGTCCCAATTTATTGGGTGTGTCCACGTTGCATGGTACTACAGCTGATACTTTTAGATATATTTTTAAATAATGCACGTGGTATAAACTAATAAAAATTCAGTAGCAATTATTTATCAATTCTCATGATATAACATTATATCGAATTGATGGCATAAGAAGGACAGTCTGGGGCAGGAAAATGGTGCGAGTTTCATTGAATATTGCAGAGTAATATTTAAGCGAGAGTAGACAAGTCCTCGTAATTAATAAATCAGTTCGAAGTTTGAACAAGGAATATGGTTGGTGAGAATTCGACTTTCATATTTTTGGCATCGCAATTGTTTATAATTTGTATCCTCCACAGGCCACAATACTCGTGGTTATGAGGCTAAACAAAAAATTACGTCTATTTCACAGAAATGGAATGATTTCAAAATGATTTCTCTAAAAATAATCACTTTTTTCGGTTACAAAAATAAATGATTTAAAAATATTTTCATTTTCCACGAAAATATTTAGACATGATTGAAATATTTTAATTGACTAATTATTTCAAGAAATACAATTATAGAAAAATATTTTTCCAATCATTTATTTTAAAAATTCTCTAAACAATATACACAAGACGGGTGGAAAATCTTGATAACCATCTTAAATTGCAAAGATCTGAAATAAACTATATTTCTGATTAATTGCAAGAGATAGTTTCGAATAATTCAAGATCAGAAGAATACAATAAGCATGATTGTATTTGATCGGGATCCACCTAATGATCTGGGAGCGTTGATATATATGCACTTGCTAAGAAAGGTGAAACAATTATATGATAAGCATGGGCTTGTATGGTCTTTTCACGTGTCGATATGGATGAAAGCCTATTAATGTTTCTACATATTTGAGTTTGATGGACAGATCTTCACGTTCGAACCCTAGTTTGCTTCATATTTTATTATTTTTATTCCTTGTATTACTAGATAATTACGTGACTATAGCTTCTTTTGATGTTTGCATAAAAGTATAATATGATATGATTACGAAAAAATCTAGATAGACTTTTCTAGCCGCGCAAGCAAGTGACTAATCATATCGTGTTTATCTTAAATCTAAGGCAGGCGAGCAAGGAGAAGCAAAGAAGCTTGTAATTGTGGAATATTTAGATGCAATATGGCTCTTGGAAACTCAGTTTGTTATGTATGATGGTTAGCTGATTTATCACTGAAAATAATGTGACTCAAAATTTAGATATGTAAATCCAACTCATCCTAATCAGATGATGCAAGGTGTGATCACCCACATACAACAAGAAACAATGCTTAACTTCCCTGCTTCGAACAAGCTAATGATAATTAACTTACTATTGAGAAACGCAAAAGGAAAAATGAAAAGGACATTCATAACGAATTTGCACGAAATTAAATGTTGAAATGCGCATGTGAGTCATGTCAAGAAGACTTTCACATCAAATGATTGAAATAATGTGGAGTAATTAACAAATCTTAATTGACCCATAACTTATTGGCTTAAATTTTCTAGCAAAAGTAGGTCCAACTAAATATGTTGATTAGCTTAGACTTGGATTCTTTCTTGACAATCTTTCCATTTGAAAATATCATATGTGTTTTGTGCACTCTCTAAATTATTGCCATGGCAAAAATAGTTTTGCACATAGAATATATATGAAAAAGAAATAACAAAAATTGAAACAAGAAGCGGCTTAAAGTTAACCTAGAAGACAAACCTAAATTTGGGGTTTGTTGACTATTAAGCTAACTATGATAGATGAATTAAATTAAATATCTTGAGGACCCAATTTGAAGGTGAGGGGAAGTACACAGTACTTTCTAGTACCATTTTCCCAAAGGCATGTACATGTACTGCTTAGTTTTCCGGTGTGATTAAATGCAATGAAGTATGAAGATCTTCTCACTCTTCTGCTCTTGCTTTTATCATGACACATCGTGGTTCTCAATATCCTTCGACTCTGACTTATATGAGGTCCCGAGTTGACACATATCCATCGACCAGCAAGTAAGCTTTTTTGTCTTGATTTTGACCAGTTCAATTTCTTGTGCGGCTTCATCTCACTTAATTCATCTCATATAGTGTATCCAATATATCCCTAGTTGAAGCGTGCACACGCAGACAAAGTCATATGCACAATTAATGCCACTTGACCCTTGCCCACATAGACAAAGTCATTATTGCAAGTACCAGGTTGTGCGCTGGGGCTTCTCTACTTGTTGTATCACGTGACTCTTACATAGAGTCTACACTGGAATAGGGCAATCAAGCTTCCTTTTGCTAGTGAACTACTACTCTTTATGAACTCTAATCTTGTGCAACAACGACAGAGGAACATTTTACTTGTACGGGTTCACTTCCGTGAAGTAGGCTTCCTTATCATTAGATGATGAGAATGTTGAGGAATAGTCAAGACAATGTATGCAAATATGAAATGTCACATGGTTGTTCATGAGTTTAAGGGTGAAATTGTCCAATCAATCCTAAACCCATCATACATATGCCAATTCAATACTAAATTTTTCAATATTGCCAATTAAGGGATGAATTGTCTAATCAGTCAATTTTCGCTATGAATCGTTAAAGTGGCAATCTATTTATTGTCGGCTGTCTGACACGATATACTACCATGTTAGTGATTTTTAACAAAATTGGCCAGAATGATTACATTAAAATTTCATGTAAAAGTTTAAGACTAAATTGGCATCTATGTAATAGGTTTATAATTGATTGAATAATTTTCCCTACCTTTAAGCTCTGTGTAGTTCATTTTCTACCAATCTTAATGCATATCATCTTGTTGAACTCATCTTATTATGGTTTGGTTATGCCAACACTCCTCCTTGTGCGAGAGTTATCGGTTCCAACTAAATATTCCCCACCAAACAAAATCTAACTATTTCAGTTCTTCTACGATTAGGATGTCTATCTTCATCCAAAGCAACAGACTGGCAGTATCATTTAATTCAACATCGTTCAAGATGCTTAACCAATTATTTCAACATCACCCCAA
Organism: Eucalyptus caleyi; assembly: GCA_014182885.2. NCBI lineage: Eukaryota > Viridiplantae > Streptophyta > Magnoliopsida > Myrtales > Myrtaceae > Eucalyptus > Eucalyptus caleyi. The sequence continues at coordinate 58,663,613 of CM024470.2, forward strand.
GTGGGTCAACCTCTAATGCGTTTGAAGTGATCGCACTTATTTCCATTCGGTGGGACACGGCCAAAAGCACCATAATAAACTCCACCATGCCAATCCATTTATTCTACGTCATCAACATTTCTTCTTTCTTTCTTTCTTCTTTGGCACACCAAGCATTCTTCTTACTCCTCTACTACGTTTATACATTTTCAATATTGAAAACATAAGTAAACATGAGATGGGAAAATTCCTAAGAAAAATCTTAAATCTATTGCAAGGGCCAATTTGGTCATAAACTTTTCAATTATATTAATTTAGTCCTAAACATATTAGTGATTTGTCAATGTAGTCATTTTAATCAATTTTGGTTAGAAATCACTGATGTGGATATCAATCATTCAATATGGCACGACCAGCGTTGACATAAACAACTTTTTAGCAAATTTTTAGATTTTTTTTTGAAATTTTCATTTTTTTAATTTTTATTTTTTATTGTGATGACACTCACCAGCCACAATGAAAAGGAAGAAAAGAAAAAAAAAAAAAAAAAAAAAAAAAAAGAGAGAGTGGTGGCTGCTAAACATTTTTCCATGATTCATCCAATAAATAATTTGGAACCTAGAATCGAGGAGATCCTTTTAGGTAGAAAAAAGAGATTTGTTTACCAATTAATTACTCCATTCTACTTAGCTATTTGGCGTAACTTTTGTTTCCATCTATCTAGTCGAAATCAACTGAGAATGGGTTAGAATGAGCCTTCATCTAGCATGCGAGAGCTAGGCTCCTCTTTGCTCAAGCTCTAAGCAAAGCTAATTCATGCGCGTTTCGCCCGTGTATCAGCTGGTCAAAAGTGAGCAACTTATAGAAATTAGGATTATCATCAATCGATGTGACAAAGAACGACAATACTTGACCTTCTGCACTAACCTGTTCTACTGATTCTTTGATGCATATCTGTAACATGAGACTAGTAAAACTATTTGTCCATGAAAAAGGTGATTTTTCATGATTCCCTAGTTATTTATTGCAGGTGGAAAAGCTTTATCTTTTTAATTTAATAGAAGTTATCGCAGCCTTTTGAATTGCCTATTGGGATCGTGCTAATGCTTATTCTGCTACCACCTTAAAGGGATTGATCTAATAAAGGTTTAAAGCTTATCTAGTTGCCTATAAAGATCACTTTTCTTATTAATATGTTACACATCATCATTAGTGATAAATCTTGAAAGTCGTTCCATGCATATTTTTATAGATGAGGTGGACCGATATCATCCCAATTGTTGATTGTCAAGCCCACACAATTAATGATAGAGATGAGCTTGATTTAAATGATCTCTAAGCACCGACTGCTAGGAGACAATACCCTAGTGGTGACTTAAGCCCGTTCATTACCTAGTTCGTCCATTTCCTGAACCGTAAGGCTGCCGTTTCCACATTTGATCTAGCCATCTAAAATCCGGTTCATGCACGCAACTGTTTCTTGTCAAAGTCATATTCTCTTTAATTAATTCATAGTTAAGAAAGGAATTTTGATTTTTCTTCTTCGATGTTTCGTCTCAGTAGACTAATTCCAGGAATCCTTGTAGTGGATCTTTTTACTTTTGGGCAAATATAACCTTGGACTGAATCATTGGTTTCCCCTTGACGAGGATGATCTCATTCATGTCGTCAGGTTCGAGATTGTTTACCCTAAAACGTGTCACTATAGCAAATAAAATTATTATATGAAACAGAATATGGTCAAATGTACCTAGTCGGCCCACGGAATATTGTAATAAATCTAAAGAGCAGGGTCGCTGCCATGCATGCAACAAGTTAATTTAGTCCATGATTGTGGTGATTAACAGAATATGGGCAAGATTTGGTGCCATCGTCACTATAGCAAATAAAATTATCACATGAAACAGAATACGGGCAAGATTTGGTGCCATCGTCAGTGGCCCGCTAGCCGACGGCAGTAACACCGTGGTCCAAATAGGTCCCGCAAGCTCTGGTGAAGACGCCGCTGGAATAGAACCGGAACTTGAATCCTCTGGCGTTGATGGCCACGGAAACCGGCTGATTTGCGACTGCCTTTTGCAATGCCTTTTTGCTATTGGCGGGAATGATTTCATAGCCCTTTATGTTTGCGGCGCGGTGCGATGCCGATTTGACATCACATTCGCTGTCCACACCTGCGCATGGATAGTTCATATCAGTTGCGAGGCTGTGCTTCTCGATGAACTGGAATGCGCTATCCATGTAGCCGCCTTCGCATTCTTGGTCCTAGCCACTAATGTCGCTGTCGACCAACTCTTGCTCAGATAGAGAAATCAATTTTCCCGTAGTTATTCAGTGAATGCCTTCCACAGCCACTGTGCTCCTCGAGGCTGCATCTTTCTGTAGAAAATTTATTCACATAAATAACTAATCAATCAAGAAGAATCAAATCCATATATAACTGTAAAACACCAAATTTGATAAGCATAGCGGAATAAAACGTACATGTTTGACCATTGCTTCACTTGAAGAAAAATAGATTAGTCTGATAATCAAAGATCTATCGGAATGCAAAATCTCCGTCTCTATGACCTATTTCGATATAGCAGCTTTCAATGGGATTAAAGCAACTAAGAGATATAACCTACCCTTTTATAGGCTAGAGAGAGGATTAGCAAACCCTAATCAACAGCGTGTCAACTGGGCCCTTCCCATTACGGGCTTCAATTAAACACAATTGCTTTACACTTTGCTGCTCAACAAGGCCTCAACAAAGCCCATTATAAATAGATGCCAGTACCTAATTCAATAAGATCACTGTAAGGTTTATCAAATATTGAAATATCCATTAACCCGATTATTTAAAATAGAAAATTAATTAATGTAAGCCCATATTATAAAAAATTTCTAACATTATCTCAACTGGGCTACATTAATTAACTTATTTTATTTTGAAAATGATTTTATATTGAAAATGACACTATCGGGTTAATAACTAAAAATTTTGTTTTATGTGGCCACAACTTTAAAAATAATATTCCAATAACGGCATCTCAAAACCAATCCAATATTTTAAAAACTCAGTATAGGACTAAGGGGATCAATGTGTTAAGAAAATACCACTACACATGACCTTCCATAATCACATATAATAAGTATTATATTTTCATGGATCATGGGCCTAGTAGTGTAATAAGAAATAGTGCCAACATGTAATCAAAATATACACTATTTCTTATGGGTCCTCAATGCAATTTCTCAACAACATGAAACTGCATTAACACAAAATTCCATAAATTTCGCCGGGATGGCCGGTTGTCAGATTTTCGTGCTGAGTTCAATGGTGTGTTTAGTTCTGCAATTGAATGCTAAATTATGCAAATTGAGCGAAAATGGTGAATTTGGATAATTATTCCAAAAGTGTGAAATGTTGATATTTAATTGTAAAATCCCGAGTGTCGGCCTTTGGCACTACAATTGGTTTAATTGTGGGATTTTAAAAGAGTGAATATTAGTCCTTTGAGTTTATTATACATATATCAGCTTTGGCGAGCAATAAAATATGTATAACAACTTAGGCGAGCAATTATATCGATTAGCTTAGGTGAGCAATTATATGGAACAGCTTAGGCGAGCAATTATATTGAATAGCTTTGGCAAGCTATACTATCTATCAGCTTTGGTGAGCTACACCATCTATTTCAACTTTGGTGGCAGTATGGAATTGTATTCTTAGATGGTGTTGAAAGGATAGATAGTATTGAATTGATAAATGGTATTGGAGTGATAGATGATATCGATTGTATTGAATCATCTGAATCAAATTGATTGAATGGATGGATGGTTTGATTGTATCGATCGTTTGGATCGATTGATTGATTGAGAATTGAATTGTACTAACTTGCAGGAAGGAACTAAGTTGAGGTAAATCTTCTGACTTGTGTGGTTAGGCCTCTAGGCATATTTCTTCTTAGTCGGAGTTTAGGGGGTGAACTTGCTAAGACATTATCTCACCCCGTCGTGGGTTCCAACATTTTCAGGTCCTTAGATGGTGGTTCCTCCGGAACGGTTTGGTCGGCCGAAGAGTATTACAAAGCAAGTCATCGATGTCCCTACTCCTGGGGGCCAAGGAGCCTGGATTTATGAACTTGTGAGGACCACCGTCTGGGTCAATGCAAGTCTACCTCAGAAGGTACCCCATCAATTCAAAGCATGGTATCATAGCAGGTTCAATGGACCTAGGGAGGGTCCTCTTCAGGATTTTGAGGTCCTTGTGTCGGTGTCAGAAGTCGCTTATGGTGAGGGTATAGCTGACCCTCTTGATGATGCAGTGGTGAACCCAAGTCAAGTCCCCAGGAGGCTCCGAGGTCTTCAGATGAGGATTTGAATGTTTAAAGGACCTGTAGCCCTTCTACTTTTGTGGACTTGTAAATATAGACTAGTATTGTAAATGACCTAGTATGTTGTATATAAAGGTGTGTTATGGTTTTCAAAAACTGTGGTCCTACTTTTTATCCCAATTGAATTTTGTCTGGGGATTATTTATTCGCTTCCGCATGCGTATTAAAATGAATGGGTCGGCAACATGTCCTGGAAAATCGCAAATTTTTATCGACCACTGAGGGATGGGTGCGGGCTTGAGGTTCGGAGCGTGACATTGGCCATGTCGTGCTTATCTTCTATTGCCCCCACATGACCTGCGCGATTTCTACTAAAACAAGCTTGATTGATATGACAACGTGACCCCGATTTCAATCTTCTCAACTTTATTTTTGTCTTCGAATTCTTTTCGCCATTTGATAGTGGCGTTGGTAAAGTAATTGAGGCGGTGAGCCTCGCAAAATGCGAGATTCCAACTAAGATAAAAATATAATTCCTCGCAAATGATATAGAAACTCGTGGCATTTGCGTGAAGATTTCTATCTTAGTAGAGCCAATGGAGTGGGTTGCTATTTGAGTAGTGGAAGTAAACTCCAGTCTAATAAAGATTTTTTTATTATTACATACACTGATAATAAGCTCTGGTATTTTCTTTTTCTTTTTTGCCATGATGATAAGTTCCATTGATCTTACGCTACATTTCGAAATCTTTGTGGTAGCGCGTTGACTAATGAATAGCTACACCATCGTTTCCAATTTGTACACTCTAGAACATCGTATGTACCCGAGGAAATTATGAAGTTCTAATCATGGCACTTGAAGTGTGAAATGATGACTTGGGTGGCGCAGGGAACATGGCGATTTATTGAAAAATGATTGCTTAAGGAGTGGATTACAGGTCACTGAGATGGTGTCCAAGTACACTAGGAAACTTCCGTAGGGTAGGGATTTTCTCGGTTGAGAAGGGACACCGTGGGAGCAGCATCAGTTTAGGGAAAGTGTCTACATTCATCAGACGTATTCATTCGGTTTCGTTCTTCCTGTGTTGTTTAGAAGTAGATCTCCAACGAGAGAGATAATTTAATATGTAAAGCAAGACGTTCCTGTCCTCCTAAATTGATAGTTATGTGTCAAAGTCAGGATTGGGAGAGAAAAAGAGAATATATGCAATACGTGATGTCGGGCAATCGGGAGTGGAGAGGCCGTGATGACCGATCTCTAAGGGCTTATTTGTTAAAAACAATTTCTGTTCCCGGAACAAAAATTTCTATTCTTTGTTCTAGGAAATGAAAAAGGAATATAAACGTGTTTAGTAAAACTTTTGTTCTCAGAAACAAAAAAAAATCTATTTTTTTGTTCCCGGGAATAGATTTGGAATAGAAACAAAAAGTAGAAAAAAATAGCTTCTAATTTCCGGGAACAATTTCTAGAATTAATTTCAATTTCTAGAATTAATTTTTCTCTCTTCTTTTTTCTTCTCTTTTCTTCTTCTTCTTCTTCCTTTTGGCCGGTCGCCGGCCTTGGTCATGGCCAACGCTAGCAACCGGCCAGACGAGGGCCAACAAGTCGCCAACCCCCGGAGACACCGAGCCATGGCAAAGCTTGTCGGCCCGAGCCTCGCCGTGGTTGGGTGAGGCCGCGCAAGGCTCGGCCTCCTTAGCCAACGTGAGGCTAGGCCTCACCAAGCCAAGCGAAGCCAACCTTGTGGCTCGTCTGGCCACCAACAAGGCTCGGCCTCTCCTAGATCTGGTGAGGCTAAGGCTCGCCAGACATTGCCCAGCCAATCGCCGGCTATGGTGGTGGCTAGCGACCGACCAAAAGAGAAAAAAAAAAGGAAAAAATAATAAAAAAATAAAAAATAAAAAAAAATCTAAGAATTTCTATCTGAGAATAGAATTTTAGGAAATTACCAAACACATTCTTTTACTCTAAATTTTTCTCGAGAACAGAAACAGAAAAAATAATTTCTCAGCAAAATTGTTTCTCAGAACAAAGGCGTTACCAAATGCCCTAAGAACCATCCTCTCAAGGGGCAAATATATTTGTTTTCATTTTTGAAAGGCAAAAGAAAAAACCCTTTGTTTTGCGCCAAAATTTGAAGTTCTATACATTGAATTTTGAATTTAGTGGTCCCTGTTGAAGCATCAATCATGCGTATCATACAATTTTCGTTTGCTTTCGTCTTTGATGTTAGGTCATGCAATTATCAGAGTCAGTTGGTATCGGTCCCTTTATGGCCTTTCTTTCTCGGATTACTTTCCTTTAGGACTCCACAATTCGTTCATGCACCAATATTCATACCGAAAATTCGCATATCAGGAACAGTTAGTATCCGAGCATTTTAGTCGGAAATTACCACCCAATCGCCATAAAAACGTATTACTTTTTGCGACCGTTCAAAAAATTCATCGGATACTACAAGTGGGCAACGACGTTCATGTCGTTAATCAACAATGCTCTCCATGTTTTTGGCATGTTTTGTTGAAAAATGTCCCGAGGGGGTTCATCCCTTGCTGTAGAAGATCCACTAGCTGTCTTGGGGTCCACTTCCTTGTTTTTTCGTAAAGATAGTTGACCACGAGACTCATACCGGACATATTTTAAATGGGCTTTTCCTCAGTCTTTGATCTCGATCCGAATTCCCTTGCTTTTACGCCAAGACTGAGAATAACTAAAAAAAGAATTTTGCGAAAAAAGAGAAAAAAGACACCAAAAATCCCAAACTTTACCCAATGTGACAAATTTACCTAAGACTTTTTTTTTTGTAACACAAAGAACTCTAAATTTTGTCAATTGTGATACATTTGCCCCAACTTTATGTCGGAAGTGTATTTTCATCTTTAATTATTTTTTCCTTTTTTCTTCTTCTCTCTTCCCTCCACAAGCTAGACTCAAACGAGGGTTGCCCTCGCCGGCATCAAGTGAGGACAACCCTCACTAGATTCGGCGAGGGCAACCCTCCCCGACGCATACAAGAGCACCCCTAGCCTAGGTTGGATTTGGCAAGGAATGCCTCGTTGGCATCGACAAGGGCTGCCCTTGCCTACATCGGGCAAGGTTTGCCCTTGCCAGATCTGGCGAGGGCTATCCTCGCGTGACCCAAGGGAGGGCTGCCCTCGCTCGCCTAGGTGAGGGCGACTATCGCCCAATGCTGGCAAGGGCAGCCATCGCCTGAGTCCAACTTCTCTCCACCAAGGCCGGCAAAGGGAAGAGAGACGAAGAAAAAATAAAATAAAAAACAAAAAAAGTAAAGTAAAAAGTAAAACACGAAAATGCCCTATAATTTGGGGTAAATGTGTCGCGTAGGTATAAATTTGAAATTTTTTTCTATTACGAAAAAATATTTGAAATAAATGCATCACAATTGGCAAAGTTTAGGGTTTTTATATCACAAAAAAATTGAGGTAAATTTTTCATATTGAGTAAAATTTGGGATTTTTGGTGACTTTTTTTCCAACAAAAAAATTACTCAATCGGTCTTAAACCTAATCAATCTTAAACCTATTACACCAGTGGCAATTCAGTCTACAATCTTCATAATTTTGCCAACTTACTATTAAACATCTGTGCAAAATTTCAATGTAGTCCTTTTGATAAACTTTCATTAAAACTCGTTGACATAGCAATCCAATCATCGCCGACCATTCCACATGACACATCACCATATTAATGATCTCTAGTAAAAATTGTCTAAAAGAACTACATTGAAATTTCAAGCAAAAATTTAAAATTAAATTAACAAAATTAAAAAGTTTAAAATTGAATTAACATCTAAATAATAAATTTATAACTGATTAGATAATTTCACTTATACTTCTTCCATACTCTTTTTTCGCATGGTAACTGAGACAGGTTGATCTTAGGTTATATCCTACTTTATAGACCTCACGGAAAACTAGGTAGAAGTAGCCATGAGTCCATGACTTTAAGCCATCATTTCATATTGGAAAAGGAACATACAAAATGCCCAAATTGGATTTTTCATTCCTATCTTTTGCATTTTGCATTATCTTCTTCTTTTGAAGAAATCAATTTTCTCATTTTCTTTCTGAAATTTTTATATACAGGAAGATGCTAATTTTTGTGCTTTATTTTTACTTCGATAATCTACACAATCTTTGTGGCAAAAAAAAAAAAAAAAAATTGTGCGCTTTGAAAGATGGTCATACCAGAGGAGTTTCTTAAAAGGCGGTCACACATTTTGAGGAATGATCTGACTTCTAAAATGTTTGTTAACACGTCAAAAGTAAACCTATTAAAAAGCTATAAAGTTTCCTTCTTTGATTGCCGGAGCTGACTAAATAGAGAAAAAATTATCATGCATAAAGTGTTTACGCCGCATTATGGGCGACGCCATTAAGATAATTCGCGTGAAATCCGATGATCATTCATTCAACTCAAGGCACAACTTGCCTCTTTTCGACTAGAGCACCTAGAACATTAACTAGAATTCTGTACGAGTTATTCTCTTCTATTTTGCAATTGATAAACCATTAGAAGGAAAAAAAAAAAAACATTTTCCTCTTATGCTTTCTTTCTAAATTCAGTTTTCACTGCCGAATATCTCTTGACTTCCAGTGAATTTTTTTACCATGAATTGCGGGGGTAACGTGGGACTAGTGGACTTGGTGTCCACCAGGAAAAAGAAAGAATATATGGCTGCCATCGGGTAACTTTTCTGACGAGCGATCCTCCAAGAAAACGTTAATGCCTATGGGAACACGGAGAAAATGAGCACGAGCCTTTGAAAGACAAGTGCTGAATTTTTTTTTCTATGATTTAACTGTTATCTATACACAAAAGCCTAGTTCAAAATTCGTTTTCATGTGGGGCAGACTGGGAGCGTCTAGAGTCTACACAGAGATCACCGAAACATTGAAAGAATTCTCCTATAAGTAGCCCCCTTCGATGGAAGGTGAAGGTCACAAGAAGAAAGAGACAGAGTGCAACACAAGTCTCCTTCTTTGTTCTGGATCAAGTGATTTGATTGTTACAAGTTCATTGTTCTCTTGTTGAGAGAGAGAGAGAGATGGGAACATTTCTAGGGTTTGTGGTCACCATGACCCTGCTCTTTTGCATGGCTCAAGGCGAAGTCCTCTACTATGATTTCGTGGTGAGTAGGAACATCCCCTTCTTGAGCACTTTAGGTTTGTCCTTTTTTGGGCCATATAGAACATTTAGTGACTGCCGGCACATTCATTACAAGTTTTAGACTCTTTAGAAGTATTGCAGCTGACCCAGACCTCTTGATTTATAGATATTGTTATACATGGATATTTGATACAAGAATCTCCTTCACATCTAAATCTTCAGCTAGCTAAATCTCGGACTATGCTTGAGGCCGAGCATTACAGCCTTCATCAAATGCAAATCTACATGCCTTTTTCTGAAAATTTGAGCTTCTTGATACTTTAGTAGTAATTCCGCAAAATCTACAGTTGTATGATTTGTTTACTTATTTCTTTGAGTGGTGGTTACCCACCCCATTTGAAGTCTTTATGCAAGAAGAAAGTGCAGATGCAGGCCTTTGAATAATTCAATGTCATTTGTAGACAATGACGCACCAAAGCGGTTCAGCATCAATTTAATAAGAGATTATTTGAGACGTTTAACGGTCCAAATTTTATGGGATGATATTTTATTTGTTGCAGGTGAAGGAGACACCTGTTGAGATGTTATGTGAGACGAATCGCACTGTCTTGACTGTGAATGGTCTGTTTCCTGGGCCAGAGATCCGTGCTCACAAAGGCGACACCATCTACGTTAATGTCACCAACACAGGACCTTATGGAGTCACTATTCATTGGTAAAAATAAAACCACCCCACATCCATCCTCTAACCCCCTTCTCTCCCTCCCTCCTAATATTATACACACATGCAGGCACGGAGTGAGACAAATAAGATATCCCTGGTCCGATGGCCCAGAGTACGTCACGCAGTGTCCAATCCCTACAAACTCAAGTTTCCTTCAAAAAATCATACTCACTGAAGAAGAGGGCACGCTATGGTGGCACGCTCATAGCGATTGGACACGTGCCACAATACATGGCCCTATAATCATTTTGCCTGTCAACGGCACCAACTATCCTTACAAGTTTGACGAACAAGACACAATCGTGATCTATATGCTACTTTCAACTAACTTAAATGTCAAAAATAATTTTTCACTCCTACTTGCACAAATAACAGTTAGTATTGTTTTTCTTAACAAAACTATACTTTGGCATGTAGCTGAATGGTATGCAAGAGATACGAAGAACATCATTGATGAGGCTCTCGCTACGGGAGGTGATCCAGACTTGTCTGTGGCCTATACCATCAATGGTCAACCAGGAGACAGTTATTCATGCTCAAATGGTACCAATTCTATTAATTACGTGAGCCTGATATATGCTATTAATATTAAAAAGAAAAGATCTTATTCATAGGTAATGAAATAAAACCTTACCACTCTATATTAAATGAAATGAGATCTATGCAAAATGATGATGCCTTAAAATTAATTAATGACGATTGTCATATAGGATGAGTAATTTCAGGATTTCCGTCATATACTATTTAATATGGTATTTTTTTTCTTTCACAGATTCAACGTACAATTTAACAGTTGTGCAAGGAAAAACATATCTCCTCCGCATCATCCATTCCGGGTTGAACGAAGAGATGTTTTTCGGCATAGCCGAGCACAATATTACCGTGGTCGGAATGGATGGAGCTTATTTAAAGCCTTTTAATACTGAGTACCTCATGATAACTCCCGGTCAAACGATGGATGTTTTGGTCACTGCAACTCAAACCCTCGGTCGCTATTATATGGTTTTTAGTCCGTTTGTCGACACCACTGCCCCGTCCAATCAAAACGTCACTAGGGGGATATTCCAATACACCGGCACTTATAACCAATCAGAGACTCCGGTATTACCCAAGCTTCCAGTTTTACCAATAAGAGTGACGCTGGAAACTTCACCATTCAGTTGAGGAGTCTGAACAGCGTAGAACATCCGTCCACAGTTCCGACCAACATCACTAGGAACATTACGATCACGGTATCCGTGAATCAGCAGCCATGTCCTACTAATCAAACATGCAACGGTCCAGATGGCTCTATGCATTCGGCAAGCTTGAACAACATAAGTTTTTCGGCTCCCTCAATCAGCATTCTCCAAGCATACTACAAGTAAGTAAATCATTAGACCTACAAAAGTTGATCCTATTTGTTCAGATTGAATATCTTTCTCCAGTCAATAGAGTTCATTCGGGCCGAAACATTCTTCAAATCGAAGCAATTTAACTAGTTAAAACCTTCATCATCTTAAAGCGAAGGCATAACTCAACATCTAAATGTTCTATAACATTATGTTTGTGTGGTGCATGCAGCAATCTCCAAGGAGTCTACAACAAAACTTTTCCGGATACACCACCTTTCGTGTTCGACTACACCGGGAACGTATCGGCCTTAGGGGAAGCTGCCAATGTGAGTACCGAAGTGTTGATGATTAACCATAATGAGGAGGTCGAAATAAGATTCCAAGGGACCAATCTCGGAGCGGCGGAGAATCACCCCATGCATTTGCACGGCTATAGCTTTTATGTCGTCGGGATGGGCGATGGAAATTTCAGCGACTCTTATATATCGCAGTATAATACAGTCAATCCTCCTTACGTTAACACCGTCGGACTCCCAAAAAATGGGTGGACAGCGATCAGATTCAAAGCTGATAATCCAGGTACTATGATTATATCGGCAAAAACACATAAAAACATATAGCTTGCACAGATTTAAACTTGTATGTGAATGCATGATTGACAGATTATTCTTTTACGGGTGCTTGTAGGGGTGTGGTTCATGCACTGTCACTTAGAACGCCACGCAAGCTGGGGAATGGACACAGTCCTCGTCGTCAAAGATGGGCCGAACGACGATCAGAAGCTGCTTCCGCCGCCCAACGACGTGCCTCCTTGCTCGTAATCAGGATGTTGTTTGCTTCGAGTCCTTAGGACAAAGGCTATTGATATCACACTGGGAATAAATCATCTGAATGTTGTGTCGAACTTTGCAATTCGGCATCATTCTAATAAGTTTCGATTGTAACGTTGGCAAGTAAAAAGTTTTTGTTCGGTCCCACGAGTGACTTGAAATGTATTTTTATGTTGCCGACAATGAATCCATAAAGTCGATTGATAGGGGTGAAGTTTTCAAAGATATTGACTAAAAGGGTAATTTACTATAAGTTTGTCAAACAAAGTCCGCATAGTGAAATATATTCGATGTGTAAAATAATATATGTATGGAACAATGTCAGCCAAAAATGCGTGCCAACTTGCGATGTTGACATGAAAGGGTCGGTGCAAGTAGAACCATCAATGGCTAGATCTATTATTATCCATTGAGAAAATATTATGTAGTCCCGCCCTAACACATCATCGTAGGCTCGAGCAACTCAATGGTTGATACATGTTTGTCGCGTGTCCAAGTTGGGCCTGGCTTTTTAGTATTTTGTCTCTCTATTTTGCACCTTGCATTTCACTTCTTCCTTTCATTCTCTTTTCTTCCTTTCTTCTTATCGGGGTTTGCTCGTTCTCGTTCTGAATTGGTGAGCAAAATCTTATTCTACTCGAGGGGTTTTAGATGGTTGTGGAATTAAAAGGCGGATTTTGATTCCTTTCTTCATTGGATAGTGATTTCCTCCTCAGCAACACCTCCGACTTGACGTAGTACAGGGTCTCCACCACGCCCTAGCCTCGCCAACAAGCTGATCGCTGACCCGAAGTCAGGGAGCTTTGGTTTGTTGCGCAAGTCGACCAGGACGTTGTCGTGATTCATGTCACGATGGACGACCCGAAGGTGATGGCAGACGGTGGAGAGGAGCTATATGACGAAATGGTAGGCCTCGGGCTGGGAAAGAGGGTGTTGGGAGATGAATAGAGGTGGAAAATGGATGGGTTGGGTTAGGTTGGGTTGGATTTGGGTGCGTCATAAATGGGTTCAATCGAAATTCACTCATTTAACTTACATTAGCTCATTTATTTACTAAATAATATAGATAGCTCATACCTAATCTAATCTTAGGGGTGTCGACGGTTGGGTTCGGTTCGGTTTTTTTGAAAAACGGAACCGAACCAAACCGTTAGAAAAATCTTCCGAACCGAACTGAATGAGACCCGAACCGAATACGAACCGAACCAAAATTTCGGTTCAGTTCGGTTTTTCGGTTTCTGATTTTTGGTTTTTTTCTTTTTTTCGTTTTTTCAAGAATCATCATCGACTCGACCCACCACTCCAGAGAAGCAAGAATCTCCAGATTTCTTTTCGTTTTGCCCTGCTGGGATCCGAAAGATGAGTGTTCTTGGGTACCCAGATGCGTTCAACGCACCAGAGCTTCAGGTATGGAACAACGCCACCTTCAACAACGGCGAGTCCGAAGACTCCGCCACCGCTGCCGCTGCCGTCCAGGCGTCTTGGTCGTCCATCAACCCCGTCTTCGTGAAGCTTTCTGACTCACTCGAGTCCGACGACTTCAGCAAGAAAAACCGAAGCCCCGAGTGCACCAATTCCCAGATTTCCCTCAAATCCTCCGTTCCTTCCAAGATCCAATGGAAGCAGGGCATGCTGGAGCCCCTGTCGGCCAAAGCCGGAGATCGAGAAGGCAATGGCAGGACTATAGATGCGGAGATTAAGGAGGTAGAGAAGGAGATCACGCGCCTGTCGTCGAGGCTCCAGGCGCTTCGCCTCAAGAAGACCAAAGCCGGGGACAAGAAGAAGCCCCGCGGGAGAGTCGTCTCGGCCAAGTTCAAGGAGCCGAAGCAAGTGGTGGGGATCGGAAGAGATCCGGATGCCGCGAAGAGGATCGAGAAGACTCCGCTGTCGAGTGCGAAGCCGAAATTGAACTGGAGAGGGATCAGTCTGGGGCCGGCGGAGATCGCTTCGAGGGCCGGCAAATCGCGTCCCTCGATCAAGGGAGAGATCACTCCCGGTCTGTTGATACAAAACCGGAGGAAATCGTGCTTCTAGAAGCTGGAGGAGATCAACGAATTGAAAGTCACGAAAGAGAGGATGACAGATTTTATCGGTTTGTGGCTCTGTTCAGTTCGGTTAACTGATAAAAACCGAACCAATAAAAAAATATCAGTTTTTAATGAGAACCAAACCAAAAACCGAACAGAACCGAACCCAAAAAAAAAAAAAAAAAAAAATTTTTTGGTTCGGTTTGGTTGATTGGTTCCTCAAACCCCTATAATCTAGACCCAAACCCAAATCTACCTACATAATTCACCCAAAAAGCAGGTGAAAAGGCCTAAGACATCTCTAAAAATAAATAAACCAAAAAATAAAAATAGAAAGAAAAAAATGCAAGACAGCTATTGATTTTTCTTTCGAAATCACGGGTCACTCATCATCTCGTCGACGGTGATCCGGGTCTTCCGGTTCTTGTCCCGGAGGCATGAAAGGAACCGTCAGAGATCCGGAGATGTCCACCTTGGGCACCGGAACTCGCCTCTTTAGATCTTGCAATACATTACCATGAAGTTGCGGTCGCTGTAGAAGAGGTAGCCAACGTTGAGGACAAAGAGGATGACGCTGCATGACTAGACGTTGACCTCAGCACCGTCGTGAGCCCGCTCGGCGAAGGTCTCCGGCGCGACGTAGATCAGCGCCCCGTAGAGGGTGGAGAGGAGGCTGTCGGCATGGAGCTCGAAATCGGACGCAAAAGAAGGGCCTCTTGTGTTTGGGCCATTTTCTTTTGTAATGGGCCATATGGCCTTCTATTCCTAAATTGTTTAGCAAAAAATTGGGCCAGGGTCAAATTCGAGGTGACTTATATATTACCAATTTCAACAACTTTGAGTTAATATATATGTTTAAGACTCATTTTAACAGGTCTAGCGATGATGCCGTAGGGTCACAAAGCTTGAAGACAAGGGAGAGAGACCCAAATTTTGAAATATTAAAAAGAGAAAGTGAATTTTTGAATATGTTCAATAGGCGCCATGTGTCGATCACTAAGTGAACCAACACTACGTTACCGTGGTAGGACTGCCTAATTTGTATTAATTATCCATTTAATTACCCATTTGGCCAACCGAGGATGATGTGGTATCGAGAAGGAAAAGATTCTGCTTCTAATTATTGGAAAATTTCCAAAATGCCCCTAGAGTGGGACCTTTTTCGCAAAATAAGGTTCGCTATAGTTGGTACCGATTCATAAATCTTGATAACGTTACTTTCGCTAATGTAGCCCAAAGATGCATGCGGCCCATCTATAATAAGTCCGGTCCAAACCAATTAACATACTGTATTTCCGACTAACGACATGGTCAAAAAATAAACATTTGGAGGGGAAACGGAGGAGCTGGTTCTGAGGTTTAAATTATAGGGTGACCAAGGTGGGGAAAAAGTATTTATGCTCTTGTTTTATAAGAGGGTGGCAGAAAATATTTTGCGAATTGGAGTGGGAGTGGTAGAGTAGTTATGGAAATAGAACCCTTATCCCATCATTAGTTCATATGTACAAAATTCATGTTTTAGAGATGTCGGGGACCTTTGTCTCAACTATATTGCCACTTCAATGATTTCCAACAAAAATTAACTGAAATATTTATATTGAATTTCCGTGCAATGATTTAGGACAAAATTGATAAAATTGAAAAGTTCGAGACCGAATTGATATATATATATATAATAGGTTTAAGACTCATTAAATAATTTTTTCCTTGGTCTCTAACAACCTTTGGCTAATCCGCATGGACAAGTTCACTATGCTAAATAGCGTTAGTGATATTTGTCTGGACATTGGCAATTTAATATGTCGGAAATATGGAGAATAATAAATTTCAAACAACCTAAGGTCCCTATTTTATTATAGGACATGCGTTGCATTAAAAAAGTTAGGTAGCCACTCTACTATTTCTGGAAGCGCATATATTCCGAGGGATTCCTCTCTCTCTCTCTCTCTTTTTTATAAACTCAATGCAGTCCAAAATAAATGGGTGTATTCACTTTGCATAGTACTGCAGCTTATATTTTAGATATACATTAGCATCAACTAATATCTAATCACTAGAATTAGTGTTCAATTTTCATGAATTGCAGACATTCGAGACGCTTAGATGTGACAAAAATAGTGTGGATATCATTGATTATTAGAGTAATGATAAAATGATAGTAGACAAATCCTTATAATTGGTAAATCGGTTGCTGTTTGTTAAGTAGGTTATATTACGTGACACTATCTTGAACCCTTTTCAAAGGTTTTTTTTAACAAAGGTCCATATAATTTCTCTAAACATTTAGTAGAAGAAGGGTCGGAAATCTCAATAGCCATCTTAAGTTGTAAATACCAGTAAAAAAAAAAAAAAAATACTATAGTTCTTATTAATTGCGAGAGATGATTTGAATAAGTAATTATTTAATGAATATTAAAAGTCAAGTTCACTAATCCCCTCAATGATTTTGTTTTCAGTGGGAGTCCACTTAACGATTGGTGGATGTTGATGTATATTTGCTAAGATTAGTGAAACAAACTAAGATTAAGCATGGGATTATATGGTCTCATGAGTAATCTATGGGCCAAAGCCCACAAAAGCTAGAGTGAAACCTCGACTAGAGGCCATTTGAGATTGATCGCCACTGTCGACCATGGATCTAGGTATTCAACCTTGATCCCCCCCGGGGCGCGCACGAGATGGTGGCAAGCGGTGGTCAAATGGTACTATGATGACTTGGGCAACAATGTGATGGTGGTGGCCATGGGAAGATAGCCGGTGGATCGATGTTTGCGACCGAGAGAGAGATATGACAACCGGCGCAAACACGTGCAGGTTAGAGTTTTGAATTAGGCTTCTGTGTATAGATAACAGTTATTCATGCGAGAAAACCCCAATAGTAGCATCATCTCTATTATTGTACAACATTGTTTCGGATTTACATTTTACTAACAATATGTCCGAATTGAGTTGTTTTTGAGAATCGTAGATATTTCAATTGATATTACTCTCCCTCGATTGAAACATGATAGTATATTTTTCCTACCCTTCCCCTTTCTCCAATCCTTCCAAATTTTTATCCGTCCACACAATGTAGGGTATGGATATGCCACCAAAACTAGCATTGTTGGCTTGTTTGGCTTGTTTAACGATAAATGATCAGTTCATCATATCATGCATGTTTCAGAAAGGAATGTTGCGTTTCATATGCTAGCAGTAAATTCTCAACTTAATTGAGCCATCAATGGAAGGCAATTCTTACTATAGAATACTTGTTCCATTTGTCAATAACTCACAATGTTGCAGGAATGAAACTAGATAGACTTTTCTAATCGCACGTGCAAGCGATTAATCATATCGTATTTACATCTTAACCCTAAGGCAGTCGAGCTATAAAAAGGAAACAGGCAGCTGTTGACACCAAATTTAGATTCAATTTTTAGAAAATAAAAGATTAAAGGGAAATTTTGAAAAGAAATTTTTGAATTTAAAATAGTTCAACAGCCGGATTTTGGAGCCATTTCTTTGTTGGAGAAGTTGAGCAAAAATCTCCACCGGCGAGAGGTTGAGCAAAAATCTCCACCGGCGAAACAAACTTGGATTTTTGCTTTATAAATAGAGGGGTTCTTCTTCACCTTTCGGGGGGGAAAAAAGTTCGAAAAAATCAGAGCAAAAATTCTGTCGTTTAAGGGGTCTTCTCTTTCGTCGAAGGAAAAAGCGAGGAGTCTCTCTTGGTAAAAAGAAAGTAAAAAGTGTTCTGAGAGGGAAAAAGTGAGAGGGCAGTAAATGGGGGTTGCAGAGAGAGGAGTCAGAGAGAAAGTGACGTGAGAGAGAGCAGGGAGATAATCAAAAAAAGAAAAGAGAAAAGGGGACTGTTCATCGTCTCCTTCGTGGAAGCCATCCGACACCCTCTCTATTCGCTGCTGTCTAGCCCTCGCCGGAGATCCGAAGCCCTCCGCTCCCTGACGAACCGCCTCACCGCGCACGCCGACGCCGCCTGGAGCTCGAAGCCACTCCCGTCCGACGCCTGCAGCAGCTCCCTCCGCTTCGCCTGCAACCCGCCGGTTCGCGATTCAGCCGGCCATCGCCGCACCTCCGCGCACCAGCACCCGCAAGCCTCGCCGCGCCACCATCTCTGCACCGCCCGTCGCCGCTCGTCTCTCTCCGTCCGAGCACCAGCAGCACCGCCGCTCTTGTTCCGTCCGCAACCACCCGGTGCCTGACGCCCGACGATTGAGCCCTTGCAACTCGCGGCCTAGCCAATTCCGAACAGACCCGCCGCCTCCGCCGCTGCTCCAGCATCACTTAACACCGGCGGACCTCCATCGCAGCAGCCCGCTCCCCGCGACACTACTCCGAGCACCATCACGCCTCCGCCACCCTTGCTTCGCCGGACTTGCCATTGACGCGCAGCAGCACAGCCACTAACGCTCACGCTCCTTACTCGCCATTCCTGACCTCGCCGACGCCGTGCTTCCCGCATCGCCTCTGCCCGCGAACCACTTCCTCATTGACGTTGGTTTACCCTCTTTAGGTAGTTTTTTTTATTTACTTTTACCTTTTTGTAGTTTAGTTTATTTTACTGTCTTTATTTTTATGTTTATTTGATAGCATTCTTTTAGTTTAATTGTTTGAATTGTAGTATTGTATGTTAATTATTTGCATTGTTTAGACATTATCCTTAAGGCTTTATCCTAGATTTTTGTAATAATTAGTTTGATCCAGAGACATCGGATCATTCTTTTAATTACATTAATTTTGGGTTTCTTGGTGAAATTTTAATTGTTAAATAATAATAATTATTTAATTTGGTCCGTAAGACTTCGGACTAGATTATTTGATTATTTTGAGTTGTTGTGATGTTAGGGTTAAAATAATTGTTAATTTAACCTGTGAGACAACAGGTTATTTTTTCAATTATTTTGATCCTTTATTTAGCGATTATATTAATTGTTAGAATTAACCCTAATTTAACAATTATTCTAAAAAAAATCAGAAAATCAAAATATCCAAAAAAAAAATTTGCATGAGCATATAGGACATTAAGGTTTAACATAATAGATACGTAGGTTTAATTAATCAAATTTTTAGGATTATATTTCTAGGATTGCAATTTTTTTGATAATATCTTAGGACTGCATTTCTAGATATTTTAAAAGAAATAAGTTAGGATTAGACTTAAATAACCTTCTTAGAGTTTTAAATATAATTGGCACATTTTCATCATCTTTTTTTTTTTAAAAAAATAATAATAAATAGACTTCTAAGACAAGTATAGGGTTTAAGTCAAATTAATCCCAAAAATGGATTAGAAGATTATTTTTAGATAGATTAATTAGGGTTTTCATAAATTCTGAATTTCAATAAAAAAAAATGCAAAAATACTATATGCATGTTAACTAGTTTGCATAATATAATCATTTAATCAGAATTTGTTAATTAGTAAAATTAGGTCATGAGGTACATGTTAATTAGTTTGCATAATAGGCCCATTTAACTAGAATTTGCATATTAATAAAATTAAGTCATTTAGTTTTAAAATGCATTTTTAATAAAAGAATTCTAATTTTGAGAAAATCCAAAAATGTTGTTTGCTTGCTTTGTGTGATGCAATTTATTAATAATGGATGAGTACCGTGTGGTCACCACATTTGCATGATAGTAACTTAGGTTAAAAATAATCCAAACCGCTGCGAAAAATATTTTGAAAATTAAAAGAAATGGTACCGAAAGGGCATTAGAAAATTCTAGTGTAACCAGAAAGTAAACCCTGGGCCTCTCAGTCAGGTAGGAGTAAAATAAATCTCCCTTTATTTTACTTGGGTGTCTAATCGACCTACCATAAACCGATTAGTGGCGACTCCTAGTTAATAATCTTGCATATTTAAAAATTTGGATTTAAATCGCGAATTGGTATGGGCTTGGGAGAGCCCGAGCTAAGTTCAAAAGCTTAGTAGTCCATTAACCTAATTTTAGGTGGTGAACCCGAAAAAAATTAGGTCGCGACAGGCATGTAATCGTAGTCTTTTTAGATTCAATATGGCTAAACTAAGTTTTTTATGTAAGTCAAAACTTAAATATGTGAACTCATGCTAAACATGCTTTAGGGTTTTCAAAACACATGATGCAGGGTGAGATCATACGCACATAACGTGACATGTAGACTTTCTTGAGCAGCGAACAAGCTAATCATAATTGTATTAAACTACTGAGAAACCCCAAAACCAAATTTAGAACGAATCTACATGAAGATCTAATTCCCACCTAATAAAGGCGTCCGATCCGTTTTTTGCGCCCTTCACCTAATTCCAATAGCTGGGCCATCAATGGGAGATGAGTCATCAAATTATACTTTTTCAGACTCATTTTATGAATTATGGAGAGAATAGAACCAATTACAATGTAAGAATTGTGTTTGAACATGTATTTATTTTATGGTCTCGTGTTTTGGGTTCAATGATTTCTTGATATGTAAAGAGTTTTTGGTAATTTCCTGCATAGATTTCCTATATTCTTTTGGGAGTGCTCTCCCCAATAAGAGCAGTTACCATGTCTTCACAACTCACTACTACCATCACTTTAATCCTATATAAACGGCCTACATTTCCCAGATCAACTTGCACATATCAAACCTATCAAAATGGCGAGTTTCGACTCGAACATAGCGAGATATGATGTAGAAGCAGAAATCTCATAGCCGGTTGGATCACCTTTCCCTTCATCGCAGGTTGATTTCTCTCTGCGTTCGCATGCTTGCTAGATTTTTCATCGGCATTTCAACCTCATTCACAGAGTAATGCAGGTTGTTCATCCCGTAATAATACATGCCTTTGTAAAATTGGTTTTACTCCTGAAGCATTAATACTACATTGTACTAAAGAACAGATATATTCAACTAGAGTTTTCACACCAAGTTTGACAGATTTTACTGTCTGCCAACTTTTTAGTGGCAGACATACTTGAAATTGGGTGATTAATCTAACTATACGTCCCCGGTTTGGTCAGAAAACTCCTGAATTTTCCATTGATGACCGTCTTAGCTCGAAAGTTTGACACGACGTGTCGTTCAATTTGTACAGGGGCAATGGTGTTCATGGGGGTAGGTGGAACGGGGTGGATGGTGAACTTGATCGTATTTCTGATTGAAAAATTCAATGTGAACCGCATCGACGCGCCGCAGATTTTCAATGTCGTCAATGGTTGCACCGGTCTCCTTCCCGTTCTTGCTGCAATCATCGCCGACTCTTTCGTCGGCTGTTTTTGGGTCACCTCCATCTCTTCCTTTATTGCCTTGATGGTAATACACACACACTCTATAAGTCAGCTTTATCAAATCCCTAAAAACATTTGAGGAAAGGAAAGACATGTATGGGTTGTGAGATCCTTATTCATGATCATTTTTCTTTGCTAACATTGTAGGGAACACTTCTTTTATCCCTAACAACGACCCTAGCTCCATTGAGGCCCGACCCATGTGTGAACAAATCAAGCTCCTGCGCAACCCCATCAAATCTTCAAATTGGGGTCCTTTACGCGGCAATAGCTCTCGCGACTCTTGGTGCGTCGGGATTGAGGTTGACTGCCGTGACGTTAGGAGCGGACCAGTTCGAAACCCAGCAAGACCAATCCACTTTCTTCAACTGGATCTTCTGTGTCGAATTTGGGGCACTCATCATAGGAAGCACAGTGGTTGTGTACATTGAGGACAGTGTGAGCTGGGGCTTAGGGTTTTGGCTATGCGTTGCGGCGAATGTCATTGGCCTCGCTATTTTCCTGCTTGGAAGCCGCTTTTATCGCCGTGGCAAGCCCCAGGGGAGTCCCTTCTTGAGCTTAGCTCGCGTCTTCATTGCTAGTATTCGGAAAAGGAAGATCACGGTTACATCCAACAGTGATGATTACTACTATGGACTAGACAGAAACAGTGAGGCAAAGGTCGTGGTCGTACCGCCTCAAGAAAACTTGAGGTTAGTTATGAGAATGTAAGACGTGCACTTTCTGCACTGCACTGAAAAAGTTTACATTTTGTTAAACCGTTTGGCAGGTTCTTCAACCGAGCAGCCTTAAAAACGGAGGGAGACGTCAACTCCGATGGAACGATAGATCAAAAATGGAGGTTATGCACGGTTGGCGAAGTGGAAGATCTGAAAACGCTAGTTGGTGCATTACCATTATGGTCAACCTCCATATTCTTGGCCCTTCCAATGGCTGCCCAAAGCAGCATGACAATCCTCCAAGCTCTCGCGACAGACCGCCAATTAGGACCCCATTTCGAGATCCCAGCTGGGTCGGTCCTCGTCTTGACCACCGTCGCCGCGGCCCTCTCCCTCGCCATCATCGAACACTTCCTGTGCCCCATGTGGCAGAAGCTGATTGGCTCGGCCCCGTCTTTGATTCAAAGAATCGGAGTGGGCCACGTGTTGAACGTGCTAGGAATGGTTATATCTGCACTGGTTGAATCGCACAGGCTCCAATCAGCCCTCTCCAATAATCACTCCATGCCAGTACCAATGTCTGTCTTGTGGCTATTCCCTCAACTTGTAGTTGTTGGGGTTGGAGAGGCATTTCATCTCCCCGCACAAGTCACGTTCTATTACCAGATGTTTCCAAGAAAGTTTTCAAATAGCGCAACCACGATGGTCGCTGCATTAGTAGGGATCGCCTACTACTTGAGTGCCGGACTGGTTGATCTGGCCCGTCGTCACACGGGATGGTTGCCGGAGAACTTGAACGATGGGAGGCTGGACCTTGTGTACTGGACGCTAGCTGGGGTGGGGGCGGTGAATTTTGGATATTATTGTACAATTGCTAGGTTCTACAGAGAAGGGGACGGCACTGATAGCAAGAAATCTGCAAAAGCTAATGTGGCTCGCAATGAACAAGAGTGAGAGATTGAATTCAGCGTATTGCATACCAAAAAAAGAAAAATCAACATGTATCTGGTTAATTAGCGGGAGCTTTCGTGGTTTAGGTATAAATGCTCGAAAAATTATTCGAACATTGCGGGAGTTTCCTGCGCGAGTAACTCGAATTTCTTGTCTTCTCTATGAAGTATGGTATATCAGCCCACCAACCATAGTCGATTTAGTAGATACGAGGAGAGAAGAAGCAGATGCATAGAAAGAGGTCTTGATCAGCATTTTTTTTTTTTTTTTTTTTTTTTTTTTTTTTTGAGAAAGAGCAACCCACAAGATGATTGTGGACTGCAGAATTCCATTGTTCCCGCATTCATCCGTGCTGCTGGTAAATTCCAATTAACGTTGGTAGTTGTCAAAAATAATTTAGTAAAAAAAATGCATGGTTAATTTTTTTAAGCCAATTGGTGGGTCAACACTTTTACGAAATTATCGATAAATTGGAAATTAGCAATTTAGGTACTTATTTACCAACGCTTCAAATTAACTAATGAGTACATGAAATTAGCATCCCAATTTAGAATGTATTACCAATTTTTGTTAGACTTTAGTTGGGCCACCACTCTCATATTAATTAATTATAGATACTACTTTTTTTTTAATATGTCAACTTTTCTTATTGTTTGCAACTCACAGCAACACCTTAAATTTAATCATATTTAAAAAAAATTACCAATCTTAATTAGAGTCAATTGCCAACTTTTCCAGGATTAAATTATGGACTATATGTTGGTTACCAAATCTTATTTTAGTTACTTATCAAGTTTATTTTCTTCTAATTACGAAATTTCTTTTATCTTTTACCAACGTTTATTTGATTTTCTTAATTACACCTTGTTGCGACCTCCCCATAGCCCTATGTATGGGCACTGATGCTAATGGCTCGACTAAGTATACACTCAATCGAGCCTTTCCCAAACCCATTAATTCTTGACTTATAATCCGAGTTTTTAACCAACAAATCATTTTCATTTAAGAGTCACCAATGATTGACTTATAATAAGGCAATTAGAAACTCAAGTAAGATGTCGAAAGAAATATTTTACTCCTGTACAACAAAGAAATCAAGGTTAGGAACTTGATTATACAAATTAATTAACTAGTGTCCTTCTGTACCTAAACTTTTTTAAACATGAAGTAAAACATTTATGCGGCATTTTTATACCAATCACGAGTCCTAAGATTCAATTCCTAACCAGACTGAGGAAGTAGCAATCCATGCATCAAAACGGTGTAATTAGAATAAAGAAAATGTGCAAACAACGATTTTGGTGTTTACTTCCAAGGATATAAGCACAATTCTTTTTTTTTTTTTTTCTTTTTTGAGGGGAAAATTACTCAACTTTTTCTAAGCTTCTTCTGATTTTTGGAGAAAAATTTTAAAAAAAAATGGCATTTTCCTTTTTTATATTAAAAAAAAAAAAAAGAATAATAACATCCCCCTCATGTCATGCCACCGGAGTCCCTCTCCTTCTTTGGCTTCCTTTCGGACCTCGCCAAAGCCACGCTGTAGACTTTCCTCCTTGGTACTTCGCCGGAACAAAGCCGTCCTCCGACCAATGACACCTACAGTCAACACTACGGCAAGCGCCACCTCCAAACCTATACCTTCATCGCCGACCATGACCGGAGGAGAACACAGAGAAAAAAATAACGAGGATGGGCTGAGGCATTTTATCGAACATTCAGCGGGCGTTGATTGAGGGGATCCCGACGAGCAAACTTGGATCGATAACAACAGACAAAGGACTGTCATAACTCGGCTTCAGCAGGGGACGACTCATTCACGCCCAATATAAACATGAAGTTCAGCAAGTTTCGGCCACAAACGAAGAGTAAGGTCGCGCGTTTAACTCGGACATTTCATCGAGCAGTTAATACGCGCACACTGAGGAGCGAGAAATAGGGCATGGAAACAGGGGAGGTTCGGCTGAGGGTCCCTACCCGGCTCACGGCGTCGGACGGCGGACGAACCCGAAGATTGGGCTACGTCCACCTGCCTCGCACGCCTCCGAGCCAAGGTCCTCGGGAAGCCGACCCTGAGTTGACACGACCAACAAAAAAAATCGGAACACAACCTACCGTGGGTTTGGTTCGGGAAGTGGAGAAGGCTCGCTGGATTTTAAGCTTTTGTATTGACTTATAGTGGACACGACAACTTATGAAATTGATAAGCACAAGTTTAACTCAGAACAACTTGCTGAATTTGCTCTATATGTAGAGCTAAGTAGGCAACCTAGGTTTGCAGATATATGAAATGTCGATATTACACTCCAATGGCTTGGCATATAGATGTACTTGATTACTTGACGAGATGACAGTATGCAATAAACACACCACGTAGAAATGTATTTACATCATGTCGTAGGATAAGAGGCGTTCATGGCTATGCCGCAGAGGCCTGACCTTGCTCCGACATCGCACTGCATCCATATGTAACACCCTTCGCCCCATGCCTTGCCCCACGAGTTCTTCACCGGCCAAAATTTGGTGCCATCGTCGCTGGCCCCGTATTCGATGGCGGTAACACCGTGGTCCAAATTGGTCCCGCAAGCTCTGGTGAAGACGCTGCTGGAGCAGAACTAGAACTCGAATCCTCCGGCTTCAATGGCCACAGAAACTGCCTGATTGGCGACTGCCTTTAGCAATGCCTTCTCACTGTTGGTGTGAACATCTTCATAGCCCTTTAAGTTGTGGGGTGCGATGCCGATTCGACATCGCATTCACTGTCCGTGCCTGTGTAGGATAGTTCGTCTTGGTTGTGAGGCCATGCTTCTCGATGAACTGGAATGCGCTATCCATATAGCCACCTTCGCATCCTTCGTCCTGGCCACCAACTGTCGCAATCGACCGACTCTTGCTCGGAGAGAGAAATCAATTTTGCCATGGTTAATTGGTGAATTCCTTCCACAGCCACTGTGCTAAAGGCGGTCGCCAATCAGCTAGTTTCTGTGGCCATTGAAGCCGGAGGATTCGAGTTCTAGTTCTGCTCCAGCAGCGTCTTCACCAGAGCTAGCTGGACCAATTTGGACCACGGTGTTACTGCCGTCGGATAGAGGGCCACTGACGATGGCACCAAATCTTGCCCCACGAGTTTTTTACCAGCCAATTGTGCCATCGTCGCTCGCCCCCTTCGTGACGGGGTAACACTGGGGTCCAAATCTTGCCCCAAGAGTTCTTCCCCGTCCTTGTACACGCCGGTTTCGGGCTCGTGCACCTCGTACATGGGATTTTCTCGCTGGAGGGTGCAACCCACAGCTTGATGAGCTCAAGCTCCCGAAAGGGAGATCACTCTCAGCAGAATGCAGAAACCATGACTTCACCAATGCCAATGTTTACAATGAAGGGTTAGATATAGCCCTCAAAGTGCACATGGAGTGTTTAATAAGAAACAACGCGTGTTCTAGATTTAGGCAAAATCCTTGCTGACCCTAAAGCCTTGTCTTTATCACAAAAAATTCTCCTCACATCCAAATATTCTCTCGATTTGCTTCTACTATCCAAATATCGACCGCAGAAGGATATCACAACAAACGCCAACCCTTAGTTTCCTTTTCTGAACAAAGTTAAAGTGCTGAGAAACTTCTCAGGTCTTCCTGTTTGGACTTGTTTGGCAGTTTGCCCAGCATTCACAACGCGGAGAAAACAAATTGGGTAGCTTCTCCTCAGTCAAATCTACGGGCTTACGAGCTGGCGAGTAATTACCACTAACTTCAATCCAAACACGCACTCGCATTGTCCTAATAACATGCTTGTGTCATTTATTAGCAGCATTCACATTTGATGGATGTTCATGTAGTTGTTTGAAATTGCAATGATGCTTAATAAGTAAGGAGCCAAAGGACACCACATCAGATTCACGCACTTTGCCGTTTCGAAAATAGAAGCCTTGGCAGCTGTGATATCCATTCATGGTATCCTGGTCTTCGTTCCACGTTCTGAATTTGCCCTAGAATTAGCAAAGTTCATAAAGCCCCACTTGGCTCGTGGACAGTGCTTGAGAGAGAGAGAGAGTGATTATTAGTCACAGTTTGACGTCCAAGGAGAAAACACTAAGTAGAGTTGCAATCTATAATCATTTAACGGCTGAAATTGAATTTTTAACAATAAAGTTCAAGGTTAAACTAAGTGTATGCTTCAAGGTTAAACTAAGTATGTATGCCTCTGAAATACACAAACAAAGAAAGAGTATTTTCTTATTAATATTGACTAAGCATTTAAATTTAAAACAAATAAAAGGTTTTATTTGTTTTCCTGAAAAAAAAAAATTGGGAAAATTTTTTCTCATATTCGGAATTTGATTTTCTTAGAAACTTGAGTTAACTAAAAATATTTCCCTTGTAACAAAAAAACTTATGTTTAAATTCATGAAAACGAATTCCTCTTTGAAAAATTAAAAATCATGTTTCAAAATATGATTATGTATCGATGCTTGGACTTGGAAACTTTGCATTTGGTACGGAAAATCCTCGAGGACTAGCTATTTGTATCAATTTTTTAACGAAAAAAAAAAGGAATGACTGTTTCATCAAAAATAGACCTAGAATGAAAAAGTTATTCCTAGTGATGTGCCAATGGATAGCTAGAGCAAGAAGAAACTTGGGCTCGGGCTTTCTGGCGCACAAGCGTTGTTTCGCCTTTTGCTGTCTTCCCTATGGAAGAAGGGGGGGAAATTTTAAAATCCTCTTACAATAACAAGGTAGGGATAGACTATTCATTCTATGAACTTAGAATCATTCGACCAAAAAAGAACTTAGACTCAACATTTTCCGGCGAGTAAAAATGAATACTGGATAGGCCAAGCCGGGTTGGACCGGCATTGCCAAAGCCCACCCATGGCAAATGAAGTTGGGTGAGTTAGACTTTCTCATAAAGGGGTGTTGTCCAAGCTTACTCATTTATATTTCGGGCTTGGGCAGGCATGGGTGGATTGAGCCAGCCTTCCGCTCACTAATCATCTCGACCCATAAGTGACTTGTAATTTGTCAACGCTTGAAACTCTTTTCATGTTCAAACAAACAGGGACAAGCATGATATGGTGTTTCTAGGAAGTAGGCATTGGAATTTAATAGTTTGTTTTCATTGAGAATTTGAAAATCTTTTTGATAAAACCTGAACTTTTTAACCATACTAGTTGTTCTAGTTTGTAAAAATAAACGTGAAAAAGTACCTGTCAATTTTAAAGAATGAACATAGCAGTAATATGAACTTGGAAAAACCTCAAATAAAGATTTCATTCCTCTTTAATGTAGTCCTTTTCAACCGTGGATTCTAATGGCTCAAAGATTGAGCTACCCTAAGCCACTTGGATTCGAACCGTGTCTTTACTTTCTCTGAAGTTGTTCCTGATATTTCACGCTGTTAGCTAAATATTCTGCATCATTGCTCTTATTTTGCTTGGAGTTTCGACCGGCAAATCTCTTCCTGCAAAGGTTTGGCTCGGGCATTAAAAGTCACCATACTTGCATCAACTCGGTGGATTACATTCAACTAATGCTGCATCAAATCTGATAAAATCAAGTCATCGGATACTAATCTATGTCCCAATCAGTGCATCTCCTAGTGCATACAGACGCAGTTTGCCATTTGCAAAATCAAGACATGCCCAAGTTAGCTTTCGACAGTGATTTTATTCCATTTTGTGTCCTCCAAGTCAAGACTCGTTCAGTCATCAAATACCTTTAGTTTTCAACTTGGTACAAGGAATGTCATTCCGTTTTTTTTTTATGAATTTTGATACTATAAAAGGGACTTCGGACAGGGTCAAAAGACCCGGCCCGACTAAGCCGACCCCGACCCTATCTGTCTGGGTTGGATTTAAAACAAACGGGCCACCCTAAAGCCCACTCTGAAATAACTACATTGTGGCCTATGAAGAATTTTTTTTTTTTTAAAGAAAGCCCATCCTAGAGTAAGTGAAGCCCAAGTATCCCCAAAATAGCCTTTCAAGCTCAAGTGTCACAAATGGCCCTAAAATGATTAGGCCTAATCAAGCTCAACGCTCATTCCTTGGTCTCTCGCTCGGGGATGAACAGAGATGAGCAGCCCTGAAGCCGCTCGTCCCGACCACACCCGATCGCCATACCACAGTGCCGCTCCGTCGACCGACCGTCCATGTCAAACCACAAAACCAACTCGCCCTCCCCACTGGCGGTTAGGCACAAAAGTCATCGATCACCGGAGCACCTGCAAACGACCATCAACAGCTAAACTCTCTCAAGGCAACAAGCAAGGGAGCATTAACTGCGATGGCCAAGGGTTTACGCATGATAAAATTTATACTTCTTTATTTCTCTGCTTTAGGAATAAGTTTGGAATAGAAATCTATTTGGTAATGCAATTTGATTTTTTTATTTCTGTAATGCAGATTTCTATTCCAGAAATGGATTTGAAGAATAAATCAGAAGTTAAAATTTTTAACTTCTCAAAATTTCTGAAATAGAAATTGAGAAATCAATTTCCATGGTTAATTGGCGAATTCCTTCCACAGCCACTGTGCTAAAGGCGGTCGCCAATCAGCCAGTTTCTGTGGCCATTGAAGCCGGAGGATTTGAGTTCTAGTTCTGCTCCAGCAGCGTCTTCACCAGAGCTAGCTGGACCAATTTGGACCACGGTGTTACTGCCGTCGGATAGAGGGCCACTGACGATGGCACCAAATCTTGCCCCACGAGTTTTTTACCAGCCAAACTTTTGCGCCATCGTCGCTTGCCCCCTTCACGACGGGGTAACACTGGGGTCCAAATCTTGCCCCAGGAGTTCTTTCCCGTCCTTGTACACGCCCGTTTCAGGTTCGTGCACCTCGTACATGGGATTTTCTCGCTGGAGGGTGCAACCCACAGCTTGATGAGCTCAAGCTTCCGAAAGGGAGATCACTCTCAGCAGAATGCAGAAACCATGACTTCACCAATGCCAATGTTTACAATGAAGGGTTAGATATAGCCCTCAAAGTGCACATGGAGTGTTTAATGAGAAACAACGCGTGTTCTAGATTTGGGCAGAATCCTTGCTGACCCTAAAGCCTTGTCTTTATCACAAAGTTCTCCTCACATCCAAATGTTATCTCGATTTGCTTCTACTATCCAAATATTGACCGCAGAAGGATATCACAACAAAAGCCTGCCCTAACTTTCCCTTTCTGAACAAAGTTAAAGTGCTGAGAAACTTCTCAAGTCTTCCTGTTTGGACTTGTTTGGCAGTTTGCCAAATTGGGTAGCTTCTCCTCAGTCAAATCTACGTGCTTTCGAGATGGCAAGTAATTACCTCTAACTTCAATCCAAACACTCACTCACATTGTCCTAATAACATGCTTGTGTCATTTATTAGAAGCATTCACATTTGATGGATGTTCATGTAGTTGTTTGAAATTGCAACTATGCTTAATAAGTAAGGAGCCAAAGAACACCACATCAGCTTCACGCACTTTGCCGTTTCGAAAAATAGAAGCTTTGGTAGCTGTGATATCCATTCATGGTATCCTGGTCTTCCTTCCACGTTCAGAATTTACCCTAGAATTAGCAAAGTTCAAAAAGCCCCACTTGGGTCGTGCACAGAGGAGAGAGAGAGAGAGAGACTGGTTATTAGCACAGTATGACGTCCACCCTTTGTTCCTACCTCCTTCACGAGGAGACAGCGAAAGATCATTTAATCATGGCAAGTATTAAACATTACCACATGGTGCCACCATCACCATTCAATAATTAGGCACGGTGAAAAGAAAAATGAAATAACCACGATTACTTCCCCATTATTTGGAACCTTTTTCATTTTGTGTTCAATCGGTTTTAACAATTTGATTCTAACAATTACTAAAATTTTCCTCCTTATGATTTCATATTGAATATATACACTTGGTCGATGTTAGGTCTGACCAATAACCTATATGCATGCAAGTTTCTCCTTGATAACTTAAATCACACAGGTATGATATTAGTATAAACTTGTATTTCGCAGCTACAAAACGGTGTGTTGGTTGGCCATGAGGAGTCATATATATGTGTAGTTATCCACCCTCACGTTATGACCTTTTTTAAGTGAGGTGTTCTCTGGTATATATGTGCTAGGGGCTTTCCGGATACGCTGCTTAATGGATATCTTCTAAGGATGTGAAGGAATTGGCTTGCTTCTTTTAGATAAAATTGATAATTTTTCATTGGAAGTAAAGATGTCAAGATGATTTGGTTCAAAGATAGCTTTTGGGCTCGTCTGAAGAATTGTTTCTATAGTCGATTCTGTCATGCAACAGCAGGGATCTATCATGGCATCGGCGATTTTACCACGGAATCTACCACACTACCGTGGAAATGCCTACCATGCAACCGACATAATTGGGCTTGTTAATCTCCGGTTCCAACGTGAAAACTGAGGACTTATTCAGTCTCGACCTATTCCAACCTTTCAAAGTCAAGAACCGAGCCAATTCTTGTGTGAGCCAGGCCGATTCTGTTCTGGAGTGGCCTCAAACAGAATTAATCAGGCTGGTCTTCGACGATTCCAGTATCTACCACGAATCAATGCTGACCCTAAAACCTTATCTTTATCACAAAGTTGTCTTCTCACATCCAAATATTCTCTCGATTTGCTTCTACCATCCAATCATTGAGCACAAAAGGATATCACACCAAGCGCCTGCCCTTACTTTCCTTTTTCTGAACAAAGTTAAGTGCTGAGAAACTTCTCAAGTCTTTCTGTTTGAACTTGCTTGGAAGTTTGCCCAGCATACACAACGTGAAGAAAACAAATTGGGTAGCTTCTCCTAGGTCAGATCTACGTGCTTACAGATGGCGAGTAGTTACCAGTACCTTCAATCCAAACACGCACTTACATTGTCCTAATAACACTGCACGTTTCATTTATTAAAAGCTTTCACATTTGATGGATGTTCATGTAGTTGTTTGAAATTGCAATGATGCTTAATCAGTAAGGAGCCAAAGAACTGACTCTGAAGCATGACAGGCACCACCACATCAGGTTCACGCACTCTGCCTTTTCGAAAAATAGAAACCTTGGCAGCTGTGATATCCATTCATGGTATCATGGTCTTCTTTCCCGTTATGAATTTGCCCTATAATTGGCAAAGTTCATAAAGCCCCACTTGGCTCGTGGACAGTGCTTGAGAGAGAGAGAGAGAGAGAGAGAGAGTGATTATTAGTCACAGTTTGAAGTCCAAGGGGAAAACACTAAGTAGAGTTGCAATATATAATCATTTAACGGCTGAAATTGACTTTTTAACAATAAAGTTCAAGGTCCGACCAAAAAGAAAAAAAAAACAATAAAGTTCAAGGTTAAACTAAGTATGTATGCTTCAAGGGTAAACTAAGTATGTATGACTTTGAAAAGAGTATTTTCTTATTAATATTGACTAAGCATTTAAATTTAAAACGAATAAAAGGTTTTATTTGTTTCCCAGAAAATATTTTGCAGGAAAAATTTTTCTCATATTCTGGAATTTGATTTTCTTAGAAAAAAAATAAGTTAACTGAAAATATTTTCCTTGTAACAAAAAAACTTATGTTTAAATTCATGAAAACGACTTTCTCTTTGAAAAATCGAAAATCATTTTTCAAAATATGATTATGTATCATGGACCTGGAAACTTTGAATTTGGTACGGAAAATCCTCGTGAACTAGCTATTTGTATCAATTTTTGAACGAAAAAAAAAAAAGGAATGACTGCTTCATCAAAAATAGACCTAGAATGAAAAAGTAATTCCTAGTGACGTGCCAATGGATAGCTAGCCCAAGAAGAAACTTGGGCTCGGGCTTTCTAGCGCACAAGCGTTGTTTCACCTTTTGCCGTCTTCCCTACGGAAGAAGGGGGGAAAATTTTAAAATCCTCTTACAATAACAAGGTAGGGATAGACTATTCATTCTATGAACTTAGAATCATTCGACCGAAAAAGAACTTAGACTCAACATTTTCCGGTGAGTAAAAATGAATACCGGATAGGCCAAGCCGGGTTGGACCGGCATTGCCAAAGCCCACCCACGGCAAATAAAGTTGGGTGAGTTAGACTTTCTCATAAAGGGGTGTTGTCCAAGCTTACTCATTTACATTTTGGGCTTCGGCGGGCATGGGTGGATTGAGCCAGCCTTCTGCTCACTAACCATCTCGACCCGTGGGTGACTTGTAATTTAACTCTTTTCATGTTCAAACAAATGGGGACAAGTGTGATATGGTGTTTCTAGGAAGTAGGCATTGAAATTTAATAGTTTGGTTTCATTGAGAATTTAAAAATCTTTTTAATAAAACCTGAACTTTTTAACCCTAGTAGTTGGCCTAGTTTGTAAAAATAAATGTGAAAAAGTACCTGTCAATTTTAAAGAATGAACATAGCAATAATATGAACTTCAAAAACCTCAAATAAAGATTTCATTCCTCTTTAATGTAGTCCTTTTCAACCGTGGATTCTAATGGCTCAAAGATTGAGCTACCCTGAGCCACTTGGGTTCGAACCCTGTGTTTACTTTCTCTGAAGTTGTTCCTGATATTTCATGCTGTTTAGCTAGATATTCTGCATCATCGCTCTTATTTGGTTTGGAGTTTCAACCGGCAAATCTCTTCCTGCAAAGGTTTGGCTTGGGCACATCAAATGTCACCTTACTTGCATCAACTCGGTGGATTACATTCAACTAATGCTGCAGCAAATCTGCTAAAATCAATTCATTGGACACTAATCTATGTATAATCAGTACATCTCCTAGTACACACAGACATATAGTTTGCCATTTACAGAGTCAAGACATGCCCAAATTAGCTTTCGGCAGCAATTTCATTCCATTTTGTGTTCTCCGAATCAAGACTCGTTCAGAGTCGTTGAATACCTTCAGTTTTCGACTTGGTACAAGGAATGTCATTCCATCTTTTTTATGAACTTTGATACTATAAAAAGGGAATTCGGACCGGGTCAAGAGACCCGGACCCTATCGGTCCAGGTTGGATTTAAAAAATGGGCCGCCCTAAAGCCTACTCTGAAATAACTAAATTGTGGCCCATGAAGAACTTTTTTCAGTAAAGAAAGCCCATCCTAAAGTAAGTGAAGCCCAAGTATCCCCAAACTAGCCTTTCAAGCTCAAGTGTAACAAATGGCCCTAAAATGATTAAGCCTAATCAAGCTCAACGCTCATTCCTTGGTCCATCGCTCGAGGATGAACAGAGATGAGCATTCCTGAAGACGCTCGTCCCCGACCCTACTGGCGGTTAACCACAAAAGTCGTCGATCACCGGAACACTTGCGTACGACCATCGACGGCTAAACTCTCTCAAGGCGACAAGCAAGGGAGCGTGCAAAGGAAGTAACCGCGACGGCCAAAATCAACGAGAAAAAAGCCTCACACAAGACAAGCCCAGCGACTAACAGATTCGAATAACGATACACGAGCTTGAGGTAAGGCAAAAACGGTGGCTATTTTAATGGGATCGTCTAAGGAGCATTATATTAAACGTTTAGGGCGCGCCTAACGGAAGGTGGTCACGGGCAAGAACGAGGCTCAAGACCAGACCCACACTTGACACAAATCAGCAGAGCTCGATCGAGAAACTGCTCGAACCGCGGAGAAAAAAAAAAAGGAAACGTGACCTGCCAGGCTCGGCACGGGAAGGACGGGAGCTACAAGCACGAGAATGCCAGGAGTCATTGGACTACTAATGCAAATGTTCCTAGTGCCTATATGATTTAATGAGAATTTTTGTTAGGGTTTAAAATTTAATCCATAATTTTCCATGCAATTAATAAATGATTAATTGGGTCATCAAATTTAAGATGTTAACATTAATTACGAATTTTTTTTTTTAGTAGGGTTAATTTCATTTTCTTAATTACACCTTAAAATAACTAATTTTTTTGTGAAGCTACTTAATTTAGTTTAAGTTGTGTATCAATTTATCTCCAATAACTAACTTGCAATTAGTTCTGAGTTAGCAACTCCTATTTAATCAATTACCAACGTTTATTTAGCTTTTCTGAATTTACCAATAAACCTTGTAAAACAATTCAAAATGTCATAAAACCTTAAATAGCACATTTTAAAATTCTTTTTATGGCATTCTACTAAGGGTTATGATGTTTCACCGTTAAAAATGTCGTAAATAGATAAATATCACTGATAATTTATGACATAATCGTGACGAAATTCAGAACATCATATTTAACTGATTTTTTTTAATATTTTACGATGTTTCTTTACAAAGGTCTATCATCTCCCCCCGAAATCCAATGTCAACTGTTGTAAAGAAATATTTAAAATTTTATGAGGTTTTACAAAGGCTTATGACGTTTCGTTGTAATGCACTGCTAAACATTGTGAATATTTATATGATGCGATCCTCAATATCTAAAGGCGCTTTGGAAAGGATTACGCGACATTTTATCATAACGCATTTCAAAATGCCACATATATTTTAATATTTTGATTTTTATTGATTTACATCTTAAAACAGCGATGAGGATTCGTCATGACGTAAAGTACAATGCCGTAAATGTTTAAATAATATGACTTGTAATATTGACCTCATTTTACTAAGGCTTATGAGTTTTGTTGTAACTCTGAGCAAATTGTTGTGAATATTCTAAACGTCGTGATTATTAAAACACGTACATTTTAAACATTTGACGACATCTGTATAAAACTTATGACGTCAACTCTTAAGATATTGTAACGTGCCATAAATATTTAACTTTTTATTATTCTTTTATGACGTTACCCATGAACGCAAGATCCTTTATAAGTGGATCCTTCTATGTTCTGTTCACCAGGCAAAATTAATACGTGCAGGGCTCTCATATTTTGTAGTTTACATACACTTTTTTTGGGTCTCTATAGTTTTCATACACTTAGTAAGTGCTTCTTTTGATTTTAGTATTTTCTTACATTTATGATATTTTTGCTAAAAATGTAATAACCCGAAAATAGTTTACAGTTATCTACAGAAGTTAATTTCGCAATTTCTTTTAATTGTGCTGCGTAAATGAAAATTGTTTCAACTTGTTGGGGAGAGCACTTAAAGAAAATATGTATGTAAAAAGGAAAGTATAAGCTAAGGTAACTCGGAGAATCGGGACCCAAAAGTATATTTATATATATATATTAGTTTAAAATGCGAGCTATCATAAGTTTGAATTATAGTCAAAATAATATACCAATTAAACAATCATTCTTGCATATAAATTTCAATTGTCTTCTCGAAAACAAAATGAGATTAATGTTTTGGGTTTAGGTTTTATAATATATTGACACTAGCCGTATTCTCGAGCATCGCCAAACTTTTTTATTAAAAAAAAAAAAACAAGTATATGAATCCAGAATCTAATGTTATATCTGACACATTTTAAATTGAATATCTCAAGTAGAGTTATAGACGAAGTGATTAAATAACAAAGAAGCTGAACAGGAGGCAAAGGGAATAATGTGCTCATGAATGTCAACAAAGAGGAGCTGCAACATTGCCAATTAAGCAAGACGACTTAAAAGTGCCATAAAACCCTAACATTGCTCAAATTTCAACAACTTTATGTTGATTATGACTCGAAGTTTTGGTTCAATTCGGAATCGATACAAATTTGTGATCATTAGAACAATCAGGATGTTTGTGAGAACATAAAGACAATGATGGACGACCAAATATGCGAAAGGATGGCCCTCCTAGTGCTTGGACGAACCCGGCCACCTAGTGGGCGCCGGACAAAGAAGTGGCTGAGCTGCCGGCCAGGTCTGGGCGCCTAAAAAATTTCCGGAAGCTAGAGCATTTTCTAGTTTCTAGCGCTTTGGCTAAGCGCCTAGGCCAATTTTGATTGATGCTTGGCCTCTATCGCCAACTCGATTCATATGACTTTTAAACCCTATTTTGAAATCAATGCTGTACACAACTGGTAATTCCATGCCTCTATTGTCTAATGACAATTCACAAGGCACCTTTAAATTGCAATTCACCTACTAATTCATAACACTCCTCGAACATCCTCCCAACCTCGCTCCACTTGAGACTATTGCTAAGAGCATTCAGGAAACAACCGATCTGACTGCCCTCATACTGCATCTTCTCCATCGACCGGCAAGAGACGGCTGCTGCGATCACTGAAGGCCGGTGATGGACAAACCTCAAATCGGAGACGAGAGTGTGGAGAGAGAGCTCGAACAAGGTCATGAATCGATCCATTTGCAAGCTGGTGCGAAAGTGGAGCCTTCCAATGATGTGATTTAGGAAGGAAAATGGGGCGACCGGGTTCATCCTCCACTCGAGCTTAGAGAGCACTAGGAGTTCCATTCTTTGGACCGTCTTAGGCTCAAACATATAGTTTGGTCCCTCAACCTGTAGAAATAACGCGTAGTCTTCAATTATAATCACCGAATCTACTTCTCTAGAATGCAAATTATTGAAAAAATGGATTTTCAAAGCAAGCAGGATGATAAGC
Organism: Eucalyptus caleyi; assembly: GCA_014182885.2. Lineage (NCBI taxonomy): Eukaryota > Viridiplantae > Streptophyta > Magnoliopsida > Myrtales > Myrtaceae > Eucalyptus > Eucalyptus caleyi. The sequence goes on from CM024470.2 coordinate 58,701,256, forward strand.
AAAAATAGAACAAATTCATAAGATTTCAACTTACTTGAAAAGCAGAAAGAGTCGGAACATGGGTCTCATTAACTTTGGCAGCCAAAGAGAGACAAGCAACAGCCACCAACTGCACCATCCATGGCTTCATCTCCGCAAGCCGAATGTTGGCTTGAAGCCGGTCGAAATAGTCGACCGACAGGATCTCCGTGATGCAAGAAAATGCATAGCGCTGACACACTCGATGCGTCCACTTGATCGCCTCTCGACGAGACCTGTCAAGAGCCGAGTCCTCTTGAAGACGATCTCGGTAACTGCAAAATAGTGGATCCGAATGCGCTCGCTCTTCTCTGGACAAGAGGCTTTGAGCTCAATCTCATCTTCTTCTTCCTCTTCTTCTTCTTCTCCTCCTTCTGCAAGCTTCTCTTGTTTCATGAACTGGTAGTGCAGAAACGGTGACGATTCTTGGTCGCTTTGCTCTTTAGTCTGCTCTTCCATGAACCAATGTTGCTCATTGCAATGGAGATTCGGACTATCACACATGAGATTGGTTTGTTCTGATTCGGCTGTGCGTCTTTGGAACCCTTGTCTAGTAGATCTAGCTTTTCTAGTCACACATGAGATTGGTTTGTTCTGATTCGGCTGTGGGTCTTTGGAACCCTTGTCTAGTAGATCTAGCTTTTCTAGTCAACACTTTCTACGGGTCTCTTTATTAGTAGATATCAATATGAAAACATAAATTAGATAATATATCTTGTTATTATTTGTGTACAGAGAAACTTGTACTTAAGATAACATTAATTAAAGAGTTTGTAATGGTACCACACACTTGTCAAGAAGGTCCATCGATACACACAGAGATATATGTATCTAATTACTCAAGAATTAGTACTTGCAGATGCAATGTCAAGAATTTATAAAATTTAGGACAATTGGTGATAATTAGATTGTTATGTTAGCAATTTCCAACGAAAATTGATCGAAATGAATAAATTAGAATTTCATGTGAAAGTTTAGAACTAAATTAACAAAATTGAAAAATTTAAGAATAAATTGATATTCATGCAATAACTTTATGACCTATTGGGTAGGGTTGAGCGATTTCAAGTTCAATATAGGTTTAACTTAGTACTTGGAATAAGTTTTTTATTTTTTGGAACCTAGAACCTATCATGTAAATCTTGGAACTTGAAATCTATCATGTCACGAGTTCCAGCGTTAATTCCAAGTTCTACTCAAGTTCCACGTATATTATTAATTGAACGATTATAATGAATCATCACATTTAATGACAATCACTTACTACTACATTTTACTGACCTCAACTTATATTTAGATATATGAAGAATATGAAATATTAACAAAGTAAAAGTCTCGATCATAAAATGAAAATCAGACTTGTGGTTCTAAATTATACACTCATCATTAGACACCATGAAATATTACAGGATCGTGTGAAAACATAAAACAAGAAAAGCACAAAAATTTGTTTCAAGTTTCATATTCTGAGTTCTCTAAAATTTGGGACCTACCCATTGAAATAAATTCATCAATTTTTGGAACATAAAACCTACTCTGCATCCTTGAAATTTGGAACCGGACAGGTTCCTACTAGTCTAGTTCTTTAATTCCTCCAATTCTCCGGTTCCAATTTCTATATTATTAATTGAATGATCGGAGTGAATCATCGCCTTTAATGACTATCACATGTTACTACAATCTACTGACATCAATTTATATTTAGACGCATGAAGAATATGAAACATTAATAAAGTAAAAGTCTCAATCATAAAATGAAAATTCAGACTTGCAATTCTAAATTATACACTCATCATCAAACACCATGGAATATCTTAGGATCGCACGAAAACATAAAGCAAGAAATACACAAAAAATTGTTTCAAGTTTCAGGTTATAGGTTTCATCTACCTAGAAGCTAGAACCTACCCGTCAAAACAAGTTTCTCAATTTTTGAAATATAGAACCTACTCTACATACTTTGAAATTTGAAACCAAACAAATTCCCACTAGTTCGGTTCCTCAATTGTAGGTTTTACCCTAGAACTAAGCTCACCTCTATTATTGGGTAACTTTCCCTAGGAATTTTTTTTTTTTTTTAACAGGCCCTAGGAATGTTGAACTCTTCAATTGCTATGATGAACTTAGTGTATTTATATAAGCAATCAAATAGGAAAAAAATTATAATTTTAATACACTTCAATTGACATGTCTAATTAAAAAAATTGACATTTATAATTAACAAGCACCCTTAAAAGACTCATTAGCATGAACATTATAAGTTTTATCATCAATGGCGTAATAATTTAAATCTATACTTAATAAGCATCCCTATAAGAAGACCTGATTATCATGAACTTTTGGGCTTTATCGTTGGTAGTGAATGATATATGCATAAAATATGTACGTATGCATGTATAGATTTATGTAATAAAAATTGGGAAAATGACTATGAAAAGCCCAAAACTTGCGTTAAATGGTTCCTTTAATTATAGAATATTTTTATAGGTTATTTATGTTGGGGTATGTTTCATACTCCCCATCAACAAAAAAGAATGAAAATATTTATAGTTTGATCCCATATTTTATTGTTAATTTGGTTTTGAGACCATGAATAGCTACTCGGTACATATAATTTCTTTCTCTTGTAATTGAAAATTGTAACAGAGATGTAAAGTACTAATTATAGTGAAATCCTCTATTGGATGTAAGCCTAATTGAATCTTATTACAATTAGTTTTTCCATTAACTCGCCCAGCCCTCCCATGGCAGTCAAAAAGGTCACCACCACCACAAAGCAAAGGCCGCAAACCTAGGGGGGTGGCACTCCTACCCTCCTCCTAGAAAATGTTGTGTAAAATCTGAAAAAATAATAAAAAATTTCCCCTAAATATCCCGTTCATGAAAAGCGATGGAGTCGACGGAATGCCAAATTGAAGATGTGGATAAATTTTTTTAAAAAATATATTTAGATAATTTTCCCCTAAATTTGTAGGACTAACGAGTCACACAAGTGTTAGGATTTCTAACTGTAATTATTCCTAAAAAGTGTGATCTCCTTGGGGAAGAGAGGGAGAAGACCAAGGAGACAAAGTGAGAACCAAAGCATTTAAACGCCAGACTCTGGAATTTGTCTTTTTGTTGCGGCGTCAGCTTCGTTTCCAGTGAAGATTTAGTTAATCAGCTAAGTACTAAATACTTGTTTGTTAAAAAAAAAAAAAATACTAAATACTTGTTAAATCACCGGACGGTAAAATTACAATTTTTATATATTAAAATATAATAAAATCAAAATGTACTTGTTGAACAATATATATTCTAAAAACCCTCTCACAAATTCTTTTTTTTTAAATTTTTTTTCCAATTATTGGTTCTTTAGTTCACATGGAACGGAGATAAAGAAATAGATTTATTCTTGGGAATCGAGACACCACATTGCCCTTTTGTCTTTTTAAATTTTGGGGTATTATTACGTCATATCCATGACGATTTCTCCCCCATTAAACTGTCAAAAAAAAAAAAAAAAACTATGACCTCGGACTTTACCTTATTTTGAAATCGAATATGAGAAAATTGTCAATGACTTGCTCTCCTTCTATCCAGTGGCAAATATGTGATTAAACGAATAGGATTATTATTATTATTACATTAATTATATTTTCATCGTATGTATAAAAAAATTGCCTTGAGAATACATCTAATAAAAAATCTTAAACAATAAGGGAGGCAAACATCCAGTGAATTTGTGTCGATTTTCTTTACACGTGTCGATCCTCTTGGCTTCATTGGACCAACAAAAATATAATCCCCTTCTCTCGCTCTCTGTCCTGCACAAGCACTCAAAATTAAATTTACTCGCTAACAGCCCTTATTTATTTGAGGAGAAAATTAGCCTATTAGACTTTAAGTCTATTAATCTATTGTGGATGCCAATTTAAGTCCTCAATTTTTCAAATTTTCAATTTAGTCCCAAATCTTTATGTGAAATTCCACTATGATCATTTTAGTTAACTTTCATTAGAAATCGCTAACATGGCAAACCAATCATCATTAGCCATCTAATTTGACACACTGCCACGTCGGCAATTTCTTACAAAATTTAGCCTAAATGATTATATTGAAAATTCACATAAAAGTTTTGGATCAAATTGGCAAAATTTGAAAAGTTTAACATTTAATTGACATCCATGCAATATGTTTAAGATTGATTGGACAATTTCCCCTTTATTCGGCAAACAGAATAAAAGTCACAATAGGATAATTATCACGTCCTATGTTTTGTTTATTGTCAAGACAAGAGAATACCCAATATAAGAGAGATGTAACTTGGAAAATATAATCTCATGGAGGGGTAGGATAAAGTACACCCATCTCTCTTCTCTGTCCCATTTCTATGCACCCACGATCACCAACCGCAGCCTCCCCATCCATAGCCTTCGTCACCACCCATAGCCTTCCACTGAGTTCCATCTTCTTGCCACTAATGAGGCTCATCGTGACAAAGCTCAACTTGATATTGGCCACAAAGGAGTTCCATGGCCAGATCTTGAGCTCTTCCATGCCTAAGCTCGACTTGACCTCAGTCACGGAGGAACTCTACGGCCAAATTTGGAGTACCAACCATTATGTCTACATTTAATCCATCTGAATGATCATTCAATCAAGTTACAATATCCTTATATTTACCATACATTGAAAAAGACATAATAAATCCCTTCTTTATCCAATATGACTTATATCATATCCAACTTTCAATAAAAGAATCCAAACAACCAAATGCAGTGTAAGGGTTATTTGTGAGGTAGATAACGAAAATTCCTAGGCTCTTATTGTATTTAGTAATACATCTCACTTGCTTAGTAAAAAAAAAAATAATTACTTCATAGAAGAAATTTAAATTCATTGTCTTATGATAAAAATAAAATTAAGGTTTACGTTCTCCCGTAAAAAGAGTTACTTATTGAAAGATTGTTGCTACCTTGGGGATAAGGTTCTTCCTAGATTCATGGTTAATGTCATCTCTATCGTATATCATCTCCTCTTTGATCAGCATATCAATAGCGGGAAAAGTCGTCCTATTTGTTTGTTTAATCATGTTAAGTTGTCCCATACATGCTGCGTGCTTCCCAAAAACGAAAAGGAGTAAGAATATATTTTTTCACATAAAACGAATAATTTGAAAAATGTTTTTTTTTTTTAAATAATCACCTAATTTACTTAATAAATGCATGAAAAATATTTTTATCTTCCACGAAATTATTTAGACATAAATGTTTATCAATAATGAAAATATTTTTGATTAGCTAATTATTTCAAATAATATAAGCCATCATTTTTCAGAAAAAAAAAAAAAATGTTTTTAAAATCATTCATATTCCATAAAACAAATTGAGCCTAGCTTCACAAAAAATGAATGATCTATTTGTAACCAATCATTTGATCATTTTAAAAGATAGATTTTTCAAATCATTCATTTTTTGCAAAACAAACCCGTCCCTAAATAGCATTTCAAGTGTTTTGAGGTAGTGATTTCATTGAAGTAATCGCCCTTTTAATGTGCAAATGATCATTGAAATCTTGAGAGTGTAAACTAGATCATTCATATTCCACAAAATAAATGGAGTCTAGCTTCACAAAAAATGAATGTTCTATTTGTAAGTGGTACAATCGATCATTTTAAGGAAAATATTTTTTTCAAATAATTCATTTTCTACCAAACAAACGCACACTAAATAACATTTCATGTGTTTTGGGGTAGTGATTTCTCTCGAAATAATCGACCTTTTAAATGCATAAATGATCATAGAAATCTTGAAGGTGTACATTAGATCATTCATTTATCACGAAACAAACGAAGCCTAGTTTTGCAAAATATGAATGATCTACTTGAAAAAGATACAACTAATCATTTTAAGGAAAATATTTTTCAAATCATTCATTTTTTACTAAACAAACACTTCCGAGTGTTATTGAGATAGTGATTTCACTCAAAGTAATCACCCTTTAAAGTGCGTAAATGATCACAAAAATCTTGAGGGTGGACATGGGAAACGAATTGAAGTAATTACTGTTGGAAAATAATCCAAAAGAAAACACAAATTGTTTGTTGCAATCAGAACATGAAATTGGAGGTGAGGTACGGATATCCGAATCTCCTTAAGGCAATTAGTTCCCGCCAATGGTGCTTCGCAGATTCACGAACTATGCCTCCCAAGATACAACACCTCGAACTTGTTTGGATTAGCACTATGCAAACAGGATTCAGTCGAACCGTTCAATTGAACCAGCACACTCAGAAAATTCAGAAGAGTAGAAAAGTGTATCAGAGCCTTTTTGGAATCGAGTCGGAAAAACCAAAAACCATAATGAAACTCTATGCTCCCATCTATTTATAGAGATTTTTAGTTCATGTACAGAAGAGATACATGAATTAAATAGACGCATGTATCCACGAAATTCATGAATCAAGAGATACATGAATTCAAGAGATCCACAAATCCAGAGATACGTGAATTCAAGAGATTCGTGAACTCAATAAATACATAAACTAAAAGATACATGGATCTAGGAAATTCATGAATTCAATAGATACGTGAACGGAAAAGTTTAAGAAATTCATGAATCCAAAAAGAGATACGTGAATAGAAAAGACGTATCTTAATTTATTGGCATTCATTGATCCATTAACCATAATTATAATAAATTATCTTCTCTCTATCTTTTTCACCTACTAAAACCTAATGAGATTTAAACTCAAGCTAAAAAACATAAAAGCCCTTTTTCTACTAAAAAGAAGAATAAAGCGTTGCCGTTTAACGAAATCGTAATTCAAGAAACTTGGAATTATGTGAGAATTACCATTTACTCCGAGAGTTTAAAATGTTAGAGCCTAATGTGAATATATGTATAGCTTAAAAACCACGATTAGCGTGCTCCTAGATCCATATAATAAAGTCTGTTTCCTAAAACTATTCTAGTTTTCTACAGTTCAACAAAAAAATAAGCTAAATATTTCTTCTTCTTTTTTGTGTACACATTTATTATTTGCTGAACCTGAACACAAGCTACAAGGTTGAGATCACGACCATATCACAGTAGAGAAGTCAGCTATGTTGCCCCTCTAGATTGCAGAAAACGCGTCATAAGACTGAATTATGGTCAAAATAAATATAAATTTCAATTATCTTCTTGAAAATAACATGAGATTAGTGTTTTTTCAAGGATTAAAATATATCGACGCTAGCTGTATTCTCGAGCATCGCCAAGCTTTTCTATAATAAATAATAAAAAAAGCCAACTATGTAAATCTAGATTTAATACGTAGTATTTGGAGAATCTAATGTATATATGAATATGAGATGATATTTTGGATTGTGTTACGTCTTCTATGGAGATATTTTAAAGGGTTAATACCACCCAAAAAAAAATCTCAAATCATGCTTGATGTGACACAAATAATCTGATTTTTTTTTTTTTTGTGCCAGTCAAAACCCTAGACTTTCCCATAATGATACTAATGCCCCACAGTGTCTCTAATGTCATTTAAAAAAAAAAAAAACTGAACTTATCCCAATATGACAAACATATCCTGAATGGAATAAAATAGAGCATACATTACCCATGTATAAATTTGGTTTTTTTTATGATATAAAAAAGTTGGGAGTATATGTATCACAATGAGCCAATTTAGTGTTTTTGTAATAAAAAAAAAATTAGGTATTTATATCATATTGAGCATGGTTTTGGATTTCTTTTTTTGTGATATTTGTCCTTTATTAAATATTCTTTTGTGTATCTCAAGTAGAGTTACAGACAAACTGATCAAATAAGGAAGAAAAGAAAAGGAAGACGGGAGAATAATGTGGTCATGAATGTCAACAAAGAGGAGATGCAACATTGCCAATTAAACAAGATGACTAAAAAGTGGTGTGAAACTCTAATATTGCTCAAAGTTCAATAATTTTATGTTGACTTTGACTCGAGACTTTCGGTCAATTCAGAATCAACACAAGTTTGTGATCATTGGAACAATCAGAATGTTCATGAGAACATAAAAGACAATAGTGGACGACGGAATATGCGAGATGATGGCCCACCTAGTGCTCGGACAAACTGGCCAGCCGGGGGGCACCGGACAAAGAAGTGACCGGGCTGCCGGCCAGGTCCGGGTGCCTGAAAAAATTGCCCAGAAGCTAGAGTCCTTTTCTAGCGCTTTGGCTGAGCACCCAAGCCTATTTTAATAGAGGCTTGCCTCTGTCCTCGACTCGATCGATTCCTATGACTTTTAAACCGTATTTGGCAAAATCAATGTTGTACACAACTCATAATTCTATGCCTCTATTGTCTAAAGGACAATTCACATAGGCACCTTTATATTGCAATTCACCTACTAATTCATAACACTCCTCAAACATCCCCCCGGCCTCGCTCCACTTGAGAGTATCACGAAGAGCATCCCGGTAACAACTGATCTGACTGCCCTCATACCGCATCTTCTCCATCGAACGGCAAGTCATGGCTGCTGCGATCACCGAAGGCCGGTGATGGAGAAACCTCGAATCAGAGATGAGAGAGAGGAGAGAGAGCTCGAACAAGGTCGAGAACTGATCCATTTGTGAGCTGGTGCGAAAGTGAAGCTTTCCAATGATGTGATTTAGGAAGGAAAATGGAGTGATCGGATTCATCCTCCACTCGAGTGTAGAGAGCACCAGGAGTTCCATTCTTTGGACCGTCTTAGGCTCGAACGTATAGTTTGGTCCCTCGACCTGAGGGGATAACATGTAGTGTTCAATTATCATCACCAAATCTACTTCTCTGGATTGCAAATTATTGAAAAGAAAAATTATTTTTGAGCATCTGGTGATTCTCTTTTTCTTTTTCTTTTTTCAAAATGACGCAATCTGTATGTTTATACTTTCTCAACACTAAGATCAAATCTCTTTAAGTCGGATTTATAACATGAATCTTTTCAGCACAATCTAGCTCAATTCTACTGCTATATCATGGATTCATAAGATTTAAGTCTTCTATGTCATTCTTTATTGTCCTTTTTCTATCGCTTTCCCTGGTTTTATTTTTGATGAGGACAACATTGATTATACACACAAAAACGGTTACATTTGAGGTTGAAACTCTGCTTACATACGCTTGCAAAAACATAAATGTTAAAGCAAGTAGAATGACAAGCAAAAAAAAAAACAAGATTTCAACTTACTTGAAGAGCTGAAAGAGTCGGAACATGGATCTCGTTAACTTTCGCAGCCAGAGATAGACAAGCAGTAGCCACCAACTGCACCATCCACGGCTTCATCTCCGCAACCTGAATGTTCGCATGAAGCCGGTCAAAATAGTGGACCGACAGGACCTCCGTGCTGCAAGAAAATGCGTAGCGTCGACACACTCGGTGCGTCCACTTTATCGCCTCTCGACGAGCCTGGTCGAGGGCCGGGTCCTCTGGAAGACGATCTCGGTAGCTGCAAAATAGTGGCTCGGAATGCGCTCGCTCTTCTCTGGACAAGAGGCCTTGAAGCTCAAGCTCATCATCTCCTCTCCTCCTCCTCCTCCTCCTCCTTCTGCAAGCTTCTCTTGTATCATGAATTGGCAGTGCAGAAACGGTGACGATTCTGGGTCGCTTTGTTCTTTGGTTTGCTCTTCCATGATCCGAAGCTGCTCATTGCAATGGAGATTCGGACTATCGCACATGAGATTGGTTGGTTCTGATTCCGCTGTTCGATTCTTTGGAGCTCCTTATCTCTTAGATCTAGCTTTTCAAGTCAACACCTTTTATGGGTCAGCCTTCATTAATAGATGTCAACATGCAACAAGAAGTAGATAATATATCTTTTTACTACGTGTGTACAGAGAGACCTGGGGTTGAGATACCATTAATTGATGGGTAGATGATGGTACGACACACGTGAAACACAATAAAATAAACACGTGACGGTCCAGCATCTTATCAAGAGGGGTTATATGTCATAATCAGTCAAAAATTCTTACATATAGATGAAGTATAATAAAATTTCTTTAACAGGAATGTTAAAGCCTTAAATTTATAAAGCTTTGGATGTCCTTAGTGTATCTACAATAAGCAATCAGATAGGAAAAAGAAATCGTAATTTTCAATGCAAGGACCTTTCAATTATATACATATATAATTAACAAGCATCCTAAAAAGACCCAATAGCATGAACTTCCAATGATGTAACAATTGAAATCTATATATAGTAAGTATCATTAAATTAGTATGTAAGTAGATATGTATGTATGTGTGGAAAGCTTAGAGAGACTGTGATCACAGAGAGCTGAAAAAAAGATTTATGTAATAAGAAAGTGGGATAATAATAGTGGAAGTCCTAAATCTTATGTCGATCCATCATTATAGCCCTAAAACCATATTTCTTGGATCATTTAAATTCTAAGACTTATATTGTCTTTTAAATTAGTTAACCATCACCTTTAGGTGGAAAGGAAAGTTTGAATAGATATCTTTCATTCTATCTTTTTTTATATTCACCTGGTTTTTGTTATTCCTTTTGTTCTGTGTTTAAAATTAAACTGAAGAAAAGGATACACAAACCGAAAATTAAAAAAAAAAAAAATTGAAAAGTGAGGGGAAGAGCAGATCACCAGAGAAGATCGGAAAAGGCGCAACTAGACCAAGCCTAATGGTGGCTTAGGTAGCCCTCACCACCATCAAGCCCTTGCGTGGTAGTTGTGAGGCCACCATTACCATGAAGGAAAGGTGGTAAACCTTGCTACCGGCCTAGCAAGGGCAGTCGGCCCTCGTTGTGGCTCCCCACTCATTCTCCCTCACTTATGAGAAAAAGCGATATTTCATTAGTACCATTTGTACGAAATATAAAGGAAAGGTTAATTTTAAAAATGTCAGATAATTTTTTGTTTAAGCAAAAGTAAGATTAAAATGACAAATCCAAAAAAATGTCTAGAGTTTCATATAATTATTCCTAAAAAGTTTGATATTCTTAAAATAAGTAAGAGAGAGATAGAGAGAGAGGGGCAAATCATGTGGATTCTGGAATATGACCCACATTAGATCTAACTGCCTATTATTTGTCTTTATGTTGCAGCATCGCTTCTGTTCCAAATCACTATTTCATCAATGAGTACTGAAGGACTAATATACTTGTTAAATCGGCGGATCTTAAAAACTAAAAAAATTCATATAATTTATAATACAAGTAAAATCGAAATGTACTTATGGAACAATAAATATTCTGAGAACCCTCTCATTAATTCGATCTCTGTCATTTTATATTATATTTTTTCCTGATGAACAAGACCCTTCCAACTATTAGTTCTTGGGTTAAAAAAGAGCGGGAATGAAGAAATAGATTTGTTCTTGGGGATCGCGACCTGACATTTCCCTCTTCATCTTCTGAATTTTGAGGCATTATGACGTCATATACATGACATCTGCACCCCCATAAGCAATGACAATGACCTAACTTCTCTTCCACACGTGGAAGGGTCGGTGCCTTCTTCTCCTTCCGTCCAGTGGCAATGTGGTAGTTTCACGTAAAACAAATAAAATAATGTTTTCCCTTACATGAAATACTACATAAATATGGGTGTCTCTTAACTTATTTAAATGAAGATAATGGGACGTGAGCTAAACTCCACAATATTATATGCGGGTACGCAATTATTAGTTGGCACACTTGGGCACTCACGGATTATAATTAAAGCTAATCCTCATTTATTATTATTATAGTTTTTGTATCAATGATTATCAAGCCTTGTTGATTTTTTCCTTAAAAAAAAAAAAAACAATACAACCATTTTTCTAATTATCTCCATTAGAGAGTTCCTAGAAATATATCTGAATTGTATTTGATGTACTCAATCGAAACAATGTGTCGTATTCTATTTGCTAGTAACTATTAGTAACATTATGAAATAAATAATTCCTTGAAAAGATGTCGTCACGTCTCTAAGTCTAATTCCATTTCTACCCAATTCAAAGCAATTTTCCTAATAGTAAATGTGTGATTTAACTAATAGAATTATTATTAGATTAATTGTGAGTGTCAATGAACTTTTTTTACATGTTCACCGTTGGAGGGATGAAGGAGGGACGATAGTAGTACAGTCTGTGGGACAGAGTAAGGGTCCTTCTTACCTCCTAGGAGTCGTCCAGCATCACACCCGGGAATGGTCTAATGGATTCATAATTAAGAGTGTCGTAATTGAACTTGAAAACCGAAATGAAATTGAAATAAAACTGAATTTTCATAATTTTCGATTTGGATGATGAAAAAATAACCATTTTTTTTTTTTTTTTTTTTTTAATGATTCGGATAGTTTCAATTTGGTTCAATAACCAAACCAAGCTGAAAATTACCCATTTTGATATTATAATTTATACAATCTCTCTCCTTTTTAATTAAACCTCTTTTAATATTACAAAAAAGAGAACTGAAAAACTGAACCGAACCAAGTATTCGGTTCCATAAGTGAAAGGTTGATAACTTGACTTATTCTTCTGATGTCTAGTGGCAAATGTGTGATTTAACTAATGGGTTTATTATTAGATTGACTGCAAGTATGAAAGAACTCTTTTACACATTCACTATCGGAGAGATGAAGTAGGGAAGATAGTAGTACATTGTGTGGGATGAAGTAAGCACCTCCTAGGAGTGGTCCAACGCCACCCTCGAGAATGGTCTATAGGATTCATAACTTTGCATGTTAGAATCAAACCAAAAAACCAAATTGAAATCATAATCAAGCCGAATTTTCATGCATTTTTGCTTCGGTTCAATTAACCAAACGAAACTAAAAATCTCCAATCTTCTTAATAATCATAATTTACACCATCTTTCCTTTTTCACTAAACCTCTTCTTAATATTACAAAAAAGAGAACTAAAAAAATCAAACAAAATTGACCTTCAAGAACTTTTTAGGAATTAAAAATCTCCCCATCATCCCCGATCTTGAATTAATGAAAATATAACATTGAACATTTTCATATAGTCCAAGAAATATACTAAACATGTTGCAAAAGTTTATGGATCATATTGAACAAATTTAAGATTCATGGATCACATTGTATATTGGGCTAAAGTTCATAGACCACATTGAATAATTTAAAAGTTCATGGACAATATCACCTATTGAGTCAAAGTTCAAAGACCATTTATGTTATTATCCCAAAAATTATTGCTATTTTGGGATAAGGTTCTTCTCAAACTTCATGGTTGATGAGATCTCTCTCATGTGTATAATCTCCCTAGGAAAATTATTTGATCAATCCAAACTTATTGCATGGATGTCAATTTATTTATAAACTTTTCTATTTTACAATTTAGTCATAAACCTCTAATGAAATTCCATGGTAGTCCTTTCGATCAATTTTCACTTAAAAATGGTTGACATAATGATCGAATCATCAACAGCCCTCCTACATGGCATGTTGCCATGTCATTAACTCCAACAAATATAAACCTTACATCAAATTTCACAAAAATGTTTAGAATTAAATTAGTAAAATTGAAAAATTTTAAAATTGAATTGGCATAAAATAATAGGTTTAGACCTGACGATTTCCATGATCTCCCTTTTCATTAGCATATCATTAGCAGGAAAAGACATCCTATTTATTTGTTTAATCATGCTAAGTTGTCCCACACGCTCTAGGTGCTTCCCCAAGAGCAAAAATAATTAATTAATACTTCTGAGTGTTTTTAGGTAGTGATCTCATTAGAGGTAATCACCCTTTAAAATGTCTAAAATGATCATAGAAATCTTAAGGGTGTACATTAGGAACAAATTAAGTGATTACAATTATCTTCTCTCTAGCTTTTTCAACTATAGAAACCTAACGAGATATTCAAACTCAAACCACAGTTTATAGGAATCCTTATTTTCTATGGAAAAAGGATGATAAAGCGTTATTGGTTAACGAAATTGTAATTTGAGAAACTCGGAATTATGAGAAAATTCTCATTTACTTTAAAAGCTTAGAAAGTTAGAGCCCGATGTGAAATATATTCTATAGTTAATAAACCATGATCAGCCTAACAATCACATAATCTCCAAAATCCATTTCATAACCTTCAAATTAAGCCTATTTCCGGAAACTATCCTAATCTTCTGCATTTCAACAAAAATACACTGACTATGTTCTTTTTTCTACACATTTGTTATTTTTCCTCACATACTCTCCTTATGACAAAAATAAATAAATATAATTGAGAAAAGCCTCTCGGAAAATCTTGAGTGAATACCAAAAACAATAACAAAAAAATTGTTAGGAAACACATATTATTGGATAAGCGACAGATCCAAGGAGTGTTATCTCCGTTTTGGTTGCATATCTTGTTTTCGTTGCTCATCCAATTTGATTCTCAGGTGATTCAGAGATCTTTTCGGTGCAAGCGAAATCTTGTAAAAGATAAGAGCTTTCGCTTTGAAATTTGCAGAACCTGAACCCAAGCTACAAGGCTGAGATCCTGATCATATCACAGCAGAGAAGTTAGCTATGTTGCTGCCCTAGACTGCAGAAAACCCATCATAGAAACGCCGAAAGAAAAAAGAAGAAAAAAGAAAATCAGGGTCAAATATCTTGCTGCAGAAATTCCTTCAGGCCGAAGAAGAAGATGGCCATGGGGATCCCTCAGCTACCAATTTTGCTTTCTGCGTTTGTACTTGTTGCTGTGTTGCAAGCCCCAGTTTTTGCAGCTAAGAAGGTACTGTCTTGTTTGTTCCTTATGAATTATCAATATTAGGATCATGTACTTGTTGGAAAGACCTTTTTATCTTTTTTTTTCCGGTTAATCTGATGGAGTTTGTGCTCTTTCTCCTTTGCTTGCGACGAGATAGTCTTATATAGTGTACCTGGGATCGCATGAGCACGGCAAAGAGCTCACGACAGAAGTTTTCGATCGTGTGACCCGGTCTCATCACGAGTTCCTCGGTTCGTTTTTGGCTGGGTAAGTACTATGATCATACCACGAAACCTCTGTGGATCACATGTCTTTTGTCTCGTTGGCCTTATTTTTCTCCTGTTATGCAGTCGTGAGAAGGCAAAGGAAGCCATATTCTACTCCTACACGAGACACATCAATGGTTTCGCGGCCATCCTTGAGGAAGAAGATGCTTTGGAAATTGCGAGTACGTAAATTGCTGAAGCACAGTGTGCTCGTCAACTTATGCATACAAACATCGAATGAACAGCAATGGATTGAACTGAAACGTGTGAACTAAATGCTAAATGAATGCAGAGCATCCGAGGGTTATTTCAGTGTTTCCGGACCAGGGAAGACATCTGCACACAACCCATTCCTGGGACTTCATGTTGCTAGAAAAGGATGGCGTGATTCCCCCCAGTTCTTTGTGGGGAAAGGCCAAGCTTGGCGAGAACGTCATCATTGGAAACCTCGACACCGGTACGACTGACTCGCCGTCTCTAGTTTATGGCTCTGGGCGCTAAGTTATGGATTGTTTCAGGTGTTTGGCCGGAATCACAAAGCTTTAGCGACCCTGGTTATGGACCACCCCCTTAAAGTGGAAAGGGATTTGCGAGAACGACACTGCTGCCGGCGTACCTTGCAACGGGTATGCTCTTGTATTAGCCTTGACTACTGATCAGTAATTAAACGTAATTGAATGATCTTGCCGATAAAGAGAAAGCTTCAATTATTTGCTCGAAAACTAGTAAAATGACATCAGTTTGATTGTGAGTGAATCTAGGCAAGCAGCATCAACTGTTTATTAATGTCATCAGTTCCGCAAGCTTATCAACTACTGATGATGAACACATGATAGTATAGTTTTCCAGTTTTTGATTGATTTTGATATAAAATTGCGTTCGTTTCTCCAGGAAGCTCATTGGAGCAAGATACTTCAACAAGGGCTTCGCAGCCTACTCCGGAATCAAAAAGCTCAACGCTTCCCATGCGATGGCACGAGACCTGAGGGCCATGGGACGCACACCCTGTCGACCGCCGGCGGGAATTTTGTCTACGGAGCCAATGTCTTTGGCGTAGCCAATGGGACCGCCAGAGGAGGATCGCCCAGAGCCCGCGTGGCCTCATACAAGGTGTGCTGGACGCCCATCAACAACAGCGGCGAGTGCTACGACGCGGACATCCTTGCGGCCTTCGACATGGCGATCCACGATGGTGTGGACGTCCTATCCGTGTCCCTGGGAGGGTTCCCAGGTGATTACTTCAAGGATGGCCTCTCCATCGGCTCATTCCACGCGGTGAAGCAAGGGATTGCCGTGGTGTGCTCGGCTGGAAACAGCGGGCCTGTTGCTGGATCCGTCACAAACGTTTCGCCATGGATCCTCACAGTGGGAGCGAGCACACTGGACCGTGAGTTCGAAGCCTTTGTCAAGCTCCCGATCGGAGTGCACGGCACACAGCTCAAGGGCACGAGTCTTTCGAAGCCTTTGCCTGAGGACAAGTTTTATCCCCTGATCACTGGCGCACAGGCGAAAGCGGCTAACGCCTCCGTGAATGACTCGTAATAATTGTGAAACTAAGTTTTAAAATTGTATTAGACTTGGCTCCCAATTGGCTCCCAAGTTTTGAGTGGTACTGACTAACTTTTGTTTGCTTCATTTTCTGCACAATGTCAAGTATGCTGTGTAAGCCTGGGACTTTGGATCCAAAGAAGGGGAAAGGCAAGATCATGGTGTGCCTCCGGGGTGACACAGCGAGAGTCGACAAGGGCCGACAGTCCTTGGAAGCTGGCGCAGTGGGAATGATTCTATGCAACGACATGCTCAGCGGCAACGAGATCATCGCCGACCCGCATCTCCTTCCTGCATCTCAACTTACTTACAAAGATGGCCTCCAAGTCTTTGCCTACATCAATTCCACTGCGTACTCTCTCTATTGCCTTTATTATCACTTACGACATGCTCAAAATCCGAATCGAAATCTTACCAAATGCTAGCTTACCCTTTGTTAATGATTCGGAACAGCAATCCGGTTGGATTCATCACTGCTCCAACGGCCAAACTGAACACAAAGCCTGCACCATTCATGGCGGCATTCTCATCAAGAGGGCCAAACTTGGTTACGCCAGAGATCCTCAAGGTTCAGAAAAATACCGTCTCACCTTTACTGTTACAGTAGCATTTCTGATCAAATTTCGGCCAATACAATTCGCTGTTCATTCTGAAACTTTCTGTTTTTTGTTCAGCCTGATGTAACTGCTCCAGGCGTCAACATAATAGCTGCATTCAGCGAGGCCGTAAGCCCTACAGATTTGGACTTTGATAATCGCAGGGTTCCTTTTAACACCGAGTCCGGGACATCGATGTCTTGCCCTCACGTTGCGGGAGTCGTCGGCCTACTCAGAGCACTCCACCCTGATTGGAGTGTGTCTGCAATTCGATCGCAATCATGACCACGGGTAATTTACTCATTTCCTTCTGCAATTCGTACCGGCGGACTGACAATTACATGAACAATGATAGAACACCAGTTCAATATTGACTTTGTTCTCTAGTGTCCTAAAGTTATTTGACAGAAACAGTTACTAGAAATTCACATTTCATGAGCTGCTAGGAGGCAAAACAAGTGACTAGAGAGATTGTAACGGTAGTCCTAGAAGATTATTCAGTCCTCCATTTTCCAAAGTTATATCCAAGTCCTAGAACTTCCATACTTCATCAATCAGTACCACATGCCGAATATTGCTGATTGTACGAGCGATCTCTTCTTGGAAAACTTTCACTGGTTAAATACGACCGAACTAACATGATTTCGCCATTTTAGTAGTCTCAGGAAAGTTATTGCTTTCGCATTCTTGTGGTCTTTAACAGCTAGGACAAGGGACAACACTAACAAAGCAATGCTGGACGGGTCGAGCTTCCTCGAGGCGACACCATTCGACCATGGCTCGGGCCACATGCGGCCAAACCGTGCCATGGACCCCGGCCTAGTCTACGATCTGAGCACTGACGACTACTTCGACTTCCTCTGCGCCTTGGGCTACAACCGAACTCTGATGCGATCCTTTTCCAAGGACCCTTACGAGTGCCCGAAGTCGTTCAGCCTCCTGGACTTCAACTACCCCTCGATCATGGTCCCCAATCTTCGCGGCTCAGCCACCGTCACCCGCCGAGTGAAAAACGTTGGCTTGCCCGGGACGTATGCAGCACAGGTCATCGAGCCGCCTGGCATTTCGGTCTCGGTCGAGCCAAGGACGCTGACGTTCGACCGAGTCGGTGAGGAGAAGAGCTTCAAGGTGACCTTGAAAGCTAAATCTGCTCGGCATGCGACGGAGTACGTGTTTGGAGGACTGAGATGGTCTGATGGACGCCATTACGTGAGAAGCCCGATTGTCGTTGGTTTTCCTAGTTAAAGAACGTGATAGAATTAGCTCGAATTGTTTCTTAGTTAGGATTCAAATAAAAGTTATTAGGACATTATTTCGATTTTCTTAGCTTTAATTTGGTGCAAATATGCAATTTGAGATGATTCTCCGGAGTTGCTTGTCATTTTTCATTTATTTCTTCTTAGTGTTGCTTAATCCACAAATGAGATGATTGATGGTTTTCTCTACTTAATCTAATCGATTCAATCAAGTGATCGAAAGCATGCATTTGGTACGATCAACTTTCTCCACGGGCATCCTTTTCATCAGATACCTTGGTGTCCAACTTGTTACGCAAAAGCTCACGGAAAAGATATTCCCAAATATAGATAAATAGGGCATTAAATCATATCAGCTATGCAAGAAGACTTCAATTGGCCAAATCGATACTTTTTTCCATTTGCACTTAGTGGTGCAAATGTTTCTCCTCCCAAAGCAAACTATCTACAGGATTGAAAAGAAGGTTAGACAATTCTTATGGGCAAGAAACACAGAAACTCACAGATTCCACAAAGTTACATGAAATGTAGTATGCTCACCAAAAAGAAGGGAGGACTAGGCTTGCTCGATCTAAAACTCTAGAATAAATTATTGATGGGCCACATGCTTTGGAGCCTCATCAATCATCCATTCTCATCCCTATGGAGTACTTGGGTTCATCACATTAAATGTAGAGCTACTCCCGTTATACATCTCAACATAAAGAACAGTATGGCCTGGACTTGGCTATGTATTCTCAAGCTAAGACTTGCTTTAACACCTTATCTCTAGCCAAACATACCATTGCAAAGAGATATACAAGGAATTCAGATAGGAGCTACCAACCGCTCACTAGTTTCAATTAATTTGGATCAACGGTATTAGCAAGCATAATTTTATCGGCTAGCTTCTTTATAGAGATAGGCTATTGACAGCTCTAACCATATCGTGATGGTTGTCTTTAGTAGATACTAAGTGTAACTTTTGTATGACTAGAATTGAAGATAGAAACCACTATTCTTTGACTGCACGTAGACAAGTAGTGTGTGGCATAATATTTTGGCACAAAATGGAATTTGACATCCTACAGGAGGTTAGAACTTGGGAAGTTCAATAGATGAGTGGAGCCACCAAGGGCAAAAACTTGGTGGCAAGGCTCCTTAAGCTATCTTTCATAGCAACTATCTATTGCATCTAGATGGAATGCAACCATAGTTTTAAAACAAGTCAATTGAGTCTCATTTTCTGTTGATTAGGATGCGAAAAGTTGTAAGTGGTAGGGCATCGCTCTACCAATAATGTAGGCCTTCTCAGGCAAATGTTATTTGCTATCATATGGAGACTTCGTTCATCCATCTTCTCACATAATTAGTCTCTTTGAAATGATAGGAGATTCACCTAAGCTTTAGTACATCATCTAAGTAATGATATTCACATATTTACATTTACATTTACACACACACACAAAACAGAGAGAGAATTAAAGTGAATGAGATCAGGGCGGTTCTGACCATCTTCCAAGTAGAACCGGTCGCTTTCCATCGAGTGATCGAAAGCACGCATCTGGTATAGTCAAATAGAATTAGTACTGCGATCGGTGACTTTAAAAGGAAACGGGATCAAGCCGATTCTAACCATCTCTCGAGTAATCAGCTGGTTTTAATCAAAGTTTAGATCCTTTTGAGTCTAATGCTTGATTTTAGGGTTTTTCGAGCTTGCAATTCTTCTAATTTACTTATATTTTTGTTTCATTTAGATGTTATCAATAAATCGAATATCCTTTGATAGGTAAAACAGGTCCTGAAATCTGAAGTTAGAATCTGAAATTCTCTATCCTGACCTTTATCTGTTCATGGATTTTTACAAATTTTTGTATTCAAATTAGGAAAAACTTCACTCATGAAAGTTGTAGCTAAGATCTGAGAGTGATTGAAAGCGCGGCATTTGGTATAGTCAATAGAATTAGTGTCGCGAACTAGTAACTTTAGAAGGGCAACAGGATCAAACCGATTCAACGTATGGAATCAGGAACCAAATTAGTAAAAGCCGGTTTTCAGTTTTCTTTATCCAAGCATTGAACCGGGGTCAGAAAAAAGAGCCGATTCGATCCGGGTTCCGAGGGAACCGGCCTGGCCGATTGCTGACATTTGCCAAGATTATCTGTCGACAAGTGTCAGCAATAAAGTCCGCAAGTGTCAGCATCGCGCACGTCATTTTCATTGGAGCACAACCATGGATCCATTGAAAAGACCTCGAAGTTTGATGTCATGGTGATATTTTAGTACTTGTCGACATTCTCTCTCTCTCTCTCTCTCTCTTTGATCTTGTAGATGGTTGGCGAACCTCGTCTTGGTGGCATCTGCCAGTGGCGGTCGATGCATGGTCCGTCCTCCCTTGGTCCCCCTCGCCCCTTTGAGACTCCATCGAAAGTTCCGAAGTCGACTGCTCGAGGTACAGTTTCCATATATGGTTTTTAGTCAATCTCGAGTTCAAAAGCTGTGGACATCAATCAATGGCGGGACGGGAGCGTCATCTCCTTCTTCATCGTCGTATAACAAGTCGCGGAACCACTCGGGTCACACGTTATTTTTTGTCTCTCTGCTTACGGCCCTCGAATGCTTTCGTGGATCGGAAGCAACGGGCTGCGCGAGACGTTGTTTTAGCTTCGGCGAGGACAGCTCGGGGCTGCGTGAACTGGGTTTGTGATGGTTCGGGCAATCGCTGCCTCGTGTTCTCCGCTGAGTTCTCTGCCGCTCAATGCCCGGTTCTCCCCGTTTAGGTGCTCCCATCGTCGGAGCTGGCAGCCCGTCGGAGCTAGCCGGTCGACGTCGGCCACGACATGGAAGCATTCGATGTTCATCGGCACGAGGCCTGCGTTGAAAGAGGGGGCTCTGAGCGTCAATGGCAAGGACGTGTTGACGGATGTGCCGGAGAATGTGGTGGTCACGCCGCTGACAAATTCGTCCGCATTCGTTGGAGCTACTTCGAATGTGGAGGGCTCGAGACATGTTTTTACGTTAGGAGTTATTCAGTAAGTGATTTTGCTTCTTCGCCTCTGACCGACATTCAGCTGCGGGGGAAGAAAATTGCAAATTAACTGTATCGAATTCGAGGGATTTCAAGAGAGAATGTAGTAGGGAAGTGATGTGAGTTCTTTTGATTTTCATGATTGACGATGCAGGGACATAAGGCTACTGTGCCTTTTTAGATTCAAGATTTTCTGGATGATACCTCGAGTTGGTGTTTCGGGAAGTGACATTCCGGCTGAAACTCAGATGTTGCTGCTGGAAGTAAGGGAGGGATCCGATTTGGAACCGTCTGATGAACCCAGTTACATCCTCTTCTTGCCGGTGTTGGATGGCGAGTTTAGAAGCAGCTTGCAGGGGAACTTGGCGGATGAACTTGAGCTATGTATAGAAAGCGGTAATTTTTCATCCTCACCAATGAAAGCCATTGTTGCTTTCTGCTTGCAATCCAAAGTTAACTATGTTTAGCAATCCATAAACATATTTATAGGGACGTATGTATTAACCATTATCACTAAGAAAATATGGAAGAGAATAATGAGACCAGGGAGCAGTCGTTGGGAGCCTCATGTTTCTTCAGTGGTGTACATGCTTTTAAACAAAGTTTTTCAAGTCGGCAGCTGTTTTAAATCTAAATGTTTGACTCTTTTCACTCTCATAATGTGGGTTGTTACAATTCTTGTTAGGTGACCCAGCAGTAGTCACTTCAGAGTCCCGAAAAGCTGTTTTTGTCAATTATGGGGAAAATCCATTCAACCTGATGAAGGAATCAATGAAGTGGGGTTTGCCCTCTGAGCAATTTTCTTGTTTGTACTGGGAATTCAAGATTACAATGAGTCTGAATCATAATCCATAAGTTGAACAGTGCATAAATCTTGTAAATGAGAGCCTTTGAGTACTAGGACAGCTAATTTTAATCTGAGTTAGTCATTGCAAATTGGTTCTTGTCGCCCTTACATTACTCACTGCATATTCAGGTTCTTGGAGAAGGAGTTAGGAACATTTGCAGTCCGAGAAAGGAAGCAGGTAGGTCTTCGTTGAGCAACTGCATAGCTATATCAAGCTTGGAAATGGGAAGAGGGTGATCAGCTAACATTGTCTTATGATGGTTTGTATGATGCAGATGCCTGCAATTTTGGATTGGTTTGGTTGGTGCACCTGGGATGCCTTTTACCAAGAGGTTAATCCCTGAAGGAATCAGACAGGGGCTTAAAAGGTCAATGATGCAGATGCCTGCAAAATTGATGTTGATTTTTTAGGACTTTAGTTTGCCGCATCGTTTATATATATATAATTGCACAGGTCCCTCTTGGCTGTGCTTTCGAAATAGAGGCAAATAATGTTCCTTTTAATTTGCTTCTTTGAAAAGCACTTCTACAAAGTTGAATGACTGTTCCTTTTCTGCCCTTGAGGAATTTAATTCCAGGCAACGAATTTAAGATTTTAACTTGATAAGTTTGAAGAGAATTGACCGTTACAAATTTCCTCACAGTTTATCTGATGGAGGCACCCCTGCAAAATTTATCATAATTGATGATGGGTGGCAAGATACAAGTAATGAGTTCCAAAAAGAAGGAGAGCCATTTGTTGAAGGGTCACAGTAAGTAGCTGTGCTGTTGTAATGTTGTATGATTAACCGCAAATTAGGAAACTGCAACATGTCTTTCCACTGCTGGTTAATTTGCAGGTTTGGCGGCAGATTAGTCAGCATCAAAGAAAATCAAAAGTTTCGAAGAAGTGAAAATGGATCTCTTAGCAAGGCGCCTACAGATTTAAAGGAATTTGTTTCAGACATTAAGGGAACTTATGGTCTTAAGTATGACTCAAACTGCTTTTTCTGTTCTTTCTCTATATGTACTTAAGCAAACCACAATAGATAGACTGAAAAATGAAAAGTGAGGAGGTGCCATAAATTGTTTCCGTAATTTAGTTGTACATTTCACAATTGTGACTTCTCTTTATGGTGACCTTTTCAGTGACAACGTCATGTTTGTTGAAACCGATTAATTGAGAGACTTTACTTGCATATCTTTCAATAAATTTCAGGTATGTCTATGTATGGCATGCTTTGATGGGATACTGGGGAGGCCTTCTTCCTGGAGCAGAAGCTACAAAAAAGTATAATCCAGTTTTAAAGTATCCCGTGCAGTCACCAGGAAATTTAGCAAATATGAGGGACCCACCTTTGGATGCTATGGAGAATTATGGCGTAGGTGTAATTGATCCCACTACAATATCTCAGTTCTATGACGATCTGCACAGCTACCTGGTTTCTCAGGGCGTGGATGGAGTGAAGGTAGATGTGCAGAACATTCTGGAAACAGTAGCAACAGATCTAGGAGGTCGTGTTTCCCTTGCCAGACAATTCCAAAAAGCCCTTGAGAATTCCATTACTGTGAATTTCCAGGATAACAGCATCATCAGCTGTATGGGTCAGAGCACAGATTCCATTTACCAGTATATAACTTCATCACTGCTGATTTCTCGTCATATTTTGCTTCAAAATTTGAATACGTTGGTTTATAGTGGGGCAACGGCTAGGATGCTTATTACTGATTGAACTTTAAACTATGTCCAGAGGTGTCCTGACTATGAGCTATTAGATAATCTTTAAGTAAACTCATAGATATAATCACTAAATCCAATAGGAAGTTTGTACTTTGTTAAAAAAGAAAAGGATTACTGAAGTGACGTATGAGAGAAATTGGTTTTTTCTGTGTATCGTTAGTAGTTCACTTTTGTTATGCCAGTAGTTCCATCTTTTAGTTAATAATAATGATGACATAATGCCTCATACTCACCATATATGTCTCGGCAACGGAAGCAAGTGAATTAACAAACCCCTTGATGTCACTGTTTAATGTATACATTACCAGAATCTAGTGATATATGCTCTTACTCAAATAGATCACTTGTCCAATTTTGTGGCATGGCATGGCTGGTACGCTAGTTTTGAAGTTAGAATAGAAATATAGGTATAAGAAACCTTTAATATCTTATTTCTGCTTCATATTTGTCCACGCAGTTGTCAACAAAGTGCTATAACACGAGCATCTGATGATTATTATCCTCAAAATCCGGCAACCCAGACTCTACACATAGCTGCTGTGGCGTATAATAGCTTATTTCTGGGAGAAGTAGTTGTTCCAGATTGGGACATGTTCTATGTATGATTATCCCATCCCACTTTGCTGCTATAGTACTGTCTAATGCTTTGCCAATATCAACAATATTTATCAACTCTTTTTACATCTTCAGAGCCTCCATGATGCAGCTGAGTTCCACGCAGTAGCTCGAGCAGTGGGAGGATGTCCTGTCTATGTAAGGTGTGCCAATATTCTCTTGTAGAGACAGATGTACAAGGCATCAAATCATTGCAAACTCTCTGTTTAAGATGAGAAACTTGGCTCTTTCTGGTCATGCTTAGTACATATTCTGTCTCTTTCGAAATGTATTCAGCAGGAATCCTAGGACCTCTTATTCCATAATGGTTTTGCCCAAGAAGCCATATCCACCATATCCAGTGTAAGGAATGTGCATGGCTTTGTGACTCGATGATAGCCCTGATGACCATCCTCATGCATGTGCCAAAAGGTCATGCCCTTTTAATGTATGCATCATGTGTTCAGAAGCCCCCTACTCTCATTTTTTAGGAACTGAAAAGATTACAAACTCTTGATATTTGATGGTGTTGCACACTTAACATTGCATGACCCATACTTTTTATAGGTTTCGCTTATTCATATTGTCACCATTCTATGCCAGTGATAAACCTGGAAATCATGACTTCGAGATACTTAAAAAGCTTGTGCTTCCTGATGGGTCCGTGCTTAGAGCAAAATACCCTGGCAGGCCATCTCGGGATTGCCTATTCATTGACCCAGTTATGGATGGGAAAAGGTATCTTAACATTTTTACTAGTAAGATGGAGCTCATTCTCCATTCATTTTCCAACTGCTTGATGCCTCCTAACTCTGTTCTGCAGTCTTCTGAAGATTTGGAACATGAACAACTGTACTGGTGTTCTTGGCATTTTCAATTGCCAAGGAGCGGGAAGCTGGCCTTGCACAGACAAGAAGGTCATCGAGGATGCTGCTTCAGAGATATCTGCGTCAGTTTCTCCATCTGATGTAGAGTTTTTGGAAGAGGTTACTGGGGGTTCATGGACCGGAGATTGTGCAATCTTTTCCTTCAAGACTGGTATGTTTTGACTCTTATACACATACAGTAAGAATAACAACCGCACAGATACGTTGATTGGCAATTTCCAATTGCTCATGCTTTGGCCTTATATCAATATCAATAGGCTTTGTACACCGATTGTCAGTGGAAGAGTCGATGAATGTCACCTTGAAGGTTTTAGAGTGCGACGTGTTAACCATTTCTCCTATCAAGGTATCAATAGTTGCACCTAATTAAAATCATTTTGGTGGGATCCTCCGGAAAATGCACAATCTAAGATGTGGTCTGATTATCCAGGTGCACAATCAGAAGGTGCAGTTTGCTCCGATCGGATTGATAGACCTGTACAATTCAGGTGGAGCCATTCAAGCAGTTGATATTGGCAGCAAATCTTCCACTTCTGGAATCCACATCAAAGGGAGAGGACCGGGCACATTTGGAGCGTATTCCAGCGCAAGACCCAGGTCGTGCACTGTGAACTCAGAGGAGAGAGAGTTCGAATTCAGAGAAGACAAGTTACTGAAAATAAGTATCCCTGCAAGAACTAGCTCATGGGACATTGTCATCTCTTACTGAGGCCTTGCCTTTCGGTCTCACGGTCTCGGAAGCCTCAGAAGTAGAGTCATCACAGATTCACACCCATCTCAAATTAGTATATACAGATTCGTGCCAGCAAGTAGAAACTTTGAAACAGATGATCAGAATGACAGTCACGGCAACCGTCCTGATTGACAAAATGAAACTCATGGTTATGGAGGGGAGGGATTTTGTTGCAGTGAATCAGAAGAAGTAGATATTGCATATGATGCATCATTCTATACAGAATTTAGTAATTTACCTGCTCATTGAATGGAAATGTCCATAGTGAGGTCATGCAAGCATACATCAGTCAGTGCCTTTTTCTTTTTTGGTTAAGATCATATTAATATAGTCATTTGTATAGTTAATCAAGATGTGATTTTCTCTAGACCCTCTTTATTGACCGATGATTAACTGATGCAAGACCGGATTCTATTATCTTTACCCTTTCCTTTTAGTTGATTATTTTTCTAAAATAAATTTATCATTCGATGCTATCAAAAGACAACTATAAAGGATGACATTTTCACGGGAAAATTTCAAATAAAGGCTCGAAGTACCATTATATTCTCAAATAAGGGCTTAAAATAGACCTTATTTGAAATAAAGGCCTAAAGTGATTATAGTTGTTACAAATAAGGGCTAACCTTGCTAGTTCATAGGCCGACAAAATATTCTAGCCAATTAGGGATATTTTTGTCCAAATTCATTTCAAATCTAAATTAAATTAGATTAAAAATTTTAATTAAAAAAAAGTGGGAGGGCTCCCTCCCGCCTGTGGCCATTGCCCCATCGCCAGTGGGGTAGTGACGATGGCCGATGTGGTCACTGGCACCTAGGCAAGGGCCGGTGACCCTCAATAACCAAAGATAATGGCTAGCAGGCTCTCGCCAAAGACAAGAGAAGGAGAGGGGCGAGGTCGCCTAGATATGGGCAAGGGTCGCTCGCCCTCGCCCTAGCTTTGTTGAGGGTCATCGGCCTTTGTGCAAGTTAGTGGCCCTCACCCGATGCCCTCGGACCTCATTGCCCAAGTTGAGGGGCACTACGCAAGGGCCACGCGACCCTCGCTCAGATCTCGGAGAGAGCTATTGCCCTTTCCTGTCTCTCACTAGAGACCTTGCTAGCCATCGCCATCACCCCACTAGCGATGGAGCAGCGACCACAAGCAGGAGGGAGCCTCCCTTCCATGCATGTTCATCTTCTTCTTCTTCTTCTTCTTCTTCTTCTTCTTCTTCTTCTTAAGTTTTAATTTTGTTGGAAGGAAAATATTAAAAAAAACGAAATTGTCATTCACTAAACAGTTAGTTCAAGCCTTTCTTTAAGACTAATATGGTTACTTTCAAGTTTTTATTTGAAATAAAGTTCATTTCAAAACCTTTATTTGAAATAAAATTCATTCAAGGCTATTATTTGAGAAAATAAGAGTAATTCAATCTCTTATTTGAAATAAAATTTATTTCAGGCTTTTATTTGAGAAAATAAGGGTATTTCAAGTTTTTATTTGGAATTTTCCTTATTTTCACAATGCCAATTATCATAGTATAAGGAATGTATTTCCTCCAAATTATATTCCAGTTTTTATTTATTAATCTTTAAAATATCCTTCATCAAGCTAAAAAAAAAAAAAAAAAAAAAGACAAATTAATCTCCTATTAATTTTTATTTTTTCATTAAACAAAAAAGATAGTATTTGAGTGTTGCTAGAATGACTCTCAAGCTTAGGTCGAGGCAACTAAGGCTTTGTTTAGGCAACGTTTTTATTTCTTTAAACGTTTTTTTTGTTTCATTGAAAAAATAAAAATTCATTTGGTAAAATCTGCTAATTTTTTTATTCCCGAGAATAGAAAAATTAGTTGGGAATAGATTTGGAATAGAAATAAAAAGTAAAAAATAAATAAGTTATTTCTTATTCCTAAAAATAATTTCTAGAGTAAGTTATTATTTTTCCTTTTCTTTTCTTTTCTTCTTCCTCCTTTTCTAACCAATCACCACCTGCCACTTGCCATTGTCACTGCTGGTTATTGGGCATCAATCATGGTTATCGCTTATTGCCATCAGTTTCCGATCACCGCCCGCCATTGGCTAGAGGGGAAAGAAGAAGAGAGGAAAAAAGAAAAGAAAAAAAAAAAAAAAAAATTATTAAAAAATTAAAAGAAATTTTACTTCGCAAAAAAAAAAAAAATATTGTAAGTCCTACAAAATGCATTCGTGTTCTTTTTTTATAGGAATATAAATTTTCTATAGTTACCAAACGTATTCTTTTATTCAAAAATAATTCCAAGGAATAAAAATAGAAAAAATATTTTTAAAAAGAAATTATTTCCCAAAACTAAAATGTTACCAAATGCATGCTAATTAGTTGTGATAAGCAGAAAAGCATTTATTCATTTTTTTTTTCAAATTCAACCCATGAAAAACCAAAGGAAATAGATTGAATTTAAATATTATATGCTTCAATTAATTGTCCTTATCTAAATATTTTGAAAGATTGATGCTCATATTTTTTTAATCTCAGTCCGCTTTTTAATATAAGGATATTACCCTGATCAAATTTGCAATAAGTATTTGTACTTATCACTTGTGAGGAATTATTTTATAAATTTTGTATGTGAATTATTAATTATGGTAGATATCACGTAAATA
This sequence comes from Eucalyptus caleyi, assembly GCA_014182885.2. Classification (NCBI taxonomy): domain Eukaryota; kingdom Viridiplantae; phylum Streptophyta; class Magnoliopsida; order Myrtales; family Myrtaceae; genus Eucalyptus; species Eucalyptus caleyi. The sequence continues at coordinate 58,730,017 of CM024470.2, forward strand.
CATTTAGATTTTGATAATTCGGAGGTCTCACGAAGTTGATCTTATCCTTATGCACTAATATGTGTTGCATATATGTTGAGAGACAATTACTTACAAAGTCTTAAACCTATTACAATTATACTAATTAAGTTCTAAGCTATTTAATTTGATCAAATTTAGTCTTGAACTTATTAAAATTATGTCAATTTAATTTTAAACCTAATTATAAATCTTTTGAAAAATTACTAGAAATCACTATCGTGAATGCTAGCCATCCTACATAACTCCGCTGACACTAATATGAACAATTTATATAATTTTTTTACTCTCTTTCTTTTTCTTTATTTATTTCTTTTCCCTTCTTCCTTCGCAATTGCTGGCCTCCTTAATGGCTGGCAACCAGCCATAGGTGAGGGCCAACCTCGCTAGCCACATGAGGCTTGCTCTTACAGGGATGAGCTCACTTAGGCTAGTAAGGGTTGATCTCACCAAGTTCATTAACCTTGAGTAAGGCTCGGCCTTTCAAGAGGACAGAGAGAGTAGCCCTCAAGAGGCTAGCAACTATGGAGGACAAAAGAAAACAAAAATATTATAAAATATCAACAAAATAAAATAGTTACAAAATTTTTTCATATTAGCACTAGTGGTATCACAAAAAACTAATGATTACATTAACAATTTCGGATCAAAATTAGCTAAATAAACTGAATTGTCAAATTTTAAAATGTTTAGGACTAAATTAATCAAATTAAAAGGTTTAGGTTTTTTTTTTTTTTAAAGGATAGATATTATTAAATCGACACATGTTAGGCTAGCAACACTTCATCATAAAATCCATGTGTATTGAAGTAGGTTGAATTTAGATAGCCTCGTGAAGTCAACCAGGGTGCGTTTGTTTGCGTTTGTTTAAAAATTGTTAGGGAACGAGAAATAGAAAAAAATGTTTCATTCTGAGACAATTTCGAACAAAAAAACGCGTTTGGTAAACTTGTTAGGGAACAAAAAATAAATAGAAACACGTTTGGTAAATTTGTATAATTTTTTTATTTCTTTTATTTTTCTATTTTTTTCTTATTTTTCCTTTTTTTCTTTTTTCTTTTTCCTTTTTCTTTTTTTCTTCTTTTGGCGGTCGCCGGCCTCGGCCATGGCGGTGGCCGGCCCCGGCGAGGCCGAGCCTCGCCGGCGGCCGGGTGAGCTCGGCCCACCGAGCCATCGCAGTCGGCGTCGCTGGCGGTGGCCAAAGCAAGGCGAGCCTCGCCGTGCCTAGGCGAGCCGCCGGCCCTCGTCGGCCGGTCGCGCCGGCCATGGCGAGGCCGGCGACCGGCGAAAGAAAAAAAGAAAGAAAATAAGAAGAAAAAGAAGAAAAAAATGTTTAAGTTTTGTTTGTAAAAACAAGAAACACAAATTTTGTGTTTTTTACATTTGTTTTTTGTTACGGGAAAAAAAAAAAAAGGAACAAACGCACCCAAACGTTTAGTTTAAGTTCCTTTTTGTTAAAAAAAATGAAAAAAAGTGTTTAAAAAAGTGAAAAAAAAAAACATAAACAAACATTTTTAATAATTTCCATGCGCTTCTTTGACCACCCTTTTTATTTTTATCTCGTCCCATTTTAATACATAGATAGTGACATAAATGATTCTTAATTTTTTTATTTAATAAATAATGTGATTCATAAATTTTTAATTTGATTAATGTGGTCTTAAACTTTTTTACGTATTGATATAATTTTTAAAAATATATAAATGTTCGATGTCAAATATTTTCATATAGTTCAGAGATTATGTTGAACAATTTAAAAGTTAGAGATTACGTTACACAATAGACTAAAGTTTTTTTTTTTTTTGGTCAAAAAATAGACTAAAGTTAAAGAATCACATTGCACGTCAAGCCAAAATTCATGAATTATATGTGTCATTTTCCCCTTGTGACTCTTCCCGTGGCCAATGGCGTGATAAATGTTGTTACGCATCATTGCACATGGACATAAGGAATTAATTTAGCAAAGTCAAGTACATAACATTAAATTAAATCCGAATAATCTAAAAAGGGTAGATTTCACGCTGATTTTTTTTTTTTTAAAGATCTCGACGGTCCAGATCAAATTTAGCAACCGCATATGTTGTTTCCATTCTCTCTCTCTCTCTCTCTCTGCGCCTTGCCGGGGAAGGGGGGTGGCGGAGAAGCAGGATACACGACAGCGAGGATCCTCGCTGGCTCCGAAACCTCGTCGAAACCGAAGCGCAGACGACTCTCCCTTGACTCTCTCTCTCTCTCTCTAGCTTCCGCTTCTCCGATCGCGCGCGGCGGCGTCGTCTCCGTGGAGTCGCGATCCGCTCGGGCATCTCCGCCATGTCTTACGCTTACCTCTTCAAGTACATCATCATCGGCGACACCGGTAACGCATCGGTTTCACCCCCCTGTTACATTGCCCGTCGTAATGGGTAGATAGCTGTCGGGTGGTCGCATTTCGCTTTGTCTCGTTTTGGGTTTTCGAGCTCGGCGTTTTTCAGTCGTTCTGATTGATGGGTGTTTGCTCTTTGTGTGCGTGTGTGTTGTTCGATCGGAGTTTCTCAATACGTGATGCTGGGGATGGTTTTGGGACTAACCCTTTTGAAAAATTTGAAGTCTTTTCGGCATCTCGGGTGTGTTTGTTTACTTTTCGTTGCCTTTTGTTCTCAATACGTTATGCCGTGGCCTGTTTGAGACTGACCCTTTTGGAAATTTGAAGTCTTTTCGGCATCTCGCGCGTGTTTGTTCACTTTTCGTTGCCTTTTGGTCTCTGTCAGGAGTGGGGAAATCGTGCCTTCTCCTTCAGTTCACGGACAAACGTTTCCAGCCCGTGCATGACTTGACAATCGGGGTTGAGTTCGGGGCCAGGATGATCACCATCGACAACAAGCCGATTAAGCTGCAGATCTGGGATACGGTCAGTTGTCTCTTCTCTATGTATTGTTTTATTTGCACGTCAACCGTGAATGAAACTTCAGATGTAAAAGATCATTTTGAAACTGTGTGGAGAATTTGACATTTGTGTGGCTGAATGAAGCAACTTGTTCCGCTTTAATACAAAGGAGGATGGGTTTGTGAGGAACTCTATTACGATTTGAGAAATTGCTGGTGTCTTGTATCATTGTTGCTTTCATCAAGTTTCCCAAGTTTTTTGTTAATGGTGTCCCCATGACATAGCATTGATAACGAGATTAAAGTAAGATGGGAATGCTGGTATTGCCATGATATATATTTCCAGTGTCTAATTCTCATCATGTTATCTCATATGAAAGTTTAAATACTTTTGCCAGGCAGGACAAGAATCATTTAGATCTATTACACGATCTTACTACAGGGGGGCTGCCGGTGCATTGCTAGTCTATGACATCACACGGTACCCTTTTCTTCCTGATCTTGTCTACTTGATTACTACTTCTGTGACCAAACAACTTCTCTGAGGAGAGAGTAATTCTGATTAGCATCTATTTCTAGCTTTAAAATCAATAGATTGGGAGGGGATGGGAAGGAGCACGGAAGGGGTTGCACGATAACTATATCATTCTTTGCTAGTCTAGCGTTTTAGGAGCATTGCATTGATATTTGAAAGGAATTGAGGGGAAAAGAGGCCCTCTCATCAGTGCTTTTATCTAGTAAGTATAAGGAGTGGCGCTAGCAGGGGGGATGCACATCTCGATATATTCTTAGTATGTAAATGCAGTAGGGTAGCTCAGGTTTTTGGTGCTTTCAGTCATACGATGCCCTGTATTTGGTAGGTCATTCATCTTGACATATCATTCAGATTGAGTGTTTGGACTTGACAGTACTGATTATAGTACGGTTCAGGCGAGAGACTTTTAATCACTTGGCCAGTTGGCTGGAGGACGCAAGGCAGCATGCAAATGCTAACATGACGATTATGCTTATCGGTAATAAGAGCGATCTTGCTCACAGAAGAGCTGTAAGCACAGAGGAAGGTGAACAGTTCGCCAAAGAGCATGGTTTGATTTTCATGGAAGCCTCTGCCAAAACTGCTCAAAATGTGGAAGAAGTGAGAAATATCCTGATTTAACATTGTAGAAAGAGAATTTTGTATCCTCATATGTGTACGTTCAGTTCAGATGCTTCTTTATGATGACAACTGATTTGAAGGAATTTTGTGTAGGCGTTCATCAAGACTGCCGCGACAATCTACACGAAAATCGAGGATGGTGCTTTGGATGTCTCAAATGAGGTAAACTGTCTCCCAAACTTGGGAAAACTTTGGAGGTCTAAGGCTGTGCCTGTGTTTAAAGTAAAATGTCAAAAGAAGTAACCGAGTTCGTTCAGTTCATAGGATGAAGATATCTGCGAGGCCCTGGGATTCTTGCATTTACTCTGTCAAAGTGTCTTGAATTTCAATTCATATGCTTTGTTGGTTTGACCTTATTTTGCTTGTTTGGTCCTTGTAGTCTTATGGAATAAAAGTTGGATACGGCGGAGTCCAAGGACCTCCTGGCGGCAGAGATGGTGCTCCAGCTCAAAGCGGAGGTTGTTGCAATTAAACTCGTCAATCTGACTTGCGCACTTTAGCCTCCTTTTAACTTCAATCTCTTATCTCGAAGTCCTTTGAGGTCTTCTGTCATCTGAGAGCTTGACTTGTAAAGTTGTACTAGCTCATTTTCTAATGTCAACTGTAAGATAGTTGAATTAAATATAATAAACACTTAATCCATTGTCCATTCTATGGCAAATGGATTTTTTGTAATATTTCACGAGGTGTTTTTGCATTTATTGCAACTAGTTCGGATGGACTATGGCTTCTCTTTTTATTCTCAAAGGTCTATTTTGACTGGTTTCGGCGGAAGGAGTTTTTAGGTTGTGGTTCTCTATTCAGCTGCCGAAACTGATAGGGCAAGGCCTGATCAGTAAAGCAAGACCAAGACCGGAACGGTGAGGCCCAGTATTCCTAATTTTAAAGCTCTTGTCCAATTCTATCCATGATTTCTGTACTGGGCATGAATGGTCCTGTTCTGGTCTGATTGGGAAGGCTAGGCGGAGAAGAAATTAGTTTGTCAAAATTTACCCATTCGTGTCTCATGTCTTACAGGTCTCCCGCGCTTGGTCAGCCGCCGTGCTCATGATCATCGATTATCATCGCCAAGAACATTAAAATGAAATACATCCAAGACATGCAATAACCCATTGCCAACTCTTGATAGGATTAAACAGGGGAAGTCGGTTCGGCTCCTATACAAACACGGTCTAGTCTAGAATAATTTTCTGTGTCTTTGCTGGCGTTTCATCGCGTCATCGGAGATTATGACGCATTTGAAAAGCGAGTCCTTCGTTGAGAAGTCATTGAGATTGCCCTTGAATGGGTGTTATTTACTTCCACTTGGAAAGAGAGAGGGGGGAGTTACAGCTAAGCTATTCATGATGATGTTTGCTTCCCGATGAGTTGACAGCATTCTCGTCGCTGTCGATGTGAAGATGTCCCATGTTGATTCGATGCGAAAAGCTCGAGGTCGTGTCCATATGCGTCGAAGTTCTTTGTGTGGCCTGTTTGTAGTGCTGTCTTGTTGAATCATTCTTTCACTCGTCTCTTGATTTGTCATCGGTCTTGTGATGTTTCAACCCAGCAGCTAATTCTGGCCGGGAACTAATTTACCGAGAGAGAGAAAAGACTACGAGATTCGTTGTAGCTTCCTTACGGAAAACATCGAAAACGTACAAACTTGAGAATTTTTTGAAGAATAAAAATATATCATTTCCATGGGAGAAGAACACTATAAGTGTAAAAAATTGTATATGGCGTTTATTTTAATGCCAATTTTTTTTTGAACCATTTAAGTGTCACTTTAAAAAAAATGATTATTTAAATGCAAAGTACAATCTTGGTTTTACTTTTTGATTATGTTCCAAATCTATTTCCATAAATAGAATAACTATTTTTTGTTCCTAGAAACAAAAAATTTACCAAAACATATTTTTTTTCTTTTTTTGGCTTTCAAGAATAAAAGAATATAATTAATTGTTCCAGGAATGTTATGGCGCGTTTGGTAACGTTTATTCAAAAATTGTTAGAGGAACATAAATTAAAAAAAAAAAGTGTTTTTATTGGGGAACAATTTTTTACCAGAAAGATGTGTTTGGTAAACTTGTTCTGGGAATAAAAAATGAATAGAAATACATCTAGTAAATTTATATTCTTTTTTGTTTCTTTTAATTATTATTATTTTTATTTTATTTTTCCTTTTTTTCCTTTCTTTTTTTTTTTTCTTCTTTCGGCCGGTTGCCGGCTCCGACGACCAACCGACGGGGCGGTAGCCTCGCCCGGCCACGGCGAGGCTCGCTGGCCTCCCGGATCTAGGCGAGGCGAGCCCGAGCTGGTGCCCGGCCATGGCGAGCTCGAGCCAAGGCAAGGCCGAGCCTCGCCAGGGGCCGGCGACGCTCCGGCAAGGTCGCCGACCCTTGACGGCCGATCGCCGGCCATGGCCGAGGCCGGTGACCGACCAAAGAAAAAAGAAGAAGAAAAGAAGAAGAAAAGAGAAGAGAGAGAAGAAGAAACAAGAAACAAAATCGTTTCTTCAAAATCGTTTTTGGAACAAGAAATAATTTTTTTTGGTTTCTCATTTCTGTTATTTTTGTGTTCTGGGAACAAAAAATCCGATTTTGAATGAAAACGCAAACAAACGTGTTTACATTCTTTTTTGTTCCAAGAACGAGAAAAACAAAAAATTTTGTTCATAAACAAAAAAAAAAAAAAGAATGAAAACATGCAGGCCCTTATTGAATGGGTTCTCTTTGTTCTTGAGAACAGCTCAAGAATTAAAGCCCAAATCAATTTCTTTTGTTTCTCTTCCTCTTTTTCTTCCTCTAGTCAGTTGCCTGCCATGATTATTGGCCAATGATCTCACCAAAACCTCGCTATGATTGGGTAAGGCTAGGCCTTGCCTTGGTAGGCTAGCAAGGTCGCTGGCTCTTCGTTTGGTCGATTACTAGCCATAGCCAAGGTTGGCAATTGGCTAGAATAAGAGAAGAATAATAAAATTATTTAAAAAAATTTTAAAAATTCTAATGTAATAAAATTATAAAAAAAAAGTTTAAAAATTCTAAATCACAAAGAATTTTGAGGGTCATGTCAAACGCATTATTATTTTGAGAATGGAAATTTTGTGCAGTTATCAAGTGCCTTTGAATGCTCAAAAACTTGTTTAGGGAGCACAATAAAAAAAATATTTATGAGTTGAAATTATTCTTGAGAATGGAATTTTTTGCCAAAATACTTTAATCATTTTTTTCTTTACTTTGGCACTTTAGGCTGCGCATGACAACGCTTCTGTTCTCGGGAAGAGTTTTTTTTTCAAAAATAGTTCTTTTCAATTTCTGCTCCGGGGAACAATTTCTGAGTAAAAGAATCCGTTTGGTAACGACACAAAATTTCTACTCCTAGAATAGAAAAAGAATAGAAATGCGTTTGGTAACGCAACAATTTCTTTTTTTGTATTTATTCATTTTTTATTTTTGCCGACGGATCGCCGCCGCCGTCGGCCCGCCCGCCGCCACGACCGCACGATCGCTGGCCGCCGATCGTCATTGCTAATAGCCGCTGGAAGCCGTCGGCCGTCAATGACCGCCATTTTCCGGTCGGTGGCGGCTGGCGAATGGTGATCGGCGACGGCGACCGGCGACCGCGCAACCGGCGATTGACGACCACGCGATCGGCTGTCAACGGTCGGCGGGCGGCGACCGGCGACGGCGGCTGGCAACCGGCGGCAACGGTGACCGGTGGCGGCGATCAAAGACCGGCGATCGGCGACGGCGACTGGAGACCGGCGACCGGTGGCAGCGGCGACTGGCGACCGGTGACCGGCGGCGATGGCGATGGGCGGTGGCTCCGGGAGATTGATGGTGGTCGCGGCAAGAAAATAAAATTGAAAATAAAAATCAGCTTACTTTTAGAAATTGTTTAGGAACAAGAAGCAACTTTTTTGCTTTCAAAACTGTTCCGGGAACAAACGAGAACAAAAAATTGAGAAATTGTTCAGGAACAAATGTTTTACCAAATAGGTTTTTTTTTTTTTGTTAGGAGAAACAAAAGAACATAAATTGGGAGAAAAAGAGTGTTCATACGCGCTACCTTAGTGAGTTGACGAAAATTTTTGACATTAAAATTAGTGCCATACACAATTTCTTACATTTCTAATATTATTCTCTCCTTTTATCTACCCTTTGTAATTGCTCATATTTCATGATGCAAAATGTATATCTTTCCATATTCAAATTCACAACTGTCAAGGACAACACATCACAAGAAAGGTTCTCTACTACATCAACACTGTGCATATACCATAGAATAAGAAAGAACTGAACTCACAACAACGTTATAATATCCATTTCAAATTGGTCCTCGGTACGTTCATGGATAATATTACCAAATTCGGCCAAAAAAATACACAACATCACCATCAGCCGATCATCAAAAAAAAAGAAAAAAAAAGAGAGGGAAAAAAAAGGAAAAAGAATAATGATAATATCATAATTGGAACTTCCACATATAAGATATTCCTATGTCCCTTCATACCTCCCATCCATGTCCCCACGCTCTACTCCACGTGACATGGCTCCACTCAAAACTCCTACGTTCTCCCTCTCCCCCTTTCCCCCATTTTTCCTCCCCCACCTCCTCTCCAAACTTCGATCCCAGATGAGTCCCACCTCCCCCATTTTTTAATTCTCTCCTTCTCTCTGAGTGCGTGGCAGATTGGTCACTGGGGTCAGCCAAGGCCGAGACGAGAGTAGTGAGTGCCAACCAAAAAAAAAATACAGAAGGCGTCTCCTCCGATCCCAATCGCCGGATCCATGTCCCCTCCTTGAATCTCACCCACCATCGCCCCACCAGATAGTCTCTTCTTCTTCTTCTTTTTCTCTGTCAGTCATTTCGTCGAACACCTTTCATGGCGTCCCCCGGGAACCCCAACAACAACACCGCCGCCAACCCGCAGCAGCAATTCGAGCTCCAGAAGCTGTTCCGCCCCTCCTCCTCCGGCCCCATCCTCCCCTCCTCCTCCGCCCCCCTCCCCCTACCCCTCCTCCTCCTCCTCCTACCCTCCCCCACCGGGCCCCTCCCCTTCCACTACCTCCCCTACCCCCTCCCCCTCCTCCCCCACCACCACCACCACCACCTCCAGCAGCAGCCCCCTCCCCCGCCCCCTCAGCAGCAGGACCTCCACTTCTTCCACCAGCAGCAGCAGCAGCAGCAGTACCTCCACCAGCAGCAGCCCCCGCCGCCCCTGCCGCGGGTGCCCATCTCGTCCTACCCGGCCCCGCCCTCCCCGTCCGCCGATTCCAGCGGCGCCCGCCTCATGGCCCTCCTCGGGACCCAGAACCCTAACCCTACCCCCACGATTTCGCCCCCCGCAGCAGTCGTCGCCGGTCCCCTTCGCCCCGTCGCCGTCCCCCCCGCCCGATTTCGGTGTGCACGCGAACCTCGGCTTGACGGCTCCCTCGGCGCCGCCGGTGGGCTTCGGGGCCGTGCAGTGCGCGCCGGTCCGGATGCTCAGCAGTAAGCTGCCCAAAGGTCGGCATTTGATCGGCGATCATTTGGTCTACGACATCGACGTTAGGTTGCCGGGCGAAGTTCAGCCCCAGCTCGAGGTCACTCCGATTACTAAGTACGTGTCCGATCCGGGTTTGGTGTTGGGCCGCCAGATTGCGGTTAACCGGAATTATATATGCTACGGGTTGAAGATGGGCAATATTAGGGTTCTCAATATAAATACCGCGCTGCGGTCCTTGTTGCGAGGCCATACGCAGGTGCGATCTCTATGCTTCCTTGTGTTGGTGTTCAGCTCGTGTGCTCACCTTTATTGTTGAGAGTAGTTGTAAGTTGTCTGAGTTGGGTGATGCCATAAGTTCTGTAATTTTCTCATGGATTGTTTATGCAATGCATCACTCTCCCTCGTGGAAGAATACAGGTGGCATGGAAAAATCAAACTTTACAGTCGTCCCTTCGTCTATGGTCGGATATTGCGTTTTGATTAGGTTCTTGTTGTTCTTTTTTTCCGATTCAGAGAGTAACAGATATGGCTTTCTTTGCTGAGGATGTTCACCTTTTGGCGAGGTAATTTTTTGCACAATCATAATAAAAAAAACCGCTTTATTGGGTACATGTTGAAAGGTGCTAAATTTTCAATTTTTGCAGTGCGAGCATTGACGGTAGGATCTTCATATGGAAGATTAATGAAGGTGCAGATGAGGAGGAGAAGGCTCAAATCTCGGGGAAAATTGTCATTGCCATTCAGATTGTGGGAGAGGAAGAACCTGTGCATCCACGATTATGTTGGCATCCTCACAAGCAAGTAAGTTTTTGGTTATAAGTTCTACGATAGTTACCTGCTATCCAGGTCCTGTTCTGTTGGTTTATGTTTTTAATCTTTTGACTGCTAGTTTACTCTTAATTTTTTGGTTACTTAAAACTGCAGGAAATTTTGATGGTTGCAATTGGAAACCGTGTGCTGAAGATCGATAGCACAAAAGTTGGTAAAGCAGAATCATTCACTGCTGAGGAACCTCTAAAGTGTCCCATCGACAAACTAATTGATGGGATCCAGATTGTTGGTAAGCATGATGCAGTAGTAACAGATTTGTCAATGTGCCAATGGATGACTAGCAGACTGGCCTCAGCTTCAGTGGATGGAACGGTTTGTATATTTCTTTACCTCCGAATATGGTTGTGCATTTTGGTATTCTAGTTGTTCTTGTGGTGAGCCTGCTAGCTTTGCACAACTTCGGGGACCTTTGGATTTTGAAAGAGGAAGTTTTTGGTCAGGTTTAGAATAAAAAGTTACTTGCTCCATCTAGATTGCTCAGAGGGATTCAACCAAACGATTCTAGCAGTTACCCTGATAAAGTATAAAATATATCTTTATGTTGAATGGTCCATTGTGTTTTGACTGATAATGCATCCCTGGTTAATGATGAGGAGTTTTGTCAATCTTGCTTATACTTTAAGTTGTCAAGTTGAATAATAGCTGAAAAGAGTCTTGGGCTCTTGTCTCAACGGATGCTGGTTAGCTGAGGCAGCTAACCTGAAAAAAAAAGATGACATATTTGTCCGTCCTTACGTAAATGTATCATCTTGGGCAGGTTTAACCGACGCATATGACTACGAATTGTCCTCCACCAATGCTAACACTCAAATTTTTATCCTTGAGAGTCTAGTGGTGATAAAAGTGATGATTTGTAACTATTGTGGTGTGACAGATCCCCATTGTTTCCAAAAGATTTGCAAAATGATTTGGGATCGATAGAGATAGTAAGATTATCAAAACTTTTGGATCAGAAAGATCAATGTTTTGTGGTGATTGACGAATTGAAACACTCATTCACTTTTTTAGAGAGGGGAGAGGCATTTACATGCTACCTTCGCTGTCTCATAAAGAAAATGTTTTAACAGAATAGTCTTTCTTCAGTAATTTATTGATGGCAGCGCAGTTTGGTTGCATTACCACAGTGTTTTCTAAGGCTAGAAGGTGATTAAATTGGGCAGGTATTCCATCAATTGAGCCTAATTAATGGGCTTGGCGTTTAGACCCTTATCTGTGGGTCATCAAATCACGTCACAGATTTTTCTTGCAATATGAGATTTGCTTACAGAAGCTTTTGATTTATAGGTGAAAATTTGGGAAGACCGTAAGCCATCACCACTTGCAGTTCTGAGGCCTCATGATGGTCATGCTGTCAACTCTGTCACCTTTTTGACCGCACCCCACCGTCCAGATCACATCGTCCTTATCACAGGGGTGAGCTTCTCTTTTATTGATATTATGATCGCTGATTTCATTCTGCCCTCAATTGTTGGTTTCTTTAGATAAGTTCTAGTTTTGACAGGGTGCGTGGCCCTTCTTAAATCAGAATTCCAAGTTAATGCATCTCCTAAGATTTAATTACATCTCACGCTGATTTATATCATTTGCAGGGCCCATTGAATCGAGAAGTCAAGATATGGACCTCTTCGCTCGAAGAGGGATGGTTGTTGCCTAGCGATTCCGAGTCTTGGCAATGTACTCAGACCCTGGAGTTAAAGGGTTCCAGTGAGGATGCATTCTTTAATCAAGTCGTGGCATTACCTCGTGCAGGGCTTCTTTTACTTGCAAATGCAAAGAAGAATGCTATATATGCAGTGCATATAGATTATGGGCCTCATCCAGCTGCAACCCGCATGGACTATATGGCTGAATTTACAGTTACAATGCCCATTTTGAGTATTACTGGAACTAGCGAGAGTTTAGCAGATGGGGAACACATTGTGCAGGTGTATTGTGTTCAAACGCAAGCCATTCAGCAGTATGCATTGGCCTTGTCCCAATGTCTGCCACCACCCTTGGATAACACCGAGTTGGAGAAGACTGAATCTAATGTCTCTCGTGCATTTGATGCTGCCAATCCTGATGGTTTTGCTAACTTGGAAGTTTCTCATGGAATTAAGCATCCTGAGATAACATCAGGTAATGCCACTTTGGTTCCATCTGTGCTTTCGAGCAGTGCCGGTAGTGCCCCTGGAGCAGTGCCTCCTGTGAGAATGCCTTCTTCTCAAATTACTACCTCGCCTGAGACTGTTTCTTCTGGCTTAGAGACAAAGCTAAGCGCTTTGTCATCTCCAAGAACTGTTGACCAAATCCATACCGCTTCTTCTCCTCTTCCTTTGAGTCCTAGGGTGTCGCGGATGTCCTCTGGCTTCAGAACTCCAGTAGGAAGCTTTGATCCTGGTCCTGCATTCCCCAATCATGCTGGCGATCAGCCAGTTGTTGAATATTCATCTGATAGGAGACCGGAGACTGGTGCTGATGGAGCAGCCCCATGTGATGATTTGAGGAAGGATGACAAAAGTGTCGTGTCAAATGATATCCCAGTGGTTCCAGATCCTCCAATGGTTTTTAAGCATCCAACTCATCTTGTGACTCCATCAGAAATTTTGTCCAAGGCTCCATCCTCCTCTGAGACTCAAATTAGTCAAGGTATGAGCGTGGGAGAGGCAAAGGTTCAAGATGTGGTTGTCAATGATGACACGGCAAGCACGGAGGTTGAGGTTAAAGTTGTTGGGGAGACAGGAATTGATCAGAATGATGATTACACCTTCCATAGAGAATCTCAAATAACTATTGCTGAACAAAAAGAGAAGTCTTTCTATTCTCAGGCTTCTGATCTTAGCATTCAGATGGCACGAGACTGTCGTGTAGATAATTACAGCATGGAAGGAGCTCATCAGACTAATGATGTTGGTGTTAGTGAGTCTCCAGATCAGTTTCCCTCCAACAGCGATGAAGGATTGACAAACAATGCTTTTATGAAGGTTGGCGAATCAGAAACTCCAGCAGCTGCTCCCCAGTCGTTAGCCCCAACCGCTAAAGGCAAAAGACAGAAAGGAAAAACTTCTCAAGTATCTGGCCTGTCTTCTCCATCCCCAAGTCCTTTTAATTCCACAGATTCATCAAATGACCCCAGCAGTAGTTCTGGTGCCCCATCAGCAGATGTTCCATTTTCACAGTTGTTAGCTATGCAGGAGTCCCTTGACCAGGTGATCAATTCTTGTTCTATCCACTTGACTATTCTGAGCTCATCACAATGGGTCCTATGCAACATGGATAGTTACTGCTTGTATGATAAGAACTTCCTGCATTTTTAATCTCAGTCCTTCTGCTATATTAGTCCATGAAAGATTCATACATTACATTTTTCTGTGGTATTGCAGTGCTTCTCTATTTTTTTGCACTGGCTAGGTTTTGGGATTGATTTTGAATTAGTGCGTTGCTTCTGATGACTTAATATTTATTTTTAATTTTTAATTTGGTGCTGCTTGTGATGACCTGATATTTATCTGTTGATGATTCTTTGTATCCTTGTAATTCTGTTACATGATTAAGATTGATTTACCTGCCGATGCCTTATGCTCTCTGATATTTCCATCGTCGGTGTGAGCTATCAGTTCCGATATTGTTATGGTGCTAAAAACTGGGATATATTTATTGCTTCAGCTGGAATCAGGCTGTAAGCAAATGCGAGCATATTCAATGGGTTTTCAGGGCCTCAAACATTGCTTCCATGGTTTTTAGTGTATCTTGATGTTGGTGGGACATCTTTGAGTTATTAAATGCCTTGCATTTAACTTCTACATTTCAGCAGAGGCTATTCGCGTTGCTAATACATCTGCCCTCTTCACCCGTAACTTAAGTTAAGCCCGGGAAATCAATCTAATTTCTCTTTACCCCGAAAAGGTAGTCTCATTCATATCTTAACCGATAGAATAGAAGGATGGGCTTCTAACTCAGATGTAATGTACTGCTGTTTAGTAATTCCTTTTAAAGATATGTGCACGACAATTTACTGTCTGCTGTTTTCCACCATTCCTGTTGTAGTACATCATATCTACCCTCCTCTTTCTGGCTTACATCTAGTTGTACATATGATATATCTATGTATAGATCTCTATTTTCCTTTTTCCCAAGTATAAGTCAAAATATTGAGCAAAAGTTCGATGCTACCTCAAAAGCAAATAGAGGAATTCTGCTGATAGTGGAAACAATCTGTTAAAATTAAAATTGATGCATAAGGGAGTCTCTGACTTTGGTTCTAGTAATTGGTTTTCCCTTCAATTTTCCCTAAAGAAGAGTTAGGTGCAAGGGACAAGTTGGATATTAACAAAAAACAGACTTAAGTTGCCGAGCTTTAAAAGTTATGTTGGATCAAAGGGAGCAAGTCTGGACATCAACTAATAATAGACTGCAGTTGCGGAGCTGTACAAATCAGGAATACGAGGCAGAGGAGTCTACCTGATAGATGAATCTTTAGTAGTTTTTGGACTAGCTGAACACTACCAAATTAACATAGATGACATCTCGTCCATATGGATACTATTTTCCACTTTGCTGCTATGAGCATATAAAACCTTGCCAGAGCAACCACCCTTTTTCACACCTAGAAGGATATGTTATTCTAGATGGCTGATTCTGGCTGCTTTTCAATATGAACAGTTAGTAAGCATGCAAAAGGAAATGCAGAAGCAGATGGCAACGGCCGTGTCTGTCCCATTGAACAAAGAGAGTAGAAGACTGGAAACATCTCTTGGACGAAATATGGAGAAAGTTGTTAAAGCAAATGCTGATGCTTTGTGGGCTCGTATCCAAGAAGAAAATGCTAAACATGAAAAATTAGAGCGTGACCGAACCCAACAGATTACAAATCTGATCACCAACTCTATGAACAAGGATTTGCCGGCGTTGCTGGAGAAAACTGTAAAGAAGGAAATAACTGCAATTGGATCATCTGTAGCTCGTGCACTCACTCCCATTATTGAGAAGAGCATATCGGTGGCCATAACAGAGTCATTCCAGGTATGAGCATTTTTTTATGTTGCCTGAGGTCATATAGCAAACCTTGCCTTACCTTATGATGTTTATTTTTGTGATGAAAGGTATGGATTGCCATGAAGCATTACTTAGGCCTCTAAATTTGCTTTCTTGTGCTTTTTATTCAGAAGGGAGTGGGAGATAAGACGGTTAACCAGCTGGAGAAGGCAGTCAACTCCAAATTAGAAGCTGTATTGGGGAGGCAAATTCAATCGCAATTTCAGACTTTTGGAAAGCAGGCTCTCCAGGTGATTGCAATTTAAAACTCTTTCAAGAATCTTCTGTGGTGCTTGCAAGAACTTTTTTTGCCGTTTATGATTTCTTCAATCTGTAGTTGGCTCTCGCCTATAATTTTCCTTTAAATAAGTCACAATCGGCATGATTTTCTTTTGCTTTAAGTTAAAAATTTATAGGCTGACCATCACTGCAAGAGTAAGGTTCTCAAATGCTGGGTCCAGTTGGGATTTCAACTACCCAAAAGTCATTTTTAACAGTTTGTGTGCCAGTGTTAGTAGAATTCGGCCAATATTTTAGGAGGTTCTATGGGAACTAATTTGATCAAATATAACCAAGGGCTAGTACATCTCGGTAATGATTACATTTAGTTACCTGGCTTCTGGTGTTAAAAGAATGAGGAATGACCCATGTGGCCTAAAATTGATAGTAGTACTTCGAGTATGGAATATTTTAAGGAGAAATGATTGCTTTAAAAGAAATAATTTCACTGCTCTTTTCTCTTCCCCCAGATGTTGATATGGCTGCGATATATTGTGTGGATTTCTCTGTTGTCTGTTTCTAATGTACCAGAATAGTTTATTTATTTTAATAAATAAATACATTTTGTATGACCTAAAAAGGGTACAATCTGGATTCTAGATCATACGGATGTTGTATGTGCATTAATTTTCTGAACTTTGATGGTAAATCATTTCTGGCACTGGTATCTATCAATCTGATATCATGGCTTCTGGCTTCGGTTTCTTCTAGAGCTTTGTAATTTATTCTGATTTCCATATTGTCTGCAATAGTATTCTAACTTTGCTAAATGAACTTTATTCTTTCAGGAGGCATTAAGATCCAGCTTGGAAGCATCCATAATACCTGCGTTTGAGTTGTCATGCAAAGCAATGTTTGAGCAAGTTGATGCCACTCTTCAAAAAGGGCTCATGAAACATGTCACTGCCACTCAGCAGCAACTTGAGTCTGCACACTCTCCCCTGGCCATTGCTTTAAGGGTGGGTATTTTTGCATATTTAATTCGCCATGTTTTCTTTTTCAGTTTTGGATTATAGGAATAATTTTTACTTTTCTTTCTAAAAGTATACTTCTTGTAGCATCATGGAACTTTTCATTGATGCGTAAAGAATTGATAGGAAAGAAAACATGTTTTGTGGTGCTGTCTTCATGTGGCTAAATTTTTGTTAGTACTTTTGCGTTGAATAGCATAACAGTTATAAGTGGTGGGTCTTTTACTGCAGGATGCCATCAGTTCAGCTTCATCGATTACTCAGACATTAAGTGGAGAATTGATTGAGGGCCAGCGCAAGCTCCTAGCTATTGCAACTGCTGGCGCAAGTTCTAATGTTGCAAATCCCTTGGTTTCTCAGCTGAGTAACGGGCCATTGCCCGGTCTGCATGATATTGTATGTTTCCAGAAACCATTCTCTTCTTAAATAGGCTCCAAAATGGGTCTGTTGTTATCTGAAACTCATCTATAAAGCATGTGGTGCTTCCATATCTAAAGTTCCTTTCCTTCCTGACAAATATTTAATCTGTTATGCAACAGGTTGAGGCACCAATTGATCCAACTAAAGAGTTATCCAGATTGATAGCTGAGAACAAGTATGAAGAAGCCTTTACTGCAGCCCTACACAAAAGTGACGTATCAATTGTATCCTGGCTATGTAGTCAGGTATGTTAGTCTCTGCTCTAGTGGGTTGTCTTCAAACTCGTCTTACTTTTTATGCTGTATGTACTCTCGAGAAAGGACTAAAACCAGCAAACCAATTAGCAGTCACACTGCCACTTCTTTATGTCAATCTTTAATACAGGTGATATTTTATGGATCGTTTGACTCATACTTCTTTTTCAAGTGATCCCTGTCGGCTTATACAATTTCTAGTATTTTTTATCTTTGCCCCTCAGCCTTTTCAATTACAAAGTCCTCCATGACAGGGCTCTCTTTGCCTGTTCTATAGTTGGTATATATACCTTTTCCTTATCAATCAAATGTAGTAAGCAAAAGGATTATTGACAGGTTTACATGTTTGGCTTAGAGATACTTGGTTGTCTGGTTTCTGGTGCTCTTTTTGTAGTTGGTGCTGGATGTGAAGGGTTCTATTGGGCGTGCCTCATATTTTTCTTATTCCATTGTCACATTATATTGATGGCCCGAAATAAGGGGCAATGACTACAAATACCTGATTCATATGGTGTTGGTTTGCTAAGAAAATGAGTCAGAAGCTACATTCTATGGTTGACTCTACTCTGTCATTGCCAGGTCGATCTGCAGAAGATCCTGACCATCTCTCCGCTACCATTGAGCCAGGGAGTGCTTCTTGCTCTTCTCCAGCAATTGGCTTGTGATATGAGCAAGGAAACACCGAGGAAGGTGAGTTGGATGACGGAAGTTGCAGTCGTCATCAACCCGGCTGATCCAATGATCGCAATGCATGTGAGACCGATCTTTGAACAGGTGTACCAAATACTAGGACATCATCGGAATCTCCCCACAGTCTCTGCTTCTGAAGCCAACAGCATCCGCCTTCTTATGCACGTGATACACTCCGTGTTAACCAGCTGTAAATGATTTTCCACCTGTGCCGCCATATAGTTTGCCAGGAGAGAGCAATACTTGTAGTTTTGGTTGTATAGAATTAGAAAATTTGGACAGGAGAGACTAGTTAGATTCATTTGCCCTTGTGTTCTTGTGTCTGCTTGGAATTATCAAATTTTGTATAACAACTTCAACCCCTTTCCCTTTAAGCCCTGTAATGTCAATTTTGTGCTGTGGATCTGGCCTTTGCCTTTTGGAACTTTGGATGTAAGATTTTTGTTAAATTGGAAGAAAAATCCCTCATACCCTTTTAAATATAACTAAGTGCAGAAACGAAAATAGCTTATATTCATTAAGTTGCACAATTTTCAGTTCCCTTTGGCCTCTACCAAAAGGGTGCCTGTGCAACAAAACTTCTACGTCAGCTGTACTTGGTAGGGTCTTTCTATAAGGTGTTTGATAAACTCTTCACAGCTGCTGCTGGAAAGCTGTCCCTGTCATGATATTGCATTAATCCCGAGGAAATCCAGATGTCCAGGGGAGAACGACAAAGATCTTAGGTCATTTCATGTCCTTTTGCTCAACAAAGAATGTGTTGCCGTTTCTCCATGGGCGGTTTCTCTTACCATCTTTCCACGATGGTACAGATGTTCACATAGCTCTTGTCGGAATGTGATTGGTTGCCTCGAAAGTTTGAACTGCACATGAGCTCACAAAATATAGACATGTCGAAATGGGTATCATATTTGAGGGGCCTGAGTTGGCGTAAGTTAGTTTTATTCAATAAATTGATTACAAATATGTTTATAATAGTAAGGTCCAAAATAATATAAATGTTAAATAGGTTTATAACTTAGTTAAATTTAATCCATCTCTATGACTCTTTTCACTCTCGATTTCCTACTCGTTCGCTCCATATTCTCATCTCAGTTTGCATATAAGTTTTCCTAAATTTGATTGTTTTTTGGGTATGGATCGGTAAATTTGTATCATATGAAAGTTACTCAAAACAGATCAAATGGATAAATATGGAGCATGATCGTGATATGATTTGGGTCGAGCATAAATAATTAAAATTCGTATTGTATGTAAATTGATCAGAACAGGTTAAATAAATTGATTTGAATCGGACGATTTTCGAACTTGATTCCTCGAAGAATCTAGCAAAGTAGGACTACAAAAAGTCATGAAAAGATGGGCCTGAACTTGGGAATCGAAACAGGGGTTCGTTCGCTGTTCTTGATACTGGAATCATGGCCAGCAAAGACGGCCCTCAAGAGTGCAAGATTGCGAGTATCAAATTCGAGCCCATCAGCAGTCAGTCACCGTCTTCTTCACTTCGCTGGTCTCCCATTCCCACCCACAAGAAACCAACGATATTTCGCTTCTGTCTGCTTCAGCTCCGCGAGCAATAGGTACCACTGAAACCTTGTTCTCAATTTCCATCTCCTTCTTTGTTCAGTGCTTCTTTCGTTTGTCTGCGAATTTTCCCGACTTGGGTCTGTCCCAATTTGTTTGGAATGATGGTCGTGCGTTGTCTTGTGGAAAAAGGTTCTTCCTTTAGACCTGTAGTTCGTGTTATGTTTTACGGTTGGGGTCGAAGCTTGATGGGTATCTTGTGTTTTCTCCCTTTATTCTCACTTGTGCGTTCGTTGTGATCGTCACCCATGTCTTTGCTCATTGGGTTTGCGGATATTGTGTGTTCTGTGCTTAAAGAGTGCTTGATTTTTTTCTTCAGCATTTCAAGAATTGGAGATACTGAAGTTTTTGGATATAAATGCTCCAGCAGTGGGCTTTGACATCCTCGACTTTATGGACTCCATCTCAGGGTGGTGAGTTGCAAATTTAGAGTTCATTTTTCCATCAATGGAAAAGTAGAGCTCTTGTTTTGTTTTTCTTGTGTCTTCTTGCATTTATTCTGTTGGGCACTCTTTGTCTATTGCTGTGGAATTTTGGAGGATCTCAAATAACCCTATTCCTTTTTTTTTTTCTGCAATAGCAAAAGATTGTTTATAATGTGACTTTTTATTTACCAGCTTGTTGTTGCGTAATTATGTGTAGTTGGGTTTTGTTTTTGCTTATATGAATGAACTGACACTAGTTTGTTGCTTAGTTTTGGATAAACGGTGCTGCTACTTCACTTGTTGTCATCTTATAGGTAGTTCGTATAGCGAAAATTGTGTGCATACAATCTGTTTGATGCAAATACTGCACTGACAAAAACTGTCCTCCATTTTTTGGTCCACTCCACTATAATTGTAGGGGGGGCAATATTTAACGGTTGTTTTTGTTAGCTTCTTGAGTAAGTGAAACAATTGTGTTATTTTTCAGACCACATGTGGTGAATGGCTCAGTGATCGCAAACTTCTGTTGTTTCTATTCTTTTTCTAAATGCAATTGTCCAAGGAAGTTAAATATGGAATGGAAAAGGAATAAGTCTTCCAATCTATAGATGAATGTTGTGGAATGGCTAATTTATATCCCATGCAGAAATATTTTCTTTGGAATTCATTCCTTCAGCAAACAGACATGACAGATGCCTGTCTCTGAAATTGTGCAGTAGGATTTACAAGCCAAGACTTGTGATTGAGCTCACCTGAACAAACATTCCTTTTGACTTTGTATTGGTTTTTTTTTTTTTTTTTTTCGTACAATAACAAAGAGTAAATGGTTTTCTTATGTAGGTTCCTCGAGTCTGATGGAGCATAGGTGGCTTAATTTGTCAGTATTAAGGTCATATACTCTTGGGTTGAAGGTTTACATTCTTTCTTTGCCGTTATTCCATGTTGTGTTTATTTTGCCAATAGTATCTCATCTATGTACTTAGTTTCAGAAAATTCCTTTCCTAATTGCTTAGCTGTTTGCTCTGACTTGAGCTATCTATTCCCCATGTTTGGACAATTTCTCTACAAGGGATAGAAGTTTTAGATCTGCTGAATGTGTCTAGGTAAATCACCATGTGCTTGCTTGCTATGATCGGCTGCTGCTGTTACATGTCAATCCTAAGTGATTTAAGCATTTGGCATTTGAAGTGTTGTGGCTGCCAGAGTATGAGCTGCGTAAGGTCAATGTCATGTATGGAAGATATACTTTTATGCCCAAGTCTTATGACAGAGTATGTTTTAGACTTTAAAAGCTAGTTAACATGAGATAGTTATTCAAGTGTTAGGGAGCCTACCAACTGCATCATCTGTTACAGAAGGATTTCTGGCACTTGTATCATTAAGTTCATGTGGACTTTATAAGTTGAGTTAATATGAGACAGTTTCTGATGATTTTCTGTTCATGCTGAGTGTTGCAAAGATGTACGCCAGACTCCCAGGTCTTCCTTAGATTTTTAAGGCCACTTTAGTCTCATTTAGTGTGAAAGACAAAATGAGAAGTAATATGAAAATGCATAATTGTATTATGAAACATAGGGCTTACCATAGAGATTATTTTGTTAAATCTTCCTTGATGAATGAGCAGTTTAATTCTTCAGTAGAGATAATTGGATTACAAAACATAGGGCTTACCATAGAGATTATTTCATGCTTATTAAGGATGTTTTACCCCGTTCATGAGTTTCGACAGCGACTCTCTTGAATAATCCGATGGAGGCTGACCTCTCATTCTCATATCTAAGTTTCCAACTTGATCTGCAGTTTGAAAATGAGCAACGCCGAGTTTTTGGTCGACGAATCAAGAGAACGTGTCTATGTGCCAGTCAGAGGCCCAGACAAGATTCATCAGCCAAGAAAAAATCGATTCCCCAAAACATCGATCTTCCACCCATACTGCCTAAGAAAAAGAAGAAACCCTTTCCAGTCCCTCTGAAAAAGATCCTGCGGGAATCGAGAATGAACAAAAAGCTTGCTCAAATGGGTATAGAGAAGCCCCTTGAACCTCCGAAAAATGGCTTGCTTGTACCTCGTCTGATTCCAGTGGCTTATGATGTCCTGGATGCCTGGAAAGTTCTAATCAAAGGAGTCGCACAGCTCTTGCATGTTATTCCTGTATATGGTTGCAGGTGGATTTTTTTCTCTTACCCTGTAATTATTATAAAGTTGATTGTCTTCCAGATGAACAATTCATTTCACTAAGGAACTCCACTCAAGTAGGTCTTTTATCTTGTGAAACTAATTTTTTTTCCTGTGTTTCAACAGTAAATGCTCGGAAGTTCATGTGGCTGAGACCGGCCATAAAATTCAGGACTGCCTAGGTTCATCTAATGCACAGCGTAGAAGCTTCCACTCATGGGTGCGGGGCTCCATCAATGATGTTCTACTCCCTGTCGAGTCATATCACCTCTATGATCCTTTTGGAAGGCGTGTCATGCACGAGACTCGTTTTGATTATGATAGAATTCCAGCTGTTGTTGAGCTGTGCATCCAAGCTGGCGTGGATATACCAGAATACCCTTCTCGTCGAAGAACCAAACCGATCAGAATGATTGGAAAGAAAGTTTTCAATCGAGGTGAATATGTGGAAGAGCCTAGGCCATGGCGTACTGCGGATTTGTCTGCACTTGTTGAATTTGACACCCATGGGGCTTGCGAGCGATTCCCTCCTCCTTTGTTGTCAGAGGTACCTAGTATAGCACAAGAGACGATGGATGCATACCAGACTGTCCGATCTGGTGTTAAGAGATTGATGAAGAGCTATACAGTCAAGGCTTGTGGGTACTGCTCAGAGGTTCACGTCGGGCCTTGGGGCCACAATGCAAAGCTCTGTGGGGAATTCAAACACCAATGGAGGGATGGTAAGCATGGCTGGCAAGATGCCACACCGGACGAAGTTTTCCCTCCTAACTACGTGTGGCACGTGCGGGACCCGAAGGGACTTCCACTGACGAGCGCGCTAAAGTCATATTACGGCAAGGCTCCCGCCGTTGTAGAAATCTGCATGCAGGCAGGTGCACAGATACCTGAGATATACAAACCCATGATGAGGCTCGACATTATAATACCTGAATCTGATGAGGCTCGCTTAGTTGCATGATGAATCAGATGTTGGGAACTCCCGAAATTCAGAGCTAAAATAGACTCTTATGGTTTGATTGCCGATGCTGTCCATTTCTCCAGTTGATCTCAAGAGGTAGGGAAAACATGATCGATTAAACATGTCGAGCCGAGATCCCTGCATCCCCTGGCTATGTCGTGAGGATCAATTTGGGACAAGAAGGTGGTGATAAGGATTAACCCAGATTGGAGTGGGGTTCTTTATGGCGACTTTTCGAGGATTTTTCTTCTGTAACTTTTGCGATCGTCGTTGGAAACTATTTGACTTGTAATTACTCCTGGGGAAGACATCAGTCAAGAGGGCAGCTCTTTAGATATTCATCTCAGCCAGCATTAGACTGTGCATGTTTATGTAAAGAAAAGTGCACATTTCTTCTTCCTGTTTTCTCAAGCTCTTAGTATGTTGTGCTTCTCATCCTCTGTTATAAAGAAAACAGAGCTCCTAATTTTAATGGTTGCATAATCTCCTCCCAAAATTCCATTCACAATTTATTTACACATTTACCTTAAATAATTCATTTAACCCTTCATTGGGATAACATCACAGAAAGCTTTGGTACATTTATGATAAATTTATCTCGAATAATTTTTTAACTGTCAAAAAGTTTAAATTAATATATTTATTACAAATTTACTTTCTATTAATTTTATTAAATTAGATTAATACTATAAAAAAAACTAAACAAAATATACATGTGATAAACGGAAATTTACGTGTTATTTAACTCAGAAATTTAACGGTAATAAATCCAACAATAATTAACAAAAGGGTAAATTTGTAATGGTTTTTGCGATGAAAAAAAATTGGTTTATGGTAAATTTATTATAAATGTAGTAATTTAAAATTTTATGGTATTGACCATTCATTTAATTAATTTATTTATAAATACATAAATAAATTAAAGCTAGTCATCTCATTAATCACATTTTAAAAATAAATAAACCATATCCTTATGGAATGGTCCTAATGGCTGAAATGGGCATACATAAAACCGTTGGGAAAGCAAGGAAATGATAGTTCAGAACCGAACTCCGACTGCAAGAAGCCATACTCCCTCTGGCCAGAGCGTCTCCACCGTGGAGAATTCAACACCCTCTCGGGATCGAAGTGGATGACACAAAGCGTATATGGAAAATCACCGCCATCGCCGACATCGCCATGCATCCCGTCGGCGCCTGCCCTGTTCGCTGCCTGAGCTTTCTCAACCTTCTTGCCGCCGCAAGTCATTGCATATGCAGGGGGCCTCTGCTTTCTTCCCCGGCGATACAGTTTGTCAGAAGGTACACGAACCGGATTCGGATTCCCAGGGCTCTGAGCTCGCTTCCGACACCGACCCGAGATCCCGACATCCGTGACCGTAACGTGATGATCAAGACGCTGGGTCGCGGGGGCAGAGTCGAGGAAGCGAGGAAGGTGTTCGACGATATGCCTCACCGGGACGCTTTCTCTTATTCGTCCATGATCAAGGCGTACCTCAAGGACAATGATCTTCCCAAGGCCGAGCGGCTCTTCCGGGAAATGCCCGGGAGAAATGTGGGAGTTGACTCGGCGATGATAGATGGGTACGCGAAGGCTGGCCGTATGGGTGATGCCCAGAAGGTTTTCGATGAAATGACAGAGCGGAATGTGTACTCGTGGACTAGTTTGGTTTCCGGGTACTTTCGGAGCAGGCAGGTTGACAAGGGTCTTGCGCTTTTGAACAAATGCCGGATAGGAATGTGGTCTCTTGGACTACTGTTGTTCAAGGCTATGCTTGCAATGGTTTGATCAATGAAGCTCGTAAACTTTCGATCTGATGCCTGAGAAGAACGTTGTTGCTTGGACAGTGATGATCAAGTCTTACGTTGAGAATGGTCGATTGGATGATGCAGAGCAGCTCTTCAAGGAAATGCTGCAGAAGAATACGTACTCTTGGAATGTCATGATTCAGGGTTTGATGGATGGCAATAGGGTTGCTGAAGCCATCCAGATGTTTAATACGATGCCTCAAAGAAATGAGGTTTCTTGGACTATTATGGTCACTGGTCTAGCACGGAATGGAATGACTGAACATGCAAGGGAATATTTCAACAAAATGCCTAACAAAGATATTGCTTCATGGAATGCTATGGTCACGGCGTACATTGATGGGGGCTTATGCTTGAAGCTAATGAAATTTTCAGCTCAATGCCGCAAAGGAATATAGTCACCTGGAATGCCATGATTGATGGTTACGCAAGACATGGCCCAGAAGGTGAAGCCTTACACCTCCTCATTCACATGTGGCGGTGTGGATTTAGGCCAAATGAGACGACTATCAGTAGTGCCTTAACCTCATGTGAAGGCACATTAGAAGTCATGCAAGCTCATGCACTAGTTATACATCTTGGGTTTGAGAATGAAACACCACTTGCTAACGCTCTTGTTACCATGTATTCAAGAAATGGGGATCTTTTCTCTGCTAGGCTAGTCTTCGAGAATCTTGAGTCTAAAGATGTTGTCTCATGGACTGCAATGATATTATCTTATGCAAATCATGGATATGGTCAGCATGCATTGCATGTGTTTGCACGCATGCTAAGGGCAGGAGCCACACCAGACAAGATCACATTTGTAGGGGTTTTATCAGCTTGTAGTCATGCCGGCATGGTCAAGAAAGGTCGGATGCTTTTTAACTCGATGGTTGCTGCATATGCTTTAGTACCAAAAGCGGAGCATTACTGTTGCCTTGTGGATATGCTAGGTCGGGCAGGACAAGTAGAAGAGGCTTTGGAGGTTTTCAGCAATATGCCTCACTGTGAACAAGACGGTGCTGTCATGGGCGCACTCCTTGGCGCTTGCAGGTTTCATGGATACGATAGTCTAGCAAATCTCCTTGGGGAGAAGCTAATAGAGCTAGAGCCTGATTCCGCGGGGCCTTATGTGCTATGGGCTAATGCATTTGCTGCAAGTGGCAAGTGGAGTGAATTCGCACGAGTGAGGAAGAAAATGAAGGAACAGAACGTGAGGAAAGTTCCGGGCTTCAGTCAAATAGAAGTAAATGGGAAAAGCCACGTTTTCTTCGCCGGGGACAGATCACATCCAGAGATGGAGAGAGTCTACAGATTGCTCCAGGATAAGCTTATGCCCCTAATGCTTGAAATGGCTTCCACAAAACAGAACCAACCCGTGACAGTATAGCTCATAAAGAACCATATACAAGTTATCAATGCATCTGAGTGCCAGACGTTTTTTTTTTTTTTTTTGAGCAGAGCCTCAGAGTCAGTTCTTTCGTGTTGGCTTTGGATATTCCGGAAAGCGAAAGGTTTCTCTGTACCCAAATTATAGTCTTTGCAGGGGTAATGTGCAGGTCGAGCCACATACTTCGAACCCTTGGATTTTTCTGATCATATCTTACTTGCTGACACCGTGTTTGTCCGGAAGGCTGCATTGCTGTTGATCGTGTACCCCCTTCAGATGAGCAAAAGACAGTGACTTTTTCTCTGGAGTCGTTTGCCTGGTGCAGGTTATGAAAGGGAGACTAGACTAGTCAACCTCATAGCCCCCACCTCAGTTACTCAGTATTCGAATGGCTTCAAAAGATTAAGGGATAAGCACGTTAGAGGTCTTAAAATTTATTAAGAAAATGCAATTTAGTCCTAAAACTTTTAAAAATATAATAAAAATTAAAACTTGTTATGAAAATACGATTAAGTCCTAAAACTTTAAAAAGTGTAATTAAATTTAAAATTTGTTAAATTGATCAAATCAGGTTTTCCATTGATGGTATTTTTTAACGTTTTAGGATTCGATTACACTCTTATTACAAATTTTAGCACTCAATTGCACTATTTGAAATTTTTAAGATTAGATTGTATTTTTCATAATAAGTTTTAGAACTTGCATTGTAATTTTTAAAAAGTTTTAGAGTACAATTACACTTTCATGATAAGTTTTAGAATTTCTTATAAATTTTTTCCAAAGATTAACATTCCTCTAGCTTCGTCAGAACACAATCAACATCGTGTTCACAGTATCTTGGGAATCCAATTCCTATCACATTGGTGGAGCCTTACCTACTTGAGGCAATCGTGTTCATTCACGAGTTTTTATAGACTCGGGCCTCTTGAATGATTGAGACAGATAATGTCTTTAGGCTATAAATATTCCCCATATGAAGAGCAACCGAAAACTATAGTCTATTTAAAGTGGCCTCCCTTGGTCGGCGCACTTGCAATAAAAATCTACTCCATTAACAAGCAAAGCAACAACCCTCCCAATAATTTCAGTCTTAGTTTAGTCTTCAGCTCCAACTGCACCCCCACAAGAGAAAGCAAACAGTTAGTGCCAAAGAATTCATAAATATATCTATCTCCCTTTCCATCCCTTTCCATCCCTTTAATTTCATGAATTTTCTAAGAAAGTCATCGACTCTCCCCTGTACTTTTAAAGTTACCTAAATATGTCCTTCCCAATCTCAAAAATCTTCCGATTAATTGCATCCGGCATGAAATCCGGGCCAGCCTAGCTGGACATGTCATCATAGTAGGACATCGTTCATATCGGTTGAAATTTCCTACGAGGGCATCCATAGACGCATCCATATTGATTAAATTTTATTCCACATCGAATCCCCAAAAAATTTAGGACGAACACGTCGGTCGAATTTGGCGGGAAGGACAAATTCAAAAACACATAGACTCGAATTTAAAAGATACGTGAAAGTATAAAAGCACAAGGTAAAATCTTTTCCCTCGTAATTCATTATCTTCTTGACATTTCATCTTTATGCCCCAACTAGACGTGCTATATGACATCATCAATCTTCTCTTTTTAAGATTCTTTTTCCTCGCAATTCACTATCATCCTAATGACACGGCCCACGGACGAAGCATGATCCAAGGTCGTCCGTGATAGGCCGTGTCATGCACAAAGGGCTACTCAAGAATAGCCTACAATCGACCCACAATCAACATGAGTGGTATGAGCAAAGGCCCATGTGCAGCCCATGGACGACCCGTGAGCAACGTTCGACTAGTTCATGTGCAACCCATGACCGTTTAGCTACTCTCGTGTCAGACGGACTTGCAAGCCCGGAATCTTGCTTCTGACACATGCTCATGGTCTTTGAAGGGCTTGTCGTGGGCAATCATCGAGCAGCTTATTATGTAGCCTTGTAATAATGATACGTATTCAAAATGCACCGTTGGATCAGAGGGACGATCAACGGCTAAAATGCAATCCACATTTATATAAATGGAAATCCCTTTCTCTCATTGTAACTAGTTTATTTACAAGTGAATATATATTCTTTTTGCCCATTCGACTCTTGTATTTAAGTGTGTGTATGTAAAGGCTGATTTGGGATCAATAATCCTAAGGCCGCACAGTATTTTAATCGATCGAAATTGATCGACTCATGACACTAACATCTCATATATATGCCTCGACAAGACCAAAATTCATCATAGCACGTCATCGTATCGACATGTATCTAGTCATGTGCGCACATAGGGTCGTGCAATGTACATATGAAAGGTCTCTAATCAGTGATGCAGTACCCGATCATGGATTGGACTCTTGATTGATACAAAGCACGTGAAGGAAGGTAAGCTTGCAAATCAAAAGGTACGAAACCGGGGCGAGAAAAACCAGGCCGTCGTCACTGGCACGAGCCGGAAAAAGCGCAGAAAGCGACGAAAATCTCGACAAAAAAGAGGAGGCCAGGCCAGCGCCGCGACCCAGTCATTTCCGTACTGACCCCGCCCTGCTCCCTCTCTTTCTCTCTCTCTCTCTAGAGCTTTTTCCTTTTCCCATGTGTAAAAACAAAGAAAAAAAAGGGAGAAAATTTGAGGGGAGAAAAAGGTATGATTTTTACGCCGCGTACAAAAGCGGTTTCCCGTCATCGTCATATCATCATCATCATTTCCATTTTTCACTCTTTACTGCTCACTTCCTTCCACCTCCTCCTCTCGGCTCTCTCTTCTGCTTCGAGTCCGCCGCGATTCGCCGGCGGTTCGAGCTGCTTCCGGCGGTCCGGTCCGGTCCGGTCCGGCGGCGGGCGGGTGGGTTGGCTTGTTTGCTTTAGGGTTGATGTTCCCGAGGCTGATCCAGCCCCACGAGGGGCTCATCGGCCACCCCGACGACTTCGTCGGCGGCGGCGGCGGCGGCGGGCCCGGGCACCGTGGGGACCCGTGCCTCGTGCTGACCTCCGATCCCAAGCCGCGGCTCCGCTGGACGACCGATCTCCACGAGCGCTTCGTCGACGCCGTCACCCAGCTCGGCGGAGCCAGCAGTGAGTCCCCCCCCTCACCTTTTCTTTTGCCGTACGGGTCGTGCGTCGCGACGCGTGTCGCCGTTTGATTGTGGTGTTTTCCGGTGTTGTCGTGCTGGAAAGGTTTGACTTTGGTAGCTCGGCTGAGACTGAGAGTGTTTGGTTAGTTCGGCGGTTGTCCTGGGATCCACAATTTGGGCTGCTGTTTGGGGACTTTGCGCAGTGTGAAGTTAGTGAGAGAATGCATGTTGTGTTTGGTACTCCTTAGGGTAGGATTTGACGCGGGGGAATTTGGGTTTCGTTGAAAGACTTTGTTTGGGCTCGAATGAGGTGGCTTTTTATGTGGATCGGTGAGTTTCCCAAGCTGCGAGAACTGCTGCAGGTTCCTCTACAAGAAACCGAGGAACTGGGGAAGTCGTAAAAGTCTAGAATTTTGCTTATTTAGGAGGGAATTTAATACTCGCTTAGAATGCCGGTCGCAGAACTGTTGAGAAAGCTCTCGACTGAAAGATGCGAGGAATTTTCTCCCAGCGCTCAACTTAGGCTAGTGTTTGCCTGATGCTGGAGTGATCCATAGAGTTGACAGGATGAGGTTGTAGAGCAAAAAGGAATTGTAAGGGCTCATGCTGGAAAGAAGTTGATCTTGGAATCTTGTTTCAATGATAAATTACAGTCAATCTAACTTAGAAAATCTTAAGCAGTTTGTTCCATAGGAGGTTCCAGTATGAGTCAGTTGTTTCATTTTATTTTTCTTTTTCTCTTTTTGGCCCAAAAGAATGTTTTGGGTCTACATCCGAGAAAAGATGGTAACCATGAGTATTTCCAAGTCACTTCGGCTTGAAATCAGGTTTTTAGTGATTGACAGGAAGCTTCCAGGTCATTTTCCTGTTAAAAGAAGTTTTGAAGGGCCAATTTGCAAATTGGTGCTTCTAATCCAATCATTTTTATTTTTTTAATGGATGACGTATGATAGGTAGTTTAACCTCTTTTGCTTTTGGTTAACCTGAGAAAAAGAAAGGGGACACCACAAGAATTGAACGATGAGCCGTATGAGGTAGGAAACTCAAGTAATGACCAGAGGTCAAGGCCTTGCCCCCTTCCTCATGCAGGAAGAGATCTAGAAATCAACAGGATTCCCTTTTTGGTAGGGCTCCAGCCAACTTGTTTAAGAGGCTTGCATGTTTTATTGCGTCTTAGCTTTGCATGGACTTGATTGATGACTTCCTCACATTGGCGGACGCGCTTGTGTTTTGTGAGAAGATATACCACTTGCATTGTTATATTGGTTGCTTCATGGAATCGGTTCTCTTTTATTTGATTTGTAACTGAGAGGGATCAACGGAGACATGGCAGAAAATCTCTGGCTTTTGGCTGACTGCTTGAGTAGTTCTCCAATTTTGGTATTCATTTGAAATTTTCTGAGAATTTACTCTTCCTTTAGTAATGTTCGAGTTTTGGAATTGTGCTTCGTACATTAATTACTATTTGTAGCATATGTATTTTAAATGAAACTGAAGAAACAATTGCTTCTCTTTGAATGTTCGTTTACATCCCTCATTCTTGAAATAACGGAAAAACGCTTGACACTCAACTTTTGGAGAGCTAAAACCTAGAGTGCTCATTTGTTGCTTTGAATGCAACTTATGTTCTGAATGTTTTTGCTATGGGTGTGAATCTGCAAAACTTGCACTTGTGAAGTTTCTCAAGAAAAAATAGGATAATTGAGCTGTAGGGGCTTTTTCACGCATGCAATCAGATAGAAAAACTGGATAAGACATGGTCTGAGAGTAGCATCTAGCAATGCTTGATACTAACATTGCTTAGTTGCTACCAGTTGAGGTATCGGCATAGATATTTTGTCCAAGTGTCTGTTTTTTTGCTTATTCTATACATGGTTGTGTTTATTGTATTTAATGGTTTTGGCTGATAGGAATTGGGTATCATTTCATGATTCCTTGGTAAAACTCATGAGTTGTAGGGGCCTTTTTACACATGCAATCAAATAGAAAAACTGGATAAGACATATTCTGAGAGTACATTGCTAAGTTGCTACCAGTTGAGGTATTGGCATAGATATTTTGTCCAAGTGTCAAGTATTTTTTTTTTTTTTTTGCTTATTCTATACATGGTTGTATTTATTGTATTTAATGGTTTTGGCTGATAAGAATGGGTTATCATTTCATGATTCCTTGGTAAAAATCATGCATTTTTCCTTTTGTTTTCTGAGATTTATTCAAATGCCAGCAGCTGACTAGGTTACACAAATATCCTAGCAGGATAAATATATATTTTCCATGGAAGAATCGGCTTTGAATGTTATGTAGAACTTACTTATACACAGAAAAAGGTCATGTGAAGATCCTTTATTTATTCTTCATCTTCCACCTAGTAAATCATCCAGGCTCTATAAAGCAGTATAACTAAGAAGTTGGTCAACGCCCGTAACAGTAACGACAACCGAGCCTTCTACATGAATAATTCTATGCCATTTTATTTGTAATGGTCTGTAACTCCATACTTAAATAAATTGAAATCTTTCAATGAAAATCCACCTACATAAACAACAATAGTTGAGCCTTTTTTCACTAAGTGGAGTTGGCTACATTAATCTTTTACATCGTTCTCTTTATATAATCGTGAGTTTTCTGAAGGATCTAGGTTATTCATAAACCTCTCATAAAAACGATCCGACATTATTTGCGATTTGTTTGTCACCACTCTGTATATCAACAAATGAAAGTGAGCTTTTGGCCTTCTCTTTTCAGTTCTCCAGTGCTTTTGTTTTTGGTCCAAAAGGAGTTGAGGCTGCTATCATGCACTCTCATTTAGATGCGTGTGTGTTGAATCTCACACTCCAGGGAATCACATATAAAATCCTTCTCCAAGTGTTGGAGTTATGAAAACTTTTGTCATCATTTGCATTCAATGCTGCAGATGGCAATCTTGATAGCAATTATAGGAGAGACGCAGATGGCAAAGCAGATAGTCATAGCTTTAGGTTTGCCGTCTCTTGGCTTTGATAGTTATGTGACATAGTCCTGTTAACATTGACTTGGGTGAAGCCACATCTTATGGGTTGTATATGGCTTGGAAAGATTTTGATGCAGTGTGTTCTGCTTTTGGTTTGGCCTACCCACTTTCTCCGCCTAGGCAATCACCCTGAACGTACAATTTGGATGTACCGTGAAAATGATTGGGGACTAGAACTGCAGCTGAAGTCTCCAGTCTTTTCTAAATTGGTTTCAATGTTGGTTGTGTTTACTTTGTTTTGGTGCTTACCTGCATGTTTAGAGAGTCACCTAAATTTGATGGATCCTGTGAGTTGGGAGTTCTCCATTACTGTCCCATTAATTTTATGGAGGCATGGATCCAATTTGCAGAAGCGACCCCAAAGGCCATTATGCGGACAATGAATGTGAAAGGGTTGACTCTCTTCCATTTGAAGAGTCACCTCCAGGTTATAGCATGCTAAATCACTAAAATTTCTTATTGAAGATGGAGATCTGGTGAGCAACGACTAATTATGGTGTTTCTTTTTTATTCAGAAATACAGGCTAGGCAAGCAATCAGGGAAAGAGGGGGCTGATGCACCCAAAGATGGTATTCCATTGCCTTTCATCGATTGATTTATCCTTGACAGAAATATCTTGGGCTGATGAAGAAAAGTCAGATATTGTCCTCTATTGTAGGATATTTAGATTTTATCCACTCGCAGATTTTCTCTCTTACACATTTTGCTTTTGCCGTTTTGTTTTTGGGTTGTCAGGTTCTTACCTTTTAGAAAACCCTGGCAGTGGTGATTCTACCCCAAGCTTACCATCATCTGATCTGAATGAGTAAGGCTGAGTTTGTCCAATCTTCCTTCTCCCTGTGGTTCTTCTTCTTCCAAGTGCTTGCATCTTGAAATTTTAATTTTTGACGATAACCGGCTATGACAGAAATTATGAAGTCAAAGAGGCATTAAGAGCACAAATGGAAATGCAAAGCAAATTACATCTTCAAGTTGAGGTGATTGGTTTCCCATATTAAATACATACTGTAGTTTCATTTCTTTTGGGATGTTCAAAGGAAGAGTCTGTGATCTCTTTTGTGATTTTTCTGGTCATCTTGGAATGTTAGCATACATTCCAGATTCCGAATTACTAACTGATCACCGGCCAAGAACAACATAATGTATTCTCGGACTTGACAGGAGATTTAGATCTACTATTATTGAGTTATCTGATCCTCAGTTTATTATGTAGGCTGAGAAGCACTTGCAAATACGCCAGGAGGCGGAGAGAAGATACATGGCAATGCTTGAGAGGGCCTGCAAGATGCTTGCCGACCAATTTATCACTAGTGCAATCATTGATAATGAAAACCAAAAATGCCAGGCATATGGGGTTAGGATGCCTAGAAACCCATCCATTGATCCACTTGGCTTTTACACGCATGAGGTGGCTGCAGTACACGGCACAGAGGATGATTTGCCACCAAGCCTCCATTCCCAGAGGGGTGATTGCTCTACTGAAAGCTGCTTGACCTCGCACGAGAGTCCCAGAATTTTAGCTTTGGAAGAATCTCCAGCTGGAGGAAAGAAACGACCGATGGGCATTGACTCAACAAGCGCCCCTCTTATTTGGAGTGAAGCTAAGTTGAAGATCCAGGATGTCGCTGTGCCCCAGGTAAGCCCTCATGGCCTCACTGGCTTTGGGATGTAGGGCTGAATATTCTGTATTCAATTCATCTGGCTAATTGGCCTAGCTCCTAGCCCGCCCTGCAATTTCAAGTGTAAAAAAAACGCCAGTTCTCTTTTTGTCCTCTTCGTCATTGGCAGAAACAGTAGAAACAGCTGCCTTAAAACCCTGTAAATTATCGACAATTGGAATGCCAAGACTCCTTAGTTTTTGACCTTGGGATAGCTTATTCTATTAAAGAAAGACCGGTGACATCCGGAAAGTTCCCCTTATCTTGATCTCATTCTTTACCAACACGAGATGCTTGGCCAGTAGATTTGATTTCCTTTAGAGATTGTGCACGTTAGAGGGATTTTCAAATGATGCATATGTGGCTGGTGAAATAATTGTAATCTAGAAAAAAAAAAAAAAAATAGCTGTAATCTAAGAGCTTTGCATTTATAGTTGCCATGTAAAATGTAATCACGGTGGAATTTAAAGAATGTTGCTTGCAAACTGTTCAAGAGGACAAATTTAGGGCAATAACATTGTTTAAGTTGGCAATTGTGGAGAACGAATTCATCTGTGCTGTTTCTGGAGCTAAAGGTTAGAATATTGTAGGAGGCAATGCTAAGGCTGAGAAAGCAATTTACTCATCTTTACATAGTCAATAGCTCGTCAATCATATATCTCAAGATTGAACTCCCGAATGAAATTGGACATGGTTCTTTGTATGGATGACTCATGTCGATGCATTAATCACAATGGTTGTGAGTTCTTCGACGACGCTCGTCCATACCACTTGTATCATGCATCTCATTAGACCATTCCATGAATGTAAATTTCATGGGAGGTATCGACATCGATTCAAACAGCGACAGTTGATCGAATCGTGCCCCCTCAAATCTTGGAAAATCCAACTACAGTCACAAAAGCAATATCTGTTCGCCGGTGGCAGCCGGCTCTGCTATATGGTTAAATAATTTCGATTGGTCGTTTCGGGAGTACAGCCAGGATGGTGGTCAGGACAGCACAGCATACTTCTCTCTAAGAATCATGCCAATAAAAAACACCAGAAGGTCCAAAATGCATTGCTATCGGGCCAGCCAACAGGAAAGGGATCTCTTTGTTCTGTTGGGTGACGGAATCATATCGATGCTCGCCGGAATATGACCCGTAGATTCCCCAGCCAAAGTGGGGCAGCAGCTTCCAGCAAAACGACACGAGCTTCGGTTGCCCATTTTGTCTCCATCCTCTTCCCTCAGCGAATAACTAGTTAGATTTTTCCTTGTCTCTAGATAAATTCTCCATGAATTAGCATTTATCTTCGGAACTGCCTATGCTTGATGTTCATATCATTTGTTTTTGGGGCTTAGACATATTAGTCATGCTTGCCTTTGGCTCTGTCCTAACATTGCCGAGATGCGGTGGTCGCACATGGTAGATTTTCACGAGTATGTTGAGTTTGCCGCAAGTTACGGATGAGTTATTCCATGTGAAACTAAAAGATTCAAACAGAAATATTAGCCCTAGGAGATTGATTTGAGTAAGAATTGAATATGAAATGCAATGCTTCTTAAGATGTTAGAACACGTCATTTACCAATTTTGTGAGAATAATACTTTCTAAAATGTTTCTTACCTATGATTGTGAAATTTTGTCCTCAAGTAAATTTGATCGTGGTGCAAATAATTATGATTCACGAAATTATTATATTTAAAAAGTGTTACTTCATATACAAGTGGGATTGAAAAATGTTTTTGATATCAGATTCCATAGATCATACTTGAGTTGCAAAGCTTGACAAATCGCCATTCATGTTGAGCTTAGAAATGGAGAGCAAAATATGGCACAGAAAAATATCCTCTAAACACACTATTTTCTAAAGAAATCCATGCAAATGTAAATGAAGAGAAATTAACCTCCAAGGACTTCCCACTCCAAATTATGAGAATACATTACTGCCCATATGCACAATTTCTTTTTACCACAACATTGCATTATCCTTTCTTATAATTTCGTAATCGAGCTAGATTCACCCGATACATGTTGTCACTCTATTTGGTAAAAGTAAATTTGGATTTTCACTTGTTCTTTCGAGCCATTTGTATCGGTAAGTGGGTGTCTGATTTAACTTTTAATCATTAACCCTAAATCTTAAAACATTGAAAATGTTATATTCTAAATTTGAAACACAAAAATCAGATACATATATACACATACACATACAAATGTCGCCATTTTAACGACACCCCAAGCCACAAGAATCTGAGAACCAGACATAGAGAGAGAGAGAGAGAGAGGGAGGGAGGGAGTCTCTTGCAGGCTTCCGCCTTCGAACAAGACGGGTTAAGAAAACGAAGTGCCCGAAAAGGAAAGGTCGGGAGTTTCAACGAAGTCCATCCATCTCCTCTCCCTCTCTCCCCATCTCCGGCTTTCCCGGGATTCTCTTCGTCGATCTGATTCCGGGTACGTATCATTCGAGCTGACTCGTCCGTATGTTTCTCTTCTGTTGCTGTTGTTGTTGCCAAATTGGGTCGATCGCAGTTTCCCACGAAGAAAGTTTGTGTTTTTTGAGGTGGGGAGTTTGGCATGTGTCCTAAAGCGCCGGCCTTTATAAAATAAGTCAGTCGCCTTTCGCGGGTCTTCGCGTTTGTTTAGGCTCGGAGGCGAGGGATTAGAGTGGCCGTCTTCGGGATTGGCTGGCTTTATGGATTGGTTTATCTGTCATTGGGAACTTGATCGCGTGCTAGATGTGGGTTTTAATTGTTCCGCGGAGAGAGGGGCGAAAGTCGGTAGCTTTCACCGCTGTTCCGATTATGTCTGTTGCTCGATAATTCCGACATTTGCCACTTTTGGCACCCAACATGATACTC
This sequence comes from Eucalyptus caleyi, assembly GCA_014182885.2. Classification (NCBI taxonomy): domain Eukaryota; kingdom Viridiplantae; phylum Streptophyta; class Magnoliopsida; order Myrtales; family Myrtaceae; genus Eucalyptus; species Eucalyptus caleyi. Next base: position 58,766,913 of record CM024470.2, read on the forward strand.
TTCGACATAGTTGAACGGTTAGATTTTCGAATGATGTTGTGGTAGGCGTCGGTGGATGTTGCGTGTGAAATCTTTGGGAGAAGTGGGTGGGTCCTGGATGGAGTGGCTTGGGTGAGAATACTTCATGCAGTAAGAGCATGCTGAGGTTGTAATGGGAATGGAGATATCGGTGCACTGGCCTGGGAGCCTCCCTTGCACAACTGCCCTTGCGATAGTGTCAATGTCAGTGCTACCTTCGAGTACTGAATCTGTAAAGGAGCATGTTTTCTTGGTAAAATTTCCTGCAACAGCTATTTTGTCCTGCCTTAGAGACGTCTGTTATGGACTGCATCTAGCATGCTAGCCTAAAGAGTAGACATACAGAAAATCGATAACGCAACGTTTCATGAATAACATGGCAGGAGCAATTGGCCTCAAGAAACTATACCAACCCTACCACTCCTAATCAACCCCACCCATTATGAAACAAATGGGAAGAGAAAAGCGAAAGAAAGACCCTTGTCCTTGCATCTGATGATTGATGCGATGACTCTCCTAATTTGTTTAATGCCATGATGACCAAAAAGTAGTGAGAGGCAATCTAAAGGTTTTCTCCCTCAGTTATAAGTGTGAAGGCCATGAATGTATTCACTTACACTTGCCAACACTAGGAAGGCCTTAGTAGTATCTGCAGTAACTGCCAAGAACCTCCCAGGAGGAAAACATTCTAGATCTGTTTTGGAAGCATTGACACTTCGTTTGACGTGTAACTCCTACCAACTGTTTGATGTGTAGAAAGTTTCTCAACATGTATGTAAATAGTTTCGGAAATTGACATATGGTCTCTTCTCATCAATACAAAAAGAATTGACACTTCATTTCATGCACACTTTCACAGTTCAAAGAACAAATTTTAGGCATATACCAATGTTACTTAGATCACGGTATGTCATTGGTCATGGTCATCAGGGGAGGGGGTTGTTGCTTGTTGAGAAAGCTATACATAAGGGGTGGTCTCTATCATTGATTAATTTGGATCATGGTACGCTGTGAAGCATTTGTTGAGATTATTTCTAATATGGGAAAGTTACAGTTTAGTTATATTTGCTTTTAATTAGAAGTAAGATGCGACATTGACTTATATTGATCCAATGAAGTACAACACTTCTTGTCTAACTTAGTTTCTGTGGATCCAAAAGCATGAGTTTATTTAAATAATGCACAATATCATCTTCTAGAATGAGCTGGCACCATTAGTTTTATTTTGGTATCTTTCAATTAAGTGAGTTTTCGGTGGGGTGCCCCTCGGATTGCCAATTTGGCCATTTGGAACAAAGCATGCCCAAATTTGGAATGTTGTTCTGTGATCATACCTTGCTAGGAGGTGTCACAATCCCAGTAACCATCGTTTACCCATGGTGGTGGGATTGCTAATTCAAGGAGAAGAGAAAGGACATTCCAGCTACAAATTTTCATAACTAATTTCATCTAGTAATAACCAACTGTGCTGCAGCTATACTATAACACATGATACCATTTTCATTTTCAAGGTAGTCTTTGATGAACTTGTCCTCTCTATACAGGTAAAGGGTAAATGTATCAACAGAGAAGTGTCCCTAGCTCGAGTCTAGTTCGCAACGACTCTTTTACTGAAGGTCAGCAGTTGGATTGTGGTGCCGATGCAATGGTACCTATGAATGGAGGAAACAGTCTCAGCAACAACTCTAATCTTGCATCAAAGCAGCGGCTTCGTTGGACTAATGACCTTCATGAAGGTTTTGTTGATGCTGTGGCACAACTTGGGGGTCCTGACAGTGAGTTGGCTTATGCTTCTTTTTGTTGCAAAGCTTCATTTTAACACTTTTTTCTGTATTTCCTCTTTGCGTAAGCATGAAAATCTATTTTCTTTACAGAATCTTCTGCACCAAAAATTTCCAACATGTGGGAAGTAGATTGCTGCATATAGTTAACTATTACAGTTTTTTCATGTTCCTTAAATGCTGACATTATTTTGTGGACCAACCACTTTTGCATAGAATGAGATGGGACATATGAAAGTGCATTTATGCATTTTCAGATGGGTTAATACATAATTTGAAACCCACCCTAAACGATGGGTGTGCATGTCAGGGCTGGTAAGCCACCAGGTCAGACCCAAGTCACTCCAAAGAAATGGAATACCACGCTAATTTCTTTGATTTTTCTTGATGCTTATAGAGCATAAATCCTGATGCATTAATTCTTGATCAGCACTGTGGAAAGAACTAAATACCATGAGACTGCATACTTTTCCTCTCCGTTCCTTTGATGCACAATATTTTCCTGGGCTCTATTATGAGTCTTATGATGCAGTATTGTTCTTGAGGATATACTAGCAATGTGATTTAAGATAGCCAGTCTACAGGGATTGAGGTTATAAGTGTTACAAGTACAGGTTTATAAGTGCTTATCTTGGCGGTTCTCTTCCTCAAAATTTTGTTCATTGAGGTTCACTGTAAATCATTCTCTCTGTGGATGTTCACGTGCATAACCATGTTATGAGATCTACCAGATATTTATCATTAATGAAAATTGATTGTTCATTTTGACATGTTCTTTATCATGCCATGTCATTCTGAGAAATTCAGTAGACACCCTATTAATCTCTTGAATAAGTGGCTGTGTTGAATGCTCCTACTTCATTTTTTTTCCCTTCAAGGAGATACTCCCTTATTTTTTTTTTTTTTTGGTAAAAAAGATACTCCCTTATTTTATGTTTCTTGTTACCGCTAATTAATTAAAATTAATTAACTAGTAGTGTGATGTCAGGGAGGAGTTGCGGCAGCAATACCCCATTGATTGCCTGTTGTTTTATCCAAGATAAATGGGCTTCTAGATGCGGTATTTCATTAGTGATACTTTCAAGTCCTTGGCTTGTCACATGAGTCTGAAAGAATGTTTAGTCCTTGATAACTCCTATATAGTGGACATTACAGTTTAAAGAGCTGGTGATGGAGTTTTTCCTTTTCAGACAGACTGTGTTGTTGGGTACCTCATATAATCAAATGGGACTATTCATCGAGAAATTTCTGTTTGTTTTCTTACAGGGGCCACTCCTAAAGGCGTCCTTAGAGTGATGGGAGTTCCAGGTTTAACAATATACCATGTCAAAAGTCACTTGCAGGTTTGTGTAACTTAAGTTTTCTGGTTGATGCTGGTCTGTTCCTCTTGCTTACATTGTTTGGTCCCTTTTGCCCCTAATGCAGAAGTATCGACTAGCAAAATATTTGCCAGACTCTTCTTCTGATGGTAGGTGGTTTTTCATATTCATCTTTTCATGTACATGAAATAGTAATTAAGTTTATTTGAAAGTTAAACCATGGGAGAAGATACTGAGTAGCTTTTATGCTTCCTTAATTTTTGTTTGAAGGAAAAAATGCCGAGAAGAAAGATTCAGCAGATATTGCTTCAAATACAGATGGTTCATCGTAAGTAGAATATGCCTAATTTGTCATTTGTGGATATAGTAGATGTTATTGGCGAGAACACAGAACACAGGCATTCGGTCATCTGTGAGACTTCCTTTTGTTTTCTCTCTCTTAGAATATTCAATTTTCTCTGACCTATAAAAAAAAATTCATTCTTTGACAAGTTTGAATTTATGATTATGCAGTTTTCCTTTCTAATCGACTCTTAGTGTGTCTTCCTCATAATAAATTCATGTTAATGGATGAGATGAACTTTTAGTGCCACACGTTCCTCAAGTTTTATAATTATTTCATTTGAGGTCTCCATAATCATGAAACTGATGAAATTTCTATGTTCACATTTACAGTGGAATGCAAATTACAGAAGCTCTCAAGCTTCAGATGGAGGTGCAAAAAAGACTGCATGAGCAATTAGAGGCACGTTTTCTCTTCACAATGAATAACTAATTTTGTATGCAATTAGGGATTGTTGTTTGGCAAGTCTTGTACATTCTCGTGCATTCAATGAAGAACTTGCTTTAAATGAGGTGCAACTATAGTGACAGTCACCCACCCCACTGTGGACGTTTTGGTTTGGGCGTTCCCCCCTCTTCCGGTTGGGGGTAGGTTCGAGTCACCGCGGTCGCATTTGCGCGACTTAAGTGCGGCGCAGTGGGAGGTGGGTCCCCGTGTTAGTGTCACCCCAGGTTTATGTCGCCGGCTGCCAGATGTACGGCGGTTCCCGAGTCATAAGGAAAAAAAAAAAAACTATAGCGACAGTCTTTAGAGTTAAGTAGATTGTTCCTTGAGGAAGTCCTGACTATCATGGCTGAAAGCTTTTATAATTCACATGACGAAAGAAAGGCAACTTAATGGATCGAGGAAAGGTTAAGGTTCTGTAATAGCAATGCAAACCTGTGAGACTTTGGACCAGGCTTTCTGCATTTGGGTACAGAATTGGTACCTTTCTCGGAAATAATGAATCAAGTTTGATTAGGGAGTTCCAGAGACAATCATAGAAAGATTCAGATGAGACCCTAGTATTCCTGAGTCTATAAGCCATATGTAGTAGTATTGTTGGCCAATTACTTGCTGGTTAATTTCTGTGCTCGATTTAACAGGTTCAAAGACAGCTACAGTTACGGATAGAAGCGCAGGGGAAGTACCTGAAGAAGATCATTGAAGAGCAGCAACGCCTCAGTGGGGTTCTTACAGATGGTTCTGGCTTGGGTGATGATTGCCTGGAATCTGATAAGAAGAGTGACCCAGCAACCCCTGCACCGACTTCCGAGTGCCCACTTCAGGAGAAGGCCTCTGAGGACCATGCCCCAGGAAAGAGCCACTCAATTGATGAATCGTTGTCTTCTCATCATGAACCACAGACCCCTGACTCCGGGTGCCATGTGCGACCTATTGCTGAGAGCCCTGAAGGAGAGAAGCGAGCGAAGAAGCGAAGGCTAACAGAGGATGCGGCGTATGCTGCAGAAGAACTGTTTACCCCACATCCGATACTTGACTCAGGCTTGAACTCCTACCAGCAATCGCATCCAGCTTTCCTGACCAGGGAGCAGTTTGATCCCTCGCTGGGGATCTCAATTGCGAATGGTGAACAACCGAGGAAAGTTTCCAGTGGTAGTCTATAATTCTTTTGATGCATGGAATATGCATTTGTAGACCTTTTCTTTCAGCCTTGTATGTGTAACTTCTAGGAAGTCTTAAACTTCGTTGAAATAACAAGTTTAGAAGCTTGTCTCGTCTGAGTAGTTCTGGAAGTCTTAATAACTGTTTTGGCAATGAATACTTAAGCTTACATTATCTAGACTATTTCTTTGAACCCATTCGAAGATTAAAATAACAGCAGAGTGTAACCCATTGAATGAAAGTATCAGACGAGCTAGCATGCCCATGATTGTGTCTTTCCGATCACCTGTGCCAGAAACAAGTCTAATAACAAAATAGCATGACGATTGCCGTGTGTAAATTTTGCTTACTCAACTCGATTGTTCTACACAGTAGATAATGCTTCAAGTTCTGAGATTTCTCTTGGGAGAGTAGGACGAAGGAACCTTCGATTCCTTTTGGCAGCATAACAAATGCTTCTCCTGCAAGGTCACGATGCATGAGCATGTGCTTTCTTCTCTAACAAACTCATCATTGTCAGTTTCACGGTGGCCGATGCTCTGCACCGTTCCTCCCAGAAATAGATAGGGTTGGTTTACAGATGTCCCCTTGGAGAGTTCATCCCCAAACAAGCACGTGAACAAAACGCCGAACATGCCTTATATCCATCTCCAACGTCAGGACATGATTTGAATAGCTCCATACGCCTAGCTAATTAACTAGGGTTCAAACACTGGAAAAATCATATGAAAACTTCCAAAAGCTTTTAGTATTGTTCTAAGGGAAGCACAAAATGGCATTAACAGTCTTTGTTTCTGATGAAAGGCTCAACTTGCACTTAAAAGAGATGATTTTGGTTAACACAACAGTCCTGAAAACATCAGTTACATCCATTCTCGTCTGACACATAATGTTTGGTCAGCATAGATTTACCGCATTGTTTACATACGCATGCGCCAAATGAAGAGTGGGAGAAAGGGAGAGAATGGCGATAATCAACCTCATTCGTGATGCTCTAAGTTGAAATGCCTACTAGAGGTTAATAAGGAAAAGGGGACAAAAGCTAGAGTACGAAAACCTGCAGACACAAAATTAAGGAACGAAAACAATTACATTACTAACAACAACAGTCCAAATAATCTTTACAGCATGGAGGGTGTCACGATGATCGGTGTCTCTGATGGTTGACTCCTTTCAATATGCAAAGGCGCAATCGCTGGCTTAAGGCTTCAAGTTTCTCAAATTTCTCACGCTTAGGCTTTTTCGGAGCTGGCTCTGCTTTCTTTTTCTTCTTTTTCTTTTCGTCTTTCAGGTTCTCTGGAGATCTTTGTTGCGAGCTTCTAAGCGGGGTTGCAAGAGCATTTAGAGTCGTCTAAAAATTAAACAAGAAATTGCTTTAGATTTGTTACACAAGCAAAGAAAGAGATGATAGTGAAGTTGAGTTAGAAAATGTGTAAGATTTTTTTGACTTAGTAAGTCTTAAACTAAAATCCAGAAGCAAGGCATGATCCGTCATATAACTGTTCATGGTCCATTGACACGGCTACATTTGGCTTCTAATGCCCATTTTGGCTCTAAAGAGATGAAATTTATTAGAAGTCCCAACGAGATAGGTCAGTCATTATTCATCAACAAGGTCAGGGTAAGATTTTCTGTTTTTTTCACCCAAGACATGAATAAATCCAGCAAAACAAGCTGAAATTGAGAGGTTTTGTTTTTCACCAACCATCAGCGGGGGAGAGAGAAAGAGAGAGAGAGAGACCTGGTGCCTGTCATTAGTGCATGCTGAAGGTTCATCATCACTGCCTCCTAGAGATGAGCATCTTCCCCAGCTCTCCCTGTTCGAACTTGTAAATGAACAACATTCTTCATTCTGGCCATTTTCCTTGTCCTGCAAACAGTCCAAAGAAGTCCACCAAATTACAAAAAAGAACATTCCACCTTTGCAGAGTCCCACAGTACCCGTTAAATACAAGGGTATGTCTAGTGCAAAACAAGGATGCTACCAGTCAAAATGATGAACCCCAAAAAAAAAAAGGAAGATTTTCTAGCGTTCAAAACACAGGGCAGCAGGTGACGAGATGGGCAGCTGTATTACAACTTGCATGTAAAATCACCTGTAACAAGTAACAATGAGGCACCCCATGGTCCCTAGTCTATTAGCTTTACAAAAGAGCAAATTTGTTCTTTGTGTTTTCAATTAAATTCAGAGTACTTGAAAGACCTGCACGTGGGATGGCTCGTCGCTCCCAAATGCATTGCCTTGACGAGTGGAATCCTGCAATATGATACAAATGGAAGTCAAACAACAATTTAGAGGACTAAGCTACGCCCAGGTAAGGAGGATACCTCGACCACGTTAACTGTTGAATTTTCGGAAAGAAGCTCGTCAACAGATCTTGTGGCCGAATTGCTAGGAAGAACTGATGATGAACTCGCAGAATCAGTGCCCATGGAACGAAGACCAGCGATGATGTCGTATAAAAGATTCTAAATGCAAAGCAGGATAAAACATAGCATCAGCAACTTACAGCTAAATTTGAATAGCAATCTTTGTAAGGTCACTACTAGGCAGGACAGTGAAAGCACCAAAGATCTCACGACGATGCATTTAAGAACATAATATGAGATCATCACTCAACTACTTTCGTTTGGCTAGCAAGCTGAACAAAACTAAGAAACAAAGTAAATAATGTCAATTTTCTTTGGTTGCTTTTTCGTGTTACACATTCATACACCCTGATCCAAAATCCTAAGAAGGCACCTATCGACTAGACAAAGCAATAGAGCATCCTCCAAAAGTTCACCCAAACATTACCTCGTCCATGCCTCCGCTGATCCTCAGGTTCCCCAAGTCATAATACTTCTCTGCTTTATTTGTATAGGCAGAGGAAACTTGAGGAGGATGAAGTACATTGTAGAAGAAAATGGAAACTGAATCATAATAAAACTGTGGCCGAGAAGAATTGTGATCACCATCAAACTTTATGATGTTTTTGTCTCCCTGGCAAAATAGGAAATGAGTTTGATATGCATAAGCAAGAACATAGAGGCAGAATTTTCAGGACTGCATCATACTGCATAGGATTTGAAAATGAGGTCAGAGTGGTGGCACTGGATGAATTTGTCCCCACTAGCGTGTCCATATAAAGCAGGTATGAATGTTTTCGGTGCAACCTGTGCATTTTAAAGAATATGTGTTTGTTAACAGTGACATAGAAATAGAACAACAATAAAAAAATTGCTTAGAGTAAGAGCATATTCATGGTTCTGCGGTGCATAACCTTAAGAATTGTCAAATGACAACTGACTATCAAGTGAAAGAATTAATCCATTGATAATTTCATGATAACAAACCAACAACAGCAAATTTAAAGACATTAAAAAGTCTCCTTAGGAATTGTCGAATGACAACATATGAATGTGAGGAAGTGACCATCGACGACTTTGACAACTTATTAGGGGTATCCTCTTGTAAAAGATAAGAAAGACAGCTATATTAGTTTACATTGTACGAGCAGATAGTAATTAGTTAATACAGTTTGAACCAGGACAAAGACCTCATGAGGAAAGCAGTTCCATGACAAAGGACAAGCAGTGCACAAATATATCAACAAAAATGGTAGACCAACCAGAAAAATTGATTTGTTTGTCTCTGCCTCACTTAAACATTTTGTTAGTGAAATCAATGTCCTAGAATGAGGTTTATAAAACAATAACAATCTCAATAGCCCAAGCCCTAATGCAGTGTGTTGACGCTACCAAAGTTATTGGGGCTTTCTTTTTAAATGACAGATTAGACCATCATCTCACCAACATAATACATTAGAGAAATGGATTGCAAAAGCAGAAACCACATATGACAAACCTGCGAACAATTAAGATCCATGATATCAAACTTGGCCCTCTTTTGGATCACCCTCCTCATATACTGAACTGCCATCTTTACCTAATGAAGGAACAATCCCAACAAAGAATAAGAAAATGAGGATTCAAATAACAAAACCACAACCAGATACCTTTTAGGTTTCTTTTAACCCAAACCAGGCAAGAATATATATCAAAGCACACCAATTGTCAATTAATGACAATACCCCTTCATGAGTTCTATAAATTCAAACTAAAGTAGATTTGGAATACAAGGAATATTCTATTTGTGAACAGTAATTTTCTTAAACTTAACCTTAGTTTCACTTCCTTTTTGTATTTTTTTTTTACTCATGTCAACCCAATGGTAAAAGTTCACATGTTGCTTTGAAATGCTATTAGTAGGGTATGGCCTGGGCATGATGTCAGGTTTGCTTGAATCAAAAGTATACATCTGACTCCTTTTTGACTGCTAAAATTTTATTTCAGTGAGACAATATTATGGTATTATGTAATTGCAGAATTCCATTAACCATGTAAATCCTGTCATAGAATGTTTATGAAGAATGACATATACTGCATAAGTTTGTGGTGGTATGCGTCTCTCATTCGGCATTCTTGTAGTTGCATTAGTATCTCGATAGTCATGGAGGCTGACACATACTGTAAATTTAGGAACACGAATTTTGTACACATCTGCTAGCTCCAACATGAGATCAAACAGATTTGAGAAGGCACTATCCAACACCATTCCAGCAATTGAGGGGTCTTCTGCTCCATAGAGGATGCTGCATCAAGTTCCAGAAAGAAGAAGTTTATGACTGTGTTCTCGTTCTACCAAATATAACCAGAGCAAATAACTCCTCTTACTAAACACGATAAAAAAATAACAGAAAAAACTGATGATTAGAAAAGGCGTCAACAGAACAAAAACATGTACCTAGTTACTGCTCCCATGGACCGTCCCCAAAGACCTATTCTTGATATTTGCTTATTGCTTCTTAAATGTGATACCACAACCTGAAGGTCATTTTTCTGGAACAAAGGAGAATATAGACTTAAAGCTTAAGCATGCATAAAGTTCCTGCCTTTACTTATAGAAAATGTCTTACTTGTTAAGCCAAAAATAGCTACTTCTTTCATGGTTTCTTTGTGAATATAACTTGCGATCCCATGTATACATACCTCGTGCCAACCCAGGCTGACAAATTCACCATCAGATAAGCCAGATCCCGAAAAGTCAAGTGTGAAAACAGTGATATTCGATGGAAGCAGAATAACAACAGCTTCATTTGCATCAGCCCTACATCCACTGCATTATTTACTAGAGTGAGACAGTGAAATTTACAAACTACTTCTAAAACAGCTCATATGGATATCCAACTATTCCAACCAGCCATCAAGGTTATTTTCTTGGGAAAAGAATGATTCTTTACCTCCCTTAATGATTCCTCATGAAAAAGAAAATAATAATAATAATAAACCATCACACAGGAGACAAGCCAATTTAAAGATACGCAAAAAAGGGGTGTATGCACAAGACATCTAAAAAAGTCCTCCACAACTCAAGAGGCAAACGAGACACTCCTGGTCCTCTTGAAATAAAGACTTCGAGTTTTAAGACATTCTCTACCTGTTTCCATGGCAGTAAATAACACAAGGAAGAGGTGTTTCCTCCGGGAAAGGTGCGGGAACATAATGACTACACTTCAGAGTATGGCCTCTTTTGTTAGTAAGCTGAAATGGAAGCATCATGACTTAAAAGATTAGAAACCACTGAGAAAATGTACATTAAATTGTCTAGAAAGCGAAAGAAATAATTATTTAATTGTTGGTATTGTTGTCCATACTTGCCTCCAAATCTTGTCTTTTGTACGACCTGCCTGCTAGAGTAAAATCTTTTTCCCACAAGTATTGGTCAGGGTTGTACTCTGCCCTGTATGTAGAGCAGCATGTCAGGTAACAGAGAGAGGGCACATTAACTGTCAAGATGTTTTTCAAATTAACAAAGAACATGTGCATACAAGCTATTGATTCTAACAGAAAAACAGCCATAAGAGCTTTTTTCTATTGAGACAAACCCGATAGATGCTACTCTATTCAACTTGTCGACAAAGAGATGGAAACCGTAGTGAGTTTTTTAGACCACAGACTGCAAAATTTTGATGGGAGGGGTTCCATGAGGAGTAACCCAATGAAAGATAATGTAAAGATAAATCTAAAGTAAACGATAGGAGCAAAATGAAAGGATCTAGTATTCATTTAAGAATATATTTTCAGATGGGAAAAAACATGTGGACGTCCTCATTTTACTACATGTACCAGTCAATAAGCGAAGTAATCAGCATCAAAATCGAGCAAGGTCCTCCTTCAGCAAAATCCAGTAATCAGAAGACAGGCAGCAGCTATGACAATCAATTTAGAAACCACGATAAAGCCCTAGAGAGAAATTAAATGATCGTCTTCCAGAAAGATCGGACGTTCCTTTCTTCTATTGCCAAAAAAAAATGTTCTCTTGTCCTTTTTGAACTCCTTTCTCTTAACTCAACCCCTATTCGACGATAACAAAAGTCAATGAGGACAGACTTCAAGCAACAGCTGCCATATCATAACAGTGGTCAATACAAATGAATCATATCTCCCCCACTTGGAACATTTGACAGAGCTAAACAACATTCGACGGAAGGTTTCTATAGCATCAAAAAAACAAAGCTACAAGCTAGAGTCCACGAAGTAACGATGATATTGACAAAGAACACGGCAGGGACAACAAGAATGACAAACTACCTGGGAGGCCGAATCACGAAATTGATGAACTGATCGATCATGACTCCGTTCCCTCCTCAACTCCCCCTCCTAAAACCCAAACCCCCCGTCTTCTACGAATTCAAAACTCCAACAACAACACCCCCACCACCACACAAAAAAGAACAAAAACGAAACGCCTCCTCCCCCTTCAGCCCCCACCACTTACTAGACCCGACAAACCAGGAGCGAAGTCAACATCTCGAGAAAGACGCCAGCTCCAAATCAAGAACCGCCATCACTACTACTCCAACCACCCCCATTCCCAGATCTCGAGACCCGATCACCCCCACCCCCCAACGGGAAGCCCGGAACCCCACACCCCCGGCTCCAACCCGGCAACATTCCTTCACCGCATTGCGCCTCCCGGACCCGAACAGACCCACCGCCGGCCGACCCAACAACCGATCACTCCCCGCCGCGAATCGCAGGTGAATCAGCTCGGCCCGAGCGAAGCAAGCCGCGACCCACGATTCCCCTCCACCTTCCCCAAGCGGGTTTCGCCCCGAAATGCGAACCGCCACCTCCCTCCTCAACCTCGGCGAATCAAGAACCGTGCACGAGCAGCGAGAAATCGAAGGAAAGACAGACAAGAAAAAGCAGAGAAAGAGAAGAGAAAAAGCGAGCAAGGAAACTTTTTCGCGGTGGTTTCTCGTTTAACTAAAATTCCGTATTTTATTATCTGTATTTTTGTAGTGACTTGCTTTCTTTTATTAGAAAACCCACTTTTAATTTTCCATTTCTTGCCCTTTTTTTATTTATCCCTATTGATATTATTTATTTGAGTTTTGTCCTTTTCCGTTCGTCCTTTTCCATCCATCTTTTTCATTCCATCCTGCGCTTGACGGCATCTCCTCGTCATGGGGCACATTATTTACACGCAGAAGTATAGATCAATATCATGAAAAGTTTTTGCATTGATATATTATTAATTTTAGTGTGGTAGAAAATCCAATGCAATATGCTCGTGATGCATTTATTGAGATTAATTTTCACCGCACAAAAAAGGTCGCTTTCGTGCATTGTTAACAAAGTCTACCAAAATATTATTACAAAATTGGGGTCAAATTAGGGATTTTGAAAACAAAAGGGAGCTTTTGGAAAAAAATTTAGTAGATTGTATCTATTCACAAGGCATTTTCTTCAAATTTGACTTCTTAACATGATGTTGTTTAGGAGATTTATTTGTATTGAATATTCCATGAGATTTATTTAAGTTTCTCACAGTACATCATGAGATTTATTTATATTGAATTTTTCACAGGAATCTTACCTCACCCACCAATTATTTGAATTGCTTTTGTCACGAAAGTTAGCTTGGTGAGAGACAATTTTGAAATTTTTGTAGGGGACCAACCCCACAAAGAAAGAGGCCAACAAAAATAGATCTACATACCAATAGTATCTTTTCAAATTTTAAAAAATAAATAAAAACAAATTCCTGCTAGAATTATCAATTGAAACACATACCATTTTTGAAATAAAGTAAAAAAACGTACTTTTTCTATTTATCACTCGACTTTTAAACTTTTCTGGACATAATCAACTTATCAATAAAAAAATTTCAAGATATTTCGAAGTAGAAAAAAATCGAAAACGCGTGATTCGCGAAATTCCAGAATTGAAAGAAATTCTTTTTTTTTTTTCCATTCACACGCAAATCAAAAAGAAAAAACCACATGCAAAATTGGCAAAACCACTTTTTCCCCAAAGCAGGGCCCCGCACGTGAAACCGGCCGTCTGAAAAGACGCTTACGCCCTCGCCCGACCACCGGAATCACGAGCCGGGGATCGGCCCACGCGCGACGGGGATGGCGCGTGGGGGAGAGTACGGGCATCGATGGGCGAGCGTCGTTGTCAAGAAGCGCCCCCCCCCGGCTCGTTTGCCGTGCTCGCCCGGGCAACCATTTTTTGCCCCCAATTTTGTTCCATTCTTTCACTTTTATTTTTTATTATACATTTTTGTTATGTTTTTCCATGCAATTTTTTTTTGCAAGTGGATCGGCCCATTTAATTTAATCACGCCAAAGACAAAATCCTTTTAGGCATCTCGAGAGATGAGTAATCATTCTATCGCATGATCACAATTGGACTAATTTATTATATTGAAAAGGTATTCGGGCACCGAATTGCTACTTGAAAATTGAAAGCGCTCGATCTACACGCATTCGGATGTTTTATCCCACTCACCCCACATGGGTTTTTGTGAGCATGGAATTGCTCTCAGTAGTGACATGGCTGCCGAGGAAGGGAAGGTCAAGTGGGGCAATTTATGAGCTCTCCTTTAAGAGGATAATTCGATAGAGACAACTAAAGAAAAGTGAAATGGTGATCATAGTTTCAATGGTTCTCTTCTAAAGAAAGACAAATTAGAGACATGACGTTTAACCAGCTCTTTATTTATCTGTTTTTCTAGCAAGCTTGTTGGAAGGTAGAGATGGAATGGGGTTGATGTTTCACCTCTCTCTTTTAGATTATCTGGTTGAAGAAGAGCATGAGATAATTGCACTCGCAGAAAAGGAGGAGAAATTGGGTAAAAAAATAGAACAAAGTAGGTATGAGTCACATGGCATGTGCTATTCAAGCTTGTCATGAGACCCTTTTCCTAGCCTATGGAAGCTCAAAAGGAGTAGGTACCGGGTACCCCTAAAAAAAAGTGATTAGGAGCTTAAGATGCAAGAATGGAGTTACTTTTAGCTTTGTTAGAGTAAAGGTGTGATAGTTGTGGATCAACTAAGCACATAACCAATGTCTTGCTCTTCCAAACTCTACCGATCGCATATAGATCTTCTCATTTTAATTATGTCGTTTATTCATACTTTAGGAGCTACTATTAATCAATTATGGGCTGATTAGAGACCTAAAGACTCGGGATGCGAGATTTGATTGCGTTAGATATTATTTAAAGTCCAAATTTGAGGAATGTTCGCTTTAATGCTCACCATGTGGCAATTCACTTTGCCTCTATGTTACCACATGGCATGACATGTGTTACAATTTTGCCACACAATGTACATTCGACCAAAAAGTTTTTAGCTTAGTAAGTCGTTAGCTACCACTATATATCTTGTATTAGATTGAGAAAGTTATACTATTTTTGGAAAATGGACAAAAAATGTTATAATTTTTGTACAACGCTCATTTTAGAGTCAAAACTTTTCTTACAATCAACCGAGTGCTTCATTGGCAAAAAATCGATTGCTTAGGATATGTTTCTATTTATCTTGATTTATGTTCCTTTGTGACCCGGAACAAAAAAAAGAACATAAATTTGTTTGGTAATGTCAACTAAATTTTTTATTTCTTGAAATAGTAAAGTGATCAGGGAATAGATTTGAAACAAAAATAAGAAGTAAAAAAAAATATTTTCTTAATCTCAAGAATAATTTCTAGACATAAGTTATTTTTCTTTTTCTTTTTCTTTCTTTTCTTTGTCCTTAGCCCCCACTGTCGCTTGCTGCTGTCTAGCCACCACTAGCCATCATCGCCGACTGCTGTCGTCCATCGCCTGTCATCACCGCCGCAACCAACGGTGGTGGTTGGCACGGCAGGCAGCCAAGGGCGGTGGTCGACGATAGCGACAGGTAGTGGCAGTTGCGATGAGGAAGAAGAACAAAAACCTTAAAAAATTAAAACAAATCCTTCGTCACAAAAAAAAATTGTGGATCGCACCAAACACATTCCTGTTCTTTTTCCATTTCATGAATATAAATTTTGTATAATTATCAAACGCGTTTCTTTTACTTAGAAATTATTCCAGGAAATAGAAATATAAAAAAATATTTCTAAAAAGAAGTTGTTCTTTGAAATAGAAACATCACCAAACACACCCTTAAGTGCCTCATTTGGCAACTCGCCCTACATGGACTTTGAAACTAAATTTTGACTCTAACATGGCTTTTATAAAAAGAAACTTAGGTTCGACATGGACAATCTTCAATTAACATGGCAAAAAAAGGCTTAAAATGATCTCGTTGTGGCTGTTTTGTTTCCCCAAATTGATTTGAAAATGAAGCTCAAATTTTGAGTCTTCTCTTTGAAACTTGACCGAAGAAGAAGAGAGACCGAGGGATCGTGGCTCAACCATTGGAGGAGAGGAGAGAGAAATGGAGGGTTGGAGGAGTAATATGTTCGGAAGATTGGATTCCCATCCTCTCATACTTGTGGATTTTTCATGTATTCCCCCATTTCTTAAGTTACTTTTTTGTTCTTCTTTCTTAAATTTAACATTTAAAAAATAGAGGGTAGAAAAGAGAAAAGTAAAGAAAAGAGGGTTTTTAGAAAATCAAGCTAGCTTTCTCAAACTATAGTGGCCAAGCAAATTCTGAATAAGCAAGACTCGCATGCAATCAAGAAGGCCTTTGCCCAAAAGGAACTTCTTAAGTCATCCCCATCAATTTCTTGACACAACCTTTATAACGACTTAGTCTAACGAGGGTGGGAGTGGTCACTAGGGCCACAAGACTTGGATAAAGAGCGGTTCCTAATAGGCGTCTAGGATATGCAAAGGTGTAGGAAAGAACCAAAATGTGCACCAAATAAGGGAGAGCAATTCTAAGTATGTATATAAAAAAAATGGAATTAATTCACGAAAGCACATTTTGACATAACAACAAGTTTTGATTGAAATTTCCATATTTAAGTGTGCTTAGGTTAAAGGACTACTAGAATTGTTGACCTCTTGGAAAAATGCCTATCTTATGCAAAATGACAAAAAACTGAGGTTCAATATAAGATAGGCTAAAGTTGACAATAGCTCAAGTTAGTCAATCCAAAGATGTCGCAATATAGCATTATGGCAAGATATGTGTGTGGTTTAAGGATAAACCATGCAAAAATTGGTGGGCTTATAATAAACCATCTAAAGAGGGCGAGGCGTGATGTCCTCTAACATCACGCACGACATATGTCCAATCCGTTGTATAATTTATTTTTACTATCAGCATGTGGACGTACAATGAAATCCTCACAACACATTCTATAAGAAATTGCACGGGTTTGAATGATTTGCACGCACAATTTTTCCATTTATAGCCATCTTTCAAGTATTAGTATAAGTACAAAAAAGAAATATGATACAACTCAATAACTTTGGGAAGAAGATTGGGTCTTATCGATACTACCCCATGCTCCTACATCCAAAACTTGCCTACACTGGGCCATGATATTATACAATGGGTCAACAATTTTGTCCATCCAAAACTTGCCATCATCGTTGAAACTGGGAGGACCACCGAAGCTCCTCAGTGGTCCAACCAACTCCCCATTAATGTTGAAGTATCAAGTAACATAATGATGGGGGATCCACCTCGATACAAACTATACATAGTATATATTACGGCTAAATTAGGTACAAACACATTGACAGGAACTCCAAACCGCAGCGGGGGAGGGTGATCTATCCTATGAATTTGAAAAATAAGAGGTAAGCTGAACTCTAGTAGATGAAATCTCTAAGTTTAAGGTAAGAAATCATTTTACCACTCAACCCGATATCTACAAAACAATGTTAAATTCAAAACGAATACATAATACCCATGTATGATAAATGTAGAAGCAAATGCACCATCTTTCACATTAAAAACATTGCATAAGATGGTTTACTCAAATGCAAGTGGATGACATAACCTACTATGATACATGGCCATTACTACTTAGACATGATATTTGCATTTATACATGACCATAGGCATGTGTCATATTTATTAAGCATATCATCTTTTCTTGACTCGTGGAGCATCCCGACACGAACGGCATCTCAACTCCAAAGCATTCTTACACATGGAGCATCTTGACTCTGAGGTATCTTGACACTCTCAAGGCATCTCAACTCCGAGATATTGTGTCCACTAATATATGGGCGACATAAACATAACATAATATATATATTTATGAATAATCACATAACAATAGTGCACATGACAGCACTCAAATATCATGATCTTCCTTACATCAACAATGAAGTCGATAGTAATTTACCATTTCTTGCATAGCCATTTTCACAATCAACATTTGGTAGGCAACATTATCTTATGCAAATCATTAATGCCATGTCTTTTCCATGCATTACTTACATACGTAAAAATAACACACTTACCTCTTTCTAGTTCTCATCCGTGCAATAATAACATTCTTAGAGAATCAATAATGTGAACATTAATAACTAAAATGATTGGCAACGTGAACATTGACAACCAAAATGATCAACAATGTGAACTTCGAAAATTGAAGTAATCGTTAACGTGAATATCGACAACCAAAATAATTGATAATGTGAACATTGACAACGTGATTAAATTGGCAACACTTAGCTTGTGAATTAGTAACTTAGTCGGATTACAGAAATATCACTTTCTAGTTTAATTTCTTCATTTTCACTAGTTATACTACCGAATCTCATAGAAGTTGATTAATCACAATATCAGCATGTAGAAACTCATTGAATTAAGGCAAACAAACACAACGATTCAACTCACAATCACTCTAACCTTCTTGCACTTAACATGTCAAAGTTCAAACTAAAACTAACAACCATCAAACAACCAAGTTAAGAGTACTAACTAGATCATTTTAGCTTAGTCCCTAGAATATTTACTTACCTTGAACAAAGACTTGTTTAGCTCAAATCTTAATCACCTTCAAGGAAAAATAAACAAAAAGTAAAGATTAACAACTTTACTCTTTTTAATCAACAAAACTAGTATGATAAACAGAAGAGAAACCCAATAATTCACCTTCTAAACAATTGAAAAAGTGAAATTAGAAGCTTTAACGACAAAAGAGTGGAACCCTTACCTTTATTCAGAAGATTGAAAAGCGAAATAGAAGAGAAAAGTGATAGAACATCTGTTTTCTTTATAAGAACAAGTTGAAGCTTTCCCTTAAAATTTGAGCACTTATAATAGCTTGTTCGGTTAAAGAAAGAATGTATATAATAAACTATACTAGAGTTATAAAGGGATAAGATTTTTTGACCAAGGTTAAAAAGTAATGATGGCTTAGAAATACTTAGGAATGAAAGTAGATGACCAAGGGGGATGTACTTGAAGACTACTTAAGAGTTAAAGCATAAAAACAAATAACAATGGTTAAAAGTGATGATGACATAGATTAAAATACTTGGTGGTTGTTGAAGAGAGGTGTGCAAATCAAAGGGTAGCACTAGGCTTAGTTATATGGTTCCAGAGTAGATATCTTGACAATTTACTCAATTGTCTTATCCTTCGATAAATAAACAATGAAACTAGCGTCTGTTCTCGATACTGATGATTCCGAAAGATATTTTCAACCCACTAAAACATTATGCAAAAACTACTAAAGATCGGGAGAATTTACAACTTAGTAAAAATATGTAATTCGAAGCATATCGATCCCTATTTACCACTAATATGGCAGTAAATCAATTATCATCACTCTACACCATCAATGTACATGTGATCATTTATCAATTTAATCTTAACTCATTGAACTCCAAACAATTATTGTGACAAAAAACCAACGCTCGTACTTTTCGTATGTCACGAAATTAATATCCAACCTGAGATTTCATATGTGCCTTCCACTATTCCAAGCTAATTTATACTTTAATTTACATCCTAAATATTATTATTGAAACTAGAAAATTTTAGATGTCACATGATGAGTGGTCGACGGGATCAGAAGGCTTGAACAAGGAATCGCTTTTGGTGACTCTCATCGCTTGCTTCAGCGAAGCTGATGAACAATCGAAATTGCACCAAGAAAGCTTTAAGATACCTTAGTGAGAACAAAGAATTCACGGCTATTTGCTTTGACTACAAAGAAGAGTTTTAGCCGCAAAATTGAGGGCTTACAACAAGCTCTAACTTTTTCATTTCTATTCTTACCCTAATTTTGCTTTTATCCATAGGACAAAAAAGACGTTGTTTCGTATTGGTTAATTTTCTAAATGGATTTTTCTAATGAGCCACGTTAGCCGAGTTATAATGAATTTAATGTCATGTCGAGTTTCCTAATAGCACAAATTGTCGACAACACTAAAAATAATCGATTTTTCACCAAAACAGCACTCAAGTGATCGCTCTAGAAAAATCTTACCATTAAAGCCAGCGTTGCAAGAGAGTCACGCCACTCTTCTCTATTTCTGAATCAAGTCCCCACCACTCGTCCAAAAATTAGAGAAAAAAATAGGAATTGGGCTCCGGATGCCCAAACACACAAGAGGCCCGATAAACCGACCCGACCCGACCCGAACCGGAACGATCGCCCGACCCGGCCCGAAGATCACGCCAAGCTTATCCTGAATCCTGAGAAGATCGGGGGGCATAAACGTAAAAACGTGCCTTCGTCTTCCTCTCGACCCCTTCTCCTCATCTCTTTCCCCAAAAAAGAAAAGAAAATTGAAAAAAAAACAAAGAAAAGGAAAAGACAGCAAGAAAATCAAATATAATTTTTTTTTCTTTTGCAAGTATAAATATCAAAGGATAAACCGGGCGCAATTGGCTTTGAGGGGGGTCCCAATCGGCGAACAACGCATCGCAGATGCAGCGAAAACCTCTGGATCATTGATTCTCCCTCCCTTCCCCCACGAGTTAAAAGAAAAATCAATCAAGGAATTTCTACAGGGAACGAACAAAAATTCAACGAGCTCCCGGATTCGTTATTGCCTCGCCCTCCCCCGTCGATTTCGCGTAAGCCGCGCGGTTTTCTGGGGATTTTGTTATCTGGGTTTTTTCTCTGGGGTGGTAATGGCATCTGGGTCGGAGAGATCTAGCTCAATTTCGGATTCGATTGGGGGAATTGAGTTAGGGTTTCGATTTAGGGTTCCGATTCGCGCCCCCGATGCCGTCCCTTTTTCCCGCTAGTGTATTGGTTTCCTGTTTTGTGACGGGACGCGGTTTTAGGGTTTCTTTTTTTTTTCTTTTTTTTTTTTGGGTGGGCGGGTGTGGTTTCAATTGTTATTTTTGTTGATTTATCTTTTATGGCGTAATTCCTCGTGCGTTGTGTGTATCTCTTTTTCGACTTGGGTTCTGCTTGTTGTTTATTGTCGCCGGCGTTATGTACTGGGTTGATTGATGGTCACAAGTGTAGAAATGGCCCGTGGGTTTTTTGTCTTGTTGATATTGATGCATGCTGCTTTGTAAATTTCGGGTTTTTTGCCCCCATTTCTTCAGGTTGTTAGTGGTTTCGAAGCTTGGCCGGGATTGCTTGGTTGAAATTTGGAGTCTTTTTGGTGCTCTGTCGATTGAATTTTGATGGGAGATTGTTGATTGTCATGGGAAAGTTCTTTTATCATCAGGTGTTTGGTCAATCTGGATGTTGTACAGTAGGGATAGGATGCTAGAGTTCTGGAGTTTGCAAATTGTTCAAGGGTTGCGCTAGCATCTTGACAAGCCTGTGAATGATAATTGTTAAGTTGAAATAATAATAAACATCCATGGATTGACATTTTCGAGCTGTTTTGACTACAAGAACTGGTGTATGACTAGCAACTCGAGGTCTTGTACTTGGTGGTTGACATTTCACTGTGAACTGAGTTACATATGTCTCGTGGTTTTCTTTTCTTTGCCATCTCTTTCTGGAAGGTGTCTGATTTATATGTGCGATGCTGCTCAGACTATCTGGGTGCAGACTAGCTGAAGCAATGTTGCTTTTGGTTTTAGGGTTTGTTGGGTTACATGTCTCAGCACCAAGAGTATCCGATGGAATATGCAGCAGATGATTACGATGTGGGAGAAGTAGAAGATGATATGTACTTCCATGAAAGAGTAATGGGCGATTCAGACACCGATGAGGATGAGGAATATGATCATCTGGTTCGAGTTGTTAACTCTTAGTTTTTGTCCTCCTCCTCCTACTCTCTGAATTCGTTGTTGTTGTTGTTTTTTTTTTCTTCTTCTTCTGCTTTTGTCTAGCTGCATGATGAGATCTCCTTGCAAAAGTTCGTTTATATCAGTCGGGGCTATTTTTGGATCATTTTAAAATCACCTATATCAATTGAGAACTGTAGTGAGACGGATTGTGTTGGCTATGGCAGGATAATAAGATTACCGATACCTCTGCTGCTGATGCTCGGAGAGGTAAAGATATCCAGGGGATTCCTTGGGAAAGACTGAGTGTCACTCGTGAAAAATACAGAAGAACTAGAATAGAGCAGTACAAGAACTATGAAAATGTACCACAATCCGGAGAAAGTTCGGAAAAGGTATACATCTTCAAGTTCTACAGTAGTGGGTAGCAATTCTTTTCTCGAAATTGGGCTTACTTGCATCATCCTTTTCTATTTTTATTCTACTAAACAGGATTGCAAACCCACAAGAAAAGGTGGAAACTATTATGAGTTTTGGCGAAACACAAGATCTGTGAAGTCCACAATCCTTCATTTTCAAGTATGTTTATACTTCCGTCTTGTGATCTTATCTTCTGGTTGTGAGGATGTTGAATTCTGCAAGTTGATTTATTGTTGGTTACTCCCCAAGTTTCATGTAGTGGAATTTCCTGTTCTTTGTTTTTTATTTTTTGGGTCTATATCCTCTACTCCTCAAGCAGTGTACTCTGGTTGACCAGGAATTTCTTTTGGAAACTTATGAATGTACATACATTCTTGGATGAGAAATTGGCTGTAGGTTTAATGTCATGTCACCAAACTGATAGTGAGGGACATCCTATAAAAATGGGAAGACTGTAGAACTCGTGCTTTCCCTTAGCTGTGAGCTGCTACTACTTTTTGGAGTCCTAACTTTGAATAGGTACAGTATGTGCATCAGGTGCTTAAACTTTAACAGGAGCTTGACAATGTTGCACGAAGTTCTGCATGCAATTGTTTTCAGGATAAGAGATAATTTAGGTTTGGACTAGTCATTAATGGCAATGTATTTTGTGGTGAAATGTATTTGTTCATGATTGAGTGAAACTTATTTTGGCTGTTGAGATTGTTGAGGATACAAAAGCATTAGGCTTCTTTTTTGTTTGTTTTTCAATCATGATGTTTTGCTTGTGTGTTGTCTTTTGTTCTGTTCAGGGGGAACCAACTTTAAACTTGACAGTGTACATATATTTTAGCAACTGGAGCTTGTGTTTGCTTTAGAGTATACCTCAAATTTGGGGCTGTTATTGCCGATTGCTATTACGGACATGGCTACAAACTGTTTCTTTTCTCTTTCAGTTTCAGGAATTCCTGACACATATCTTGTCATCCTAAATTTTTGTTGTTAAAACCTCTATTGAACCATTGCCTGGAATTGCAGTTGAGAAACTTGGTTTGGTCCACAACAAAGCATGATGTTTACCTTATGTCGCACTTCTCGATCATTCACTGGTCGTCATTGACTTGCAAGAAGACTGAAGTGCTTGATGTTTATGGACATGTAGCTCCTCGTGAGGTACAGGAATATTATGTTGCATTATATGCAGGAACATAGCGATCTATGCTTTGGAAGTTCTTATTTAATGAGACAGTCTTGGGATTTTTATTGCTTTTCATTGTAGAAACACCCTGGAAGTCTCTTAGAGGGTTTTACACAGACACAAGTCAGTACTCTTGCAGTACGGGATAAATTACTGATTGCTGGTGGTTTCCAGGGGGAGCTTATCTGTAAGGTAATATCTGGGCCAAAGCACGGTTGAAGGTCATCTTGATATTTGTGTTTCCTCTAGAATTGTCAATGTTTAATAAACAAATGTTTATAAGCACATGATTTTAGGGCAATACTGAGTTTGCTTGTAGAACCTGACAGATGCAATGGCGAACACCATGTTTTATTTCTTTGTTTTGACTTATTTAATTCAGTGTACTCTGTTGTTTTCTTGTGTGCTAGTGTGTAGTTAGAATTCTCACTCATGCTGAATTACTGACTGAGCAAATGTTTGTACAACCCCAGTTGGATTCATTCATTTAAGTTCCTTATTTGTAGCTCGATTGTAGGTTTAGGTTCTCATGACATAATTATTCTTTGTAAAGCTATTGCAAGTCCAACATTTTTTGTTTTGGTGACTGCTGATGATCCTCTTTTGTGGGTGCAGAACTTAGATCGTCCTGGTGTTAGCTACTGTTGCAGAACAACTTATGATGACAATGCTATCACTAATGCGGTTGAGATTTACGATTATCCCAGGTTGCCTTCCTGATGCATTCTGTTCTCATCTTGATGTACATTTACTAGTTTATTTTGTTTGTGGATGTTTGTGTCAGGTGTGCTGTCAGACAGCAAGTGTGTCTCAACAAGCTATTCTTTTGCAGTTTATTTGAATTTATGTAATGCGTAGTTAAGGTGGAGCCATCATTTTAACTCCTTAAATTTCCTTAATGTTTTATTGTCAGTGGCGCCATACATTTCATGGCATCGAATAATGACTGTGGAGTCAGAGATTTCGACATGGAGAAATTTGAGCTCTCCAGACATTTCACCTTTCCTTGGCCGGTGAATGTAAGTATTTTTTCCGTGACTCCTTGCACAAAATAAGATATCTTAACCTTGAATTGGACATAAGACTAAATATTTCAGCTGCCATGAAGTGAATATCTTGAATTAATCTCATGTTGCAATTGGTTTTATGAAATCATTATGCTTGCATTTGGAACTCATCTGTCTTCTGCTGCCTAGCCATTGTAGAAGGGCCTTTGTCTTCCAGTTTTTATCATCTTGTGTTGTTGTAAACTTTTGAGTTATTAGCAAGGATTGCCCTCATCATCTACCTTAAGTTATGCCATGGCTAAAATTGTGGGAACACTGATGATTTGCATTTTTGGAACGAGAAACCATAAAGTGCTTGTGAGCTGTGTAAGTATTCATTTAAAAAATAACTTCAGGATATGGAGCTTCTAGTCTCTCTGCTATGCATCTAGACTCAGTGTTTATAGTACACGATGTTTGCCCATTTCTTTTCAGGTTTCTTAACCTCTATAACAGGAGTAGAACATGAAAAAAAACCTCTATAACAAGAGTAGAACATGTAGTGAAGTGAAAAGAGTGCCTGCCAGGCCATGAATTAGACATGTTTAGATCATTGGAATTCTGTATAGAGGTTTCTCGTAGATCTGCTCCACTGTGCAAAGCTTGGGATGGCTTATCAAGCAAGACTCTTTTGTATTGTAACTGAAATTTAACTTTTATCCGGTAGACATACAAAGTGAGGAGATAATGATGCATTAGTGTCTGTAGAAGACCATGTGATTCAGTGCTGCTGGATATTGGGTGGAAGTTGAAGTTTGTAACTTGTTTTGTTGGCTAATGTTTCCTTTGTGCCCCCTTTTTTTTTCACAGAAGTCTATCTGCTAATGTTTACTTGCTAAGTTTTTGAGGTTTTTTGTTTTTCTATGAACAGCATACTTCTCTGAGTCCTGATGGTAAGCTCCTCGTCATTGTTGGTGACAACCCTGAGGGGATATTGGTGGATTCTCAAAGAGGAAAGGTAGTTACTTTCCTTCCTTCTCTTTCTGTCCCTCCCTCTGCCCCCTTCCCTGAAAAGCAAACCTAAATGTAAACGAGAAACATGAAAATAATGCCTGTAAATCCTAAGCATGCTCTATTTGTACTTGAGGATTTTGGATAAGATTTTCTCTGATGAAATGTGTAACTTCAAGCTTTTGCAATTGTAGACCATTAGGCCACTACAAGGGCACTTGGATTTCTCATTTGCATCTGCATGGCATCCGGATGGTCACATATTTGCCACTGGAAACCAAGACAAGACTTGCCGTATCTGGGACATTCGCAACTTATCAAAGTCCGTTGCTGTACTCAAGGGCAACCTTGGAGCCATCCGGTCCATTCGGTTCACATCCGATGGGCGATTTATGGCCATGGCAGAGCCTGCTGATTTTGTCCATGTCTATGATGTGAAGAGTGGGTATGAGAAGGAGCAGGAGATCGATTTTTTTGGTGAGATCTCTGGTGTGTCTTTCAGCCCTGACACTGAATCACTATTCATTGGGGTGTGGGATCGCACCTATGGCAGTCTCCTTCAGTATAACCGATGCAGGAATTATTCATATCTCGACTCCATGTAGTGAGGAGATGCCTGCACCGTTTCTTAACTAAATAACTGCAATTATATAGGATTCTTGGAATATGGCTAAAATGGCTTCAGCGCATTGTGTAAATGTAGATAGGTGATATATTTCTCGTTGCAATGTAGGGTAAGAGGACAAGTATGGTGTTACTTGGTGTATCATTGTCTTCCTTCTTTAGGTCATAGAATGCTGGCTCTTCATCGGACGGTTGAGCGAGAAGAGAGAGAGAGAGAGAGAGAAAGAGAGAGAGAGAGAGAGAGAGCTTTATGGTGATGAGTGTTCTGTTGTTTGCAGAATAATGGAGATGTATTTAGTAAAGGTTGGTGGTGTTTGGGTGAAGATTGAGGCAAACTCTTCTCATTGCCAATAAGAACCCTATTCACTTTCTCTGTCAAAATTTGTGGATATTTTTGGCTCTTTCCCTTTCTCCGAATTTTTATACTGTTCTCTTCATATTAGCAATACTCTAATGTCTCATGAGGACGTAAATAGAGTCAGCCAGCATTTTGGCTCATCTATATAAAGCTGGTGCGGAACTCATGTGATTGCAATGGTCTCTGAAGTGATGGATGTGGGAGAACTTATGTCAACATGACTTAAGATCAACAGTTTCGGTTATGTAGGAGTAAGCAATGTTTCATGCCAGGCCTCGAGTAAGATCTTCAAATGTTTCATGCCATTCTGGGCATTGTCAGCCTCGATCGCCGTTGTCATCACGACTCCAGATCTTCAATGGAAATTTCTTTTCTGGTCTTAAGTATATCTACATCAGAAGAAAATGATCTATTCTTCTGTCAGAAAACTTGGCTTTGGATGACTTTCACTTTCAACATGACTTTCTTTGGTTTTGATTTAAGTTGTGGCTTCTGGCTTTTGATTTTGTTATTGAATGCTGTAGTCAACGAAATTACAATTTAATGCGTGTAGGATTGCTACGATATTGCTTTAGGCTATAACTAACAATTTCAATGTCTTGCTGTTGACATTTCGCATATATCCGAAGTCAATAAGCCGTGAGCTGACAAGGATAAAGGTTTTTGTTTAAACTCTTTTTACATAGGAGTTTACTACCTAAGAAGTACCGACACTTTTCGAGAGTTTTTGTATCGTGTCGGATACTCTATGATACTCAATCAATAGGTGTTGGAAGATTCGATACTCGGTCAACTCTTTTGATACTTCTCGACATGCGAGTTAGGAATTTCACAGCGAGTTTGGCCGACACTCATGAAGTTCATTTTGAAAGTTTTCAATAAATAACGGATCAAAATATAAAAAAATAAATATATATAAAAATAAAAATAAAGGATAAATAAAGAAAAAAATATAGTATTTTCTTCTGTTTTGACTCACTTTCGGTAACACACAATTAATCTCCTAGTTTGTTTTTTCTCTTTTCTTCCAACACGTTGTGGTTTACTTGTTTTTTTTTCTCTAAGTTCTATGGATTATTGGAATTGAGTTGAATTTGTCAAATTGAAGTAATGAATGATATTGATAAATTATGGATTTAATATTTTTAGTGTAAATTCATTATAACCTCTTTTTTTTTTTTTTTTTTTTTTTTTTTTTAATTATTTATTCATTTGTGAACTTGAATCAAATTAATCTAATTAAAATAATCATAAAAATGATAATTTATCATGTTATGATGGAAATTGAGTCTAGCCTTTTAATGTAGTAGGATTAGGTTGTTCTTCCTAATTGCCAAGATCTCTCAAGAATGATTCTAATAGTTCTTCTTAATTGCCAAGATCTCTCAAGAATGATTCTAATAGGTTGGACAACATCATTTGGTCTGGCTTGCTAAAGTTTCTAGAAGAGAATTTCACAACAAGGTAAGTTCATCTTAGGGACTTTGTTCGCAACATTGCAAAATTGCCGATTTCACTACAATCAATGTTGAAGAAAAATCCTCTACCTTGGGGAAAGTCCTAGACCAAAGTAATTGCCGAACCTAAGAAGATCATGTAGACTCCTCCATTGCAAATTCCATTTATAGGAAAGAGAATCTTATAACATGTCTTAACGTATCAAAATTCTCTATTTTTTTATAAATAACGTGTCAGCGTGTCGTGTAGTGTCGTGTCGTATCGATGTCGCGTGTTGGTGTTGGTGCTACTTAGTTTACTACCAAGAAAATGGACTATGATGGTGGCTTGAATAAATTACAAAAGATTTGATTTGAACCCTCAAGGCAACAATTGGGGTTCATTTATTCATTTTCTTTAGCAGCGAAATGCTTTGTAATTTGGGAATTCAAATATCTAATTATAATTACAATTTGGTGAAGACAATAATTGCAAGTATAGAATTTCTAGGACAAACTATAAAACATGCTTTTTTTTTTTTTTTGTCGGAATAGAGCAGGAATTCATTTCACCATATAAAACATTAGTTGAAAGACTCGTGCTTTGTAAAGATCAGAAAAAATGACTCTTTGAAATTTATTTTTGATAATATAATGAGTATAAGACAATAGCCGTATTATATTAATTTACGAGTTTCTTTCAAACCATATCTTGTTTATTTGCAATCTGCCCATTTTTAATTATTTAGTAATATCTATATCAAAACTTACTTCAAATTATGTTTTCTTCTAAAAAGCAATATGTTGGTTAGTAATGTTTTTTTTTTTTTTTTTCTCTTGCCTATTCTGAAGTGACAAGATCTTGCACGAGATTTTTCTGTGTAACGCATCAAATATTGAAATTTTCTTAATATTGAATTTCTTAAGTAACGATTAGATGCATAATATGGCTTATAGATTGAAATGAGAACTAAATATATCAACTCGATTAACTACAACTTTATTACTTTAAAAAGCATGGTATGATGTATATATTCTTAAAAATCTAAACAATATATTTCCTCTTTCATGAAATTATCTATTTGTATTAAGGGTAATTAGTTTTCGGTTCGATCGGGTTGCAAAGTGGAACTGGGAATAAGACTTAGTAGGATAGGGAATCAAATTAGACTGTCGGATCTAATTTGGTTTGGTTCGATCCAAAGGAACCAACCACTTTTTTATTCCATGAAAATTTTAGTTTAAATTTAATTTATATATATGTTTAAGAAATATCATAGTCTATTTTAAGATTTATTATTATTATTATATATATTTTTAAAAAGTTCAATTTCCCTTAGAATGAGGAACTAGACTAAAAATCACCGGTTTTATTTTTATGGAACCAAAGACCGGACCGATGCATCCGGGGACAGACCAAATTGGCCGGTCCGGTCCGGTCTGTGTTCGATATACTCACCTCTAATTTGTCTGTATACCTTTAGAGATAAGTGATAACTCTTGTTAACTTTCCCACTAAAGCAAGAAAGACAAGACTCCATCTTGTCAAGCTTCAATGGCAGCAACAGAACTTCACCATTCATTGCCAGCTACCCACCATATAATAAGTTTAAAAGGCGGAAGGCAACTGGCTGAGCAAGTTTCAAGTTTCTGGATGAAATTCCTACGACAAAGACAAGTTGCTCTGCTCATCCGCTGGAAAATAAACAAGATGCCTATCGGATAAGACATTTTAATATTGACATGATGATGGTTAGTCAACGCAATTACTCCATCCGTCCTCCTCTGTGTTCCACAAACCTTGTTTGAATCTTTCATCTTCCTCAATCTCTCTTCCTCGAAGTCAAGACTCCAGCTCACCTCTTCTTGCTTCTTCCTGGAAGCTTTCTCTACTTCCTGGTATAATTTGTTTGTAACTACTCTCTCTCTCTCTCTCTCTCTATCTCTCTCGTTGGTTTAGCTTGATCTTCTTTGCTTCAGATCCGATTCTTGCTGGTTGCCACCTTAAACTTGCAGGGGCTGTGGTAGAATTTGTATTTATCTGTTTGGTGTTGGCTTGTTTCTTTTGTTGCTGGGTCAGATGGTAACCCTCTTGCGTGTTGGCACTTTCAGTGCTCGGGCTCAGTTGGGTTTTAAATATTGTCTAAAAAAAAAAAAAAGAACCCATTATTTTGTGCTTGTTCAACTATTGTAGAGTTTGGACCTTCTATTGTAGAGTTTGGACCTTTGTTACTATTTTTGCTTTCTACCTTTTCCCTGGTAAGGTGATTACTTCGCTCAGCTGAATCATTATGTCATTTAGTTATACTGGGCACTTGATTAGCATCCGAGCTCAACAACGGCGATGGAGTTTTTGAAATTTTATATAGGGTTATGTTGAAATCCTATTTCAGTGCTGACATGTTTTGTGTTCTTTTGGGTTTTAGAACGAAGCCAATTGATGGCTAGCAAGAGAATTCAAAAGGAACTACAGGATTTGCAGAGAGACCCTCCAACCTCATGCAGTGCTGGGCCAGTGGGAGAAGACCTCTTCCATTGGCAAGCAACCATCATGGGGCCGCCTGATAGCCCGTATGCCGGTGGTGTTTTCTTCATAACGATCCATTTTCCGCCTGATTACCCGTTTAAACCTCCCAAAGTCAACTTCCAAACCAAGGTTATTTCATGACCTCTTCTTCCATGTAATGTTTGTTTTGTCTGCTATAATGTTGTCCTTTTATAATGCTGGTTTTTGTTTCTGCGCATATCTTCTCTTTAAATTGTTCAGTTGTGCTTATTTCTGAATTAGATTGCATGTTCTTATGTAATGTTTGTTTTGTCTGCTATAATGTTGTCCTTTTATAATGCTGGTTTTTGTTTCTGCGCATATCTTCTCTTTAAATTGTTCAGTTGTGCTTATTTCTGAATTAGATTGCATGTTCTTATTCCCTTAAATTGCAGAACCAAGTCATTGTCCTAGCGACTTGTTACTCTGTGTAAGTGATTATAATGGAGAACTGGACACTGCACATTTATTTGTTGGAAAACTGACAGGCTGTACCCTGCTGGTCAGAGAGCATCTCAGTCATTAGCACAGTGTTTCATGTCCTCATGCTTGCTTCTATTGCATAATTTGTTGTTATTTTGTTGGAATTTCAGCTTAGACTTTCTATATTAACAAGCTTAAAATTATTCGATTGATGTGCTTGTATGTTATAAAATAAATTATGTCTTTGTTAAGAAGGTGCACCTACATTCCCTCCCAAACTGTTATCAATCAGTGCAAATCCTGCTTACTTGTACTTCTGTTTTTAGTCACTGTCTTGATTACTTGGATAGGCTTTTTTGCTCAAGAGATGGACACTTCAAAGTAGCATCTTTTTTGGGGCTTGGCAAGAGAGTCTTGATTTTTGGCAAAAGAAATCAAATGCCGGGCAGGACAGTAATCTATATGTCAATGAAGCTATTCTTCTTGATTTTGAAGCTGCCCTTACTATTTGTATGTAGGGGTGTTGTCTAGATTTGTTTTTGTTATAGTTTTATCAGTCTTAGCATCGTGACATTATTCTGTCCCTATTTCTTCTGTCTACTGTAGGTTTATCACCCCAACATCAACTCCAATGGCAGCATATGTCTTGACATTCTCAAGGAACAATGGAGCCCAGCATTGACCATTTCAAAAGTCCTCCTTTCCATCTGCTCTCTTCTCACTGACCCCAACCCAGACGACCCTCTAGTCCCTGAAATTGCTCATATATACAAACACCAGAGAAGCCGATATGAGGAGACAGCCAGGGCATGGACACAGAAGTATGCCATGGGTTAAAGATCAGGTCCTGCCATGTTAAGATGCTTGTTGGAAACTGAACCTACATGATGACTGAAAGACTTGTAGGCAATTAAAAATGCTGATAAGCATGTTTTAGAATCTAGATTATGGTGAATCAAGCCCAACATAAGTGTCTGAAGTTTTTCTCTGTATTTGCAGAACTATTTTGCTTTGATTATTGCTGTTTGTGTGCTTGTCACTTTTTGGCTCTTCAGTATGCTGGTAATCTACTAGAATGTCGGATTGGGTATTGTAGAAATTGTCTGTTGAGGGTCTTGTTGCAAATATTAACTTTGAAAAATCTTCTGATTCTGTAACATAGTGCAGTAGAACTCCTTTCCATGTTCTTTCAAAAATGGTGTGATTATAGCCCTCAGTGAACTGCTAGCTCTATGTGTAGTTGAGATAACCAGGTCCATGTCTACTACTGAAGGACTAATGTTATTTTCAGATCCTTATAGAAGTATGAGTAACTTTCTTTAGTGATGAGGTAGTCATCAATGAAACATGCTTTCAGAAAATCATGATTTTAGTTGTAGAGTGGAGTTGTGCGAGCATTGATGTTCATGGACTATAGCTGCAGTTGGATGAAGAAACAGTGCTTTTGATCAAGGCATGATGTGCTTACAGTCCTTTTTTTTTTGTTTTTCATTTCTGATATATTTTTCACTTCAATGTATCTTACAATCCGAGGGCATCAATTTCTAAGAGGATCCTGCATTATCCTCAGATTTGGACCATACACTTTAATATCCAAAGCCACACAAAAAAAAAATCATCCTCTCTAGGTTGTAACAACTTCATCTAGATTTTCCTTGGCACCTTCCTGTTCCCATTTCTCTGCAATTTGTTTGAGAATAGTTTCTTCTTCTGCTTCTAGTTCTTGCATGTGCTCCTCAATGGCTATCACCAATTCCTCGGTGAAGATGTTGTCCTCGGTGGCCTTGCATGGATTCTCAGACTGTGGCAAAGAGTAGGTGCCAAACTTAGGAGTTGCGTAGGCTCCAGGAGAGTAGACTTGCCCTCTGGCGGGAATCCATTCTCTTAAGCTCGCAACTGCTGGGAATTCAATTGTGGTTGGGATTGCAAGTGATTCTAGCCCTCTTGCGATAGCCTTTCTCTTGAATCCTCCCTCTATCATGCATCTTTCTTCTTGAACAACATCATCTTTGGCAGTTAACTCATCGCTTGTGTGGGACTCCAGTGAACTTGGGATCACTTCTTTGCTTTCTGATCCTGAAGCCGATAGCGTGATTGAGTTATCTTTTACAGCTTCATCATTTACAATGGTCTTGTCCACCAAAACATCATCCTTTTGTGGTGTTGTATCCATTATCTTGATAATGCAGTTGTTCTGAGTGCTGTGCATTGAAGATTCAAGGTATGTTATTTTTTCTTGGTTCTCTGCGACATTATCATCATGAGGAGAGCTTGCTGACAAAATCCTAGCCAGCAATGCATCGTATTCCTCGACCGTATGAAAGCTTCTTGACCGCCTTACACCTTTGTACTCCCACTCAGTTCTATCTCTACTTTTGCCATAGTTCTCAGCATTGGCTGAAGGCATTTCTTCTTCAAAAAATGAATGCCAACTTCTGGACCGTTTAGGAGGTTCAACACTATGGGATTGTGAATCTTCATGGATGAGCTGAGAAATTGCAGTCTCTGTGCAATATCCTTCTGTTCCTTCTTCTGAAACTGCTGAGCAATCACAGTTCCTATCAATCTCGGAAGTAGCTTCGGTTGATCTGGGGCCTGTTTTCAACTCTAAATTGATACTTCTGGACTGGAGCCTGTTGGCTACTGTGTTAGCAGTACAAACAAGCGTGAGTAATTGGTCGCTTCCCTTGTTAGAGCTGAATATGTCTTCCAGCGCCATTAAGGATTTTCCTGTACTCCGCGAGCTCCGGTTCAGCTCTTCTCTGTAGCTAATCGACCGCGACACAACTTTTGAGGAAATGCAGCCCATTCTGATTGAGGTAAGTATCTGCAGAAGCAAAGTTCTTGAAGATTGCTATTGAGTTATCGCATCTGCACAAAGGATAAGACCTCAGGTTTTAATCCTTGAAATGGGGGGAACCCTTGTGTTTTTGAATCCGCACTAACCCATTATTTAATTAGCAAGAAGAAGTGCGCATTGCCTCGCCCTAGAGCGATTATTCTTTTATTGTCACTTTTGAGTCTATTGATTACACGTCCTATGGACGTGAGCTTTCTGGCTAAGCAAGCAATTCTAGCCAAGTGTTTTAGAGAAAAGAAAAAAAAAAAAGCAAAGGAACAAATGTTATAAAATTTTGGATATGGGGTGACATAGATTCAAGATTTTAAAGAGAACATATTAAAATCCTCTGCACCATTATAGAAAGACAAACATTCAGTAAGAAAGTGGAGAAACCAACATGAAGTTCCGATTTTGGTTGTTGGGACTGTGGAGTTGGTATTGAACATGGAATAACATACAAATACGAGGCGGCGAATGTTGTGATCTTGTCAGTCCAATGTCGATGACAGTTTTTTGGCGGCATATTGCAAGCCATTTGGATTTACTCTATTCTTTATGCTATTTGGTTGAACAGGACCATTTGCCTCCTTTATTGCCGCTAATAGTGGGGATTGCTCATTGCTCAATGACATTGGAATCTGGAACAGGGCCCACTCCTTTTCCACCTTCTAAATTTTCTAGACAATGGAAAGGAAACTCAGCGCCCAGGAAACAAGGACTAGACAGAAAAACTCATCTTCAAATTGAATTTCCAAAGGTCTCTTTTCTTCAGCAGGGTATCTTTCAGGGAGAGAAACATATTTATGTTGTCTCTTTTTCCTTTAATAACAGAAGAACTTTTACTCTCCTTTATCAAAAAGAGAGAATTTGTTCCCATCCAATTTTCTAGCTGAGCGAAAAATGCAAAATCTTAATCTTAGGGGTTCCAAGGACCTTATATTCATGGTGCACCCACAAGTTAAAACTTTGATAGTCGAGAGGTCATTGCCTCGACGGCATCGGATCATACCATTGAACTTTAAACCTTAGAGTGGAAAGAAGAAGAAATTCTAGTCAAAGTTGTCGGACATTTATGTATCAGAAAGAGAACTATCAGATCTTGCCTTGCAGCATTGGAAGTAGAATTTTTCACAACATTAATGCAGAAGTCTCGGAGAAGTTAGCTGTATTTGTTGATGTCTGAATGATGCATGAATATAGAAATAGATTGTCCTGAGACCAATTCTTTTTGCCAGCAAAGAGAAAGCTAAAATCCTAGGAAACAAGAAGCAGACAATCTTTTCGAATGAAACATTCAGGTCCACTTTCTGCAGTATACTGTCAGATGGAATGAGAGAGAGATCTTCATGGAAGTCAATACACTTGGCGGTGGAAAGAAAGAAGGAACAAAAGAAAGATGGATGAATCTTTCAGATAAACGTACCACACACCCGTTAGTCGAAGCGGAAATTCTCCGGTTGCTGATGAGCCGGTCGTGGCCAACTTCGAATTGATCAGGACTCCCCACTCTCAGTTCACAGCAGAGACGTGGACATGGGGGCATAAGAGCGAGTGAAAGGTGCCAGGAAGAGAACTTTTAGCAGAATGATAGATCCTGAAGAAATCATGTAGTGTTGTAGCCGTGTGAAAGGTGGCAGAAAAGTCAAGTTCAGGCTGTTGGAGATGAATTGACTAATTTAATGACAGACAAGAAAGAATCAAAGTTCAAACTTTGAAATCTTCCAACCAAACACATAATGTATTAAAGTTAAGTGGGCCTGTTCCTATTTTATGTTATCACATTCACATATGGAAAAGCCTATAAGGACTCAAGGCTGTGTGCCCATCAATGGCCTGCACGTTCGCTAAGGCCCTTTATCCGCATGAGGTCACTGCACATGCTATGATGTCCATAGCTAGCTCTTTGGCTCAAAGACATCATAGAATAAGTTCAACTTTCTGATCTTTTGTGACTTGTTTTGAAATCTTTGAGCCAGGGCACTCCTATATTTTATTTTCAAGTGAGATAATTTTTTTCTAACGTTTGAAAATGTTTAGATTTTGACTTTATCCATTATTAATATTTGAAAATAAAATATAGGAGACATGTAAAAAACCAATAAGGTTATTGGGCCACGGACAACACAATACCAAGTATCATCTCCCGTGACAAGCACAAAGTTAAAGATAAGTGTCACGTGGCGAGCACAAAAGCAACAGTCTCTTAGCTCTAAACTTTACCTATACATAATAAATAGATTCTTAATTTTCTCTTGTGAGTTGTCGGATTTTAAATCAAACCAGTAGATGCGGCTAAGAAGCCGTCAGTACTACATGTTTAGCCTCTGTTTTGTTTTATCAATGATTTTCATCTGATGCAACTTTAGTGATGGAAAAGAATTCGCTGTCCATGCATTCGAATCAAGGTAATTATGTCGATTTAATGGTCAGAGTTTGCGCAGTGTGGTTTGTATCGCGTGCGAAACCCGTTTTCAGTGAATAATGTAAGCTCTTCTATTAAGTTCAGTTACATAAACAGCTCTTGTAAGGTAGCGATTCTAGAGACCTTGCCAATGTAGTACACCGAAATCCTACTTGCCATATTCAGAGGCTTCTATTTGCTTTCAAATGATTAAGAGTTGTTTCTTATGTATCTCTGAAGATATAGATACCGTCACGTCAAAGCAAATGAGGGATACTCAGACCGTAGATCAAAATGTAGTGACTGCAAATCTTCACTGATATGTGGTTTCTCTACATTTGCTTCAGATAATCAAATCATATATGTACATGAAGAGACGTATGACATTGCGGGGAATGTTACTTTCCTGTAGTTCACAACTTCAAGAAAACAAACTTTATTTTGCCGCCGATCCCAGTATATTTCATTGGATCCTTATGTCTGAATAATTGTGCTCTTCATGACATTCCGATAAGTGAAAGCGCTGCTGATCAATGGCAGCCGCCTGCAGCGAACCCAATCCTGGAATTGGTGACATCATAGGCGACCTTGAATGTCTTTTGCTGATGATTCCCAATGACAGCAATTTCATCGTTTCCGGAGCTGCTTGCGAAGGCCAAGCAAGTAGTGCCCTTCTCGACATCTAGGAGAATGTTTGCAGGTGTCAGAGCGAGATCAGCGCCACCCTGGAATACAAGCCGCATCTGTGGAACGGACATAGTCTTCAAGCTTCCTTTGAAACAGGTGTCCAATATGGAATAGCTCGGCGCCTTAGCATACTTTCTTGACATGATGTTGATGAAAGCCTGTTTGAGTGCAACATAGACCGAACTAGGCAAGCGAGAGATGACCGTCCCTGAGTCGATGATAGTCGGGACCCTATACCGTGTAGCCGCGACTGATAAGGGCTTTCCCGCTAGTGAAATTGCACCCAATCGCAAGAAGTATAAGCTCTTTTCTCTGGAATTTGTTATCATGGGAGTGAACCTGAAGGCTGCTGCCGTTAGTGAAGTGCTCCCAATAGAGAGGAAGCCGCTGCCAATGGAGGTTTCTGATGGAAGACAATAGGAGAACGCATTTCCATACTTGGGAGATAATTGAGAAATCAAGGAGAGCCTTTGGCGGGCCAGGCCTACAATACCGGCTGCCCTCCCAAACAGCCCTTCGTTGTCCTGGCCGCACCCATAAAGGAAACTAGGCGAAGTCTCGGATGGCGACAAGCTAAGCAAGTCTTGGCTCAAGTATCCAATCGAGTAGGACGAGTCGCCATAGCTTGCCGTGTACACACACTTGCCCGTTTCCACCTCGCAGACGGGGTCGTTCAGAGTGGCCTCCTTGA
The DNA here is from genome assembly GCA_014182885.2 of Eucalyptus caleyi. NCBI lineage: Eukaryota > Viridiplantae > Streptophyta > Magnoliopsida > Myrtales > Myrtaceae > Eucalyptus > Eucalyptus caleyi. Next base: position 58,804,019 of record CM024470.2, read on the forward strand.
GTGACGAGCACTGAGAGGTCGAGCATGGCACGGATTTGTATGTCCTGGAAGCGGAGGGGTTGTACAGAGGGTCGACTTGGGCATGGCAGGATATCCCACATGGTTGGCACTGGAGCCACGAAAGAGAGCTGCCAGTGTCGAGGAGCATGGCATTGTACTTGGCAGGCATGCCAAGGCCTATCTTGACGTAATAATTGCCTGACCCAAGAGACAAGCCGGGGCTCGCCGGGATGCTTACAGATTCAGGGCCTAATATGTCTATGGATTGGTTCGAGATGACGCTAGGTTTGCGCTCCTTTGTGCGAGTAATTCGGTACCTGAGAGCCTTGATGCGATTTTCATCGCGAGCAAGAACATGGGTGAGAGGCTCTGGAGATTTGTTCCCAAGGGAAGAGTTAGAGCCATCAACATGGTACAGATCCAGATAAATGGCTGCCTCATCACCTGCAGTAAAAGAAATGTTAAAAACCAGATCACGTATATGCATAATAAACCACACTAAGTCTACGCATGCCTAAAAAGCCTCATATTTTGGAGATCCGGTGCATAAATTACAGTCTCATGTCATTAATCCGTCCAAAAAACTCTTTACAAGACAATCATACTCATTGCGCATAATGCTTTACAAGCTTTTGCCATGAGAAAGAACAGATTTTTCAGTTCTAATGTACTAGTTTTAACTAACACAATATTTACCGGTCCCTTTGGATTTGAAGCACAAGAACTCTGATATAAGATCCAGTTGGGTGCTCTGACAAGAATTACAAACTTCTTTCTCATTGAAAGCTAATGGAATGAAAGAAAAGGAAAAGGAACCGCTAGAGAAAGGACATACCTCTGAACTCTGCAAGCGAAGCAGCTCTTGCTAGCAGTAGACAGCAAATCAAGAACAGAAGATAACCCATCTTCATATTCCCCCGCAGAAATCCAAATTAACCACAAGCTTCCACTATCCCTTTGAAGAAGCCAAGATCAAAGGATCTGCAACACCCACATAAGCATGCAAATTTTGTTGCTGCAAAAGGAGGTGCACAAATGCAAAGAAAATGACGGCAAGCCAATGAGCCCCTTCAGAGTTAGGAATCTATAAATGCAAATCACGGTCCTCCAACTCCAACCGATGCCGGCATTAAGTTGATGATGTCGATTTCACTTTTTGTGATGTCCTCAGACAAGCACATCTTTCTTGTTTGTTCCTTCGTTTTTCCTTTTCCCTTTTTCTAAATGACCGCATGGACAATCACATCTTGACCGTCATTGGAGGGCAATAAAAATCTCAGTACATCAGCTCAATTATGAAGTGGTAAATTTTGGTTGTCTGTTCTTTTCACAGTACTCATGCAACTCTACGTGCTTACCCCCATCCAAAAGATAAGGACGAAAAGACATTACTTCGTAAATCTCTAATTTCATGGAAAATTATCACCATACAACAAAAACAGGTGAAGTGCAAGATAACAGTCTTAAACCAGGCTAGCACACATAAAGTTCTTCTTCTAAGTCATAAGCATGAATCTTGAAATATGGTATGCAAATGGGTTCGGTAAAGAAGCTGGCTTAGTTTTCCAGGAGATTAAAGATACTAGGGCCTACAATTAACAGCTATGAATATGACTTGAAAGCCTTAGCATGGTTGTTGATATTGGCTAAAAGATGGTATGGTGTCATCACTTGATAGGGTTTCAAACCATGCCTCAGAAAAAAGGAACAAAAAAAACTGAAAAAGAAATGACAGAGAAATATGATACTTGGCCGAATGATATTTGGCAATGAGATGGCAAAGAATCAAAAGCAAGGTACGTGTCAATAACCAGGGCCGAATCCAAAATTATTCAAATGGGTGATCGAGGTTCCACTCATTCTTGGACCACACAGATCACCGTCACAGGACAAAGCAAGAGAATGGCTGCTTACCATTTATCTCTATACGATTATAGATATATAAATGTTGACATATTTTGCGAAGCCCTCCAAAAATAGGAGAGAGAACAACAAATGAAACGTCTTTGTATAAAGCAAGTGTTCAACAAAAGAGGAAATCAAAACTATTAAACGTGCAGTTAGAAGCTTAGGACCGACTCTTAAAATAGAGACGAATACTCTCGTGAAATGTCGTTGAGAAGTTGAAAGGGCGCTTATTGTCGGCAGAGGCCGTGCCTTTACTAATTTGCCTTTATCGCCTCCCTTTGTATTCTTGCGTCGAATCGAAGGGTGACCCACAGCTTTGGCCGAGCATATTTCCGCTTTCATGACGCTATCGCCGTCGTCCGATTCCATTTGGGATTACATGGAAATGGAAAGGATGCAAGGTGTCCAGGCATTCGAGCAGTATCTCCCATGTCACTTCGTCCATGTGTCAGCCTCTTGTGGTGTGCCGGACATATAGCTGCAAGATGTTGATAGGTACCGACTGAGGTAAATACATCTAGTTTTTCTGTCATTCAATTCTGGATGAACAGCATCGAGGGACTCATCCAAACTCGCGATTGAGCCAATGCCCGAACAAAGTCTTGATTGGAATCCTTCACACAAATTATGCAGAGAAGCCGAGAAGGTGTGCATATTTTTTCAACGGAAAATGACAAGCATCGTGTGCATGGTTCAAGATCTTTCGGGTTCCTGATTTCCGTCTGAATGAACTGTCGTACTTACCGGACGATGATGATAAGGTATGAAGGGGGTGCATCCAAATTAAGTAGCTCAGCGAATAAACATTGCACTTCAAGATATACATCCAAGATACAATAACAGAAACCACAAATCTGATAACGATGATCCAGATCTCTGCTGATCAAATGATCCAAATAAAGCTACATCACAAGTTTGATTGGCACAGGGGACTTAAACCCATATGTTGATAATCAAATGCGAGAAATAGGAATTTTGATAAACATATGACCCTCAATTCACCGTCGGAAAGCATTTCCTTCGCCCGTTTCTGACCTACCCTGTGAGTAATATGTCCTGCGCCGCACGCTTTCCTCAATGGTCAAGTTACCGCCCTTTTCAGCACCGTATACGCTTTTCTGAACAGCATGCAAGAAGTTCCTGCCACGAGAAGGCGCATCGCGCTTAGACTCCTGTGCATCTTCTGCATCAGCTCTCTTCAAACGCTTCCACCTCTGCTCTTCATGCAGCTCAGCATCCATTTGCATCTCTCGCAGCCTAGCAAGTCTCTCTTCTTCTGAAAGTTTAGAAGCTGTATTCCGCCGCCTATATTGCGATTCATTCCTACCTTCTCCTTGGAGTGTATCCCCACGGTGTCGGCTTGCATCGATGGAGCTTCTACTTTCCCTCCTATAAGCATCACGATTTGATCGGCTTTCAAGATCATCATTTTCATGGCGCGAGTTCCTGTTAGGATTGCGAGCATCATCCTTCCCACGTTTTACACCTAGAGAGCCATCTGATGACCGCTCGTGCTTAGAGTCGCTGTGTCGATGCTTCTTCCTAGATTCTCTCCCATGTAAATCATCTTCTGAATCTGATTGTGCTTTTCTGTGGTGCCCATTACGATCTGAGCTTTGCTTGGTACTCTGTCTCTTAGCCTTTCTGTCATCATGGGAAGCATCATCAGAATCCACTGGCTCAGATGACGATAAACGTTTCTCATGTTTTGAACTACGATGCCGATGTTTCTTCCGGGATTCCTTCTTGTCACGATCTTTATCGGGATTCTTCTCCATAACCTACAAATGAAGGCAAATACAGAAGGATGAGAATCAATAACATAAACAAAGACTCTGTGGTTGGCTACATAAATTACTCTTATTCACAGTGATCTAATTAGTGACAAGAAACTTCTTTTGAAGAGATGGTGAGACTTAGGAACAAGAACAGAAAATTTGTACAAAGAAGTATGGTTGGAAGAAAATATTAATCTCAAACTGGTATAAATAGCTTCCAATGGAAGTCAAAAGCACCTAAAGATAGTAAACGACAAGTGGAATCTCTTATGCTCACATTAAATAATTGTACATAGAAATGAATGCATAACTTCTCTTCTAAAGAGCATCATGTCAATAGAAACCTTAAAGTTGCCATTTATGGTCATCTTCCAGATTCCAAAATGACAGAAGGCAACAATCACTCTGAGTTTCCACTACAAACATGAGGCACTGCTTCAAAATGTAGAACTCTTCCTCTGAAGGCCAACAATGAGAGACCATCCTCTGGACACTGATCTATTTACTATAAAAGGACATCGTGCATTTAATCCAGAGTTGACACCTATGTGATCTACAAAAGACAACTCTCTCAAAAATAGATTCTTAACTCTCATTACAAAACCATAACCCTAGGCTATAACACACGTAGGAAGCAGTCGCAATTTTACTAAAACAACTTTTTAACCTGTCCTATCATCACAACCAACTATAGATGTCTAGCCATAGAAACGTAGCTGAAATAACTAATAAAAGATCTCTCTCTCATTTCAAATAGAAACCAAGCTTCATTAGCATTTTAAAATAAGAAACTGCAAAATATTAAATTAAAACTCTTTTTCGAGAAAAATTGCACAGATACCACATCCAAAACTTCAACTCTCTCACATTTTGCTCCGACTCTAAAGAAAACTCCCAGATGTTTTCTTCCACAAACACACCCTTAGAATATGACCAAGATATTAAATTCTCTCTAATCCAGCATTTTTGTCTTCCAATACCATAATAGCGTCCACATCAGTTCTATCTCTAGAATCACACTTGAGCAAGCAAGTGTGAAAAATTAACTCAAATGATTGGCACTATAACAAAGAATAACTAATCCGTTACCACACAACAGTGAGAATTGTGAAGTTACACTTCCAACATCTTACTTTTCACAAAATTACCTCTCAACCACCATCAGCAGCTGCAATGCTCTGATTCCTGTCATTTTATAAAGTATTAACTCAAGCGCTCAAGCAACTGTAGTCCACTGCTCCTCAAGTGGAACACTTGGCTCATCCATTAAAAACCAGATTCCAGGCGCATGCACTTTCTTCTGCACACCATAGTGCAAATATCTGTGTTTCATGAATTGCTATTACAATTCTATACACTTGAGAGAAGGAAAGCATTTCTAGTGTTTAAATATGTTCCACTTAATGAAAATAATGACGGCATCAATTTTAAAACAAAAACTAAGAAGTAAAGACACAAAGAGTAGGGCTCACCGATTTGCGAATCATGGCCATTTGCACGGGGTTATTCTTGATTCGAGCAAGCGCCTCCTGCTCTCGCTGCCGAATCATAAGCAGAGGATCCGAATGCAGCTTCCTCCATGCATCATTTGCCGAGTATGGCTTCTCCTCGAAAAGAGCCCCTGGTGTAGCTGACGCCGATCCTGATGCCGACGCAGCTGAAGATGATGCTGCTGCTTCATCAGGTTTATTATCAAGTGCTTTAAATGCAACACCTTCAGAACTTCCCTTCCCGACGGCCAAGCCCGAATCATACAGAAACTCCAATCTCTCTTGCCTCCTATACACACACAAGCAACCGCGAAAAAAATTTCAAAAACTCGGACAATTCACGTAATCCATGATTTCAACCAATCCAGCATCAGACGGAATATGCTAACAAATCTCAATCTATGGGTGAACAGCATCACTTCCTACAGACAACTAAACATTGATTGACAGACTGAAACCATAAAAAACGTAAAATTTAGGGCAAATGCACACTCGACACCCCCTCGCTCCCTACAAGCACAAGAGGAATTCGAAGGAAATTTCGAAACTTTCGTTCATATATCGAGACCCAATCAAAGCCAGTAGCTGAATTGATCGATCAATCGGAAAAAGGATGATGGAAAAATCGCAATAACTGACTATAGGGGCGGCAAGAAAGATGTAAAATTTAGGGCAAATGTGCACTCGACACCCCCTTGCTCCCTAGAAGCACGAGCGGAACTCGAAGGAAAGCTCGCCCCTTTCGTTCATATATCGAGACCCAATTGAAGCCAGGAGCGGAATCAATCGAGGACGATAGCAAAATCGCAATAACTGACTATAGGGGCGGCAAGAAATATATAAAGTTTAGGGCAAATGCGCACTCAACTCCCCCTCGCTTCCTAGAGGCACAAGAGGAATTCAAAGGAAATTTCGAAACTTTCATTCATATATCGAGACCCAATAGAAGCCAGTAGCCGAATCGATCGATCAATCGGAAAAAGGATGATGGAAAAATCGCAATAACTGACTATAGGGGCGGCAAGAAAGATGTAAAATTTAGGGCAAATGCGCACTCGACACCCCCTTGCTCCCTAGAAGCACGAGAGGAACTCGAAGGAAAGCTTGCCCCTTTCGTTCATATATCGAGACCCAATTGAAGCCGGGAGCGGAATCAATCGAGGACGATAGCAAAATCGCAATAACTGACTACAGGGGCGGCAAGAAATATGTAAAGTTTAGGGCAAATGCGCACTCAACTCCCCCTCGCTTCCTAGAGGCACAAGAGGAATTCAAAGGAAATTTCGAAACTTTCGTTCATATATCGAGACCCAATAGAAGCCAGTAGCCGAATCAATCGATCAATCGGAAAAAGGACGATGACAAAATCGCAATAACTGACTATAGGGGCCGCAAGAAAGATGTAAAATTTAGGGCAAATGCGCACTCGACACCCCCTTGCTCCCTAGAATGAATTCGAAGGAAAGATCGCCCCTTTCGTTCATATATCGAGACCGGATTGAAGCCGGGAGCGGAATCAATCGATCAATCGGAAAAAGGACGATAGCAAAATTGCAATAACTGACAATAGGGGCGGCAAGAAAGATGTAAAATTTAGGGCAAACGCGCACTCCACACCCCCTTGCTCCCTAGAAGCACGAGAGGAATTCGAAGGAAAGCTCGCCCCTTTCGTTCATATATCGAGACCCAATTGAAGCCGGGAGCGGAATCGATCGATCAATCGGAAAAAGGACGATGGCAAAATCGGGACGACTTGACTATAGGGGCGGGGGCAAGAAGAGAAGAGAAGAGGAAAAGGAAGGAGGAGGGAGGGGCGTACGGGACGATGCCGGCCTGTTCCTGAAGGAGGCGGAACTCGTCGCGCTCGCGCTCCTCGTGGATTTGCTTGCGGAGCTCCTCGAGCTTCTTCTGCTCGGCGTCGTGCTTCTGCTCGGCCTTCCACACGTTCTCGATGTTGCGCAGGCTTCCCGTGTGCCATCCCTTCTTGTTCAAGAACTTCAGCGCCATCGCTGCTCTCTCTCTGCGATTGTTATCGAAATCCCGAAGATGCAGAAGATGATGAAGATGAAGATGGAGGTCTTGGCTTTGGGTTGCAGCGGCTTCTCTGACCTTCGAAGAAGCAGAGAGAGAGAGAGAGAGAGAGAGAGAGACTGCTCCTTTCAGAAGAGGTGGTCTGCTTTTCACTTCTATTTTTTTTTTTTTTTTAATTTTAATATCTTTGGCTTTTAGCTCATATATATGTAGATAACTTTAATTTGGCTAAATTTCGTTAATTTTCCTGATCAAAATATTTATTATCTTGGCGAGTATGTTTCGGGGACATATTATTGAAAGTCCAAAATTAATTTCATTGCTCAAAGTTAATTCCCGTTTCATCCAAAGTCCCAAATTGCTATCCCGCAACATGTTCACACAAAACTGATATTCAATTTACAAATACTTGAATTGGTAATCCGACATCCCTCTATCATCTTTTGGCATTCTGTTTAATAATTCATTAAATTACATATTTATCAATATTCTCAACCTACAGGAGAGATTGCAGGATCTAATGTAAAAAACCCAAGTGTATTGTGTTGACACACATGAATGTTTAACGGATGATGAATTTGGCTCCAAGATGTCAATTTGGGATCATACAGGAGACCAATTTTGAATGAAACATATTGTATTGATTTAAGTGACATGGAAATTATTTCAAATAAATGTATCATGATGCACTAATTTAAAATTTTTAATGAAATTAAGATAGATTTTGGGATTATACGGGAAACCAGTCGATTTTGAATGAAACATATTGATTACTGATTTAAGTGACATGGACATTATTTCAGATAAATCATCACAAAAGGCATGAGAATTTGAGCTGCCACCAATGGTGATTTTCATTTTTCTTTTCTATTGGGGATTTTTTGAAATTAATGAAGATTTCCTTTTCCTTATAAGGGAAAAAGGATCTTTTGAATTAGAATTTTTTTTTTTTTTTTGACTTTTATAAGGGAAAGAGGGTCACCAAGAAAAATTAAATTTTTAAGATTGTCTGGATTTTGAACCCTTGGAGAATGAAAGAAAAAAAGGTGGTTTTGAATTAGAATTTTGATCGTCACTTGATAAAGAAAGCTCAACACTAGCCGTAACACAAAGTAACTTTTTAGAAAGGTAAATAACCGTTAACCATCAGTTCATGAGTTCGAATCTGAGGGAAAAATTCATTTGAGGCGGATATATACTCCTCAACCAGGGGCGGTGAAAGCTACACTGGAACACCTCAGAACCATTTCCATATAACCAGCAGTAATCTTCACATCTTGATTGAGATCAAGACAACAATGATCAAGAGCAGAGTCTAACCACCTGAACATACTACAGGTCACTCTTATCCATGAATTTTGATTGAGATCCAGGAAGTAGACAAAGCCAGAAATGAAATATGCACAAAATGATCTGTCAATTGGAGAAGGCCTACAGTAATAGATTCTATATATGATAAACTAAACGCATAGCGATGAATTTGGTGGGAACATATAGATGTGTTTCGTCATCAGCTATAGAAGCTTCCACAAAACATTAGATGCTTCTACATCTTGATGTCCACAATTGTGTAAGTGGGCATGTGCTGGATGTTAGGAAGTCACGGAGGTAACGGTAATAGTCATGTAGCTGCCGTTCATCCTTCCGGCCACTATTGGGGTGAGTGGTACTGCGAATCTAATTATTCACAAGCTTTGTTCCAACTCATATCAATGTTGGAAATCCCCTCTCCGTGAACTGGGCATGGGTTCATCTGCAGGGGGATCCAAAAATAGCAGCATGTAACATGGTGATTTGCAGCTTTTTTGATATTCAATAATAAGAATGACCAAGAACTGCATGTATATCAGAACTTAGAAGAAAGGTTTCCAGGAAAGATCTATCGTGTTGGACCACACGCTAGTACATACACGTCATTTGTTTGTGTAAATTATTATAGCTAAAATTACAAGTCAGTTCAGCATCCAAGTGTAACAGCCCCAGTTTAAACCAAAACTATATATCAGGACCATGGTGGCGTTCATTCATCATTTTAAGCTACCTATCTTTTGCTTGTGTGGTCCATACGTGTTAGACAAGCGACTGCTATATACATACTCCAAAAGAACAAACTGTATGTTAGAATGAAATGGAAGACCCCACCAGTGGGAGAACCAGTCCAAGGAGAGGCAACTTATTCTCATATACCTAGGCAGTTCTCATTACCTCTTTTACTTCTCAGGCCACTCAAGATAACGGAAGGTAAAAATAACACTCAAAGAGGAATTTAACAAGCTAACTAACCGAAATCGTCGTCTTCATCCCCATTTTGACTTGTAAAGAATGGAGTGAGATAATTTTTGTCCAGTGCTGTAAATGATGCGGCGCTGCTAAGAAAGAAGCGAACACATGATAAGCCCAACTAGTGAGCAAAACCAAAACTTTGCATGATAAAATGATGAAAGACAAGTTTCTCAACATTATTACCTCCTATGAAACTCTTTAAGCTTCATTTTGAATTTGTTCCCAGATGATGAATCCTCCTCTTCATCATAACTAGGGGCAACATAGCCATGGCTGTGGTTGACTTCTAAGTTCTGGAAATTATGCTGGAATAAAATCAGAATTAGCTGTAGGCTCACTGTGCTATGATAATAAGCATCAAAGGGCATCCAAAAGTATTGTATTGAGACCCATCCAGAAATGATCATTAAATTCTATCTATTGTCCTCTATAGTAGAGAATCAAGCAGAAATTCTCCACCGTAGCATCAAAATATAGAAAATGGGTCAAATGATAATTCCAAGTGAAACTGAAAATAAGAAAAAAATAAGAATTTTTGAATGAAATGAAAATAAATAAAATTGAATTTGATCCTTTCGGTGTCTGCCCGGAAAAGGGGTTAAACTCCAGTTCTTCCACTTTCATTCAAGATGAGTAGAAGTATCTCTATCTCACAATAAGCTAGAAATTAACAAACGCCCCATTTTGAAATCTGGGAGGGGGATCAAGATGACACTGAATTTATCCAACAGGCAACAAAAGCTCCAGAAAAATCCTCAAAGAGGATCTTTCCCTAAACTCCTAGTCAAATTTCAGACGTTGTCGCACTCCACAAATTGGTGATACTTGGCAGGAATCATTCACTTTTGCAGAACTTACTTCACCCAAAGGGCCATCATGGGCGTCACCAACAACTTGCAGGGCTTCCAGCATTGTACCGGTTGAACCTCCAATTAGTAAGACCTGTGTGGCATCTCAAACACTGAGAAATAAATGACAAAAACATGCAAACCAGAACCAGAAGCAGCATATCTTCTGTAGGATGTGTATATTTACATAAATGGCTTGAAAAACTCCACATGATGTCCCAAGGTTAATTCTAATTTCAACTTTTCTAAATTTCAACAATGTCTAACTTAATTAAAATGTCAAACAAAGTAGAAAACAACAAGAAAAAGAGGCTTGTAAAATATTGAGGAAAATCATGTTAAGACTAGATTGTTACATTCTAAAATAAAGAGTGCCACTTTTAATTTTTTCTGAAACTTATAAATTTACAATCAGTAGGATGAAACAAGAAACAGATTCACTAGCATAAGAATTTCAAAGTTCAGTCTACATATTCCTCTTCGCATAACTCTGTGAATGTCATTTGTCTCAATTACTGAAAAGTGGAAAATGTTAACAGCTAACCAGAAGATTACAACTATTTCCAGAGGAAAGAAGTCCGCAAAAGGTTTTTTGACCAACCACTATATGTTTAAGATTAAAATTCCAAAGTCCAGACCAATCAATCATTTCAATAAGGTACACTGACAAATAGACCTGCAAGTATCTCTAAATTGCCCCATTTCCATTTTAAGGCAATCGGTGAACAGAGATTTTCTTGGGAAATTGCCTCAAGACCTAGACTAATTGGCACTCTTAGAAAGCCAGAGTCAAATACGAAATATGGAGAGGCAAAAAATTTGGGGAATTAATAAAAAGATGTCAGATAGAAACAACACACAAGCTTATATCTAGTATTTTTTTCCTACAAAAAATTTGAGCAATGAAATTTGACAGAATATGAGCTGATATGATCTGCTGTTTTTGAAAAAAAAATAAAATGGAGAAAGATCATATTAAAATGTTCTGACTGTGAAGAAAACTATTATTTAGCTTACTGTTAGGACAACAATGGCAGTGGTTGCGGTGAATATAGTCTGTCCATGCCCTTCTGGGAGATCATGAACTGATTGTAGAGCAAGAGCAAAAGCCATGGCACCTCGGAGACCTAATTAAACATAAATTCAGACAGCTTCAGCAATTTCAAAAATTTAAAGGATGTGAATCATTAGCAGTTCATTTCCTTACCACTGTACCAAAGTGCTTTTTGATGTTTTGCAGGTATTTTACGAGTTGCAGGTCGAGCCAAATTGACTAGATAGGCACAAGAAAAGACATTTGCTGCCCTACAGGACATAATGCATAACCTGGTTAATTGCATGAAACATACGAACATTCAAGCATGCAAATTGTCATCATACACTTCAGAGAAGCAATGGGTTCTTTTCAAATAGATAGCCTAGAGTCACTGACATAAGATGAAGGTTTACCTTGCAATTACAATGAATAACTGGCGCGGTAAAGGATTGAGTTCAGGATAAACAATTGGAAACCAGCTTATTAGAAAAATGAACCAAGCAATACATATAGCAAAGTGGAAGCAAAGAACCAAATAACAAAAGTTAGGGTGGATACAATTGAGAAGCAGATAAACCCAACATGAGACCAACTGTGCTGCTCCATTGCAATATCAAATCCCATGTATATGAATCTGGAAATCACACAACCACTTAGTTTTGGCCCATCATTTGAAAAAATGATTGCACAGCAAGTTGGAAATTAGAAAGCTAAAAGTCAATGTTCCTTACACGAAAGTCTCCGCCAGTGATGATATCAAATGAAAAAATGCCGACACAAATCGCTGGGAATTTTCTGATAAGTTGGAATATGCGTAATGCTTCATGAGCTACAGTAAAGTAGCAATTCTGTCAAACTATCCTTTCCATCAGAATGGAAGAAACAATAGAGGTGCATGTTGCTTACAATGCCTGTGAACAATATCGAGACAATACCAGAAAGACCAAGTCCTTCTGCAAGCATGTACCTAAAAGAATATGGTTCTAAGTTAATTAACTAAATTGCATCCTTAGGTACATGGAAGCTGTTCATAAGACATGCAGCACATGGCAAGCATATACTTACGAGAAATATGGAAATAGAACAAAGAGGCAGCACTCGAGGTTCTGGAGACTGAATATAAGAAAAAGACAGATGAGAAGGATAGGAATACATCATAAATCATGTAAAAAATTAATAATAGGGAGGAATGCATACTTGTCAATATCTAAGCCTGCATACTTGAAGAGGTACTGGCAATTAAGGCTTCACAATAAACTCAACAATTAGGGGTCACCGCAAATACATTATTGACTATTGACATGTAACGAACAGATAATTGACACGAAAGGATATCAAAGCAGAGATGAAACCAACTCCAACTCCTGCACAGCCATGATTATTCTTATCAGACATAATTCCCCAAAAGAGAAAGTACAAAACAGGAGACTACTAAGACACGAGATCGTAAACATTACCTGCTGACATTGACCCCACAAAGGTCTCAAGAAACCTGACAATCACCATAAGGAAGTTCTCCGTAGATGGTGCATTTTGTCTCACTAAAGACATGGTCCTGCATCATGAGATATCGTATATTCAGTTGCCATACAATAAGAGGTCAAATGCTCAGAAAAATTACAAATATTGATACCTGTACAAAGAAATGGCCATCTAGCAATTTGGCACCGCACACCAAAAGAACATTTCAGCCAGTAAATTCGGCATTATTAAACAAGAGACGTTCTCAGAAAAGCACTAGAATGCAGCTGTTAAAACTCACTGCGTCATTCAACACCGATTCTCCAAAAACCAGGGCATATAGATTCACATCTGTTCCAAGCTCCTACAACAATATCGCAGTTCGGAATAATGAGGACGGGGTTTCAAAAGGATTTGGAAAAGGTTAATTAAATTGGAAACTGGATCCTACTATGGAGTAATCCAAACATCAGACAGACTCGTGTTTTTCTTAAAATTGTCAAATTGTACAATCTCTTGGAATCCATGGAGTAGAAGAAGTTTCTGTGTGACACAACAAACTATCAACTTGTAATCAATATAATTCACTAAACGCATCATTTGTAGAAACCTTTGTAAATATTTCAGTGGAAATGCAGATGACACCTCGTGAAAACAATGACCAGATTAGCAATGGCCAAATTACCAATACCCAGACTATAGAATGATTTACATAGGGTCACATTCATGTCAATACTTCTTAGCTGAATAACTGGAAGAGCACAAAGTACCTGAAATATGGACAAAACCGTAACAGGATCGGTTGCCGATATAAGAGCACCAAACATGAGGCACTCAACAAAAGGGAGTTTGTACATGAGAAACATCACTCCACCAAGATATCTGTAACAGGCGAAGGCCGAATATTTAACTGCTCAAAACATTGAGTAGGCAGTTATCTAAATGTGACCGTAAATAGCTACTCACACTAGAACTCCCGTAACAACAGAAGATATGAAAGTGCCAAGTATTGCGAATGTCACAATAGCTCCGAAATTCGAGAAAAAGGGTTTCTGCAAAATCACCATAACCATCGTTAGGAATGGATAATCGGCCGGCACATTACCCAACAGGTACATAATAGGAGATGAAAAGGCAGGGATTACTTACAGGAGCTAAGCTAAAGCCTGACTGAGTAAACACAAAGCTCTTAAGGAAACAACAAGAACAAAAGCAATGAGAAAGCAAGCGGAAAAATCGACAATTACAGGGCAGAAAATAAACGCATTTCCAGGATATAATATTATCGGAGGCAGCAAGAACAGGAAGAAGAATTCCTCGTGGAAGTTGAACCACGTCCTGCAACAAAATCGAAAGTGTCAGAATCCAGAAACCAAACGAGCAAGACATTATCACTGATCCGGTCCGCGGAAGAAACCTGATGCTAGTCTCAGTGTCCGAAACATTCGCGAGCCCTCCAACGAGCAGACCTGCGAAATCCACGGCCTCATCACGAAAATGCCCTTAATCCCCAAGCAAAACAAACGCGAATCGGGGCATCGAAATTCACCTATCAAGAGAGAAGCGCTGGCCTCGGGGAGATAATAGAACTTGCGTCGCCGCAGCACGTGGCCGAGCACGAAGGAGAGGACGAGCATCATGATCTGCAGGAGGATCCCGACGCCGGCGGCCTGCTGCTCCTTCCCGGTCTGGCCGCCGCCGCCGGGGGGGCTGCCGCCGCTGCTGTTGCCGCCGTGATCGGGCGCCGGAACCTGAAGCAGCTGCTCCATCGAGCTCCCTCCGAGGCTCTCCCCGCGAACCCTAGGCCGAAAGGGTTCCTGGGTTTCTCGAAAGCTCCGATCTTGACGCGAAACAAGTTCGGTTTTCGACCGAAATTGCTGGTTCGTCTTCTTCTTCCCTCCGCCTCCTGCTTCTTCGCGTGCTTGCTTTTTGCCCACTAACTTAACTGCTCGGCATTTTGTCAAGGTGTGCGCTTTAGACTTTTCAACTTCAGAATAGGACCTCTTCGTCTGGTTTGACCGGCATGATATTAGATTACCCACTTTAATTAGTTTTTTTTAATTATTTGATTTAGGTTAATAATTTAATTTGGGTGTATGATTTCTTTATTAATTGAGACTTTATGGCAGGCCCTAGAATTTGGGGATTTATTTTCACAAGATCAAGAATTGTTTTGGTCTGATCCGATGTGGGCCAGGTGATTTCTGATGATGCAAGCCTCAGAAAGTTTTTTTTTGGTAAGAAGGGGATGTGTTTTCTGTTGAAACAATGATATGAGGGGCAAAGTACATAAAAGAAGGAGAAGAAAAAATGTGGGCCTAGGTGGTAATGTGCAAATTCAAGTCACTTTCCGGAGGCTTCTAAGATTGCATTATGGAATTGATTTATAGTGACAAGTAAAAAAATAACTCGATATTTCATAAAGTAGCCGAATTAAATATCCAGCCGGATCCGTTGTATCGGTGTGTAAACTAGTTCTTTTTTAAATGTTTCGGTCTTTATGAGACATTTTTCCCGGTCTTTATGGGACATTAAATTTTTTGGTCTTTTTGGGACATATTTTACGGTCTTTATGGGACATTAAATCTTTTTTTATCTTTATGGGACATTTTTCAGCGCTTTTCAAAGAATGTATGTTATCATTAAGAAAATAAATAATTATACGATGTTTTGATAATTTTCTAAAAATCGTTTTCTCTTTTCAGTATCAGAGGCCAGCGAGCATTGGAGATTTAATTAAGGAGCCACTAGACACAGTGAACTCTTGAATTTGAATAATCAATCAATTAAAAGTGCTTCCATTATCGATAACAATTCATCTAAATGTGTTTGCACATAATAAAAACATTTTTCGCTCATTCATTTTTGTGAAAATATATTTTTCAAACTGTTCAATTTTCAGAGAAATAAACAAGTCCTTTTCAGTATCGCACTTCTCCTTGAAGAAGGATTACATCATTCCGGCACAGTAGTGTTTTCTCGGTTAGAGGTCTCCAGGCACTGGGCACTAGCATCCACAGATTTTCAGTCCCCACAAAACACAAAAAAAAATTGGTGTCCAAACCGAAGTCCATCGTGCCGCACTCATCGCATCATCATGGAAGTCTACTGCCACCAGCAGAGTCTCATACCGAATATGAAAGACACTAAAAACAACATCATCATCAACATCATCACCAATTCACCATCAGTTTGGTCAAGAAAGAGGGACAATGACTTCGCAATCAGGCACGTTTCTTTCGGTACAGTTGGTGGCTCTCCCCCTCAGTGCATTTTTACTTGTTCCTACACATAAAATCCAAGCATCATCAATAATCCCTCAGAAATCATGCAGAGTCAAAAAAAGAAGAGAAAGACCTATAAACTTTTTTCTATTGCTGACAGAAAAATCTCAGCATGAAGAGTACAATCAGGACTTAGGGTCGACATTAAATTACTTAACCAAAATCTCCTCCTAATGGATATGCCCCAAAAGATATCAAAGACAGAAAAAAAAAAAAAAAAATCCCACCTTCAAAGAGTGCTTTTCGTCAGATTTTTTGGAGCTACTGGTTACCACAGAGAGCTCCCATCACCTAGAGTTGCTTGCTTTCTGCTTGGCCTTCTCGATGAGCGGCTTTAGCTGCTTCTTCTCGGCAAGAAGCTTGAGGAAGTTGAAGAGGAAAGGAATGTAATTGTGTTTTCTACGGATATTCTCGGTTCTCCACTTCTTGAACTTTTCCTCCTCCATCAAAATCTTCTCAGTAGCGGCCTCGATAGCAGCATTTGTCTCTGACAGTGATTCATTGAGGGCATCATTAGTTGCTATTATTATCCACCAGCCTCTCCACCTGCAAAGCAGCTATCTGCTGCAATATACGCTCCCTTTTCTTCTGCAACTCCTTAACTTCAGCAGTATATATTTCTCTCCTATTCTTGATGACTGCCAGCAGGTTGAACCTTATTTCACTTCTCGAATACCTCTCAATCCGTTCCTGGATTACCGGTTGCACCATCTGAAGCCAATCCATGTCACTGGGCCCACCAGGACATTGACCAAGGCTGATGGGTCCCTCCTTTAATCCATCAAGCTCATATAATACTCCATCGACAGGCAAATAACTTATGAAATGGTACACATCATCATCTTTAGTGGCACCCTTCTGTTCCTCCGGAACAAAAGGCTCAGGCCTTGCAAAACTATTATGGGCAGTACGGATAGCTTCACTGTTATTTATTGCCAGACCTTTCAGCTCAGGTGGAAAATTTCTCGAGAAATCCTTCAGGCTTGACAATTCAGGACCAATATCTATGTCTGGACAATTCATCAGGATAGACAGTATCGCTTGTGTTGCACATGCATTATTAATAACCTACAGAAGAAATCATAAAAGTTGGGAAGAATGAGAAGAAGTATGAAGCTATAAAACCATTAATGTCTAGCAGATTGAATTAACCACTAAAAATCACCTGACTGGCGAAAAATAAATTAGGGTTTGGATCCTTTATGACAACACGGTCATCCTTTTCCCCAGGGCGCCATTTGAAAAGGAAAATCAATCCATATACAGGCCTATCATGTTGAAGAACACAAACATGCTTAAGAGCTTCACCAGATATTAATGGAAAAGCCTATGAGTTCCTTCCAAAACAGGTAGATAATAATATGGAACTGAAGCATTGAAGAACATGAACCTGAGACTGTTCAATGAGTCAAGGTCCAAGGAATACAACTCCTCAACCTGCATAATGATAGCAAGACACATATCACACATTCTTGTTTTCTATATGATGGTGATGTTGTTAAGAGGGTACTCAAAAAGATCTAATCGCTGTGTGCAAGCTTCATTTCTCAAATTACAACTATACGTGACCTAAAAGACTCAATTCTGAGTTGACATAAAAAAGAGACGGACTGAACTTGAATCATGCTTAGAATCAAAAAACAACTTTTAGGGTAAAGTAGTAACACTGATAACCAAGCAAGTGGACCAAAATGAATGACTTGGACTTAAACTGGACGTAACATCACCAACACATGGTCCTTACCAAAAAATAATTCCTTACCAAAAAAAAACATCACCTATGCACGGTATGGCTAACATTTAAGTTCTTACACTTTTACTCCTCGAATTTATAGGTTATACATTGATAGATAACATTTCAGATTATTCATGAATTCCGTGTAGAATTTATAAAGAGGTCGAGTTTATTCTACCTTTCCCCAGATTTTAGCAAATAAGAATTTCTTTTCTGCAAAAACTTTCACAGTGCTATCTTTTCCCTTGCAAGATAAATTGATAAGAGCGTGACACTTCTCAGTCTGTAAAATGATAGCCTATAGCTTCTGTGTAAAGATAGATACTTCAAGCATTTCTGCTTTGATGGAAAACAGCAACAGCATTCACTCCTATTGTCCAAACTTCTAGACACCCTTCTGGGTAATGCGATTATAAGAATTAAGCAGAAGGTGTTTATGTTTTGCCTGTAATTACAGCTCATATTCTAAAGCAAGATTCAGACCTTCCAGTCGAATGACCACTTAAACCCTTGTACTTTGCTAAGTGGCACCCATGAACATTTCAGAGAGAAAAATCTCTGCTGCCACCTTACTCCATTCTGAGCCCCAGAACAACCACCCTAAATTTTCAAAGACGCTTGTTCATCTATCTTCCTGTCCTTTAGCCTAACCATACTAAAACCAAAAACTAGATCCAAGTAATCTGTAAATTCAACTTCTATCAACCAGATTCATTCACTTATCGGACAGTGATCTCCTTTTCTAATGCCCCAGAATGAGCATACTACAAGATTGGGCTGTATTATTGGTGATACCCAATCTAGGGGAGCATGCACAAATTTACCACCAAAGATGTCCAAGGCCAGCCACTTCATTATCCACCAAAGGCAGTGCCTATATGCCAATCTAAATAGTTCATGATCCAAGACAATTACCTGGACCCCTTTCACCTGCATCTGCTGTATAAGTTCAGTAAACACACCTGGAATGCAAGTAGACATTAGGCTGTTATTTAAAATGCAGAAGGGATATATATTTGTGCATAAAGATGAATATGCAAAAGCAACTCAAAATTATAGTTCTGGCGATGTGTGGAATGACAGCATTCTCAAGGCTGATGCCCAACAGCCCTTCACCTTTCTAGCAACAATTAATGACATCTAAAATTACAAATATCCCCAATCAATTTATCATAACACTGAAGTCTGAATTCCTATATTGTGATTCTAGTCTTCCAAATAAAGTGAATGACATTTTAACTTTTAACTCAAAAGGTTCACACAGGCATAGCAGAATGTGGACACAAGATTCAATCCCATAAGCAAAGCCGCTATCTCTATGCATTGGCACCAACACCTGCAAATACATGACCGATATCTAGACTAGTCCAAATAAAAAAAATTCCCCGTGCTCAATATACTTACAATCACATAATAGATTCTGCAAAATAGAGGGCTTTCAAAGTTCACACTATGTATGTGAATCAATAAAAAAGCTTCCACAAGCCAAAACACTCCTTGTTGACGTCCTAAAACAATTAAAAAGAAAGATCTTAAATGGAAAACTTACCAGGGTCAGACTCAATCGTACACCAAGACATTGTGGAACCTGCAAAGAAAAGAACTGAACTTTTCAATGATTGTGGCCATACAGTTGTCCCAGCATGTGTTTTAAAAACTACAATCGGAAGAAATTCAGATCCAAATCACAACAAAGGATACAGAAAAACAAGACAATGATGACGGAATGCGAGACAGGTTTCAAAGTCCAATAAGTGAAAACAACACTAATCTCAACCGGGAAGCGTCAACACTCCACCAACCAAACCAATTTTTCTTTTCCCAAAGAACCCACAACGCAAAAAAAGTTTCAGCTTTGAATAAGGAAAGCCCAAAAGGGGTCATGCAGCAAGTTCCATTACACACGGAAAAGGAAGCGCAAAACCAGCCTGGCGGAGGCAGACCCTCGAATTTCTGCAAGTACCTGAAGCATTTCGGTAATCAGATAAACACGACAATGATGGAATGCAAGACACGGGTTTCAAAGTTCAATAAGGGAACGCATCATTAATCTCAACCTGAAAGCACACAACTCTCACAGAGAAAGAGAAAGCTTCAACACTTCACCAACTAAACCAAATTTTCTTTTCCCGAAAAACGCACAACCCAAAACGAAGTTTCAGCTTCAAGTAAGGATAAAAGCCCAAAAGGGGTCATACAACAAGCTCCATTACATGCAGAACGGGAAGCACGAACCAGCCCCGCAGAGGCAGACCCTCGAAATTTCTGAAAGTATCCGAAGCGTTTCGGTAATCAGATAAACACCCCAGTTGAAATCAATTACAAAATAATCGGTCCCACCAAGCAGTCAACCCGGACGCGCGAGATTCTCACAGAGAAAGCGTCAACACTTCACCAACTAAACCAATTTCTTTTTTCCAGAAGAACCCACAACGCAAAAACGGAGTTTCAGCTTCCAATAAGGAAAAAAGCCCAAAATGAGTCATGCAACAAGTTCCATTACAAAGCGCAAACCCAGCCCCGCGGAGGTAGAACCCAGAAATTCCGCAAGCACCCGAAGCGTTTCGGCAATCAGATAAACACCCAGTTGCAATCGATTACGAAACAATCGGTCCCACCAAGCAGTGCGCGCGAGCCGGAACTGAAGCGCAATCACGAACGCATGCTCAGTTGCACAGAGAGAGAGAGAGAGAGAGAGAGGGAACCTGGTGCCGAACGGGAATGGCGAAGCGAGCTCGATGCGCAGAGGGGGAAGACGTGCAGAACCAGAACCCTTCGAGACGAGAGCGACTAGAGAGAGAGAGAGAGAGAGAGAGAAGGAGGAGGTCGTTCGTGCTACAGAAGGAGAAATTGCAGAAGGAAGGTGGACGGGTTGGTGTTTGATGGGCCTTAAGGCCCACTGGGCCCAAGAACATTGGGCCCATGAGGCCCAATGCATGGCCCACTTCCCTTCTCTAGGCCCAATCTGATGATGCAGAAGTGAAGCAGCATTAGCTAAGGTTCAGTGTTGTCCATTGATGCTTGTGTGTGTATGCACGGGCGGAAGGTTTTCCGCGAGGTCACTGTCTCTGCAAAAATTAGTGCAAATCCAACGCCGGAGTGACGAGGAGCAGCGTTAGGATTTGGGGCCTGTGACATCCAACGTGTGAACCAGCTTCCCCATGTTCTTCCCAAGGTTTGCCTCGACATAGGTTTAGTCTTGTTGCTAACATATCGAGTCGCGTTCAGTATGGTCGCGACTGAATTGGAATGGCGATCTGTCATGAAAGGGGAAATGGTCAAAATAGCCATAAAGCTATCGTAAGGATGTCGATTCAAATCTAAACTTATTAATTTTACCCGTTTAGTCCTAAAGTTTTATACAAAATTGTCTATTCAGTCAATAATTTTTAGAATTGATTTGGTAATTGTCCAATGTGAAGTGGCGTGAGTCATACAATTGCTAACTTTCGTTTTTAACGTTGAGGTGCATCAGAATTAAGCAAGGCAGTTTTCTAAAAGTCACTTTAAATGTCATAGCTTTGGAGATATTAGAGCCATTGAGCCAAGCTGCCGGGCCATCAGTGGCCCAATTGATCAATCACCAGAATTGCAGGCTTTTCGATGAGAATTAAGTTGGACATTTTAAGCTGCCAGATCGTACAAATCTCACGTGAGGCCCAATATTCTCTTATGTTTCACATTCATATTATATTATGTCATTTTCGAATCATATACTTAGTATATCATGTTTTACAAGTAACATCACTAGATCATTCATTAATTAACCTTTAGCCAAGTGGGAGAATCCTAAAAGAATCATATGTTAGAATAAAATGATCTTTCAATCACATGAACATGATACAAAATTAATAAATATAGCGTGCCCGAATCAAACGTAGTCATTATTGATCCGTCGAGTAAGAATCTCAAGTGCCCTTTCAATAGCTTCTCTTCCCACTGATTGAGCTGTGGATATGTTGTGAAATGGTTCTTGATTCTGTTCATGATGGCTCTTTTCCTTCGCTAATATTGCATTTTACCACCAGGTGGATTCGCATTTCTGTCATGTGACACTGGTATACAACCAATTAGCACACAGAACTTAGATTAAATCACAGTGATTATCCACTGCTTGCATGCTAATCTAGCCAACTATGGCGAACTAGCTTTGAGCTGATAATTGTTATTGCATGTTCCAAGTATCCAATAGTCTTCAAAAGGAAATGTGACGTGAGAACTTCAAAAGAAAATTCGTGACAGAAAGGAGTTCCTTGGTAACCTAGAAGTTTACAAGTATGTCTAACTGTGTGATTCTAGCTTTAATTTGGGGTGGTTTCATCTTGTTTGTATGTTTTGGATTTCAATTATCTGTCCCTGATGATTGTGCCCTTGTGTGCTCTAACTGCTTATTACGACTTGATTGATTCCTAAACTTGAGAGAACGACTCAATGATGTGTTTAAGATCAAGTGAGAATGATTGAGGGGTTTTAACAAGTGTGTGAAGGAATTTCACAAAAGGAAAGAATTAATACATCTCGAGAAGAATGGTAGAAATCTAAAAATAATTCGGTATCTCATGAATTCCTTTTATCGTCTTCTCATCGTTTAAACTACCGTCGATTTAAATTTAAATCCAGAAAATTTAGTGTAACCTACCAATCATCATTGTAAGCGTATTAATCAACGATTTCCGGTCAAAACTGGCCAAATAGACTAATTTGACTAAATCGAAAGGTTTAATATTGAATTAGCATGAGTATGGCAAGTTTAAAACTTTTTTGATAATTTTTCTCGTTAATTATATGATGTATTGAGTGAACTTCAACGCATTGGGTGAAATCAATATGTTTTTTTTTCTCCTTTCATCTTCCTTTTAAGATAGGGCATCAATTGGTCTCAGTAAAAAGATCGGAGGCAAATAATGAATCAGGAGACCATCGATTATTAAGTGCTATGAAATTCTCTTTGCCATCCCAATTATAGAATTATTCGAATTTGAGCTCACTTGGTCAAGCCGACCCCAACAGAGCTTGGGAGGAATTATTTGTTTTAACCAACAAAACGATTATAAAGAAATTTTAGAGTGTGGTTAACCGATCTTTACATTGCGTCGTCTAATTTGGCCTTACACGAATGGGTTTTAGCTCGAGGAGGGCTCATATGTTATGAGAAGTTTTAATGTTTGTAGTTGGCGTTATCCTGGATCTTATTCCATTAGGGCGTGCATGGTTGTGTTCTTTTTTTTTTTTTTTTTTTTTTTTATGAACAAAAATTCTATTTTTTTTGTTTCGAAGAACAAAAAAAAGAACATAATCGCGTTTGTTTGCATTTTTGTTCCAAATTTTTTTGTTTTTTGTTTTCGGAACACATTTGGAATAGAAATAAAAAACATAAAAAAATTGTTTCTTGTTTCTAGAACAATTTTTAAGAACAATTTTTTTTTTTTTTTTTTTTTAAATCTTTTTTTCTCTCTTTTTTTTTTTCTTCTTTTCTTCTTCTTTCTTCGTTGGCTGGTCATTGGCCTCGGCCATGGCGGTGACCTCGCCGGAGCATTGCCGACCCCTGGCAAGGCTCGGACTCGCCTTGGCTAGGCGAGCTCGAGCTCGCCTAGATCTGGCGAGGCCAAGCTCGCCCTGCCACCAGCGAGGCTAAGCCTCGCCAGGCCACCACTAGGCGACCAGTGGCTGGGCGAGCTCGGCCTTGCCGGATCTAGGCGAGGCCGCTGACCCTCGTCGGATGGTCGCTAGCCATGGCGAGGGCGACCAGCCAAAAAGAAAAAAAGAAAAAGAAAATAAAAATATGAAAAAATTAAAGTAAAAAAAAAAGAACATAAATTTACCAAACGTGTTTTGGTTATTTTCTTTATTTTCGGAATAAGTTTACTAAACATGTTTTTTTGGTTAAAAATTGTTCTTCGGAACAGAAATAAATGTTCTCTGGAACAATTTTTGAATAGAAATATAAACAAATGCATCCTATATATCTGTCAGTTTTTAAACACAACGATCTCCACCAGGTCCCCCGAACAACACGTTGAAGCCATAGTCTTTGAAGCTGTTGTCGACGGTGGCGCCATAGCAAGCATTCGAAGTCACGACTATGTTTTGCGGTGTAGTAGGCTGGGGCGCTTTCCAAGTTTGCGAACTCTGATCGAAGTACTGAATTTGTCTCTCGAAGCACGCACGAGAGTACGACTCGGACGGAAACTGTCCGCTTCCCATCGGCGGGAAGAGCCTGCCGTTCTCCACGGACGTTACTCCGCCGAACCACAGTATTCCGGCGCCGCCCGCAAAAGCAGGTAATAACTTGGCCGGCCAATAGCCTATTTTAGCGTCCCCGCCGTCCTTGTCGTTTAGCAACCACCAATCCTTTGTGTTGTTATCCTGTCGTGAAGTCAGACGTCAGAGAACGGTAGATAAACCCTTTTTTTTTCTCGATAACTATTTCTTGTTTTCACGAACCTGTTCATAAAATAACATGTTCACCTCTTTTCGTTGCTGGTGCAACTTTCATACTGCATGGAAATTATTATTTTTTATTACTATTACAGAGGTCCGAAGGAAAAGAGTTAGTTACCTGTTGAACAAAGAAACGGATCTCAAATTGTGCCCCACCAATAACAGAAGGATTTGGGAGAACTTGTCCGAGAGCAATGGACTTATCGACTTGCACAAAGCCTGGACACTCCAAATCATAGCATCCCGACAGATTCTCATCCTGTTCTTTGAACTTGTATTAGAATGATTGTCCATTTTGAACTAGTTTCATTTTGCTCTTTAAACGATAGATTGAACAATGATTGGATAATAATCATGCATAACCATCCATGCCAAGTACCATAATCATGTATGCAAATGACATAATTCTAAGAGTAATAGATATTCAAACACCGAGTTTGATAATTTTTCTTTTATCAAAGGCTGCATTCCAATGAATTAACATTTTATAGATAGAAATCGAGAGTTATTCTGCAAATACTGATGAAAGACATATTTCATATACAAGCCGTGCTATCAACTTACAATCAAATGTGAAATAACTATGAAGCCGTGAATCCGTATGAGATGGGAAATGGAATTTCAGGAGGTAGTTGGACGGGGACAAAGAAAAAACTTGAATGGGCAAAATAGAAACAGCAGGAAAGGGAAGGGGGGGGGAATCCTGAAATTTCCCTGTTATACATGTAGATTTCAGCAAATCCTGTAGCAAGTTAGAACTTACTCTCCAGGAAATAAAGAGATGACTCTGGTTATCCCCGTATAGATTTGGTTGCACCTATCATGACAAAATTCATTAAATCTAATATTCTATAGCAAGAAACAATAAGAAGAATGCCGCAAATGGAAAAATAACGCACCCTAGATCAAATGAAATATTAATGTCACTATGAATATATTCTTTCATTTTCTTTATTCCCGTTCAAAAAGGAAAAGAAAGATGCTAATTAATTTATATATTGGGAAAACGTACCCTCCATCCAACTTGTATGTTTGTGAACTTATATTTCTCGGCGACCCAAATCTGAGCTCCACTCGATTGTTGATCTTCACACTTTGGAATGTAATGATTAATGAATGCTCTTGCTCCGCCGAAAGGAATACCCGGGCTGTTAAGCTCCAAATAAGCATACTTCAAAAATTGAGAATCAAGTCATCAGTAAATATAATCCTTTTGGCCATTATCGATTGGCATACAAAATTCACTACAATACGACGCATTGGGGTTTTAATAATAAGTCATATAATTACAAGAGAGATCAAGATATGTCAAAAGTCATTGAAACGAACTAAGTTGAATGCAAAAATACACGAAATAAATTGTATGATACAAGAGACAACAATTCATTATTAATTGAATTCCGACATTAAAGGAAGAACTTACATGAAAACCTGCAGAATTTTGAGTCGAAGGATGATATATCTGTGGACGTGTCTGCTCAAGCAATTTGGCTCTCATCCGATATTCCTTTGTCCTTCTGAGAATTGGAATGGTCCCATCAGGACAGCTATCCAAAACATGTGGTCTCTCAAGTTGGTTAACTTGTGCTTTCTGTCTCTGCTTTTTTTCGTTGAGTGAAAAGCTTGGTTTTGTCTGTCCATTCATGCAACAATTAGGGATCGAGCCAGTACCATAGAAATAGTGGCAGAATTTCACAGAAAATTGCATAATTAGTACGCAAGACGGTGTCTCTGCCGTCGAATGGAGGAGGAGAAGCTAGCAAGACTGCTTTGTTCATATGTGTACGATAGACTAGGATCGATCATGCAATTATTTCCTCACTTTCGCCGATAAATTAATACCTGAAGCTTATGATCTTTCGCCGATAAATTAATACCTGAAGCTTATGATCTTTCAGTAAAGGGTGGTGGAATGCTGGTTGTTTATACATGTCGATACAATCGATGATCTCTCCATACATTGTCTACAATAGTTACAGACAACAAAGGTTAATACTTCAATACAAGGGACAAAGAATAATAGTAGATGAACACAAGCGTGCACCGGGACAAAAGTCAAAATCAATCAAAATACCTTAAAGGTCTTAATAGGCCGCCTCTCTTGCTTCGAATATTGTTCTTCAGCATTGGAACCAACAAGAAGGGCAAACCATAAAAATGCAAGAAAGGAAAATTTTCTCAACCCCATTTGTCCGAGCCTTTGTGCGATATGATTTGCTAAAGGGCTCTTTATTTATTACAATTTGTATTTTCAGATGGAGAAAGAATGCTCTAGAATAAAGAGGTAGGTCATCTCTTTCCACTTTTCATGGAAAGTGAATGGATAATTCTTGTTATGGCATTACTCAATTGGCGTTATTCTTATCCAATTCTTTCCATTAATGCAAAAATGTCATTTTCTATAAGAAGAATAAAATCACGCAAATTTTCCATTCTAGTGACTGTTGTAAAAACAATCAGGTAATTTTGATAAGAACGATCTTTGAAGATTGACTACTCAATTAAGAACCAACATTCGGATATTCAAGAGTATTTGAAATACACCATAATGAAATACATATGTAATGAGTATTTGAAGTTCAAGATTAGAAATTAGATTTGGCATTTGAATTATCCTTGGCGTGTTGATTCTAGGATAAGAGTAATGCTAAGATGACAATACTGCTATGTTCCAAAAATAACCGTGCCGTTTGCATCCCCCGTTTTCATAAGGAAACTGGATAACTAGCTTGTCCGGTTTATTTGATAAATTAAAATTTTAATTTGAACAATGTTCAAATCAAGTTACTGTTCCAATATTTGAACAATAATTCTGATCGGTTTTAGCTTACTTAAAAATTTATTAATCAGTATATCTTTTTTTATTTTATTTTATTTTATTTTATTTATATTTCCTTCCCCTTTCTTCCTCCTCAACTATGAATTGGACAAGCTAAGTCGAGCATGGTCCTCCTTTCATTCAATCAGGTGCGACATAGCTTTCGTATTCCCTTTCGTTGTCAAAGCTCGCGAGGATTGTTTGGAAGCGAGAAAGGGGACGACTAGTTTTAATCAAAAGATAAATGTAATGTGAAAATTACTCTGATTGAAAATGCTTAAAATAATGTTGCAATTTGCAGTTAAATAGGTCTAGTTATCCGATGTTGCAATTTGCTGTTGAATTACTTGTCAAAATCTGGGGAGGTCTAGCATTTTTCGACGTTGTTTTACTAACAAATAATCAGAACGTGATAAAAAATAATATAAAATTAATTAATTAAATTTAAAATATTTAAAAATAATAATTTTAAAATTAAAAAAGAAAATTTTTTCCAAGAATTTCCTTTTTCGGTCTTTGTTTTCGTGGCATTGATGTCATTTATGAGCAT
Organism: Eucalyptus caleyi; assembly: GCA_014182885.2. Lineage (NCBI taxonomy): Eukaryota > Viridiplantae > Streptophyta > Magnoliopsida > Myrtales > Myrtaceae > Eucalyptus > Eucalyptus caleyi. The sequence continues at coordinate 58,831,682 of CM024470.2, forward strand.
TGATTCGTATTTGTTTATTTATTGGATTGATGTGATATGTTTAGCGAGTGCAACAAGAGAAAATCTTTGGACTTTGATTTTTAGAACTGAAGGGATTTTCATGCTGAATTTAAGGATAAAATTTTGAGAAGTTGGATTGAACATGAGGATCACGTACGTCTTTTCTTCGTGCGATTCGACAAGTAAGGAAATGAAATTTTGCCATCATGTCGCTTGACCGAATCCTTTCTCCACGCAAGAACTTCAGTTATGCACTTGTACATAAAGCAAATTGATTATGGGAATATAAATTGATTCCTTTGGAAAACGAAATGCTTCATATTTGTACATAAATTATGGGCTTATATCTGAAGATTATGGGCCATTTAATTTGAATCTTTTGGCCACAATGTTAAGGCCCAAGCAGCCCATGAAGCCCTTGAGTGTCGACCATTCTCCACTTGCCCATTGCTGCCTCAGCCACCCTCCATCTGTCTCTCTCCCTTGAAGCCACCTGTTAACCTGCATGCTTGTTCACTAATCAATTAATCAAAGAAACAAAAGCATTCGGAATTGAACAAGTGAGTGAGTGAGAGAGAGGGAGAGAGAGAGAGTGAGTAGAGAGCGGTCCAAGCGAGTGAGGGCAGAGAAGGAAGGCCACCCTCCGCCCGTGCCCGTGATCGAGCTGCCGCCGTTGACGCCGCCAGTCTTCGTAGCCGTTGAGCCAAGCCGCGACCCCCCGAGCCCCTATTTTTGTTTGCAACCGAGTAGAAGAGCTTGAGGCAAGTGAAAGTTCACTAATCCATGTCTTGCATGCTGCAATTATCTGGTGAAATGCTGGTAGATGTGAGAAAATGCAAAATTTGGAGCTGCATGTTGATTTTGGATGAATGAAATGAAGTTGGAATAAGAAAACTGAGCAAAAAAAAAAAAGTATGTTCTATGAGATTTCGGTTTTTGGGTTGAAATAAGAACTTAAGGGTCTAACTATAGTGGATTTTTGGAAGTGAAGTAGCTGTAATGTAGTGCAATAGACTTGTTAACACTTGGCTGTGGACGTTGGATGCTGGATTCGAATGACTAGAAGTAGTTCTCTTTGGATTAGTAAACTGTTTTCGCAAAAAACAGTATGACGTTCAGTGATTCCATGAATTTTTTGTAATTATCTAGCCAGATTTTGACTTCAGACCCTTAATGAAAGTTGTAGGGAATATCATTAGGAATAACATATCAAAAATTTAGAATAAAGGAACAATTTTTGATAAATAAAACGATTTTTCTATGATAATGTTAAATCTGGAAGTCATTACAGAGTGTTAGCAAAGAATACAGAAATTACTGCTCTCGATATATAAGGAATTTGACTTGGTGTTCTTCATGAAAATTTTTCCTTTAGGTCTTATTTATAACATGTAAAAATTTCATAATTTTCTGAGTTCATTTAAGGATTATTCTGAAATGTTTACCAGAACTGTGCATTGTAAGAATCGAGCTGTTTAGTTCTGAATTTGTTCGAATTGTCCCAAAGGTGAATACATCTTGCATTGTCATTGACATGATGATACTGGCATTGGCATATTATGCAATATTGGGATTAGATGAAGAATTCATGGGACATGTTGTCATTGCATATGAAAGTAATTTTAAAAATTAAGAAGTTAATTGATACCATTGGACCCTCGGGTCAACGATGCCCTGGGAGTCGAGATGCCCAAAGGATCGAATGAGTCAATGCCTTGTGGATGCTCTATGGCCTTAGTGGCTGAATGCTAGAGGTTTTTCCCCGGGAGCTTCGGGATGCCCGGTTGTATACTAGTTGGTACGTAAATCCGGAGGGCCGGGGTAACCATTCTCATGGTGAGCCTCGGAGGGTTTCCTCGTGATGTTAGGTGGGGTATGAGATGCCTGGAGGTGTGATACGCTCCGGATGCCCGGTGGCCCTAGTGGTTGAATGCTAGAGGCTTTTGCGATGCCGGGGTGGATGCGAATGCTCAGAGGGACGCAAACATTGGTCCTCCGGGGGATGAAACCTTTTGAATGATAAAATGGATGATTCTACTAAGTGTGTGTGTGTGTGTGTGTGTGTGGTCTGGTTATAGGACTAAATTGTATGGCATGGAATGGGACGTGTCACTACAGTTTGGCCTTATGATCAGGACTTGGGTAACTGGACATGATGCATTTTGATTCTTTTAAAATTGCAATTTTGCCATTGCATTAAAGAATTTCATGATATTGTTGCATATTTATCCCTTGATTACCTGTTGTTGTCTATCATACATGAGTCCAGATATTGACGATACTGCTTGACAGGGCTTGATGAACCTTTTATTGCTGAGTGGTTGTACTTACCCCATTTGGAGACTAACATTTCAGATTAGAAGACATGTCTTTGATTCTATCACCCCCGGTACATTTTACGCTGTCCCAGTTGACGTTGAGTGTGAGTGTTTGGAGCACTCTCATCTTGATATACGAGGGTTGGTCTTTGTTCAAGTGTGGGTTCTGGTTATGTATGATATTGGTACACCCGATGGCCCAGTGGTTCAGGAGTTCCTGTCGATGTACGTTCGTTATGATGGTTTCATGCTAGGGATGTTTGCGCCACCGCCAGCTGACAGACCAAGCTGGGTGTGACTGAGAGGGACGGGTAGCAGATGAATCATTTTTGGACTGCCAACATTGATTAATAGACTTTTGTATAGGACTGCATGGAAAGGAAAGTCAAAGGGAGGTCAAGCTATCTTTTGTTATGAAGCCGGGTATAGAAAACCACGACAAATTTTGATGTATCGACTGATGTTGTCTATCGGACTTATGTAAATAAAAGTGTTCGGCTTGACTTATAAACCTGTCTAGTAGGTGTGCATCGTTTCTAATTTTGGGGTAGGGAGATGTGATTTCGCTTCCGCTATACATTTATAAACTGTGCAGGGACCGATCTAAAAGTTATAAACCCCTAGGATTTATAGACTTTCAGGTCAAGTAAGAGAGAGGTAAGCGAATTGTGGTGACCTAAATGGATTAGGGGTCGTTTCGAGGGTGGTACATCGGCTAGGGTCGCCAAGCCCTGGCTAGAGGCCGACGACCCTAACTGACTGGCGGCGAGGGCTCGTGAGCCCTCACCCCAGATCGGGGCAAGGGTTACAGCCCTCACCCAGATCTGGTGAGGGTTGGCGGCCCTCATTAGATCTAGGTGAGGGCCGCGACCCTTGCCCAGATCGGCGAGGTTGGGGGGAAGGAGGAGGAGGGGAAGTGGCCGGCAACTAAGGAGGAGGAAGAAAAAAAAGGGGGGGAAGGAGGAGGAAGGAGGCAGCCGACAGCGAGGGCTGGGGCCACTAGCCCTCGGCTGGGCTTGGTGGCCTCGGCCGACCCTCACCCACTTTCCGGCGACGGTGGGGAGGCGATAATGGCGAGGGCTCAACCCTCAGCCATCAACTGCCTTCCTCCTCCTCTGTTTCCGTTTTTTTTTTTTTAAATAAATAAATAAAAATTATATTATATTAAGATTCAAATTATGCCAAAATGACATCGTTTTGGCCGATTTAAGGGTTTTATTTTGGCCAACACCCGAAACGACGTCGTTTTTGGTGAATTAGAGCTGACTCAACTCTTCGGCGAGCCACCTCGGCGAGAAATATTAATATTTAAATGCCACGTATGATTTCTGGCTGGTTTTGCCGGAGGTGGCACTCAGATGTCTCACTTTTCTTCAAATGTGGCACTTAAGTGTACTTTTAGTAAGTTATAATACTTAAGTGTCCCTTTGGATAAAGTTATGACACTTGTAGTGTACTTTTCTCATTTTCTCTCCCTGATGAGTGAACTTTTTCTTCTCTTTGTTCTTGTTCTTTCCGCTGCTTTATGCTTCAACATTACTAATCTAGAGAAAGAAAAATGAAGATGAGCTAAGCTTTGGCTTTTCAAAGGGGAATGGCTGGGCTGGGTACATTGTTACAAAGAGAAGGATGAAAGAGAAGAAAAAAAAGAGCTCGACTTTGAAACTTAACTCCTCCGGGATGTATTTTAGAATGCTCTAACCCTAAAGATTTATATTGCTCTCTGAACACAACCTCTTGTATGAAATTTGTCATACATTCGATTGTCAAGAAGCATTCTGGTTTGCAAGATTATATTCGACCGGTTGATTTTGTATTTGCTTCCCTGCCAACATAAATCATCCTTAATACTTATTATAGGTTGCCTTCAATTGACTGATTCTATTATTAGTAAAATCAGACTGATGATGAAAGAGTGTTATGTGAGGATAATGCTGTGCTCAACTTGTGTTTCCTTTTTGTTAGTCGTGCTCTTAAAACATGAATATTTCAAAGATTAAACCTTGAAAATGTGCTAAGAATCACGTCATAGAAAAATCAAATCATATACTCAGCATTTCATGTTTTACAATGCATTAAATAACATCACTAGATCATTCATTTGTTAACTGATCATGTCTCCATCATTTTCGAGAGGAGGTGGATCATGGATTCATGAGATTCATACAAAACCTCTAGAGGCTCCCTTTTCGGCATCGAAAGGCCTCGATTGCCTCTTCTCCATCCCTTTTCCACTCGAAACACTGAATCAACGCCCCTAGCCCTAGTTCAATCACTATTCTTCCCAAATTAGCCCCGGGACAAGCTCTCCTTCCAGCATCAAAGGGAAGAAACTTGAAATTATCATTCTTCTCTTCGCTTTGATCACCTCTATTTCCAAACCTCTCTGGGATAAATTTTGTTGGTTCCTCCCAAAGCTTAGGGTCCCTATGGATGCTCCATAAGTTTACTAATAACATAGTGCCTCTGGGCACATGATACCCAAGAACAGTGCAATCACTTGATGATTCATGCGTTACTAAAAGAGGGGTTGGTGGAAACAACCTCAATGTCTCACTGACAATTGCTTGGAGGTAAATCAGGTTAGGTAGGTCGTGTTTGGTAATGAGGCAATCTTGCTCGATGTTGGCCTTGATCTCATTTTGAGCTTTCTTCGATGTATCTGGATTGTTCATGAGAAGAGACATTGCCCATTCTAGGGTAGTCGATGCGGTCTGCATGCCAGCACCAAGTAATGTCTATATAAACATGAATTGACATAGTTGTGTAAAATTCGAAAAAGTAAAAGTAGAATAAAACATGATATGAGCTTCGCAAATAGTAAGCTTTGTACTATACTGAATCATTCAAAGTTCCTAAGGAGAGTTGTAATTAGTGTTCCGATCTCTTGGTAAAACCTATGCAATTCATGTGCATCAGAAAGGTTATAACTGAGATTAATCTTTATTAAGATTAGAATTCCCAAGAATTTCTTGCTTGTAACCCTCTAATATTTGACTTTTAAGGTAGTTTGTGTCACAACAATCAATTGGTATCAAAGCTTCACGTGTTCAACATTCTCATCGTAATGTGAGTTATGCATGAATATCCTTGTTTATTAATCTGAGTTGACCTAATTACATTAAGGCATTTACTCCTTTAGCTGTAGTTAGAAATTGTTTCAATTGTTCTGCTTTCTTGTGAATTGCCAGCCAACGATGAAATGCCTGCACCTTCCAAATGATATATATCAAAATTCCAAAATGACTCCTCCCTTGTCTATTTTGTTTCCTTCTTGTTGTTGGTGCCCATAAAACATGAACATTTCAAGGATTGAAGCGAACTCAGTTGGCCAGTAAAGTACCAGCAGAACATAGATAGGGAACAGGTTAATTACTTTCCTATTATTTAATTGTCTTGTTGTTTCTCAACCCTTAGAGACGACATATATGTAGAGTGCATTTGGTTAGATTTTTGGAAAAAGTCCTTGGCAAAATGTAAAGGACTTTAAGTTAAAAATATTTTTTAAAATGCAAATTGTGTTTGGTAAATTGTAATTTAAAAGTCTATTACGAAATACCTTCAAATAAAATAGTGTTTGGAGAAGTTATATTTACAAAGGACCTTAATTATTAAAAAAAAAAAAAAAAAAAAAATTGACCAGTGAGGGGTAGTAGCTACCGGCAATCCAAATCTATAGCTGGCAGTTGTCCTCTGAGCTTGCCGGACCTCAAGTGGCCCCTGAAGACCACCAACGAGGGCCACCTAAGGTCGCTGGCGACCGCCGATGGGGGTCGGGTGACCCCTGGCAAAGGTCACATGACCCAAGCAAGACCCTCACCTAAGGTCGCATGAACCACCGACGATAGTCGCTTGGGTCGTCGTAACTATCACCGACCTCTCTTTAGCCTATTGTCGGCCCCCTCGCAACCTTGCACACTCGGACAGCCGCCCTCAACAAAGAAGATGAACAGTGAAGTAGTAAGGGCAAAATAGGAAAATAAAAAGTTAGTCAAGGATAGTTTGGGAAGAAAATTTCTCACTAAACCTATTCGAATTTGCATGCCAAGAAGGCTGAAAGCCCAAGGCACCCCAAGATCAGCCTTAGGCTTTCAACCTTCGGAAAGCTAACATTCCCTAATGGGGTTTGTAAAATCTTTCCCAAAACGCTCAATATTTGACAAGCACATGCCATGACAACAGAAGTCTTACAACCTTGTTTTTGTGGAGCGGATGAAGCTCCTACACTCCTCAAGGTGTTCCCGTTAGTGTGCAAGGCAGAGGTTCCACGTCCATTTGTCGATCGATCATGTATCCATCATTTTTAGAGGAGGCGGATCATGGATTCACGCGGTTTATACAAAACCTCTAGAGGATCCATTTTCGGCATCAAAAGTCCCCGCCCTTCATTCATGTCGATCTCCTCTTCTCCATCCCTTTTCCACTCGAAGCACTGAATCAACGCCCCTAGCCCTAGTTCAATCACTCTTCTTGCCATATTAGCTCCGGGGCAAGCTCTCCTTCCAGCACCAAAAGGAAGGAACTTGAAATTATCAATCTTCTCTTCTCTTTGATCACCTCTGTTTCCAAACCTCTCTGGGATGAATCTTGTTGGTTCCTCCCAAAGCTTAGGGTCCCTATGGATGTTCCATAAGTTCACTAATAACATGGTGCCTCTGGGCACGTGGTACCCAAGAACATTGCAATCACTTGATGATTCATGCGGTAATAAAAGTGGGGCTGGTGGAAACAACCTCAATGTCTCATTGACAATTGCTTGTAGGTAATTCAGGTTTGGTAGGTCGTGTTCGGTGATGAGGCGGTCTTGCTCGATGTTGGCCTCAATCTCGACTTGAGCTTTCTTCAATGTATCTGGATTGTTGATGAGAAGAGACATTGCCCACTCTAGGGTAGCTGATGTAGTGTCCGTGCCAGCAGCAAATAATGCCTATATAAACAAAAATTGGACATTGTTATGTAAAATTCCAAAAAGTAAAAGTAGAATAAAACACAATATGACGTTCACAAATAGTAAAAGCTTTGTACTATACTGAATCATTCAAAGTTTTTTTGTGAGTTGTAATTAGTGTCCTGATCTCTTGGTAAAACCTATGCAATTCATATGTGCATCGGAAAGGTTACAAGTGAGATTAATCTTTATTAAAATTAGAATTTTGAAGAATTTCTCACTTGTTTTATGGGCAAATTAAACCCTTGATATTTGACTTTTAAGAAAGTTTGTTACAACGATCAATTGGCATATAGAATCACGTGTTCAACATTCTCACCGTAATGTGAGTTGCACATGATTCTGAACCTATAAAAGGACTTTTATAAGATCATATCCTTGTTTATTAGTCTGAAATGACCTAATTACATTAAGACATTTAGCCCTTTAGCTATAGTTAGAACTTGCTATCAATTTGTTCTGCTTGCCTGTAAATTGCCAGCCAACGATGAAATGCCTGCACCTTCCAAATGATATATATCAAAATTCCAAAATGAATCCCACGTCTGAACTGTCCTCGGCAGAAGTGAACAGTCAAAAGCTTCCGTCAATCGACTTCACGGTTAATACTAAAAGCTAAAATACACGTAATAGATTGTCTTATTTAATATGCAGCATGCTTTATCTAGAACAGTCAAGCGATAGGTGACGTGAAGTAGCTAATCGACGAAATGAAGATAAACTAGATAAACACTAATAAATTCCACGAATGGAAGGACAAAAAGCAAGCATTGGTACCAAGATGACACCCTTGATGGTTTGGTCAGTATAAAATTCTGGTTCCTTCTCTTGCAAGGATAGCATAACATCAATCAATGTCCTCGTATTCCTTTCCTTCCGGGTCGACTCCTTTCTCATCCCTCTAATTTCATCAATCAAGTTCTGGCAAAACCCGTCCAATTTCCTCTTCAACCCTATCATCCTCTTCTCAACGCCCTGAAAATCAACCCACTGAAAGATTGGTAAATAATCACCTAAATTTGCACTCCCGTTAAGCTCCAAGGCCTCTTGCACGATGCGGCGGAATTCTGCAGCTTCTTCGCCGGTGGGGTCCTTGCCGTAGTACCTCTTTCCTACGATCGTTCTCATCACAATGTTAAACGAAAGCTCTCTGAATTTCGATCTCATTTCAACCTTCTTCCACCATTGGTTCGATTCTTGAAATAGTCCTTTTAGTAGCAACCTCGCTTCGTCGTGCCTGACAACAGTGATGTACATTGTAAATATCCATATATATCAGATAAACCGACTACATAAGCACCATCATAAATTGAACTCTTCAACCTTTGCATACAAACCGACAAAGCAAAAACAAATTATAACCATGTGGTTTAGTATGTGTCCAATTCTACTCATAATTAATTCAAAGAGAAACATCTAATAGTTTCATGCCATATGAAAAATAACAAAATGATCCCCTAAAAGCTTGGGTGGGTATCATATCTTAAACATTCCTGGATACAATAACGAAATTTGTATGTTTGATAGTCGGTGAGATGCTCTTTCTATTTGTTTTCCCAAAAGCCTTAAAGTTTGTCATACCTAACATCTGATAACATGGCTATGCGGGTTGAGGAGAGCATTTCCAATGTCATGAGACGCCGGAGATTGCGCCAGTGATCACCATACGAGATGAATCCTATGGTGGTGGAGTTGTAGTTGAGGTGTTTCCCGGCAAGAGTGTCTGGCCGGTTGGCGAAAATAATGTCGTTTCTCGTGAAACATTCCTCAGCCACGGATGGGTTGGAGGTCACAAGGACTTTACGCACGCCAAATTTAAGCAACAAGACATCGCCGTATCTCTCCGTGAGACTCTGTAAGGTTCGGTGAACCGGCTCTTTAAGCAGATGGAGATGACCTAAGATAGGAAGACCAGGAGGACTTGGTGGAAGCCGGTTCTTGTTTCTAGGGTTCGCCTGCTTTTGGAGGATTAGTTTCCAGATGAAGAGAAGGGAAAGAGGAAAGAAAACGAAGAGCACCACTTTGAAACTAAACTCCTCCATGATGTCTTTTGGATGCGCTCTCTTACCACAACCTCATAAATAGAATTCGTCATACATTTGTGTTTATTGTAGCTGTTGCCGGATAGCATTTTTGTGGAGCAAAATAGTCGACACTAATTGTACTATGAACACGTGTTATTACAAGAAGAAACAACACTATATTCAGTACACACTTAAGACACTCTCTGACCCACTCTCTCCACCAGCACCACACATGCACACATCACTCTGCACTCACCAATCACAACGCAATACTCTACAAGCCAATCGTTCTTTTCTTCTCTTCAAGCGTGCAACGACAAACCAGACCACTCTTGCCTATTCGTCGGCTATTTCCCAGCGACTTAGCACAAAAAAGTGCTCCATAAGAGATCAACATGGCCTTCTCCTCAGTTACAAATGATTGTTACTAGGATATCAGTCTTTGGGATACTATGAGAATATCAGTGTATTGTGAGCCATAAATTCTTGATAGAGTGGATCTCATAATAATTTATTATCATTTATCATTTATTTTTTATAGTCTAGAATAAATGGTTATTTTTACAGTACATTATAGAATGTTATGCAATCATTTCTCCCATTACAAATTTTGCCGACTTTTCAAATGATTTTTATCCATCATTTTCCCTAACACGAAGAAACTTTGAACACAACAAGTTACAGCTACCATTGTAGATATTTGTCATAGAAAAGTCAACATAAATGGCGAGAGAGGCTGTGCTTTCCACAATTTCGGCCAATTGATTTCACATTCGCTGGTGATAGTCATCGGCGCTCGTCAGGATATCCATATATATACGAACATTTCAAAGAGTCAAGCCGAACTCAGCCGACTAGGTCAAAAGACATGAATGCTACAGAAGACATCATTCTAGTGTTTCACCAGACCATTGATTTGTTGTTCGAGACCAAACCCTTTGTGATGAAAGGTAGAACATGTATAGGTAAGAGGTTAAGTACTTTCCTAGTATTTTTTGTCCTCTAATTGTCCATGTCATGGTTATTTTTCTAGGAAAGGAGGATTTCAAATTTCTTTTATGAGCATATGCCATGACAAGAAAAGTCCTATAACCTTTTTCATTTGGGGTCGATCGCAGTGTTCCCGTCGGTGTGTAAATCAGAGGATCCACGTCTCCTTGTATAGTGAACTCTTTATAGCGTCGATACATCAAATGAAAGTCCATTAAAATCAAAAGGCAAAGGCAGACGAAATTCCTAACGATGTCAATGTGTTTTCATTCCTATTCTCTAGTAGCAAATAACCCGAGCGGATCGCAGCTCCGGTGCTTGTATTGTTTGCTTGCATATTACAAGTAGAAATTGTATGCAGCTCTCAACCGTCAAGCGAGTGGTTAACCGCTTGATATGCATGTGGCAGATCATGTATTCGAATCACAGTACTTATCATACAAAATGACATTAGGAATCCTGCCCGTCATTTTATAGATAGAGCCTTGACAACTTGCGCGCCTACGTAGGGATCAATACAAGTAGATGTTCGGGATACCTCATGTTGTAATCAAGAAAAAAGAATTTGTCAAGGGTACAACTACTCCACGCATTATATAACATGGAAAGCTCAAGAACACCAGATGCACATCCTTTCATTCAACTGAACGGAATGGGCAAAAAAAAAAAAAAAAAAATTGATTCGAGAATATATAGATTCAAATTGTTACAACAAATGTGCCCATATTTGGTGAGAAGAAATTGTCCAGTCTGTCCTAAACCTAATGTAAGAATGTAAATTCAGTCATAGACTTTCAAATTTTGCCAATTTGTCATAAGCATTTGCCCAAAATTCTAATGTAATTTTTCAGGTCAATTTTACTGGAAATCGCTGACGTTGAGAAAGTGTCGACATAGAGATGTGCCAAATAAGGTGGTCAGCGATGACTAGACCGCCAGATCAGTGATTTCCGATGAAAATTGACCTAAAGCACTACACTAAAATCTCGGATAAAGATTTAGGATTAAATTAACAAAATGAAATGTTTATAAATAAATGTTCATCTTACAATAGGTTTATGATTGATTAGTTAATTTTCCCTATTTGATGGCTTTCACAAAATAGAATAGTAAGTGAAATATTAGTAAAAACGTGATAAAAAATAAAAATGAGTTCATAAAAAAAATATTGAAATTAAGAAGAAATTGGACATTAGAATAGTCATAGTAAAGGATTAGATAGTCAATTATATGAGAGACCATTCCTTAAATCTCTCCCTCTCTATTGTCATACTTCGCAAAATCCTTTTATTAATAAGGACAATTTTGCTCTCTTCAAACTATGGAAGGACGTTTGTCACTAACTTTGCATGACTTGGTAAAATCTCTCTTCTTTTTTCTTTTCTGTCATTGCATTTTATTAAGACGGGGCATTTGATAAACAACTACATGGTGAAATATTACAATTTTGAATGCACTCACTGCTCTCATGATATGCACAATCAATACTTTGAAAATTGAATATTTTCTAATTTAGTATGCTTAATATGCGCTCTGAGAAAACTCATTAGCAAAATTCATTTATATTGAGAAAGGCAAGAGAGAAAATAGTTAAGGTCAATCGACCAAATCTATTTTGATAATCAACTGCTTCATCGTCGGTTATCAAATTTTCGAAGAGGAAAAAACATCATGCAACACCTCTTTATCTCTCCATGTAACAAAAGAATCCCAAAAAGAAAAAAAATTAGTTTTGACATCGAAAAATACTCAGTAAAACTTTATAATAAGACACCAGTCAAAAAAATAAAATCATAATTTTAAAGTAAACTGAATTTCTAGCACTTCAAATCCAGCATAATTTCTTAAATGTTTAGTACTTTCCAAACTTTAACTTTTCTATTTCTTATTTCTGGTAAGTCAGTCTTTCTTGTTTTACCAAACAAAAAATCTAAATTCATTTTTCGAAGTAGACTAAAATTTAATAAATAAATAAACTAGACGAAAATGCTTAGACTACCTATTAGTTTGGCAACATTACATGAAAAAAAAATTCTTTTCTTTTTTTTTTTAATGAAACTACATGTTAATTATTTTCTCCTTAAAATGTCATGAATTGGCATAGTTTTATCAGATCAAATTTACACGATTACACTTCTCTTGGTTAGGTGGGAGTTGGAGTTTCCATGGAGGGATTCAATGAAGAAGTGGGGCCCTCAGAATACAAGAGAGAAAGTATGCATCTCCAACCTAATCTATGAACAGAAGCCTCGGATTGCATGAGTGCATGAGACTCCTCCCCAAATCACACCTCCATGTCACTCCCATCTTGCATTTTGTTGAATTCTTGGTAAATTTGTGGAAGCATAATTGGTAAAATCGGGATAATTTGACCGTGTAAATTTACTACTATATTAAGAAGATCTTAACCCTTCCATTTTTACGCCAACAACAAGCCATACAAAGATGTATAAACTAAATAAGGTTTACATTCAATCTTTCTTTTTTCTATACTTGTAATTGGGATTATTATACGATACCTAATTTGTATTATCCGTTTAATTTACATAAATCATTTTCATCACCACTGATTGGGTAATTATATTTTGAATAATTGATTGACTATTCATGTCTATTTGATATATGTAAGTTGTGTAAAAAGACAAGCTTAGTTAAAAATTTTATTTTTCTTCTCCTCCCTAGGTTTTTGTCCTCCTTTCTCTCTCCTAACCTCCAACTACAAACACTCTCTCTCTCTCTCTCTCTCTCTCTCTCTCTCACACACTCACACACACATTGTTCAATCTGAAACAGTAAGTTCTCCATACATGGCTTAGGCAGATAGATCTTTCAAGATGTACAGTCTCATATGTGCATGCACATTACATGAGTTAACTGTCTCCTTGTCTTCTTAAATTGGAACTGGTTTGCAAATTTGTATGCTTTAGCCCTCCATAATTTTTTTGTTCATCATCTTGCTTCTCTTCTCTTCTCTTTTTTTTTTTGCATTACTTGATCAGGTCCGACAGAGATTGAAGAATGATTGTCGACTTGGATATCGCGTGCTTTGACCCGAGCACCATTGCCGTACCAGAATGTCCAGATGCTGTGTCGCCTCAAACCAGGGATCATCCTCACAGTTATCATCATCACCATCAAATGCAAGAGATTGTTCCAGCTGATTTCGCCAATGAAAACATCTACAGCTGCAACACCAACAACAATCACATGACGGTAGAAGAAGCCATTGATGGAGATCCCAGCAATACTGGTAATCAACCTGGACTACTGCAAGATATGTTCCAACAACTTGTCGCCGACCATGCACAAAACCAGAACGGCATTGATGGAGATCCCAGCAATACTGGTAATCAACCTGGACTACTGCAAGATATGTTCCAACAACTTGTCGCCGACCATGCACAAAACCAGAACGGCATCACCGCCCAAAATTCGAGCAACGAAGTCCCCCTGATGCCGCCTCCAGATCACCTAGGCTTCTTCCATCTCTTCCACTTGGCCAGATCCTCGTCATCCCCCTCGCCACCATGGCCTTCGTCCTCCTTGCTCCCGAAACCACCACTCTCATATGCAAACCCTAACGCATCCCCAACATCGTCGGTGCTGTATGACCCGCTCTTCCACCTGAGGAACTTGCAACCTCAGCCTCCGCCGATGGGAGAACTATTGTTCCCGTACGTGGGCTTGCCCAACGAGGCTGACAGAGGGGAAATCGTCATCGATGGAGAAGGAGGGACGACGGCGGCGATGATGATGATGTATGGGGAGGATGAAGGGGTGTTGGAGATGATGGAGGGTGGCAATAGGGTTAAGATTGGCAAGAGGAGGGAGGGAATAAGTTGACCAAGCACTTTGCTGCTGAGAGAGACAGGAGGACTCAGTTGAATGAGAAGTATGTGGCTTTGAGGAACTTGATCCCCAACCCCACCAAGGTAATGCATCGACTGATCGCATAATTTGCTTTTCAAAACCTTGTGTTAATGATTGAAACGACATATGTAATTTATATGGCCAATAAATGAATTTATCTAGCTTAATCAAGCGTGCTGATTTTCATGGATGAACCCTTATTCCAAAAGCTTTAATTCATTGATGAATGGAGATGATCTTTTCTTCTACCAGTTTTATAGTCTTCTTTCTCTAGCCCCAGCCTTTTTTCATAAATCACACAGTCTTATACATTTCGATTTTATAACTTATAGCTGCAAGAAATGTCTTTCCTTTTCTTCTTCTCTCTTCATAAATGAGAGCTTTGCGATATACATTCCTAGGCGTTAGTTAAGACCATAGACATCGATTTCCCTTGTAGCAATCATCATCAAATCGTATTATCTCATCTTTCTGTATAGCACTAATTGAGTGATAAGGAAGCTTAGACTTGCTCTTACCCTAAATGCGAAGCGTAATCTTCGTTTCAGATGATTGCTGAGTAATGCTAGGTGTAGCTCCTTTAGGTCCTTCATAAACAGGACCTTCATGATATGCTTTAATCGCCAGTTAAAATCGACGATATTTGTTTTCTTGTCGTAGCTAGTAATTGTAATCAGCTGTATACACATACATATTCGTCATCTTTCTATGTAACACTGCTTATGGGGTTCAGCATTTTTCCTAACGATACATATGCTTTGTTGCGAATGATCTTTGTTCACTAATTTCAGGCTTATTTATACTGATTTACACATTTGGTATACGCCGGACAGTGATGGAACAAGCTGCAAATTGGCATAATAAGACATTCAACACCCGCTAAGAGTCTATATAGCAGTTCTCAGTAAAACTGATTTATCCTAGGATACCTAACGTTATATTCATTTGTACTAGTAAGGATGACATTTAGTACCATGACTGTATATGTTTATATTGACTATTTCTTGGTGGCGAAAACGAACTGTTTGTTCTGTGTATGTGAAGTTTGATCGGGCATCCGTTGTGGGAGATGCCATTGAGTACATCAAGGAGCTCTCGCTAACTGTGAAAGAGCTGAACCTAATCGTGGAGAGGAAAAGATGGGGAAGAGAAAGGAAATGCAAACCACGGAGGGTCGCCATTGAGGAGGAGGAAGAGGAGGCAGAGGAGGCTGTAGACGGAGAGAGCTCCATAACTGCGGTCACGCCCCGGGCGACCTGGCTGATCGGTCCTTCAACGGGACACTGAGGAGCTCTTGTTCCCAGAGGAAGTCCAAGGTGACCGAGGTCGACGTGCACATCGTCAACAACGAGGTCATGATCAAGCTCGTGCAGCAGAAGAAGATCAATTGCTTGCTGCACGTGACCCAGGTCCTTGACGAGCTTCAGTTGGACCTCCACCACGTTTCCGGCGGCCACATTGGCGAACACTACAGCTTCTTGCTCAATTCCAAGGTTGCGTGAACTTGATTTTGATGCCTTCCCTTAAATACGTCCTCAAAGCTTGGTAGACCTAACTAAACTTGATCGTTGCTGCATTTCAGATATGTGAAGGGTCGACGGTGTATGCGAGCACGATCGCAAGCAAGGTCATAGACGTTGTCGACAGGCAGTACTATGCAGCCACACCACCACCAAGCAGCTGCAGCTACTAGGGTTTGAGGAGGAGACGCTGATGAAGACCTTTTAGTCCTTTATTTCTTGTCATTTAAATTTTCATTGCCAAACTATGGAAAATAATCGAAGTCTAGTAGGAATTAACTGAACCATAAAACTATATTACGTCACCTTATTGCAATGCAGACATATACTTCGGAGTTGATTCTTTAATGCCTCTTGAGATGATTGCTTGATGCGTGCTTTCTAAGTCATTCAAGCAACGCAATGATGGCATAGAGAGATATTGAGGACGTCTATGGAATGAAGTTCCACCCGCATTTTCTAAGTGCCTGAGTAATTTTTCGGAGTTCAAATATGCCATTCAAATTGTTGTACCTTGTGAATGTTACAACACGTCTAGATTAGCTCACTCGAGGCATTATCCGTTTTGGTTCGTTCCACACTAAATCCCACAAGGTCCCCATCCCAACAGTGCTTTCATCTGAGCACTCTTAACATCGAAATTCGAATGTTAAATGTTGTTATGATATCAAAAGGCATCTTTCTAGGAACATTTTCCCTATGTCTAGTGTTGGAAAATATGGCTTTGAAATGGGTTGAACAATGAAATTGGATCGAGTAAAACAGCTCGGACTTTGAGGCGTGATATCACTTTCTTTAAGGATTTATTTGCCCCATAACGTTGCTAATGGTCACCGGCAAAAATCCTCCAAGATACAACAAAGTCTGGGATGAGAATACTAGATAGCAATTTTAGTATTTCTCTAGGGTCTCTCTAGGAAAACAATCGAAAATTTTGGCTACAGTTTTTCAGAAAGAAGACTCGAAAAAATGACCACACTTTTTTCTTTCCAAAAATTGACAAGTATATATATGAAACAATCTTGCAACTCTTCGTGAAAATTGCCAAAGAATGAACAAACACGTCATTTAGAAAATTGTTCGGATAAACAAATGCGACTCTTCGGAAGAAGTCGAAAACCGAACAATTGCAACCTTTCGGAAAATTGCAAAACCGAATAAGTAATTTTTCCAAAGATTGTCTTGAAAAGACACAAATAAAATTCAAAAGAATAGTTTTTTTTTAAATAGAATTTCGAATTTTCATTTTATTTTTTATTTCCGAAAATTCTCAAACAAATTAAAAGGCAACCTTTGAATTAAAAATAAAAAGTGCAAAATGCGCCAAATAATTGCGCAATTATTTGCGGGTATGGTGGGGTCTAGCCCCACCCAATCATTCCTTTAACTACAAAAGGAAAACCCATATTTTTAAACCGACTCACTCGCTTTCTCCCACATTTTCTATGTGGGACAAAGTAAAAACACTCATTTTGTTTTAACAAACAAAATTCCAACATCTAATGCATAATTTCAGCTCATTCTTGCCCCCTTCGTTGCTGTGGAAGTCTGTCGGATCCCGTTTCTTGTTCGGGTCCTCTCATCCTGATAATCATTCCCAACCCTCGTAGAACGGGTCGTTACAAACATTCATACTAAAATTACAAAAACTTTGTCCTTATCTAAGTGCTCTTTCAGTATCGAGACTTGGTAAGCCGTCAAAGGTAAGCAAGTGAAGGGACCACATCTAGAGAGAGAGAAAGAGAGAGAGAGAGAGAGAGAGAGAGAGAGAGGGTACGATTCCGAGAATAACAGCAGAAAATCTGCAGATATGCAAGCGCAACAAGATTGTCAGCCGTGCCAGCATTTGCTATTTCGGAGCAGGCACCCTTTAGGACTCTGCCTATCCCCCTTATGTTCTCTTCTTGTTTCTGTTAACTGTTCATGATTGTTTCGGACCGGCTCCTTATGCAGATACCACCATCATTAACTCCGAAAAGGATGTACTCGTTCGATTGGACGAGAGCACTGAATGGTCATTAATGGAACTTATACATGATCGGTTTTCAGTCATCCACATGTTGTATCCTGGAACCTCAGCATGCAGTGTTGTCGCATTGTTAGAATTCGAAAGGTGCAAATGAACTGTTATGTCTATTGTTTCTTTGGTATCGCCGGGCTACTTCAACCCGGAATCATTCCGAGTTGAGCTATATTATGCAAACCAAAGGTTTATATATTCGGAATGGCAAAGTCTATAGTATAACTCAATTCTTATTTATTTATTTTTTATTTTTGGAACTTACTTATCTATCTTATTGATAACTTTGTAGCTCGGGAATCCATATGCTTTTCCCGGGATTTGAACCTTAAACCTCACTCGATCCCTTTCTTCCTTTTTTTTTTTTTGATCAGTCATGTGTATTACTAAATTTTGGAGTTTCTCTATGAAAATTTGGCGGCCCCTAGTGGACTTACCTAGGAAACTCCATAAACTCCATAAACCCCTCTATCCGTCCCATTCCCATGTAAAAATAGTGGCCACTCGGGTAAGCCCCCAGTAGTTCTCTTTCTTCCTTTCTATTAGGCTATTTGCGATCACAACTTCACAAGTAGATAGGAATTATTCTCATTCCGAATAAACAATAATTGCCTTCATATTAAGTAACTTGTAGCTCAAAATTGGCGAAAGTGAACTTCTAATTTCATAATTCAATGGAAGGAAAGATCAACTATCAAATAAAGATTTTGATATAAACTACCAAATTTGGCCAATTATGTCGCAAGGGCTTTGCAAAATTCACCATATTAAATAATCTATAACCGCTCGTCGAATTATTCTAGGGCCTCACTACGATGGAGTTGGATGGCAACCCACTTTGCGTGACCCCTTACATTAGTAAATCTCTTCCCACGAACTAACATTGAAAAAAAAAAAAACTAATTCTCGAATTTTTAAAATTATCATTACATCGAACTATCTATCATTAGAAAATGAAATTAAATTATAAATTAAAAGCCCACAAAAATATAATAACATCCCAAAAAACCAAATTTCATAGGTGTGAATTTCCAAAAAGAAAACGAAAATTCCAGCATTGTCAACTTTTTTTTTTTTTTTTTTTTTGGACCTTTCCAATTTTATGTAACTATGATAATGTGAAATTGAAGGTGCAGGGGTGGTGTACGGATTGCATGAGGTTCCGGGCAGTTTGCATGGGAGAATATCGGTGGTGAAGTGGGGCCCACCGATATAGACAGAGGAAGAGGAGGTCGTCTTCTTTAACTACTCAGGAATAAATAATAAATAAATAAATAAATAAAGGTTAAAAAAGGGAATTCGCATCTCCGACCTAAACTACCGTTCTTGGAGAACCACCCCAATTCGCATGACTTCACCAAAGCACCTCCCCATATTTACACATTTTGCCACTCCCGCAATTCCACCATTTTATGAAAAATTTATTGTATATTTTTGGAAATTTATTTGGATTTCGAGAACTATTTCCATTCCTTATATAACTAAATCGATTGGCTTTCTTGTGCCAGAATTCATGATAAACATGAGTACAAGAGTGTAGTACTTATGTCGTACTAAAAGATGGAAAGATTTTACTAGATTTGGAAAAATTAAAGTTTACGTGTTGAGGCCGGCCACTCGAGTTGGGGATTCTTCGCCTATCGATCAAGGGCCTTCTTTTTCTGAGGTGATGAGTCGAGAAGAGGTGTCGTTTGTATCTCTTGGTGAATACTACGAGCTTTGTGTGCTGGTTGAGGCACAACAAACATGATTCGCATTTAAGATAAAATCGAATAGGCAGAGGGAGATAGTGCCCAAAAATAAAAATGAGCATATAGAGCTAGCTCATGATGACAGCTTCAAAAGACTAGTCGAGTGATCAGAAGAAATTGGCGAATGCAATTCATGCGATCGATTCTATCCAATGAAGTGAAATGGTTCCTTCAAGAATAAGAGCTTAGAGGGGCGAAAAAAAATGGATTTTGCTGCGATTCCACAAGCTTAAACACAATGTTGGTTGAACTATTGAGGCTTAATTACAAGTCATTACTGATCACTTAAACCCTTAAGGAGACAACTATTCATTTGACTCTAAACATATAATGAGTAATGTCAAGTATTTGAGTTCATAAAGACTCGACATGAAGTCTTATAAATCATATAATGACTTATTCCTCTCGACATAAATTATTACTAAATAATTATTCGACTGATATATATGTGATTGCATATACCAATCTTTATAAATTATTAGAAATTTTTCCTTACTTTTTCCCCCTTAATGATTCCGTTAACAGAGAAAAATAAAAAGGGGAGAAGGAGTGGGGAGGTTACGATCCAAATACGGAAAATATGAGTGGGGCCCAGATGATGGGAATCTCAGTAACAACCAACATCCTCTGCCAATTTGCAAAACTCATCAAGAAAAAAAAAAGGCAAAAAAGTATCTTCTTTTTCGAGGACCCAAAAAAAAGAAGTAAAACAGAAAAATAACGAGAATAATCTTAAATACGTCGAAATTAGTCTAACTAAAACGAAAAATAAAGAGATAACGAGCTTATAAAGATATTAAACCGATATTCAATAAACCCAATAAAAAATACGTGGTGATTTTCCACATAATCATTTTAAATATCGACCTTAATATATGTGAAAATATTAACGATAAAATGAATTTCCATTTTCTTTTTTTTTTCTCTCTGACTCTCTCTGCCTTTCTTTATCATTTCTTTTTTCTTACACACATATCTTCCTCTTGCAGCTTTTGTCCCTCCTAACCTCCCACTGCAACTCCCTCTCTCTCTCTCTCTCTCTCTCTACAGCTGATAAAGAAGATCGCGGTAAGCTTTTCCTCGCCATGGCGACGTAGCTCGACAGCGCGCGCACATCACTTTCCAGTCTTCTTCTTCTTCTTCTTCTTCTTTGGGTTGAGTTATTCATGTTGCGAGGTCAGGTCTAGTTCAGTGACGTGCTGTTCTTGCTTCTGTTCATGGCAGCCGGCGAATACCCACCTGAGGAAACCATGGAGGAGACGGCCGAGTGCTTCGCCGTGGCCTTTCCGGAAACGGGTCCCCATCATCAGCGGGAGAACGGCGTCGGCGATCTCCATTGCCATTATCAGCAGCAGGGGCTAATGGGGTTCGCGGCGGAGGACGGCGGCTGCGGCGGCGGCGGCGGGGATCGCCGGGACGTCTCCCGCGTCGCGATGGAAGAAGGGTTCCATCGGGTCGGGCCGGGGGACGAGGATTATGGCGATGTGAATCAGGTGGTCCTGCCGCCGCCGCCGCCGCCTTACGGTGGTGGCCAGTGTTCCTCGGATTGGAACTACGCTGCTGCTCCGGGAACGGAGGGCTTGAGCCACGACGTGATCGGCCAGCAGGTCGCTGATCCCTTGCAGCTTTTGCAGAGCCAGGCCCTGCAGAACTTGGGCGGAGACGGCCCTTCCGACGTCTTCGCTTCGGCCGGGCTGCCGCCGGACCTCCTCAATCTCTTCCGCCTGGCCAGATGCTCCTCGTCCTCATTGCTCCCCAGCTCGTCGTTGTCGTTTGCAAACCCTAACTCCCCCGCGCCGCCTGTCCTCTTCGACCCGCTCGCCCATCTGAGCAATTTGCAGCCGCAGCCCCCGTTCATGAGAGAGCTGTTCCAGTCTCTGCCGAACGGTGGAGCCTGTGGGTACAACGGCTTGCCGCTCGCCGGCTCGTCGTCGTTGTTTGGCGGTGGCAACAACATCGAGAGAGGGGAAACCGAAGGAGATGAGGGAAACAATCTTGGGATGACGATGATGTACTGCGAGGAGGATGGGGGCCATCAGTTCACGGAGAACGATAATGGGGTTTTCAAGTTCGGGAGCGACATGATGGCGGACATGGAGGGCTGCCGTGTCAAGGTGAAGATGGGGAAGAGGAGGAGAGGGAAGGTGACCAAGCCTTACACCACCGAGAGGGACAGGAGGTCCCAGATCAATGTCAAGTACGACGCCCTGAAGAAGTTGATCCCTAGCCCTACCAAGGTACTGTACACACCCATTCGCGCTTTGCTTCTTTGATTGATAGCCATTTATAGATGCTGGATCGAATTCGGGTTGTCGCTGTCACAGTCGTTCTTACATTCTATGCCTGAAAATGGGATGAAACTTGGGAGTTCGACATGTGGGTCGAAATGGGGAAAGTGATGGCTGATCATGGAACTGGAATGGAGCTCTCGCTAGCTCGAGTTTCCTGTTCTATGGGCGGATCCCAACATTGAAATCTTCCTAAAGAAGGGAGAGAAGGGAATGACAAAACTTCTTTCTTGATTTTGGACTGTTGCTGGAGAAGATGGTTTTGGCCCTATCTTGCCATGCTCTTTTCCTCTTCCATTTTTTTCCCCTATCATCTTCAGTCCATCTATTTCCATACCAGGGCCACCAGCATATGTACTTGTTACCTTTTATGGCTGTCATATTGTACCCAGAATCATGTTCTCCCTGCTTTAAATGAGATATTTTAGTACTCGTTACGCACTGTTTAGTTACATGTCCAACTTAATGCGTCCTATATCCCGTGTAGAATATTGATCATGGTTATGGAAGTTTGGTTTTTCTTTTTTTCCCGACGCAAGATTGTATATGCCTGCTTTTTGGCAAATTTACTGTGTTGTGCAATTGCTTGTGTTTGTGCACGAAGGGTGATAGGGCATCCATAGTGGGAGATGCCATTGAGTACATCAAGGAGCTCTTGAGAACCGTCAACGAGCTGAAACTGCTTGCGGAGAAGAAAAGATGGGGGATAGAGAGAAGCAAGAGGCAGAAGGTCGAGGAGGAGGGCTTTGATGGGGAGATCTCCATAACCCCGAACCCAGGCAATCCGGTGGATCAGTCCTTCAACAGGACTCTGAGGAGCTCTTGGCTCCAGAGGAAGTCAAAGGTCACTGAGGTCGATGTCCGCATAATTGAAGACGAGGTCACGATCAAGCTCGTGCAGCGGAAGAAGATCAATTGCTTGCTGCATGTGTCTAGGGTTCTTGATGAGCTCCAGTTGGATCTCCACCATGTTGCTGGTGGCCACATTGGTGAACACTATAGCTTCCTGCTCAATACCAAGGTCGTGGGGCATTTCATTTTGTCTGAACCAATTCTCAAAACTACCTTTTTTTCTTTAATTTGACAAGAAAACTTTTTATGGATCTCCTCCAAGTTTAGCCGGTATAAGGAAAATATTCATCTTCTTCTTATGTTCAATTTTCAGATCAATGAAGGTTCAACAGTGTATGCTAGCGCGATTGCGAGCAAGCTCATAGAGGTTGTTGACCGGCAGTATGCAGCCACACCACCACCGTGCAGCGGCTACTAGGGTTTGATGAGTGGAGAGGAGAAGAAGACGGCGGTATTCGATGGATTATGCTGCTTTGTTATCAATAGATACTGACACTAATACTTAGTTACAGAATAAATATAGTAGGAATCAAGGGCTGCTGTTCGGCCATAGAAATCAAGTACTGTTGCAATACCCTTTCCCATTCTCTTGCGGTGACTTCTTTGATACTTGCTGGATGCTATGTCAAGTATTTTCTGAATCTTTTTTGGGTCCTTTTCATTTCGCTAGCATCTGCTGATCTTGGAGTTTACAGTTTACACAAGTTGTGGTGGTCATATTCATAAAAACAAGTGGGTTTTGTGACTTTGCTCAGATTTAGATTCGCCTTTTTGCTATTCAATTCATCATCGAAATCAAATTTCATCAGCACAAACACTGAGATCTTTTCGTCCATATAAGCAGCTGCGTCTAAAGTACCAAAAATAAGACGGAAGACGGAAGTAATCTTATAAAACCCTAGACACTTGGAAAATGTCGAATCTTTCCTCCTAGCTGCAGCCTAAATATTGTTGTTTACGCAACCATCTATATTTCTTCATCTATTAATATGGCAAGAGAGATTTACGCCGATAAAATTGTTAACAGAAGAAAGTTCAGTGAACCCCGATTCGTTTACAGTTGTGGTTCTGTTTTATGTCGGCCCTATCAGCATTTCGAACAATTTCGCCTGCTCCATCATTTTCTTGACCGCAACTGGTTTCATCATATAGCCATCGCTCAAATGGAACGTGTTGTTTGCTGATCCAGAGTCTCGAGTCTCATGTGATCATCTTTAACGCCAACCAAATGTTAAAGAAAACAAAATTCCTTGATTTCCTATGTACATGATGAACCGAACAAAGACTCAGAAAAAGAAGGATAGCTACTGTATGCAAGCTGCATCAGGAACCTGATCGTGAAGAATC
Organism: Eucalyptus caleyi; assembly: GCA_014182885.2. Taxonomy (NCBI): domain Eukaryota; kingdom Viridiplantae; phylum Streptophyta; class Magnoliopsida; order Myrtales; family Myrtaceae; genus Eucalyptus; species Eucalyptus caleyi. The sequence continues at coordinate 58,855,610 of CM024470.2, forward strand.
TTCTTTTCGTGCCAATCATAATGTTTAGAAGTAAGTAACAAGACGTCAATATGACCATCCTACTCCATCTGTTTCAAGAAAGCGGAACCAACTTCTCTTTTATCTAAATTGCCCTCTAACCACCCAGATACAACGACTTGACAAAGTTGCGTCTTGGGCATTCAATATTTGTCGCATTTACTTGCAGCATGTCTTCTGCCAGAAAGGAGAAAGATATTAGAGAAACGTGTTTGGACAAGCAAAAGATAGCTAAATGAACTTAAATCAAAGACCCCAAAATGGCATTGCATATCCTTTTGTTTTATCTACTTTCAGTTCTATTCACAGCTTTAACCCTATTAACTGCTTATGGAGATGATGATCTATGTGAAATTCTAGTAGTATAAACTAACACAAGATGCATGGTTAAAGCAATCAAAGCAGTTTGAAACCCAGACCTTATCTATCAAAGTATCAGATATCACTTGAAACTGCATCAAGGAATTTAAAAACTGGACAAAAGATTTTCTTGCAAAAAAAAAAAAAACAATAAAACTAATAATAATCAGGCATATCTTGTTTACCATAGTTTTCAAAGAGATGTTAGAATGCTCTGAGAAAGGTTAAAGCTCCCTTTGCATCAGCCTACAATGATATTTTCCTTTGTTATCTCCCATTATCTCATCTGATTAAATTGTAAGAAATTCTCAGGAAGGCAGAACTCCTTCATCTCTCTGCCCCTAAACATTTTGAATGCCCCTCCCTCCTATAGAACCAGTCTGTAATCATCAAACGCCCACTGGAAACATTTCCTCAAGCAGTGTTTTCTAGGAATACCCATAATTAATCACTTCCTTGAACATATGAAGTCACCCATTTATGCCCATGCAAGCAATTTTACTCACTATGAATTATCATCATCATGCTGATTTAGATGGGCAAAAGCAAAATTTAAGATGACCACAACGTGCATCCCACAAGAAAGACTTAAATGCATCAATCAAATCAATCAAGAAAAAGACGAGGATAAGAAAGAGCATCGAATCATAGCAGCTGGACAGGTAGCTCACCTATTGTATGTACTTGGGGATTTCACCTTTTCGCAACAGGGAGAGAGAATACTCCCCAATATCCATGAGGTCTTCGATGTTGTGGAGGGATCTCTCTTCGGCAGCCAGCATGAAGATGGCTTTGGCCTCGGCCTTCTTAGATAGCCTAGCAGCTAAAGTAAGAGGCAAGTTTGGCGAATTCAGGCTTCGCAAGATTTGGCGATAAAGAGAGAGAACCCGTCCCCTGTTCCTTGCAAGATCCTCAGCCGTAGCCCATATTAGACCTTTCGCCATCTCTCAGCACTGACCAACAAACAAAGAGAAATATGAATACTCGATACTTGCGAGTGAGGCAACGAGTTCTTGCCATTATTAACTTTCTTCGCTCCCATCGAAACACCAACAGACTCTCAGTTACTAATCACTCGATGTGAACGAAATGGCCATGCAACTGGGCACGCTCAAGTGGTCATTTCAGTGATGAAAGCTACAACCTTTCTAAAGAAAGCAATAAAGGTTACTCCTTCAACAATAAGCCAAGAATTCAAGTAAGAATTTTCTTATAGGACTTTCGTCGAACACTTGTCGGACAGCAAATTTATAACAGCATCTACATCTGCAGAACAGCCACCCACGAAACCGAAGGGTACGAGGAAAAGGGTAAAGAGAAATCCGACGAGGAAAGATAACGACGAGCCTTCACAATCGAAATCACGTCGAATTCAGCAGAGAAAGAATGAGAAATTGCAAAACTATAAAGAGCGGCATTGGGTAAAGTGATTTACGCGAAAAGCAACGAAGGTGCCGGTTCGGGAGCAGTCGCCGGAGTTGAATCGCCGGCGAGCGAGGGGGTGCGCTGCTCGCGGCGGCCGGCGGCGGAGCTGCGACTGGGAGTTGGTGAACCGAAAATTCCAGAGCTGCCCGGTCCGGTCTAGGAGATCATAGGAGGAGGTTCCTGTAAAGTGTATAGTACTTCGAAATTTTTGACAATATAGGGCCTGCATGGTTGCACCTTGTTTTTGTTTCCAGGAACAAAATTTCATTTTTTTTGTTCCTGGGCCAAAAAAAAGCAATGCGTTTGTGTGCGTTTCATTCTTTTTTGTTCTTTTTGTTCAGGAATAAAAAAAAATGTAAAACAAAGAAACATAAATTTTGTGTTTTTGTTTCTAACACAAATGAGAAATACTTTTTTTTTTTCTCTTATTTTCCTGTTCTTCTTTCTTTTGGCCGGTCGCCGGCCTCGGCCATGGCCGGCGACCGGCCGACGAGGGCCGGCGGCCTCGCCCAGCCACGGCGAGGCTCGCCGGCCCCCGGCGAGGCCGAGGCTCGCCGTAGCTGGGCGAGGGTCGGCCTCGCCATGGCTGGGCGAGCTCGAGCTCGCCCAGATCCGGCGAGGCCGACCTCGCCCAGCGGCCGGCGAGCCTCGGCCTCGCCGAGCCACCGCCAGGTCGGCGTCGACCTGGCGGTGGCTCGGCGAGGCCGAGGCTCGCCGGCCGCTGGGCGAGGTCGGCCTCGCCGGATCTGGGCGAGCTCGAGCTCGCCCAGCCATGGCGAGGCCGACCTCGCGCCGGCCTGGGCGAGCTCGATCTCGCCCAGATCCGGCGAGGCCGAGCTCGCCCAGCGGCCGGCGAGCCTCGGCCTCGCCTGGCGGTGGCCCGGCGAGGCCGCGCCTCGCCCGCCGCTGGGCGAGCTCGGCCTCGCCGGATCAAGGCGAGGCCGACCTCGCGCCGGCCTGGGCGAGCTCGATCTCGCCCAGATCCGGCCTCGAGCTCGCCCAGCGGCCGGCGAGCCTCGGCCTCGCCTGGCGGTGGCCCGGCGAGGCCGCGCCTCGCCCGCCGCTGGGCGAGCTCGGCCCTCGCCGGCCGGTCGCCGGCCAAGGCCTTGGCCGGCGACCGGCCAAAAGAAAAAAAAAAAAATGAAAAAGAAAAAAGAAAAAAAGGAAAAAAAAAAAAAAAAAAAATAAAAGAAATAAAAAAATTATCCAAATTTACCAAACGTGTTTGTTTATTTTTTTGTTAGAACAAGTTTTACCAAACACGCTTTTTTGTTGAAAATTGTTAAGTAAACACTTTTTTCTATTTCATTCTAACAATTTTTAAATGAAATTTTTGACAATATAGAGTCCCTATATATATAACTTGTGATATTATTTTCTTCATGGCTGCTAATTATAATTGTACAAATTTTAAAATTTAATTTCTGGCAATAACTTTTCCATTAATATATTCCATTAATGTTGGCTTCATCGCATTTTTATTGACTGTCTTTTAGTAATGGAAGGTTATCTAAATGTACATATTGCCATATGAGTTTGGTAAATAATGTCAATAAATATCATAATTTCTTTGAAAGGTTACAAAAAGTGAGATAATGGACTAGAATTGACAATACATATAAGGTAAGATATTAGGGAATATAGTATAAAATGAGTACTTTATTAGACACGTAAGAAGTATAATTTGAGTTCACTTTCCGATTTTCATCTTTCAAATAAAATACAAGTATCTTGTCATTACTTCTAAATTGATCATATTTTCCACTAGAAGTAATTGTGCTAGCTTTTACTATTTTCATCTATTTGAAACTCAAAAGAAAAAAATTGGCACACTCCATTTTTTCAATGAATAACGATTAACTAAACATTGACATATATTTAGAGAAAGAAAATCTAAAGGTTTTGATTTTTACTTTCTGCGGACGAGAGAGGGCATGTTTTAGATTTGGGGGATTCTATTCTTATTCAATTTCCATCTTTGCTCATTGACTACAGCACATACTTGACATTCACCTTAAGTAAATTGGCATGAACTCTGATGAAATTTTTTGAAGAAAGGACCGAATTTTAAACTAACGATGAAATTACTTTCTATATAATAGATATTAAGTAGTGAAAGCACTTTATCCTTATCTAATTAGTAGCCATAACATTGCCACTGCTAATTAAAAAGCCATGTTTACATTGGTATGTAATTTTGCAATTATAGATCGTAAGGCCACTATAGAGTAATATAGCGCTACCTATCCTTAATAATGGCCATTTATGTGTATATTGCTAATTGTCCAAGTCACTACTTGTTAATCGTGACTGACAATCCATTAACAAAATACACTTATGTCAAATAAAGGGCTAGTTCATGTAAGGGGTTGGATTTTCTATAATCCAAATTAGAATTCTTTGTATTCTTCACATCTTCCAAGCACTAGCTTAAACATTGGAGGGCCAATCTGAATCCTAACCCCGTATGCCTTAACTTGGATTTTGTATTGTAGATTAAGTTTTTGAGTCGGGCTATGGTTGGTAATCCTTAATTTTTTCCCTTTCTTCCACAAACAATCCTTACTTAGTACATCAAACATTAAATAAGATGAGTATACTTATTCCTCAATTCCTCAATAAATGGAATACTAGAACACAATATCCTATTCAATCCAAAATGGAAGGCCAAACCAATGTTCTTGTCTCCTCTTCTAACAAAACTTTGGAAATTGAGTTTGTATCCTCCACGCTTTAGATCAAAAATTGATGAAATATGAGAATTTCCATTGTAACCGATGGCTATGAATGATATAGGTCAAAAACATGGGACCAATTCCTTCTTTAATGCCTACTTGCTCCGACAACGATCGTAGGTTGGCCGATGTGGCCACCAATAGCCACGTGACATGCCTAGCACAAGCCACCACCATCTCTCCACCAACCCCAACACTGACAAATTGCGCAAGCACGAGCGAGCCCATCGAATTGACCCACCACCGCCACCTCCTCGAGCCTTTCTTGAGCCCTCCCTTTCGTTTTCTACACCCAACAAGCCCTGAATTGTCGTGGCGTTGGGGGGTATTTAACAAAGTGAGAACAAACCCACCAACCCTCGTCGCCACCCACTGGATCCTTGCACTTGGAAAGCACTAAAAAACTAGTAAAGGTGCGTCCTTTTGGCGACGGTGCATACCGCAGAGCTGCAGCCTTTGTTGGGTTCGCGAGTAATTATGGCGTCGAGGTTGTTGTGGGCTTCCAGGGCTGCCTCGTATCTCAGGGTCTCTGTTGCCCACAGGGGCTTCGCCACTGGTAAGATGGGGACGGGTTTGTCTTGTTTTGATCCTCTGTCGTTATGGTGTTCTTCTGATCATGAGCTGATTCGTAGATCCGAAAAGACGGTGGTGGTTTTTGATTGTGCGTGGCAGTCAAGATCTTGTTTTTTTATGGTATTGAGAATGATGGTGGTGCCTGTGTTTTTTTCTGTGGAAAAGGACCGATTTTGAGGAGGATTTCATGTCATGCTTGATTTGATTTACTGTATTGCTGTTGGGTTTGTTCGCTGCAGAAACCTGTAGATTCTGGGTTAAATTTTGTTTAGTTACCTGAAACGAGATTCGTAAAAGTCATATCATGCTTATTTGCAAGGTGTATGGACAAGCAAAACATTGGCAGATCTCGATATTGGAAAAGTGGTTTCCTTTCAAATGACATTTGGTTTAGTATGTTGGAAAATAACAGTTTTTGGTGTTTATTAATTGGGCTTTGATTTTATCCTCTCTTCTCCAAGAAAATGTATTGAGGAGCACTCTCATTAATTGTGATAGGCAATGCTTGATCCTGGAGGGAAAGCTTAATTGTCAATGGAGCGTAGTTATCAAACGATAATTGGCATAAAAAGATGTTAATGGTATTATGTTAATGGTATTATGTTAATGGTATTATGTATAGCAGAATCAATCCAACTGATTGGTGATAAAATTTGAAAAAGGGCGATAGTGGGCGCAAACACATTAATTGATATCAAGAAATGGGATATAACCCCGGTTTAGATCAGAATCATCATAAGGGTCATGATCCCCTGGTAGCCTACTTGATGTGCAGGTTCATCTGATACAGATTAGTCATGACTGCATAGTAGTTGTGGGTCAAGGTAAAGTAGTTTTTTTTTTTTTCAAATGATGAGGTTGTTCTAGAAACTGATTCATTCTAGAAGCGGCATAGTGCTTTGTGTAATTTAAGTTCAAGTGATTGACATACTACAAAGGCTATTCTGTTATTGTTACTCTAAAAAAATGCCCTTTCTTTGCCAGTCGTTTTTGCAATGGCAGGCTTTTCATACTACTATTGACTTGGCAGTAGATTTTTATTTGTCTTTTGGTAGACTATTAACGTGCACCTGCCTTGACAAAGTTCAATTCAAATGCTTCTGGTCTGAACTTTTAGGGTCTTTATTTGTATGCTGAGAGTGCTCGATCAATTTTGAATCAGTTTTTAGAACAAATTTGCTGCCCTATTTTCCAGCTCATTTTACAGTTTCGCAAATAAAGATCTAAGGTCAAAAGTGAGAGAGAGTGCAATTCATGTTTTGATCAACTTGTGGCAACAGTGACAATCTTTGCTGGATTCGTCATGGTGGTTCTCAGCTTCCTAGTTCTTTCACTCATGCCTTTTCCTTGTACCACAGTTCTGAAAGATCTGAAGTATTATGACTCCCATGAGTGGGTGAAAGTTGAAGGCAATTCTGCTACAGTTGGCATCACCTGATCATGCTCAAGATCATTTGGGTGATGTCGTGTTTGTCGAATTACCAGAAGTTGGGGCACCTGTGACTCAAGGCGAAGGTTTTGGTGCAGTTGAAAGTGTCAAGGCCACCAGTGATGTAAACTCCCCGGTTACAGGGAAAGTTGTTGAAGTCAATGAAGAACTCAGCAATTCTCCTGGCTTAGTAAGTCTCCTAATGCTCTTCCTCTACTTATGACACTCTGGAGTTTCAAAACTCCCTCGTTCTTTTAAGATGGAATGCTAATTGAAAGGTTGAACCAAATTTAATTTCTGTGTATATGTCTTGTGAGTCTACCTTTTGATATCTGTTTACACTCCATGGAAGTTCTGACCTTTCTCGTTAGTAATTCTGTTTCGATCTCTTCACTGATGCGAGTTTACTGATCCGTAGGTTAACTCGAGCCCATATGAGCAAGGATGGATCATTAAGGTTGAAATGAGTGACGCAGGCCAACTAAACAACCTGATGGATGCTGACAAGTACTCCAAGTTCTGTGAAGAGGAGGATGCGAAGCATTGAGCAAATTCTTGACCCGTGAAGGGTTCTGATGTCAAATTCCGCAATGAGTTGTTTTTCATCCGATGTCTTTTCGTTTCTTTCCTGACATTTATATCCGAATGCCTTTTGTCTTGAGTTTCTTTAACGCATCTATCTGAGAGATTGATTGGTATAATTTGGATTTTGAGTTGAGCTAGGCAGGCAGAGTCCATTCACTTCATGCCAAAAGTCTTGCTAATTGGAGAAAAAAAGAGTGAGATTTGACTTGTTTGAAAAGTTAAGAGCGTCTAATGCTGCAAATGAGTACTGTTGATATGAATTAAGCTTGTCACTAAATACTTCAAGTATAAAATGACTGACTGGGTTCGAGAAATGACCAAGAAAAGATTCTATCTCTGATAAAAAAATCTTCAGCGTGTTCTTGCTGAAGATTTGAGGATTTGATTTAGTACTGAGAGGTCCTGGGAGCGGAATTGGCATGTCCATTGCCTTCTTTTAAGGTGCATACTCAGTTGATTAAGTAGAGAACACAATAGGCTATCTACGAGTGCAGTGTCATCATGTCGTGGTGGTTATGCACGCCAATCCCATAGCTCTGTCTCCAGTCATGTCATTTCTGTATCAATTGTACGTTTCCTAAGATTGTGTTCTCATGTTGTGTCAAGTATTAATGGCCCCGCGGAGCGATCATGGTATAAGCATTGTAATGTTGTAGTTAGGAGAAAAGGGAACTTCTGAAGATAAACTTAATCAAGATCCCTTTCTTCATTATTCAAAAGCTTGTGATACAAGAGAGCTAAAAGCTAATTAACATCCAAGGGGACTTGCAGCAATCAGTATAGAGTGCAATATCTCGTATCCAATAACTGCAGCGCCACTCGTTGAGCTGAGAACTCATCTGTCCAACGCAGAGAACGTCTCTGTCACGAACTCAGCGAAGATGATGCCTGGTGACATATGAACAGGTCCTTCTGTGAGTGACGGAGATGCAGTTGAAGCAAATGATTGAGCATGAAGGATGACATGAATAAACCTTAGGGTTTCTTTCGTCGCTTTCCGGACTTTACAGCGGATCTTAGGGAGGCCGAGGCGCTGATGAGCTTCATAGCGATGACAGCCAGAGAAGCCTGTGAAAATGCATACAGAGCAAAATAATCTTTTCCATACCGAAAGAACAGTCCATATTGTTTACGTATGCCAAAGTGCGAGGATGCTGAAAAAATTACATACCGTAGTAAACTCCATCGACCTCGAGCACATCAATCTGCAATAGAATTTTCCACAGAAACATCACAAAATTGTCAACGAAGGCACGAAAATCTTGCTAATGCAGCTATTTTCTTCTACAAACACATGAAATCTCCATGTCAATATAGAGAAGCATAAGAGCTTTTACTTCGGGCAGAATGCTCTCTGTACTGGTTTGATTAGCTCATAATCACATGCCAAAACAGAGAAGCATCAACTCCCCAATTCGACTCCATCCACATCATACGCAACACACGCATTCGATCAATGAAATTCCCCATCCTGTCTTCACCCCGGTCAATCTTTGCCGTCCACCGCAGAGCCCAATGCTGCATACATCCTCCGCAAGAACACACGACATCTCAAAAGAACGGAAAAACGTGGGGCGCGGGATCATTTTACGTACCGGGACTTGGAGCCCGATCTCTTGGATGCTGTCCATGAGGTCCTTCACCTTGACCGGATCGTTCGCCCTCGTCCGCATCAGCGGCCTCCTGATCTTGTCCAGCGGCAGCTCCACCACCACCGGCCCTCCCTTCCCTTGACCGACGCTTTGGCTCCGACCCGGAACAGCCCCTTCAAGATCCCGACATACCCACAAGTCAAAAAAGCAACTTTAGCAAAACCCAACTCACGGGCTCGATCAATCAAGACTCGCACGCAAGAGCCCGTGATCCGTCAGCAGAAAGGGCGGCGGTTGCGGACTCACCGTTCGATGAGGCGGAGGCGGAGACCGAGAAGCTTCTCCATCTGGTCGTCGCCGCCGTCGCCGCCGGGAGGTGCAGCACGAAGCTCGCCATCCTCGGACTCCTCGAGCCTTTGCGTTCGTTCCGGTCAGCTCTGAATTGAATCTGATGAGGAAGGAGGCTGTTCGTGTATGTATGTACTTCAAATATCTCGGAAGACGAGAGGACTAGGATTGTTGTCCCGTGCGCAACATGGGACTTGCGGGGACTGTCGTGCTCGCGCACGTGAATGTTGTGGACGGTGATCTTTGTCCCGGGCGACGACTGTCGACATGGTTGGAGAGCACAATTTGGAAATGAAGTATGATTTATCGAGCGAAACAACCTGAATTCTACTTGATACGATAGAGATGACTTCGAAATGGCCTCGAGTATGCACGCTTTTTACTGAGTTTTTGGCGAATGACATGTATATAGATTTTTTGTTATGCTAAAACAATTTGACCATGAGATGAAATGATACAAACAACTCGGCATCTCGGAAAGAAAGGGTATCAATATTGGTGCGTCGCTTGGGGTCCTGATGTGTTGAGCTAAGCTATTTGTCATTCTGGGGTTAAAAGCTAGTTATGGGTGATTTTAGTTCCATTTTCATTTTATTGTGGTCAGTTTGAAGAATTTACAATTTTAGTAGAGTCGCTGAAATTTTATTTGTCTTTATTGTAGTTATGCATGTTTGTTTATAATCACTGGCATTTTTAGTTGGGCCTAACCTCCGTGTTGTGTGAATTATGTTATGACAGAATCAAAGTCAAGCTAACTAAGACCTTTATCGAGTTGAGTTCAAGCTAGGTGGGTATCGAGAAATCAAGCTCGATCAAGCACGAGCTTTCCCTCCTCCTTTCGTATGGGTTTGGGATGGATTGGGTAAGAAAGAAGTCCTTTTTCAGCCTAGTTGAAAATTTGAGGGACTAAAGTGATACAAAATTGTCTTTAGAAGGCGATAAATAAGAAGTAGACGAAACTTCAGGGGGCAAAAAGTAAAATCGATGACGATATCGGCCATTGCTAGTGAAGATGCCACAGTTTAACACCTCCTCGGACTTGCACAGAATCCATCAATGGCCGCTCTCTACTCCTCAGCTCTCCTTCGGTACTCTCTCTCTCTCTCTCTCTCTCTCTACCCTTCAATCTTGATTGCAATGGTGAGAGAGCTCCGTGTTCTCTGCTTCTGAATGCGATCGTTTCTCTGCAATTTGTGCGTTTCAGGAGCTGTGGAGCAGGTGGTGTCAAGGCATTCGCGTTTTCCAGAGGCTCCTCTCGAGCTCTCGCCTCTGCCAAGTTCGCTCCCCGGCTTCACTTTCAGTCCCGTCGCAGGTGCTTTCGTCGTTCTTGTGTTGGGCGCTGCGAAATTTCTGCTGTTAGCGGCAAAGATGGCTTCTTTATTGAAACTCGGGGATTGAAGAATGATCGTCCTTAAAAACGCATTTGATTGGGTTGGTTTTCACGTTGTGATGATAATTGGATCTGGGTTTGGCAAGAAATCTTGATAAATGGAAAAAAAAAAGATGATCTTGTTGTGTCTGTAGAGCTTCACTGAGCTGAGACTTAAAGAAATGTATGTTATTTACTTTAGCATTTCAGTTGGCGAGGCGATTTTTCCCAATGCGGTCAATAGGATTTATCTTGTGGAAATCCTGTCTTTGTTCAAGCTGTGGATTGTATTCTCTTGCTTTTCTGGGTGTTGGAAAATTTGCTTCTTGCTACTGATGGAAATGCCCTTGATGTTCCTCTCAAATTGTTTGTATTCATAGATCTTTTTGCGTCAAAGCCACAAGCAGTGAAGAAGATGCTGCTAAAGCAGCTGCTGTGGTTGCTGACACAGGAGCTCCGACCATGTATGATGTGTTCTGTTCTGACTGGTTCAAACTGGTTCATTTTGATTTTTATGATATTTCTTTCGTGATTAGTTTGGGATCTGATCAGAGTGAGCCGCTTTCTTTTTCAGATTTGACAAGATCATAGCTAAAGAGATACCATCAACCATTGTGTATGAGGATGAAAAGGTCCTAGCTTTTCGAGACATTAGTCCAGAGGCTCCGGTTCATGTTCTAGTTATTCCAAAGTTCAGAGATGGCCTTACGCAGCTCGGAAAGGTTAGCTATGGTTCTGTTGTTTACCAATGGCTATCTGATGTTATCTGTGCACATTGGGAGGTGTGTGTACTTATCTTACATGGACTTGCAGTGTCCAACATAAGTTGTCCGGTAATTGCATCAATTCACTTTCCTTTCTAATAAATAACTCATCTTTTTTCATAGCCTATGTGTACAACATAATAACAGCTGACTGAAGTCATATGTGCTTGGGACTTTTGTCATCATAGGATTTCACTGAGAGTTATTTGGTGTCCAACATAAGTTGTCCGGTAATTGACTGAAGGCGTTTTAATAGTAAGATCACCAAAAGTTCCAGTCTAGAGAAGGAGAGGGAGATGCTAGAAAGCACTTTATATCATTTGAGATGGGAGGGCTATTCTTGGGATGAATCATGATTCATATCAAAGGCATATCTACATTCTCTCAGCATGTTTTAATTATTGTGCTGAATGGTAATCATTTGTTTATCATTGGTTCTTAAAGATATTATTAATCTGCGTTAATTTATTCACACAGTCGGCCTAGTGATCTTTCAACATAGGATAGATGAGGCAGCCTGCTGCTGAGATTGATTCTATTGGTATAGATCCTATAGAAGGTGAAAAGACAAAGAAACAGGACCAGTTCGATCATGGCTTAATTACTCTCAATACTGCTAGGTAGTGTGGGGTAGTGAGTTTAAAATAAGTCTAACCTAAAGTTTGATGGCTGATGAAGTTGCTTGACTTGATGAGAATCTCTCACATATTCCTTCTGATTTTCTCATGAAGTGAATGATTGGTCTACTCACTCATACGGCAACTTCAAGAACATCAAAGATTTTAGATTTTCTCCTTGAAGAATCATCAAATTTCATGTTGAGAGGCTTTATTTCTCCTTTCTGTCCTCCTATAACCCATTTATGCATATAAAAGGCGACTTAATACATTCCAATAGTACAACCTCCTGCTTAATAGCTGCACAAGACATCCTACTTAGCTTATTTATTTATTTATTTTTTCCCTGGGGAGATTATGAAGTTCTGGTTTTCCATTGCTTCTCTACAGGCTGAAGAAAAGCATTCTGAGATACTGGGTCGACTTCTCTATGCTGCCAAAGTTGTGGCTGAAAAAGAAGGCATTCTTGATGGATTTCGTGTTGTCATCAACAGTGGACCAAGTGCCTGTAAGTTTTTCGTCATTCCTTTTTCTGCTGGATAGACCGTTTTCATGTTATGTTGATTATCTGCACAACCTCAAGTTACTTAAGAAAGCATGTAAACCCTCTCTCTCTCTCTCTGCAGGTCAATCCGTTTATCATCTTCACCTGCATGTGCTGGGCGGTAGACAAATGAAGTGGCCTCCTGGTTGAAGTTGAAGCAAGCCATATCAATCATCACCATTTTGTGACCTATTGAGATGTATTCACGATAGTTCTGCTCTTTTTGGCTCACTGAATGTAACTATGCTTTTGAGGTTTTCCTTTGATAATAAAAGTTGTTGCCAGATCCGTATGTGATTGTCGTTATGTTTATGTCTGAGCGAGCAACATGTGGCTCATGCATGCTGCAAAAGTATTGACAGTACTACAATCTATTCGTTTCTATGGATATGACTAGCTGGCTCATGTTAGGCTTTAGTTGTATCAGCTTAACAAAAGCCACATGAATCACAGCTAATTGTGCCACTCAAAGAATTATTGGAAGTGTGATGGAGGGGAGAGGAGATGAGAGCATACGCAAAACTGGACGTGGACAAAACCCTTTCTTATGGGTTTAGATCTAGGGTTGGTAATTCTTCTTAACGCGTTAAAATCATATCTATAATTCGTGTCAATTTGTTGTGTCGGACTAAAACATCTCAATTTTTGTTTTGCACGTCAAATAATTTAGTTGTGATAAAAACGTGTAAATTTCTACCAATTCGTGTCAACATATAAAGCTTATGCATCTCGAAAAATTGAATCCTTTATAATTTGTGTTAACGAATCATGTCCAACATTGCCAGCCCCATTTAAATCCCAGTCAAATCACTATCGAATGATTGGGCGAAGCATATCTTCAAACAAAGGAAGGAGAAATTAGACCCTAGTCACACGCCTAAAACGCATGAAAGAATAGACTCCGAAACAATTGAAGGGCACTATTCAAATTATCATGTAAACATGTGCCAAGGTCCGTAGGCACATGGAGAGCTTTCCTAAACAATTGAAGGGCACTATTCAAATTATCATGGAAACATGTGCCAAGGTCCGTAGGCACATGGAGAGCTTTTCCCATACGGCATACTTCACAGACGTGCGGACCTTAACTAGTATATGTAAGAGCAGCCTACAAAGAAGTCAACTCGACATTCCAACATAAGAAAAAGAATAAGGTATACTGTCAGATCTTCTTCTGTACAATGTACAATATGTGGAAAATACAGGCAGTAATCAATCTTTAACTTAATTTCCCTATTCTGCATCACCACAAGTACCAGAATCTCTAATGATCTACAACTGCTACCCTGCCTAACAAACCCTGAAAAATCCTCTGCCAAGGGCTTAATGTAAAGGGAGGGTGTCGATTGTAAACGGTGTACTAGCAAGAAATCAGGATAAATTAAATGCAGTGACAGCTCCTCGATATTTCTAAACTCAGCCTTGCAGGGTGTCCTGCAGAATCCAAACACGAGCGAATTCCAACACCAACTGGCCAGCACTCAAGCAGGCAGGGTTTGCAAATAGTGGTCGGAGATCGAAGGTACAAGTAGTGCTTGTGTCATAGAGTGGAAATGACCCCCGTCTGGTTCGAACAGATACAGGAACAGTCTGGTTCACTCATGTCCCTCTTGACAATCCTCTTGTCACGGTTAATCATCAGTTTAATAAGGGGTAGCTTCTGCGATAATTGCCGCCAAATTTCCTTGACTGTTCCGTTTGGATCACCATACTCGAAAAATCGCTTCACCTGGATAAATATGAAACAAATTGGGAGAAAATCAGTGTACTCCGAGTTTTCTTGTCTTTAAGCACTTGATGCTCCATCACAAATTCAATTATCAATGTGACCAGAGCACATAGAACATGTTCTACGCCACTAAATTTTTCTAAATGCAAATTGAAGTGAGGAACATTAGCAACAAAGCACATAGATACAGCATAACCAGATCCAACAAAAGTGATGCCAAAAGTCACTGCCGACTATGAGGCATATTCTGTTCTGTTCAATAATGATTAAAATAACTAATTCACGATATAGCCTTGTCAAGGAAGTTAAGGCATAGCTACAACAGAAGAATGATGAAACTTATGAAATTGTGCAAGTGGAGCTTACCTCTTTTAGCTCTTTCTGATATTCCAGAATCTTTTCTGTCGGTAGTTTTCTCAGACGTTTCACCAAAAACCCTCGCTTCAGAGAAGAGGCAGTATCTACAAATATTGCAATTTTCCGGTAGTCTATGACATCTTCAAATGGCAACTCAATACTGTCACTGACGATAACTGGGATGCACAAGCTAACTATAGCATCAAAGAGACGGCAGGCCGATGGGGTATCGCCAGCAGGGTTGAGACAGAACTTGGATGTATGCATCCCCTGTGATGCTGCGCGTCGACTCTCTCTAGATTGTGCACCATGTTTCATTACGACATCCTCTTCATCTTCAAGTATTTGAAACAGCAAATCACGAATTTTTCCTCCCTAAAAATCATAAAGAAATCAACAAAGGGTCCATAGATTTAAACGTAAAAAGAACATACAAAGCTGATCCCAGTTAGTGGGAAAAGGTTGGGTTCATTATAATGATTCAATTTGATTGTCGTCGGGATGAATCTCAATATCTGAGTGATAAGATGAAAACCACCAAATTAAGTACACTTCCTGGATGTTGCTAGGGTTTTGTAGGTTAAGTATGTTCCTCATGTTCTAGACTTGGATGCTAAATGAATTCGGTAGCATGTGTTTATGTATTGTTCATTGTAGTAAAGCAACAAAATATGTCTCCAAGATCGAGCTCCGAAAGCAAGTCATGGTAGCTTTTCAAAGGCTGCCATAGGGTGCTTGTATTTTGAGGTGATCTAAGATGCTTGCCAGGGAAGCTGAAGCACCTCTTTTGAAATCTGAAACAGCAGTTGTGCAATCTCAAACTGTCATCAAGTTTCTCTTAGAGGGCATCAAGCATTATTAAGAAATTATGAAGCAGTTGTGAACTACGATCCTTGTGAGGAGGGTGAACTATAACAAGAGATAAGGTCGACCAGAATGGTTTTGAGAAGAAACAATTGACCTAACCATTGGGAAGGACTCAGAAGCCTCTCTAAAAGAATTACTCAACATGCAAATCCCACAAATCTACCAATTTGATGTAAAGGTGAAAGAGCCTTGACCTTAAACTCACAAAATGTCCTATTTATGGACCTAAGAATAGAAACATGCATCAGATCAATCGATATCTAAGAAATAAAATCAAGGCAGCCTTTGTGTTCATCTATATATTCACAAAATAAAGGAAGTCTTGTAAGAAAAACCAACTCTTATTTCATTTTTAGTCATTGGAACAACAATGAGGGAAGGCAGAAGAAAACCTCACGCACATGAATTTTTGTTTGGAAATCTAAAGTAAAGACTGAAACAATCCAGAGATTGAAAAACCATCTATCGCTTGTGTTATATGACAATCAATTCTTGTCAAGAGGAGAGTGGTGCACCCTTACAGTGATTTAAGGCATTGCAGCATTCAAACATGAGAGATGCAAATGGACACAGATGTTTAAAACTGCAAACACACACACCACAAAAAGTTTGGCAACATGTCCACAACGAATTGCACCCAATTAATTTAAGTACTGCAATGCTCACTGATACAGAAGCTAAACTAACACTTACCATTCAACTAATAGCTCCAACATTTTGACGGTTAACTGAAAACTAAAATTCCCTGTATCTAATTTGCTAACAAATCTTTAACGTGTACTTAGCTAGCTTTGCTAACATACACAACAACATCAGCACCAACAGATTCTACTTGAGCATAACTCCCAAAGAGAATGTGCAGATTTCCAATTCGTGAATGGACAATCTAATTTCCACGAAAATGACTAAACAACACATTCAATTGCAAAACTCATCAGCAAAACTTCAAATTTACCTCTTTCCGGAAACGGTTTCCCATAAAGAACAACAAAGTCTTGCGTTTCTCGATCCCGATATCACCATTGTAAGTGTTGATCCGATGCGAATACGGCAAGATCACATCTTTGACCAGCGAGGCCTGGTCCGGCTTCAACCGCCCGAAATCCGACACCAAGAGAACCGCATTCTTAAGGCGATCCAAGACCCGCCACAGCGCATTCGGGTCCTGAGCAATGATTATGTGATCCCGCCCATTGTTCCTCTTCCAATACTCCTGACCCTCCAACCACTTCACCAGCTCCTCCTGCATCTCCTCGTCGCTGTACGTCGGATCCGTCCCGGGAGGCCGGCCCTGATTCACAATCAAGCTCAATGACGAGAACACCGGCACGTAGAAGAGATCGGCCTCCTCGGGATCGGTCACCCGAGCGACCGGCGAGCCGGCCTGGGCCCTCTCCAGCTCGGGCCGGTTCAAATCCGCAAAAAGGTACCACTCCGCCATGTGCTGGTGCCCGGGGTACTTGAGGGCCGACACGTCGGCAACGTGGGCTCCGCCGCGCGCGGCCGAGTGCTCCCGGATGACGCCGTAGTTGAACCTCTCCGGAACCTCGTACATGAACACCTTGGTGAGCAAAGGCGGCGCCTTTACGGGAAATTCGCCATGGTCTTCGCCGGAAGGACGCTGAATTCGGAAGGAAGGGTCGATTTTGGGATCTGGGTTGAGGAAGGAAGTGAAGAAGGCGTAGAGGGCGAGGAGGAGGAGGACCAAGATCAGGGCTTGCTTGAGGAGGGAGGATTTGCGGGCCATGAGGATCGGAAGGGATGGCTGCGGAGCGGGATTCGGGGAGGACGAGGAGGTCGGGATCGCATTGGAGGGAGGGGAAGTGGGTTTGGGCTTTCTTGATTTCGCGGATCGCTCGCTCATCGGCTCAGCAGCTGGAGCGCATGGCGGGGTTGCAGAGGCGGTCGGACGGACAGACAAGACACCATACGAGGAGGAAGAAGAAGAGGATGGAGTGTCATAGGCGTTTGCTCTGTCTTTATATACGTTGGGAATTTTTTGGGAAAGTAGGCTGGGCCTTTTTCCTCTTTTATTTGTGCAGGTAAATATATGGCATTTTGATCCTTTTTATGAATGTTGTTTTGGCTTGGAGTTCGTTTATGGGAATCAATCAGCCGGACGATGCTGACATTGCTATCGACATAAGCTGAAGTTAAATTGTGTGATTAGAAAATTCATTGTCCAATCACTTATTAACTTGATATTCGTATATTGATGTCATTACTTGTTAGCCATCGGTGAAATTTCTTGAAATTGAGAAATCAAGACTGATTAAAATAGATGAATTTGTTGTAAGTATAAGTAGTTCCTAACTTTAGTGATGAAATTAACATCGTATTATTACTTGCTTGCGTGCTTGATTAATTTACATTATATGTGAAAAGTTTCTTACCAGGTAGATAAGTTATAAACCACTTTGGGTAACTAACTAATCGAGGAAACTTACTGATTGTTTGAAAAAACCTTAATCGAGTGCAAAATCATAGGGAGTTGACCCCTCCGATGGAATAGCAGTAGCATGTAGAGTTTAAGGTAACATAAATAAGCTTGCTTCATTAGTTTCAATGTATAACACAAACGAATATTCATCTCAATCATCCGTTCCCACTTGTGGAATGGTTTATGCGGATACAATTCAAACTACCAGCAAATCTCGATATCATTCAAGATACAAAAGGAAACTCCCTATCATGCATATCTTACTGATGACAATCAATTACATTGATTTATGACTCGTGTACTGGTCGTTAATGATCAGAACAACGGGTGGTCTTCTGGATGAGAGAGTAAGCTGCGGCTACATATGTGTCTGATCATATCAGACAAAAGGGGAAATTGTAGCAAAGCAAACAAGGTCACTGTCCCAGAAGCAAAAGCAGCAATTGGAATAGCGATTCGAGCATAGTCGTGACCAAGGAAGATGAAATGGGTGGCCCCAAAGGCCACCATCATGGCAGCTATGGAGACAAAGAGGCTTCCAAGTCCTAACACCAGCCTGCTTGGCAACGAATACAGAAACTCTTCCTCCGCATAGCGTGACGTCAAAATAGAAAGGAACATCAAAACTGATGTTGCAGAGGAAAAGACAGCCAATGCAGTTGATACGGTGAAAATCATAAACAACCTGTCATGTAGGAAGACAGGCTTGCCTGTTTCGTCGTCATTGCCGCCTGGAATAGTAAAGGTAGCACTAAACGCCATGGTGCAAATGAGTGTAGCAACGACCATACATGAAGACGCAGTGTGCTTCATCCATTTTTCTGCTTCTTGTCTGAGTTTTTTGTGCTCCTCGGTAAAAAGAAGATAAGGTGTTTTGCCCTCGGAATTTTTCATTTCTTGATAAGAAGGCTGCACAATCTTTTCTACCTCCTTGAACCACAATAGCTCTTGCCGCATCTGTAGAGCTGCCCCAGAGTCGATTTTGAGTTGAATTGGAGGAGCCAGCTTTCCAGCCAAATGCAACATGTTATTGTCATTTTCATCTTTGTAAGCTGCAATCATGTCTTTATGAGCACCAATGTCATATATTAGCCTAAAGATCTTCTCATGACGATGCGCAACTGCAACATGAAATATGCTTTGCTTCCGATCGTTGACTTTTAACAGAAGTACAGGATGGAGACGGATCAGCACAGTTAAGAAGCCGGAGTTTCCTAACTCTGCAGCAGTAAACAACACTCGCGACAGCTCCCTAAGAAGTACTCTGATGGCTCCATCATCGAGAGCAGAAACCTCTTTCCATATATGCTCCAACAGCTTAGCTGCTGGCATAGTCACCGAATTTGGATCGTGCGTCTCCTTCACACCTGCAGCAGTATTTTCTGTCAGCAAAAGTTTCAAAGAGCTATGGTTGAACGTCTCAGACTAACTACAAATTAAAATATTAGTGTTTCCCCCAGAACATTCCCAAACGGACGTCAACTGCATCTTAAGGTAAATCCATAAACAAGAAATGAATATGATATCAACATAGTGAGCCAGCTGGGAATATCAGCAACCATTGCCAAAAGAAGATGGCTACGATAGATACACCTACATGAAAAGAGGCACCTCAGCCGGATCAGTAGCGGACTCCCACTTGAGAATGCTGAGGGCATCTGCGCTAGCACATGGAGAGCCGTTTCCCCGTTTCCCGTCTGAGCCACAGCCAGTTGGGGATATTGACTAATCAGTTCGAAAGCCACATCTGGCAAAAGGGAATACCAATTAAAAATAATGATGAAAGAACTTTGTCCTCAAGTAAACTAGCTACAGATTCTTTCCAGGGTGTGCGGGAAAGAGAACAGAAAACATGTAGTTTTGTTTTGGGAAAGATACATATATTTGGTCTGGATTGAGCTGGCGATAAAAGTAGTATCTATGGTACATTCATATTAGAACTACAGAGGATTCACTAACCAAAGAGTTTGGAACTGATGGTGGCGACAAGGATGTCGATGCGATCCGACGGAGTTAGATATCTGTCATCCGTGACTGACAACAGATACCGCACCATGTCTTGTTTTCCTAACCGGGCTGCAATGCACAAGGGCGTTGCCTCATTGCTGCCTCGAATCAGCGGAAGCTGAGGATTCTTATTGACCATTGCCTTGGCGATCTCTCTAACTCCGGATGCAGCAGCAAAGCAGAGGGCAGTGTTCCCATCCTTGTTCCGCATTTCCAAGTCTTTGGGCATCGTCATCTTCACCAGCTCCTCAACGAATTCTCTATGTGCTGCGCCTGCTGCGATATGGAGAGCGGTCTGCATTTCCATCGTGATCCTGGCATGTACTGCTATTGAATTGCCATATAGCAATTCCTTTCCTGCTTTCCAGTCGCCTCTCAGTGCCGCATTAAGCAACGGAATGTATCCTGTCAATTATATAGAATTCTGGATCAGCAGGAGAGGAGGACAGAGGACTAAGTGACCAGGACGGCGCTTCAAATTTTTCAGATACCACGTAGTTCATGTTGATTATATGGTTCATCCATGGAAGTCTCCGGCATAGTCGTGTGAGTGAAACGTGCTTCGGAGGAGGGGCTGCTCATGGATGGAGGAGTAGAAATCTCGTCTCTGCTTACGTTCTCTGAATTCTACAATGTTCAAAACTTCTGTAAGTAAAATTCATTCATTAACGAGAGTCATGCAATCCATTCGACAACATATTTCACGAGCCCGGGGCTTAATGTTTTCTTGGCATTAAAAGAAAGAAACATTGGTATAATTAGCCGGTGCACGAGTGAAAATGTGAAAGTCCAAATCCATGCACTGAAAGATCAAAAAAATCCTGTCATTAATTAGCATTGGCTACATAATTGATCATCATATTGGAACGAGAATACAGTTAGGCGTAGACTTTAGGTACTGCATGATGTTTGTATACCGGTTCAACCTTCACCCCAATGCGGAATGGTTTCTTTGATCTGTCCGATATTAAAAACATTTAAGGAAAGGGTTCATCCTCATCGCAAACCTACTCCAAAGAGAATCTGCGCCTGTTGTTCATAATATAAAAGGACATCATTAACGAAGGTGCAATCGTAGCCTTGCTTTCTGCTTTAGAAAGGCTTAATACCAATAGGCCCGGCCTGAGGCCCACCGGTACGAATCCAACATACACATCGAGGGAGAGGGGAGGCAGTGGCCCTTTCTTGATCTCCCTCAACCCTCCATCCCTTATTCTCCTATCCCCTGAAAATGTGATTAACAAGAACTTGGAAGCACACCAATCTTTATCAGATATCAAATCTAAACTTGGCCATCCTATAATAGGAAACCGTCCCTATAGCATTCTTTAGGGATTGTGGGGAAACTGCATGACGCCGAGGATCAACACACCATGTAGTCCTAATCGGGATCTCGACACTTAAAACTCAAGTCATGGCCAACTCGCCTAACAAAATGGGCTTGCATCTTCCAGGGCCACGCAAGATTAGCCCACATGCAAACGGGCCCATTTGGCCCAAGCCAATGAAGCCCTAGCCCGAACGGCAACCCACACTCGACCTGGTTTAGGGACCAAACCCTACCCATTTGTGACCCGCGTCTGACCCGATTCATGACTCAGTGTTGCGTTCGTAGACCCGACTCCCTCCATGCCCCCTACTCCCAATGATCTATGACGGAGGCGATTGAGCTCGTCTGTTCTGAGTTTGGGTCTCTGTCGGTACCGTCTCAGCCACCCCTAAGCTGGCAAGTCAGCCTTTACTTGGCCAACCACCGCTACTGACCTTCGTCGCCAGTCATCGCGAATCTAGCCGCAAGGAAGTATACAAGAAGGAGGGGGCCGAGCCAAGAAGAAGAAGAGAAGGAGTGGGCCTCGGGCCAGTGCCCGCGGGGGGTGGTTGGGTGGTGGGGAGGAGGAAAAGGGCTAGGCGCGAAGGCCCAACCCCAGCGGCTGCTCCCTTTTTCTTTTAGTAAATTATTCGAAAAAAGTGAAAAATAAGTAACAAAAAAGGAAAATAAAGATTAATTGATGCAAATAAAAACTAAGACCTAATTGATGCAGAAAAATATTTTTGTTAGGATCAAATTGATCTCTAATTTTCTATGTAAATTAATTTTAAATATTCAGTCAAAATTTATGTGTCAACATCGATAATGGTCATGAAGGCTATCGGTTTCATCATAACTGGGGAGGTTGTGATGGTACAGTGGATGTGATAAACATAGTAGAGCACAAAAATCAACATTACATGCAAGATGAGAATTAGAGGAATTTTCACTTCAATCTGGATTTTCCTTTTTCACTTATTAAATAATATCTTGGTGCATAGAATGGCGCAATTAGTGAAGTATAAATTGAAGGGTATAAGGTTACCATGGGAAAAGATTAACCGAGGATCAACGGAAGGAAGGCGAGACAGTATCAGGAGTCTGTCGAAGATGCGAAAGCCATTGAACCAGTGGAACTTGCCGATGAAAAACGAGATTCGGCTCTACGAAGAACTCAACTTTAATTCGATCAAGAGTTCGGTGTTAGTGGTGCGGTGCCGTGGGTATCGA
Source organism: Eucalyptus caleyi (assembly GCA_014182885.2). Lineage (NCBI taxonomy): Eukaryota > Viridiplantae > Streptophyta > Magnoliopsida > Myrtales > Myrtaceae > Eucalyptus > Eucalyptus caleyi. The sequence continues at coordinate 58,877,908 of CM024470.2, forward strand.
TACTTAGAGGAGAGAGGTTTGAGTAGTGGGTCGTTTATGATTTTGAGTAAGTTGGTTTAAATTTGTGGGTAGATTTGAAAAGGCGGGAGGGCTAAAGTTGAAAAGAAAATGGCAAATTTATAAAATGACCAAATGTTACGTACAACTTTGGATTATAAAAATTTTCACCCTCTTACGTATAGCAATACGCCACAAATTTAGGGATCATGTTTTGATATTTAAACATGTTCTTGTCTCAGTGCTGCAAATATGACATACACACTCCTAAAGCGTAAATGGAGGAAATGGAATGATTGTGCTCTACTTTCACTACATGAACGGATGACCGTCCCAGGGCCGAAGAAGAGATCAATAATAAACGAATAAAATCATTTGATATTTCTCTAATCTTGCCCCAATTGGGGAATTTTTTTTTTATAAATCCATACCCTCTACAGAAAGGCTCACGGGCACGTTTCTTAGGAGGGACGACTTTAAGTTGAGCGGAGTGTGGAGAGTAAAGCAGTTGCTTCTTGATTCTACAAGAACCGCCCCTATGTACATTGTGGCAAAACAAGAAATTTTGGCAGCCAATATTAGGGGTGTCAACGGTTCGATTTGGTTTTTTTGACCAAATATGCGAGCTTCTAAGTACTTTCTCTCCTCAAAACAAAGATGCGAATATAAAAACCCGGTTAAAAAAATTGAATCTGAAAAGAATGACTTGTGGTCGCAAATTTGAGGCTTCTCAAGAGGGGCGACTTGTGGAGCAGAGCAGAAAGCGAGTTGTCAATAAAAGATTAGATCAGAGAGTGAAATGATTGCTTCTCGATTGCGAGTCGAGCAAAATCGGTTGTCGGGAGAAAGCACGATCTGGAAAGACGAAGGTCATGGAAATGTGCCAAGAGAATGCCGTTCGGAGGATGAGGCTATCGAGTGGAGAAAAAGAGGCTGCCGTCGGGAAGAAGCGACTGTCGTCGGAGGGTGACCTGGTCCTTTTAAGGTATAAAATATTTTCTCCGTCAGAGGGTGTCTTCACAAAGAAGAAATCCGGGAACACTTTCATTAAGAATATTAAATTAGTCGTCGCTCACCTAAACAGCATGAAGAATCTAACAACTTGCTCCTTTCACATTTTTATTTTTTTTTTATTTTTATGACTAATACGGATAGTGGATAACATAAGGACAATCTAGATGACAACCTTATGTAAGTATGTCTCTAGAATGTGCCTCTTCCTAAGATGGCAAAAAAATGCATTTATCCACTGATGCCTTGCACTAATACCCTACCCTCATCAAAACGATCTCACCTTCTTTTGTTAATCTCTGCCAAGTCGTTATTAAAGGACATCTTTACACGTCAGGGCTTGCATCAGGACAGAAAGGACTCTCCCTTGAATCTGTGCCTGAGGAAATTTGAAGAATGTGCAGATTCTGACTGCCGAGACTTAAAGAGTGCGAGAGGAACATCATCTTATACGTTCTAGTCAGTTTTAAATGGCCAGACTATGCCTTTGAGTAGATAATTCGAAGGAAACCAAATTCCAAAGAGGACTACTCTAAAACCTCAGAAGAGATACAAACAGATATGCATGTGAAACAATTAAAAATATACAGGCAATCGATTGATACGTTACTCTACAAAACAAGATTCTTGAAGACTACAAAACAAGATTCTTGAAGACATATATGTCAAAAGCATATATCTGACTCATCATTATAAGAACCAAGACATAAGCATGATACGTTCGCCTAAAAGTTCCCCAAAAAACAAAATTCCTCCGACCTCCCCAGGGTTTTCCCCCTTGAGAATAATTACGATAGAACACAATCTGGAAAAGGCCAAAAGCATATAGATAACGTGCATTATAAGATGTGTTGCAAATGGAATTGATAGCCGGCATGATCGACTCCCCCCACTTCCTCACCTTTAGTGGGTACACCACGGCCTCCGGCACAGGGTTCTGGAAGGTCGCTATGGAGAGGCAGCTGTAGTTGGAGTTCACCACCGCCTGGTGGTCCGCGTTCTTGAACCTCCCGTTGCTCAGAAACTGCGTGCAAGATTTCGGTCAGCGGGAGGGTAATGGCTAGGATATGGAATGTCCGCAATGTGTTTGATAAAAGTCCTCTGAGATTTCTATTTCTTCTTTTGAGCGATTATTTCTTTTACAGTGAGATTGATTGGGTCGAGAAATTTTTCATCAAATATTAGCATTTGTGACAACAGAGAAGTATGTGCTTTTTTCCATGGAGTCATCGAATATGGAAGCACGCCGCATGTTTGATAGAATTCCTCTGAGATTGCTACTTCCTTCCCCCCCAAGTGGTTTTTGTTCTTACTTTCAGGGGAGAGATGGGTTGGGTTAAGAATGGATTGTGCTTGAACCGTGATAATGCAAGTTCCAAGACAGATTGATAGATAGAAAAAAATACTCACATGCCCATGATCGCCTACGTTGACCACAAAAGCCCCTTCCACAGGCTGGACGGTGATCCAGCTCTTGCCGCCATCTCTGGTGGCCTGGAGGCCCCCCACCTGGTCCTGGAGAAGAAGGGTGATGGTTCCCGGGTCAGTGTGGCGCTTCAGCCCGAGCGTGAGGTCGGGCTGCGGGCATTTGGGGTAGTGGTTGACCACCACCTTCTGGTCCATGTCCACACATGCCTTGGTCAGTGCCTCCTTCTCCAATCCCATTGCCTCTGAGAGGACCTCCAAGAGCTTGCAAGCGAGGCTCATGAGCTTCTCGCTGTACTGCTCTGTCACCGACCTCCATGCCTCCGGCTTGTCAGGCCATCGGGAGTAGTCTCAGGTTTGAAGCAGGTATGAGAAGTACGTCACTATTTTGCGCTGGTCCTGGACTGCTTCACCCTGGCCACGAGTCAATCCAGTTTTGATTGAGTCCACTGGATGTAAAGTCAAAGCCGGAAAAGAGAAATTTTGTTTCTGATTCTAGAAGTTAATTTGGTTTCAACCATGCGAAGAAATTTAAAGGCATGCATCATTGTCACTACTTAAAGGAACCCATCAAGTTACGACTTCTCTAGATGAATTGCATAACATCAAGTTGTTTATGTATTCTGGTTCTTTCTTAAATTGTTGATTATTTCAGCTCACCACATAAATTAAAGGCTTGCCTACGCAACACATTTGTCCTTTGCGACTATGGAGTACTGAAAAATAAAAACCACAAAAGTGGTCCCAACTATTGAACAATTCATAACTGTATATGCGGAAGTTTCTCCGGTACCATTATGCAGTGGAAATGCATAAAGTGATTGGCAGTAAAACATGGTTATAAACAGCAGTAAATTTCCTATGTTTGATCACTCCATATGAAATTTTTTTAGGTAAATTAGTAGCCTGTGAATTGAAGCGTAGTAAATTGCTCATGGCACCATGGTAAAGTCTATAAGAGAAACCTCAAATTATATACCATTTTGGAGTTAGGAAGTAAAGAAACAAGCGTAATTACTTGGAGATGGCTCGAGACGATGAACCCCCCTTCTTGCCGCCGGACATGTCGAACCGGAGGTTCTCCTCCGGGGGCAGCGCGAAGAACTCACGCGCGAGCAGGGTCATGTCGGTGATGAGCCCCGTCTCGACCCCGTGGTCAACCACCTGGAAGATGCCCCAGTCCTCGCACGCCTCCACGATCTTCTTGCAGATCTCGGCCCTCCGGCCGCCAACCTCGTCGATCCCCGCCAGGGATATCACGGGGATCACGTTGCTGAACTGGTTGTAGGCCCCGTGGGGCGCTCATCCTCATCACGGACGAACTTGGACTGGAGGATCTTCTCCCCCGCCAGCGCGGTGAGCGTCTTCGCCATCTCTGGGGGCCGGCCCTTCACTGGATCAAGCTGTGTCTCGCTTAACTCTCGTGCTGTGAAGCTTGTGAATTTCTCTTGATCGTTCGAGTGCTGTGATAAGGGGATTGAAGGAGGGGTTTATGTGGATGAGGTAAAGTGCGTGAAGGAGGGGTGGCGGCTCCCAACTATCGGCACCGCGAGCTCGTGTCCCTCTCGTCCAACCTACCCGATTCTAAGGAGCTGGAATGAACTTGTGGTCGTCCGTGGAGCGTAGATGGGAACCGATTCATTTAATATTTTTCGGTAGACATTAAGAACAATCTTGGGCCAAATATATTTTAGAAATCATTGCGTCAAGCATTCACCAACCGCTTGTTAAGTATACTTTTCGTGTCGTTTTTAGGCTAAGTACCTTTTTTTCATCCATGAATCACATCAATCGACATAAACTGAAGCTGTGTAATTAGAAAATTTATCATCCAATAACTTATTAACTCGATAATTGTATATCAATATTATTACTTGTCAGCCATCATTGAAATTTCTTGAAACTGAGAAATCGAGGCCGATTAAGATGAATTTGTTGTAAGTATAAAAAGTTCCTAACTTTAGTGATGAAATTGACTTTATATTATACTTGCTTTCGTGCTTGATTAACTTACATTATATGTGAAAAGTTACTTACCGGGTAGAGAAGCTATAAACCACTTTGGGTGACTAACTAATTGGGGAAACTTACTGATTGTTTGAAAAAACCTTAATCGAGTGCACAATCACAAAGAGTTGACCATGGCAAAGTAAACCAGAGAGGTTGGTGATTGTGAAAGTTCAGTGGCAAATGTACTCGATGCCATTCTCTCATCTTGCCTCATTTATTGTCTCCTTTTTCTCCATTATGATCCTCATGGCCAAAGCGAAAAAAACAAACGAACTGATGTCAGCCAAAAGAGATCTACAAAACTATTGCCAAGAAAACATCATATATTGGTGTCCTTTTCAAGGAGCCATCTCTCAAGAAAGGCCATGAAGTCAGCTCAAGAAACGCTGAGCACTTGCTGTCTCCATGTCTCCATCTCTCCCCTCTCTCCCTATCTCTGTGCTCGCACCGAAACCATTTGCCGCCGCTATCCAGATTGATTTCAGAGCCTCACAAGACCAAACAATTCCGTCATCACAGACTGATGATTTGACAAGAGCTCCAGAAGGGAAGATCTGTCAGGTTGTTGGTTGTCTACTGGTAGTTAGGAATACTGTTGCGACAGTTACATCAAATGCAAGATGGAAATTTGCTTGAATTTACTTGAGATTTTGATGTGGGTTCCTGTATAAGAGCCCACCTCTACCAATTCTTCTCCTCAATTCTTCCACTGTTGTGCCTTTGCTCCATTTTGAATCCTTCCTCTAATATTTCTTTCTGAATTCTGTTAGGATTGGCCACACATCACCTCTTTCTAAAGCTACACTTTCCCTCACTCTCTTGTAGCTTCTTGATATCTGCTTTGTTTGCCCTTTCTCATATATTACCATCGGAAACTGCAAAGTACTCTGCAAGAGGTATTGAGTCTGAATGGACAAATTGAGGAGAAGCCATTAATACATGGTTTAAGACTGTGAAGGTGGTTGGCCAAGGACCAAACTTGGTTGGAAGAGGACAAGCGTTGCCGAGTCACCATGGCAGATATTACTACCTTAAGTAACGATGATGAAAAGCTCGACCGCAGCAACTAAAACGATGGGAGCGTGTGCTGCAATCAGGCTTACTCTGGAGGACATCATTGGCAATGGTGCCGCTACACCTCAAGCTAATGACAACACGTTTGAGAAGTGCAAAGTTGAAGCTGACAGATTTTGAGAACGAGTTCCTGCATCTCACCAAGACTGCAAAAATACAGAACGATGCATGGAACACCCTCGCAGACCTCATTAGCTCGTTGCACACACGAATGATGCTAAGTTCCTGAAGGCTTTATTTAATTGGGCTTAAGGTCCTGTCTGCCCATGCTGGGCCCAAAAGGCCCGGCCCACGGGAATAGGGCCCGTGGAAAGAATGGGGTATAAAAGGGAGAGAGAAAGAGAGAGAAGACGTTGGTTGGATTTAGAATTCACGTACGTTTTTTTCCTCTCCCGCGCGTTTTCTCTCTCAAAAGAAGAACAAGGCATACGGCTTCCACTTCTTCCCTTTCAAGGCTTCATCGACCGGATTCTCTTCCTCCATTAACGACGGTGTTTAATCTGTGGCTAACAAGGTACGCTCGAATCTGTGGTGTGCTTTACGATCGGTGATGCGTGTTTTCCCGGGCTTCGTCTTCCGCATTGATTTAGGGGTTCGATTCGGTGTCGAATCCGGTTTTCGGGGATCCGTTATTCCCAACATTGGTATCAGAGCCCTGTTTCACGTTTTTCCCGATCAATTCTGATGTTTTTGATTGATTTTTCGCGAAATCCCTTCGGCCGTACGGAACCGGGCGAAAATCCCGACACCCGAGCGCTTTTCGGCCTTTTTTCTGAGATTTCGTAAGTCGAAATAAAATTCCAAAGGCACTGGGAGAAGCGCGACGTCGAGCTGAGTCCGGCGATGTGTCGACCGCCGCCGGAAGCCACCGCACGCGCCCACACGCGCGTCCGGGGCGCCGCGCGTGGGCGCGACGCGCCCGAAGCACCGGCCGCCAGCGCGTGCGGCGCACGCGCCGGTCGGCGAACCGGTGCGTGCACGCCGCCGGCGGGCGAACCGGCACGTGCCGGTCCGCGGACCGACGCGTGCTGGTGTCACGTGATGACGTCAGCATGACGTCATCCAACGGTCGTAACCGTTCGGATGACGTCAGCGTGACATCACGTGATGACGTCACCGATGACGTCATCACCGACGACGTTTCGCCGGACGGTCACCGGCCGGCCACCCGACCCGACCCGACCGGCGACCCGACCCGTCTCGCGGACGAGGCACGCGCCCCGCACGTGCCGGATGACGTCTGCGTGACGTCATCCCCCGCACGCGCGAGGCACGTGCGGTCGGTCCACGCGAGCGGTCCGACCGGCCCGACCGGTCCGTCCGGTCCGGCCGGTCTGACCCACGCGCCCGTTGACCCGACCCGTTGACCGACCGTTGACCCGTTGACCGTTGACCGACGACCGTGACCGTTGACTGACCGTTGACCGTTGACTTTGACCGTTGACCGTTGACCAAAAAAAAAAAAAAGGAGGAATTTGTTTTTTTTTTTCAGTCATGCCTATGTGGATTATAAATAATCCATTTTTAATTCTGCATTTGTTGCATGAATTTTGGAAAATTATGTATTTTCTCTTATATTAATTATGGATTATAAGTGATCCATTTTTAATTCCGCATTTGTTTGCAGGAACTATGATGCGTTATCTTTGGGATACCCGTAATCCCGAGAACGGACGAGGGAAATGCAAGACTTAATAGGCTGATGACAGAGTTAGGCGATTATCGATGGCGTGATGGTGATTTAGTATCGCATGTGGTCAAGGCCAATCGGATGATACGGAAATCATCCTGGAATGGTTATCTTATGCAGGATTTTGAAGGTGCGGCTTTGATGAACACTCTTCCACCTGAATGGCAAAGTGTTGGATCGGCTATGGGAGATCAACGTGGTCCAGGGTTATAGGAGGCTGGTGGAAGCTTTTGTGAGAGAGAAGACTATAGGATTGAGTTGACCAAAACTTCAACCCTTAGATTGAGCGCCACATGGCGCCGAGTGAATGCGCCTTGGAGGCGACATGAAAGCTCTTCAAAAGTTTTTTCCATGGTTGGCAAATGTGCCTTCGGTTTTCTCAGATGTTTTGATTGATAGATTAGAATGGACATTCCCTATTTATTTCTTTGATTGATTATGTAATATTTACTACCTGATTGTTGTTGATGTAACAATTGATATGTTAGTCGTATCATGTGAAAGCATTGTTATTTTATTGGTTATTATTTTTTATTTGCTTTCGCTATTATTGCTGGTTCTTTGTGGGTAATTAGTGTGGGTAGTAATAGAAGTTTTTGTAACTTCATAGAATTTATTTGCATAAGATAATTATATTAATAATAATTTTAAGTTAGGATTTTTGGAGGATGATTGGAAACATAGTGACCTTTTGATTCGAAGCCTTACTTGAAATTATTTATTAATATGATGGGTCTATGCAAATAGGGATGCATAAATAATAGGCATTAATTATTCGTGCATGTATGTCCGATGTGTTCGTAACGATAGTTCGGCAACTAAGAATGTAATTGCCGATATGAACGGCAATAATTGTGAAATATTGAATATGAAGATTCAATATGTGCTGGAAAAGCAAGAAGCACTAGAAGCTCTTGACCACATTATGGAAGATATTGAGGGTGTCGTGCACCACCTTGAGCTAGTAGAGGACCGCCTAACGGTATTTGAGCCGTAAATAGACATTTGCTATGCTTTGGTTCTAGCTCGAAAGGGCTTTGTGCTCTAAGCACAAGCGTATTGATTTGTTCAATATGTGGGAATGCAAAGGATCAAGTCCTTATTGCAAGAAATCAAGAGTTAACCAACACAAGAGAGGAAAACGTCCTCAAGTGAAGAAAATGTCAAGAGTGATGTGTTAAAATTGTGACAAGAGAGGTCACTATGCTCGCGATCGTCGTGAGCCAAAGAAGCTATACACCTCTTGTACATTTGAGAACTTTGCTTATGTGTTAAGTTCTGCATTATAGGCTGAATCTAATCCTTTGTGGAATGTAGATTCATGAGCGATGACCATGTAGCAAAGGATAGAGGATCCTTCGTGGAATTCCGACGATACCAATTGGAACTAAGTGGATCTATATTGGAAACAACTCTAGAGCTGATGTAAAGGAATTGGCACCCGCCAATTGAACATGCATGGTGGACGCATCTTGATGTTCTATATGCTCCGGGAGATTCGTCGAAATTTAAGTGTCTGTCTTAGTGTTGGTTAAGCTTGGTTTTGGTATGAACTTCCATAATAAAGGTGTAGATTTGTGTTTAGATACAAACTACTATGGTTGTGGTCACTTTCTAGATGGTTTTATTGTACTAAACGTTGACTGTGATGATGTCAATATGTTATTCCCTTGTTTCACGTCTTCTACCTTATATGATAATGATGTGATTGTGTGGCATGCTAGACTTGGTCATATGGGCCAACAACATATGAAAAGACTAGCCAAAAAGGGCTTGTTGGGCAATATTGAAAAAGTTGATTTGTCCATATGTGAGCATTGCCTAGTAGGGAAAATGACAAGGAGACCATTTGGAAAAGGTAAAAGAGCTGAATTTCCTCGGCATTTAATCCATTTGGGCATATGTGGTTCAATGAATGTGAGCGGAAGGCAAGGGGCTGTTTGTTTCATCACTTTAATAGATAATTCTACTTGATTCGGATATGTCTATTTGATTTCTCATAAAGCTGAAGCATAAGTTGTTTTAGAAGGTTTATGAACCTGGTAGAAAATCAATTAGACAGGAAAATAAAGGTATTGAGATCCGATCGAGGTTGAGAATATTTATCTGATAAGTTCAGAAAATTATGTGATGAAAAAGGAATAGAAGGATAGTTGTCTATTCCATATACTCCTCAACAAAATGGTGTTGCGGAGAGAAGAAACAGAACCCTACTGGAATGGTTAAGTCCAAGATGGCGCATGCTAACTTACCTATCATTTTTTGGAGTGATGTGTTGTTAACTGTTGCATATATACTTAACCGGGTGCCTTCCAAATCGGTTATTCCCACTTCATATGAGTTATGGACAGTTAGAACACCGGACTTAAGTTTTCTTAAGCCATGGGGTTGTGCTACCTATATTCATGAGTCCTCTCACAAGTTTGGGAAATTGGGTCCCAAAGAAAATAAGAGTATTTTCATGAGATACTGCGAACACTCAAAAAAAGGTATGTGTTCATAGGTGAGCAGGAAAGTGGGAGTATAACTGAATTTGAATCACGGGATGTCACATCTTTAGTGGATGAATTTTCTAAGAGGGGCGAAATAAGGGAAAATAACTCCCCATTTGAAACCTTGGATTAAGATAATAATGTCAGTGGAGTTCGTTCAAGTGGGAGTAATATGAGATATAATGAATTGAATTCAACTCATTCTCAATTGCAACCACCTGATGTGACGACATCATCATTACCTAATCCAAGTGGGAGCATGATGGGGAATGATGTGCTAAGTGTACAATCTCCCATACGGTGAACAAGTCGCCAAAGTATTCCCCGTCGATGTTTTGACATTGAAAGGGAAACTTTTATGGTTGCTCCACAAGATGAGGATGAGCCAAGAAATATTAATGAGGCTCTGAATTGCCCTAATAAGGAAAAATGGATTCATGCAATGAAAGAGGAAATTGAGTCAATGAAATCAAACCAAGTATGGGAACTGGTTGATCTTCCAAAAGGACACAGAGCTATAGGAACAAGTAGGTTCTCTAAATAAAGCGAAAGGCTGATGGCTCAATAGAAAGGCATAAGGCTCGCCTTGTGGCGAAGGGGTATAATCAACAGGAAGAAATTGATTATGAAAATGCATTTTCTTCTGTTGTGAGATTTACCTTGATTCGCATTATTCTGGCAATAGTGACTAATATGGATCTTGAGTTATATCAAATGGATGTAAATACTGCTTTCCTCAATGGAGAATTAGAGGGAGGAACATATATGGAACTACTAGTTGGTTTCATAGTGAAAGGCCAAGAAGAAAAGGTATGTTGACTTTGGGGGTCGATATATGGCCTTGCAGCTCATCGAGACAAAGGTATATACATTTTCATAATGCCATAGTGGCATATGATTTTACAATGATTGACGAGGATCATTGTGTATATATCAATAGATCCAATGATCAATTTGTGATCATATCATTATATGTTGATGATATACTAATTGCCGGAAGCAATATGGAGTTGGTTAATACTATCAGGAGATAGTTGTCTTCTAACTTTGAGATGAAGGATATGGGTGAGACTGTATACATTCTTGGAGTTAAGACTTCAAGAGATCGTTGTCTCTTTCGCAAGAAACTTATATAAATAAGGTTCTTGAACGATTTAGTATACAAGACTGTAAACCCATAGACACTCCTATTGCAAAAAGGTGAAGCATTGAGCCATAGTCTGTGTCCAAGGACTCCACAAGAGAAGGAACAAATGAAACATGTTCCTTATGCTAGTGATGTTGGGAGCTTAATGTATGCTATGATGTATACAACACTCGACATATGCTTTGCAGTCGGAATGGTGACAAGATACCAATCCAATGCAGGTCAAGCACATTGGAAAGCCGTTAAGAGAATACTGAGGTATCTAAAGGGGACTGCTGATTATACGCTGAGTTATTAAAGAAAAGGATCTGCAACTCAAAGGCTATTGTGATACTGATTGGAGAGGAGATTTAGATGAAAGAAAATCTACCTTTGGATTTGTTTTCTTACCGAATAATGGCACCATATGTTGGAGCAGTAAGAAACAGAAGTGTATAGCCTTGTCCACGATAGAAGTTGAGTTCGTGGCATTATCAGCAGTAGTATAAGAGAGTGTTTGGCTTAAGAGATTTTTTGGATCATTTAGGTGTTATTGGAAGTGCTGCAGATTCATCGTTGGTTAACTGTGATAGCCAAGCAGCAAAAGTGTACACCAAAGATCCAAAATATCATGGCAAGACCGAACATATAGATACCAAGTAGAATCTTGTCAAGGATATGGTTGCACGATAAGATGTGAACTTAGAGTACATACTACGCATGGAATGGTAGCAGATCCTATGACAAAGCCAATACCTAGAGATGTGTTTTGTGGCCATATGAAATCTCTAGGATTGCGTAGAGACTGATGTACTGAATATTGTATTTTCCCTAAGTGTTCACAATTTGATGAATTTGTGTTTTCATCATTAATGCCTATGAATCTTTATTTAATCCTTATGCATCTTAATGCTTAGTGCATTATTTTAAGTTGAGAAGTATGTCGGACAGATATAAGATTAGCCCACTCACACGGGTAATCGCCTCTATTTACTGTGTGATAAATAGAGATGAGACTGTTTTTAAGCTTATTATCTAGGTGATAATCGAGAGCTCAAGCTTAAAACACGTATGTCGCCTTAACTGAGTGTTAAGATGAGGATATAATTCTTACTATGTCCGAAAGTAAAAATACCCCACATGTTTTACTTTATCTGTCTAAGATGCCGATGTGAGTTCGATGAATTTTGTGAATGAGTAGATACGTGAACTCAAGTTAGACATTGGGTATGTCCGAACTATCATCTGTACGATATTGAAGGGTATAGACATACGCTCCATGGGAAAGGAGTTAATACCGTAATACGTATTTCATACTACGTATGCATGAGACGACCAATAAGAGTGGCAAAAGTTTGATCTCAACTTTTATGTCGTGTGAGACTCTTGAGGATGAGAGTTCCTCAATTTCTTAGTCCCCTCATGACTCTTACTTATTCTCAAGATTTCTATTTAGTGTTTGCTATCTTAGGATGTTGCCAATGGTCATGAGTGATTCGATCTAATGGGGCATTTCTAGAAAAGCAAGCTGGACTGAAATTGAGAGTTTGAAGGAAAGAGGAAGATCGATTTTGGAGAATCACATTGTAGTTTTGTATTCACCGGTTAACCAATTATGACTGTCTTTGTGATAATCATAATTGTGAATACAATAAATATATCATTGTTTAAAAGAGATCAAGAGAGATATAAATGTGATCGATTGATTTAGGGTACTGCATACTAAATCTACTCGGAGTGTGATGCCTATTATGAGCTGCTATATATTCCTAACAGATGTATGGCAACGAGCTCTCAAAGTATGCTGGTCGCACGGATTATTCACCGGTATGAATGTTGAAGAGAGGAAAAGAGGATTATGTTCGGTCCACCATGTTGAGTGAGAGTCTATGATGGATTTTTTCTCTGATGGGGTTGAGTAGGGCCTGTCCGCCCATGTTGGTTTTGCACCACCATGTGCGAGTGGGAGATGAAGGCTTTATTTAATTGGGCTTAAGGTCCTGTCTGCCCATGCTGGGCCCAAAAGGCCCGGCCCACGGGAATAGGGCCCGTGGAAAGAATGGGGTATAAAAGGGAGAGAGAAAGAGAGAGAAGACGTTGGTTGGATTTAGAATTCACGTACGTTTTTTTCCTCTCCCGCGCGTTTTCTCTCTCAAAAGGAACAGTAGGCATACGGCTTCCAATTCTTCCCCTTCAAGGCTTCATCGACCGGATTCTCTTCCTCCATTAACGACGGTGTTTAATCTGTGGCTAACAAGGTACGCTCGAATCTGTGGTGTGCTTTACGATCGGTGATGCGTGTTTTCCCGGGCTTCGTCTTCCGCATTGATTTAGGGGTTCGATTCGGTGTCGAATCCGGTTTTCGGGGATCCGTTATTCCCAACAGTTCCAAATGTTAGAAGATGAGCTCTTATCCATCCCTTAGCTGGTTTGATTTGTCCACACGATAGAGTCGGAAAAACCATACAAGCTTTGTTTCTTTCCTCATACGCCTAGTCTAGGATACAATTGAAATACCGTGTCAAGAGTTATGCACAAACAAATATCACAATACCCTCTGGTTTGGAGGGACTTGCACCCGTAGTATTTTGAAAAAGAACTGACTTGATCCAAGTAATAATCTAAATGGGATTCCCAAAATTATTAATACAAGGCAGGATGCAAAGTATCGAGGAATTACATACGAATATACAAGAAGAACTTGTTGTGTGAATCAAAAGCTCCATATTGCTATTATAAGAATCACAAACACTGATGGACACCTTGATTTTCTTGCAGCTTCTATAGCCGGACAAATCAAGAATAGTCTCATTTTGAAAAGCAATGGAAAAAAGGCTATGAATTAATGGAACATATAGATACAAAAAGGGATTAAATGCACCCCGACATGACGAAAAGGAAATTGCACGTGTTGAATGGATCAGAGAAGATAGGGTACCAGATTGGGCTCTTATCATAGGCCTATTCAAAACAAAACTAAATGAAGCCCAATCTAACGAAATAAAATTAAGCCCAATATCGAAAACAAATCTGGCCAAAACTAACCTAGACCAAGCGAGTCAGAGTCCTCTAGAGCCGAAGCAAGCCAGCCTTATCGGACCAAATAAAACCCAAACTCACAAAACTTATTCAAGACTAAAGTTCACCAAGCCTAAAAAAGCCCAATTGAATTGAAGCCCAATATACTTAAACCACTCTAAACCATTTTCTAATACAACCATCAAAGTATGAACATATATACTCTATTAATCCACACATATTCATCACTATAATCACCACCGCCGTTTGCCTCCAGTCACCGGACTACACTGCCGTCGGCCACCACCTCGAATTGCCGGTTACAACCAACATTTCAAACATTCACAGCACACCAGTAATTAAAATAGACAGAAGCAAACCAATGTCACACGGATATAGACTCGAATCGACGAAAAATAGAGGCGAAACGGATGAAATCGAGGGTGTACATTACGATTCGAAAGTGCGATGAAAATCAGAGCGTTTTGATTCAGGGAAGACATCTTTCAAACGTGAGTGCGGTTTTGCATTCAGACAGATTTACAAACACCTGGTGGCCAAATTCAAACACATGGCGCAGAAGCTTCAGCGAAGCATCGATTTCTTCATCCCATATACTCGCATTAACATCCAGGTATACATATCCTCTGTTAACAGGTTCTGGGTCATCGTTTAATTCTCGTTCGAGCGTCACTCAAGACTTTCTTGTTTCTCGAACTTAAAGAACAGAGCAGGGCAGGCTCGTCCCTTGACAGAAGGGAGACCGTGGTCACGATCGGCCGTGGAGCGCGAGAACCCAAAACCTCGGAAACGTCGTTACCGTCGGCCGACAACGGTAAAGGAAGTTTCGAACGGGTCCGAGCGACCGAGACTCCTCGGACCAAGAAGCCGAGCCTCTAACAGAACCGCACTGTTGCGGCGGCTGACGGAATCACGAACGCGAGCTCCGGCAGCGGCCGTCGTCGGTGCGGAACCGTCATCTGATCATGGCTGAAGACGGATACGCATCGGCATTTCCGGCGACCGAGAGTTCCGGCGACGGGGAGGCTCCTGGGATCTAGCTGACCGGGAAGGCTTTCTACTCTCTGTGATGCGCTTCTACTCTCTAATCCTCCATGAACGATCTTGACGGCTGTGAGTTTATGTGAGTCCAAGTAATTCTAATTTTACGGTGCCCTCTGAATAGTTAATCGACTTGACTTTATAAGTTGAAATTTCTTTGATCGGACCTCTAAATTTCACTTTCCCTAAATTAGATATCTATATAGAAAAAAGATAGAAGCTAATGAAATTCTAATTTGTTTGTCAAAGGTCAAGTTCTTTGATTGACCGAAAATCCAAGTCCTAACACCAGTCTGTTTGGCAACGGATGCAGAAAATGTTCCCCTGCTTAGCGGGATGTCAAAAATGGAAAGGAACATCAAAACTGAAGTAGCAGAGGAAAAGACAGCCGGTGTGGCTAGTATCCATAGGAGGCGGTAAATGGTCGTTTGACCGATCCATTAGCCCAGTAGATCTCATCAGCCTTTCCAGGCTGATCCATCAGACAGTCCTCTGGCTGAGCCTTCAGCCTGCAGGTCTTTCTACACGACACCAGTAACAGCTACCCAACATAAGATATGTAGTCCGACCAAGGCAATGTACCTTTTCAGGGTACCTGTCTAGATCACTTGCACTGGAAGGTTGCATCCAAGCAGTGGCAAGGATCCCGGACTAAAAATTCTACCAGACCAAAGATGATTCAAGCAATTTATAGAACACCCCACGTAAGATGATGTGGATAGCCGGCCTGGATGTAACAAGCTCAGACAATGGCCACAGGAACGAAGAAGCAATACAATCAGCTAGCATCTTTACATTACAATCTTGACGCTCAACAGCATTCGATCAAAAAACTAGAAATGCAGCATTCTATCCATTCCACAAATTCATTATACTCCTGCTGCTATCACTTTCTGACAGATTCAACAGGAAAATGGCATTGGTTTACTCGTCAACACAAATGTAATGAACTTGATAACTGGTAAAAGAGTGCGTTCAGCAAGTTATTTTACAATCGTAACGATGCATTCCACTGAAGGAACTGCCAGTATATGGCGCCATTGACCATAGATTCCCCACTCCCCACTCAGCGAGGCCGGATCTCACCTTGGTTGGGTGGGTGACTAAATGTGCTGGGCCCTGATGAGAGAGGTGGAGCTGGGGCCGGTGGTTGTCACAGTGATTAGAGGTGGCAGTAGGGAGGTTGAAGTTTTTTCTTGGCCATGTGGTGGTTGAAGTTGAAGGTGGAGAGTTCAGAGAGATGGGGATAGCCAAACATTATGCTACAGACGTTCTGGACAATTCCTGTGGCTGGCCTTTCAACAATAAAGGCTCGAATTGACTTGATCTCTAGATGGATCGTTTGTGCTTCAATTTGATATAGTAATTTGCAGTTCTCAATGCAAGCTTTATGAACAAAGGGTCATTGTGGCTTCTCTTGTGAAAATGCCAGTTCCATAAGACGAACTTAGCATATCGTTCAGAAGGGGAAAATGAAGAAAGGCAAATAAGGTAATTGGTATGCACGAAGCTAAGGCAACCGGTACAAGAATCCATGCCAAATGGGATCCAAATACTATGAAAATGGTGGCACTAAATGCAATAAGCATGGAGGCTATAGAAAGAAACAGCGTTGTAAGACCGATGATTAGTCTTTTTGGTAAGGATTCAAGAAAATCTTCCTCAGCATAGCGTGAGGTGAGGATGGACAAGAACATTAGTATGGATGTGACTGAAGAGAACAGTGCAAATGCATCCGCTATGGCGAAGGTTATGAAGGCATTTAATTCCAGTAAAATAGGAACACCACTATTATTGTTTGTTCCTCCTGGAACAGTGAAGATCGCTGCGAACATCACAGTGGTGATTAGCGTAGCAACGAGCATGCAGGATGAAGCGGTGCTTTTCATCCAGTCCTCTCCTTCCTTGACCAGAGCCCTGTGCTCTTCTGTGAATAACATCCTCGGTGTTCGGCCACTTTTGTCCCTCATCTGCTTTGATAAAGTGTGTACGGTTTTTTCCACTTCCTACAATGGAGGCACAAAAGAAAAAACCATCACATACCCAGTTAGGAACTGCTCCAATGTTATATTCCTGTTTGTATATTAGATTGGATGGCTCCTTTTTCAATATTATTAATATGAGAACCAACCAAAACTAATCTAAAAGGAAATGTCGAAGCCATCACGACAACGATCTAATTGAAACAAATACTACGACAACGATCTAATTGAAACAAATACTAGACGTGTTCAGAGTAGGACAGCATGGCTGCAACAAGACCACATGAGACAGTCTGAATCCTAGAAATGACATTCTCTCAAGAAAATAGCCGAGAACTGAGATAGAGAGTGTGAAGATACCTTGAACCATAGGAGTTCCCGCTGCATCTGAAGAGCTGCCCCAGACACGCTGTTAAGTTGGTCCAGAGGTGCCAGCTTTCCCGCCAAATGCAACAAGTTATGATTGTTGTCGGGGTCTTTGTAAGTAGTAATCATATCTTTATGCGCCCCGAGATCATGAATGAGGTCAAATATCTTTTCTCGGCGGTACATAACTGCCACATGAAAAATGTTATGGCTTTGCTCATCAACTGTCCATATCAAATCAGGATTAGAGCGAACAAGCTCAGTCACAAGCTCAACTATGCCGAACCCTGCTGCAGTGAGCAATGGCTGCGAGGGATGCGTTAAAAGATCTGCAATTTTGGAGTCCTCCAGTGATGAAATCTGCTCGCATAACAATTTCACCAAATGTAGCACTCGCAAGTGCATTGTCTTTTTCTCATGAACTGCCCTGATTCCTGGCACTATAGATTGAATTCAATAAAAAAAAAGTTGCGGTTTTCCAGGAAAATCAGCAAACGTTTTTTTTGTGCCACCTACCTATTAACTTTGCCGCGCTCCAAAGCTTCTCCAGCAAGTAGAGCGACACTGCACAAGTTTCACAAAGAAATGGACTCAGTCATGACGTTGGCCGAACCTACTGCCTCTCAATAGATATTTGGCTAGGTATCATAAGTTTCACATGCGAATTAGCATGTCTAAAAGAGAAGGTGGAGAAAAGACCTCTTTTTGTTTGGCTAATGTCACTCATGACGAGTCCTGAAGGGAGTCCCACCTCATATTTTTCTTTCACGCAAATCACTGAAAGGATATTCGAGCAAGATCATTTGAGGGAGGTGAAAAAATCAAAATTCTCCTAATAAAAAAATGCAAACATCGGACATACACACATAAAATTTGTATATATTGTAAGGAGAATATTATATATGAATATTTTAACTAATGAGATAGGCCTACATGCGTAAAGTATCCTCTGCCAGGATTCTAATGAACTTGTGCTGGCAAATGCTGAAGGCTTCTGAGCTAAAATATGCAGTGCGGTCATTCCATCATGATCCCGAAGAGTAGCTAACTCTGGTTTTGTCCAGAGAATGGTAAGAGCTACGTCTGTGAGTATTAATAGGACAGATGTTATTCAAAAAAGTGAAATCCAGGCAATTCTCAAGCATAAATCAATTAATTGTTTCTGACCAAACATATCCGTATTGATTGTGGCAATGAGTAGTGTGACGTAGTCGTCTTCAGTTAGATGCTCAGGATCTGTCACTCTCAACAGATAGGAAACCATGTCCCTGTGACCAAACAATGCAGCAATATAAAGAGGTGTCACTCCCTTATTGCCCCTCATTCCTGGTAGGTCCCTATTCTTGTTCACCATTGTCTCTGCGATTTTGGCAACACCAGATGCGGCAGCAAAACAAAGAGCCGTATGATTGCTCTTGTTCCGTAATGCTAAATCTGCAGGACTCATCATCTTGACCACTTCCTCTACGAACTTGGTGTGTTTGGCCCCGGCAGCAATGTGGAGAACCGTGTCCATTTTCTTTGTGATCCTGACATTTATAGCGCCTGGATGTGATCTTAAGAACTTCTCTGCACTTTCCCAATCGCCTTTCATTGCAGCATTATACAAAGGCGTGTATAATCTCGTGCTCATTGCAGTGTTTTTCCCTGCCATTAAGCACTTCAGATGTTAAGAGACAATTTCTGAGAGTTCTAAAGAGCAAAAGACCGAATTTTTCCCGAGCCCAGAGAAAAGGCTGAAAATGAATGTGCCAAATGATCAATCCAAACAAGGTTCGAGTGGGCTTCT
Source organism: Eucalyptus caleyi (assembly GCA_014182885.2). Taxonomy (NCBI): domain Eukaryota; kingdom Viridiplantae; phylum Streptophyta; class Magnoliopsida; order Myrtales; family Myrtaceae; genus Eucalyptus; species Eucalyptus caleyi. Next base: position 58,896,950 of record CM024470.2, read on the forward strand.
CTGATTCCTGAAGTATTCCACGCTTCGGGATACCATTCACACTAGTCTCACATCAGTCTTCCAATTAATAATAGAAGGCATGACAACATTGAATAATCAGCAGCATAGCCCTACAAGACAACTAGACCTCTTAAAAGGTGTCAAGAAAGCTAACTCAGGTAGGAGGACTAAGAGCAGAGTAATGCCAGGATGGACAAGACTCAAAAAATGTTTGAACCCTCTCCTTCAATTGCAATATTAATCTAGTGCTAGAATGAAAAAGTGATAGACTTTAACACTTTAGACATCATGTTAACAAAGTTCGTGCACTTCTTAAATAGGCCAAAGTCCAGAAATATTGAACGATTTCCCGCCTCTAATAACTTAAACTTCTACTCGGATTTGTTAGCTATGGTCTAAATAAGAGAGATTTTTTCAAATCTTAGATCCTGTTTTCTCCCTCCACTTCCATCAGTTCAAACAAGAGGAGTATCAGAGAAATTATGACTAACCATAGTTACCGAAGCAGGGAAACGAAGGAATTGGCGGAAGAGGAATCGAAGCAGGTTGACCAACAGGTTTATCAGGCGCAGCTGCTCCATTTGACCCGCTGCCAGATGGCGGCACATGGTGATGAGGAGGAGAAGCAGAAGATGATGATGGTGGTGCATGGTGGGGTTGAAGTGTCTCTTCCACGATGAGATGCTTATCAACTGGAGCTTTGAACGGTGAGGGGGGCTGAGGAAGGGGATGAAGAGCAGAAACAGTGCCTTTTGTGGGCCACTGCTGATGGTGTTGTTGCTTCTCATGCTCATTCTCGTGCTCGTGCTCATTTCTTGGTGAAACACCGGAGAATCTCTCTGGGAAGCAAGACGAAATGGAAGGAGCTCTCTGCATCACCTTGTTTTGCTGATCCATTGCTCGGTGAAGTCACAAATTATCGTCTCTTCCTCTTCTTCCTGCTATCTGATATCTTCAACAAGAAGGAAGATGAAGATTGTGAAGCTGCATATATTATTGCTTTTGGCAGAGAGAGAGACAAGAGAGAGAGACAAGAGACAGAGAGTACAAAAGAGATGGACCCAAGAAGACTCTTTGGTTGCTGAAACAAAGGTCAATGGAATAGTGGCAATTCGCCATGCTGCAAGGAAGTTTCTGAAAGCGCGGTTAAAACTGGCCCACCCAAGAAAAAAGATGAGGCCGAATATTGTATTAGTTCTGAGGTTCACACTACTGTATGCTGTCGCGTGGCAATAATTGTATGAAGTTCTTAGCCCCACTTTGGCAAATCTGCCAAAAATTATTTAGGTAAATGTGACTTTTCTTTTTCTAATCCATTGAATTCTCTTAAAAAGCACTGAATTTAGCTTTGATCCCAATTATGTTATAAAATTAACAGGGTAAGTACACTATCAGTGCCAAAATTTGTGTACGGCGCTCATTTGATGCCAAAATTTCCGTCAGATCGCGTAAGTGCCAAATCGGAGAAAAACGATCACTTTGGTGCCGAGAGATTCCGGCTAGATTAATTATGTGGCTTATATATATATATTTTAAAAAGTTGCAGTGGCTTTAAAACGAGTTGTTTTCTATCCTCCTCAAGAAACGACGTCGTTTTGCTATTATATGTGGACATCCTCACAGAAACGACACCGTATAGCTTGAAATTAGGGTTTTTGCCGCTCGGCTATCGTCATTCGCCCACCATCGCTTAGCCACCGTCGCTTGGCCACCATTGTAGTTGCTCGATCAGGTGAGTGAGGAGAGATTGAAATTGTTGCTCGAGCAAGAAGTGGCAGGAACAATAGGAGAAGAGGGCGTAGGAGGAGGAGGAAGAAGAGGGGTTAAAGGTATCGCTGGTGCGCTACGAGGGTGGAGGAGGATGGTTGAAGGTGCTGCTAGTGCGTTGCTGCTATTGCTGCTGGTGCGCTGCTGGTGCCGTTGCTGGTGTTGGTCTTCGAGGAAAAAGAAGACGACATGCCCTCTCTTTATCTCTCTGAATTTGGGGATTTAGGGTTTCTAAATTGGGGAAAAGACCCCAAACGACGTTGTTTTGTTATTTGGATGGTGACTGTACCTTCTGACGAGCCACGTTGACTTTAAAAATTAATAAAAAAGTGCCACGTCGGATTTCCGGCCAATTTCATTAGTGTTGGCACTTAAGTGATCCAAAATAAATTTTTGGTACTAAAGTGAGCGCCGTACACAAGTTTTGGCACTGATAGTGTACTTACCTCAAAATTAACATAAAGCTCTTTTCGCACTTTTGTATGATGTGATTTCTTATTGACAAATTTCGATTTTGTCATGACTTACTTATGAACTATGACGGCCCGAGCGACGGTCCTCGGATATGCGCAAGGAATGGGTCCCTCTCTTGTCCCACATCGTCTAGGAAGGGAGTTCTGGACTAGCTTATAATGCTTGGGTTCCTCTAACTGTACATATGCATTTTCTCGGGGTAGTATGGGTTGCTCCGAGAGGAATAAAACCATGAGAACTTAGTGTTCAAAGCGGATAATATGTGTACAATGGAGACCTGCGATGTTACATGAATTCAACAACAAGAGTTCAAGAAGCTCCCAGTAGCCGGCAAAAGCTGGGAGAAATTCACACGCAATTTACCAACTATAATTTCTCCTTTTCTAGAAAAGAACAAGTTCAACTCTTTGAAATCCGAGAACTATTTTTTAGGCCCTTTTACCAACAAAAGAACACCTTTTGAAATACTGAAGACCCTCCCGACCACCACCACCACCCCCCAAAAAAAAAAAAAAAAAAAGGTAGTACCGAAATCCTAGCAATCAGTTCATTTTTGTTTCTTTCTGTTGGTCAACCTTGACGTGCTTGTCAAAGAAAAAAAACAAACCTTGACGTGACCCTCCCGTATGGTTCTAGCAATAGAATTTAGCTTATATTTTGTTGGAGCTAGCATTGTTATTTAGAGGAGGATGGATACGTGATTTTGAAAATACTTGATAATTTAATATGGACATAAAAACAGTCAAGTTGAAATTATTAAATTCAAGTGAAATTTGAGTTTGGATATAGATTTTCACCGGCGCACAAGAGTTAGAGTCTTAATAGTAATAGTAATAGTAATATAATGATATTCATCGGTGTGCAAAAGTCTATAAAAAATAGTGAATAACGGATTGGAAACTGAGGAAATTACACATGAAATTTATAGTGGTTCGGCTAAAAGTAAATTTGCATCAACTCTCTCACATTGATAGCCTACTGGCTAGATTCACTAGTTAATCAGTAAGATCTTACAAAAGTGAGTGATTGGTCTCACAATATTACACGATCACTTTTTCAATGCCTCTTAAAGTTTACAATTTGTAGCTCAAGGAAAATTAGAAAGTTTGAAGCTCTCTTTAACTTTGAAATTTTTTATTTTGGATCTATCTTTACTCTTTGGTAATTTGGTCTTCGTTAATACTTATCCACTTTGAATCTACTCGTTGGATATTCTTTAGAGGATCATTCTTCAGTCGGCTTGTTAGATGAAATGTGTAAAGGAGATTAAGTAGCCATTAAGAGAAAAGATCTAAATCCCCATTAATTTGGCTGCCCATAAAAGCAAATCTCTAGTTTCCATAAGTAAAGTTCTTCAGTTTTGAGGAAAGTAGCTTGTCTTTGAAAATGATTGTCAATCAATCAAAGATGTCTTGCAAAAGGATTTTGTTGTAAGACAATCTTTAAGATTAAAGATCAATCAATATTTTCTATATTGGAAATCCAAGCCGGATCGCTAATTGTGTTGTTTAGAGCAATGGAGATTGCGTCTAAATATATGTGTCCACGTAGAACTTCAAGTTCTGATGTTGTCTAGCTCTAGTAGACTTTGAAAATATTTCATGGTTTTGATGATCTCCACATACAATCTTTGCCGATAGTTATCTTATTGATATCCATGTTGTTATTGAGATGCTATCTAAGACGTGATTGTTTTTCAGCTACGATATTTGAATGACATTAGTTGGAGTCTGAATGACTTCAAGATATAGACTTCTCTTCAAACATCAATGGATTGACTCTGAATAAACTTCTCTTCATGAAGTGTTTCTTAAAGAAGATGTTTCTATACACTTATCAGGTTCAAGAAAAACCAAGAAATGTTTTGTCAACATCAAAATCTATTACGAGGTTTTCTCAATAATATCCAAAGCACATGTGAAGTTCGGGTATCTTATCAATTGTAACCACTAAGTCCAATAAGGATCCAGATAAAAAATGACTCAGGGAAGGCTTCTAAAATGGTGAAGTGGGTAGGAATAAACTAAATTGTACACTGATAAAAGGAGGGCGTTCATGAATTATATATATGAAACTAGAATTAATTCACAAGTCATTTTATAACATAAGGGGAACTACAATGTTAAGCATGCTCGGGTAGGTGACCTCCTAGGAAAAGTGTGTACTTGTACACTAAAGGACAAAGAGCAGGATAGGTTGCAAGGGTGAGAAGGGCTCGACAAGGAGCGACTCCTAATAAAATTTCAGAATGGTGATAGAGGCAAGAACTTTGCGCATTGAACAAGGGGAGAGCATTCTTGAATTATATACATGGAACAAGAGCTAAATTCACAAGAGACGTTTTTCGACGTGACAACATGGGTGACCTGTTGGGAAATTGACTATATGTATCGTAAATCTTAGTATGAGACGAGTCAAAGAACACTAACTCAGGGGAGTTAAATTCAGGGGTGCCACATTAATTGAATTAAAATGGGATTAAAGCAAGAACTATAAAGAAAAGAGAGCAAACAAATGATGAAGAAACTTCATGCTACAAGCCAAAAACGAGTTAGTTATGGAATCGATTTAGTAATTTGTGAATCCCAGATCTGGGCTCTGGACTTCTCGTTTAAAAGATCAAGCTCTCATTGACTTTGAGAAGTCTCCTGCCAGAAGTAACGATCAATTCATCTCTGCATTTCTCTCATTCTCGTGCTCGTGCTCATGCTCATATCCTGGTGCAACACCGGAAAATCTCTCCGGGTAGCAAGATGAAATTGAAGGAGCTCTCTGCATCACCTTGTTTTGCTGATCCATTGCTCAGTGAAGTTGCAAATTATCGTCTCTTCTTCTTTTTCCTGCTATCTGATATCTTCAACGACAAAAAAGATGAAGATTGAAGAGTTGCATTGCTTTTGGCAGAGTGAGACAAGAGAAGAGTACCAATGAGATGGACCCAAGAAGACTTCTTTGGTTACTGAAAAAAAGGTCAATGGGATAGTGGCAATTGGCCATGCTACTAGGAAGCTTCTGAAAGCGCGGTTAAAACTGGCCCACTCGAGAAAAAAAGATAAGGCCAAATATTGTATATAGTTCTGACGTTCACATTACTGTATGCTGTGGTGTGGCAATAATTGTATAAAGTTCTAAGCCCCACTTTGGCGAATTTGCCAAAAAATTGTTTAGGTGAATGTGACTCTTCTTTTTATGATCTGCTGAATTCCTTTAAAAACATTGAATTTAGCTCGGGTTTCAATTCTATTCCAAAATCATCACGGAGCTCTTTATACGCTATTGTATGCTGTGATATCTCATCTCCTGATCAGGTACATTTCAATTTTGATAGTGGCTAGGTTTCAACATCAAGAGTTCAAGAAGCTCCATGCAACTGGGCAAAAATTAGGAAAAATTTCACATGCAAATTACCAACTATAGTTCTTCCTTTTCTAGAAAATGATTTTTTTTTTTTTTAATGATTGGCATGCAACAAATTCTACTCTTGGGATTCCGAGAACTGGTACAGGCCTCGTCAATGTTAGTTTCTCAGCCCTTTTTGCCAACAAAAGAGTACCTTTCGAAGGACTGAAAACCTCCCCACCATAAAAAAGAAGGTACTGAAAATCCTTGCGATCAGTTCATTTTTGTTACATTTTGTCGGTCAACCTTGACGTGACACTCCCATATGATTCTAGCAATGGGATTTAGCTTATTTTCAAAACATGAAAATATCACGAAAATCTCAAATTTATATATTTATAATAAATTTATTATAAATTAATTTTTTAATTATAAACAAATTTTAAATTGGTACACTTATAATAAATTTACTTTTTGTTCGATTTCATTAAATTGTACCGTCAAAATACTAAGTTGGATAATATGTAACAATTGATGGGTGTACCAATTTGAAATTTTACTCCCATTTGTCATAAGTGTATCGGTTTTAGATTTTTGTAGATTAATGAAAATTAATGAAGGGTAAATTTGTCACAAATACATCGGTTTGGGTTTTTGAAAGTTAAAAAATTAATTTGAGATGAATTTATAATAAATATATCAGTTTAGAGTTTTATCATGGTTGCACAAATTTTTCTCTTGGTATTAACCTCTTCTTAATTGTAACCAAAAACTCCAACAAGAGTGGGAAGTGATCACTAGGTGAAAGGTTATGCAAAAAAAGCAACTCAATGAAGGCTTCTACAATGGTGAAGGGGTAAGAATGAACTAAATTGCACACCGAATAAAATAAGAGCATTCATAGATAATATATCAAACTAGAATTAATTCACAGGATCATTTTTTTTTTAAATGTTGGGAACCACAATATTAAGCATGCTCCTCTTAGGAAAAGTGTATACCTGCACACCAAAAGATGCAGCAGGATCAGTCGCCAGGGCAAGCGCGCCAAAACAAAGAGAGACTCCCGGTAAATTTTTAGAATGACAAAGGAGGTATGCCCATCCAACAAGGGAAGATCATTCCTGGATTTTATGCGCAGAGAAGGAACTTAATTTTCAAAAGACATTTTTTGACGTGACAACATGAGTGACTTTCTGAAAAGTGACTATTTGTATTGTAAATCTTGGTATGGAATGAGTCAAAGAACACTAACTCAAGTGAGTTAAATCCAAGGGTGCTACATTAATTGAATTAAAATGGGACTAAAGCAAGAACTTTAAAAGAAAAGAGAGCAAACAGATGATGAAAAAACTTCATGCTACAAGCCAAAAATGAGTTAGGTATGGGATCAATTTAGTAATTTGTGAATCCCAGATCTTGGGTTTGGTCTTCTTATTTAAAAGATCATGCTTTCATTGGCTTTGAGAAGTCTAATGCTGGAAGTAACGACCAATTCATCTCTGCATTTCCCTCTGTCGCCCAGAAAGAAAAATAGAAATGAATTGACCTGTTGACTTCCTCCTGCTTAAAGAGTCCTTCCCACCTCCCTCCAAACCCAAGAACTCAATTTTGCAGATGGCAGGTAGAAACGTTTTGGGGTTGAAGCAGCTGTATCTGCAGATGTCATGCAAGAGAAGAAACTTTGAAGCTTTCTTCAGGAGATGTGCCTCAACCTCATCACAAGTGCATGAGAATTGCAAAGCCTCACTGCTGAAGAAATTGAATGCCAAGATTCCTGAAGAGAGCGACAATGTCTGCATCTACCGGGTCCCCACAAAACTGCGTCAAGTAGAGGCAAAAGCATATGATCCAAGAATTGTATCGATTGGCCCTTCTCATCGTGGATATCAACACTTGAAAGAAATGGAGGAGGTAAAGCTAAAATTTTTCCACAGGGTTTTCAAGTCAAGACAAGAAGGTGAAGACGAACTAGACAGAGTGATTTCGGCAATGGAGAAACTAGAGCCGAGGGCTAGGAGTTGTTACGCAGACGATGTTAAGCTGAGCAGAGATGAGTTCACTGAGATGATGACCATCGATGGCTGCTTCATCCTGCAGCTCCTGAGGGAGGTCGGTGGCTGCTCTTCTTCATCCCTTCTTCAAAGGTGGATGTTGCCAACGCTGCGCCGCGATTTAATCAAGCTTGAGAACCAGCTCCCAATGATAGTTCTACACAGATTACTCAAATTGGTCTATGCCAATTCTCAATGTGAATACTCGATTCTTTCCCTACAGGACCTCGCTTTGAAGTTCTTCAATCCGTTACTGCAGAGGGACTCCCATACGAATGCTGCCGGTGCCACCACGATGAAAGGGGCCTGTCACTTTCTTGATCTTTTCCGATCCAGCATTCTCCCGGAGATACAGGATCAGGACAGGAAAAGGCAACCGCACATGATCCAATCTGTAACTGTGTTAAAGGAAGCAGGAGTAGTCCTTGAGAAATCACCCAATGACAGGGCATTGGACGTCCAATCCGAGGGAAGGTTCCTGAAGATTCCGCCACTCCACATCGACGATCACAGAGGCACCTTGTTCCGCAACATGGTGGCCTTCGAGCAATGCCACAAGAAATGCAAACCCGACGCCACAGCGTACCTGTTCTTCTTTGACGGGCTCGTGAACTCGGCGGACGATGTGGAAATCCTCCATTACAAAGGCATAGCCCACCACTCCCTCGGAAGTAACGAAGAGGCGGCGAATCTGGTTAACAAGCTGTGCAGAGAAGTGGACTGGGATGGAGAAGAGTCGTATCTGCACAAAGTGGTGTGCGAAGACATTGACGTCTACTTCATGAGCGCTCGCGCGAAGCTCAGAGGGCGCCTCGTTCATTACTACTTCAGCAACTGGACAGTCGGAATTTTGACTGTGGCAGGATTGTTCGGGCTATTTCTGACGCTAATCCAAACAAGTTGCAGTGTCGCTGATGCACTAGAATATATGCAGGAGGAAAGCTTCTGGTCATACCTAAGTCCATCATTTTTTCTGCCCTTCTCTCGCCCCTTCATGCCGCTAGATCCAAAGGATTTGAACAAGGAATGAAGTTTGAGGATATGTAATTAGTTCTTGATAACAAATTTGCAGGCTCTTTTGGACGTATGATGGGCGGTCATCCCCATTTTCTTGAGTCTTATTCTGAATCTTATTCCTTTGTTTCATGATGTCTTGCCAATGATCTATCTTTAGAATTCTAATATGTTAGGAGACCTAAAAATAAATTGCGGGAAATGCTTGGTTGGGTCGATGTGACCCCAAGCAAGTTATCTATTCATAATAAAGCTAAGAGCCCAAAATTACAATATCTCTCTTATTACCATCATACATAAAATAATAAAGGAAATAGACAAATATATTCCATTGGCCAAATACTCTCAACACTTCCCCTCAAGTTGGAGCATAGATATCACTCATGCCCAACTTGACTAAAATAGTATGAAATGATTTAACCTTTGATCATTAGTAAACACATCAGCAAATTGATCACTAGACTAAACAAATGGCATATAAATTAAATGACTCCAACTTCTCCGTGATAAAAGTGAAATTAAAGGTTAACTAAAATGTTGACTTTTAGTCAAATCTTTGACCAAAAAAATTGAAAAAATAAAAAATTCTCGAATACATTTATTTTAATACCAATTTGACTTTGATGTAGAAAATTTTGCAAAAATCGATTAAGAACCTTGTTTTCCGAATTTTTGGTTTTAGGTTCTAAATCACCAAAAATCAAATTACTTTTATTATAATCATAATTAGGTATAGTTCATTATTTAATATTTGTTTAAGGACTATTTTAAATCTGCTCATGCATTCTATTTCACGAATTGCTCAGTCAAAATACAAATTGCTATTTTGAGCTCTACTTGGGGGGCCAAAATCGATTCTTTATGAATTGCGAACGGACATTTGTTTTTTACTCATTTTCTTAAGATAATTCCAAATCCGAAATCGATTTTGGGGAGATTTACATCAGAATTTCTCAATTTGAAGAATTTTACTCTTTCAAGTATAAGAAAATCAAGCAATTAGGCTTTAATTGGAAAAATTCAAATTGATCCATTGAAGGTTATGATTTAATTTCATAAATCTAGGCCCAATTTTGATATCAGACCTAAATTCATTTTTTACATAAGCTTGAGCACTCCAATTCGAGGTCAATTTGAACATATCAAGTGATCTTACACAGGGGTGATTAATTAGATAAGACAATTGTGATATTAATTTAACTCAATTTCAATCAATTTACAATTTTATTCATTAAATTACAAATTTGATCATTTTAACTCTTCAGGCTCGATTCAAAGAATCTATGGTTTTGACCTATTGCTTTTCATGATAATCATTCGATTAAGTCAATAAAAGATCTCTAGATCGCATTCATAAAGTTTGATTGGCCTAATTGAATCACAATGGAGCAGTTTCCTCTTAAATAAGGTAAATATTATTTTTAAGGACCAAATTGCATAAATTTTGAACCCACAAGGGTCCTAAGCAAGCAAAATGGCCAAAATTGGACCAAACAAGTCAAGAACCGCCGAACATGAGTGAATCGGTTTGACTAATCTGATCGATTGGCAGCTTTTTTGGCTAGTTTGGCTGCTTGCCAGTTGGTTCTGGACCTCCAGCGATTGATTTGGGATCCTCATTGTGTCAATATCACTTACGCACCTTTAATTTCTTGAAATTTTTCAAATTAGTCATCGAATCTCATGAAATTGCAATTTGACCCCTAAGTGGACATTTTGATGCAATTCTCAATTTTAACTCGGGTTTTCGCAAATCAAACCCACTAGATTGATTACCAAACACCTCAAAATTGAATTTTGACTGTTGGATTACGATTTCAATCGTTGAATTGAATCGATGGTCGAAATTGCTTGATTTGGAGAGGGTATATCTACCTATTTTCCCTCCATTTTTAACGGGGGCCTCATATGCAAAAATTTCTTCTCTCTTCAAGTTTCTCTCTCATCTCTTTGTTGTTTCCCACCATTTCCTCCTTCCTCCCTTTTCTTGCCAACCAAACTGGTCGCACGTCGGTTCTAGCTCGTTGGCCTCACGCCGGCGACCCACCGGACGCCGCCTAGCCCCCGGCGGTCCCTCTCATTCTCCTCCTTCGTCCCTTGGTGAAAACCGCCATCTCCGACGGCTGATTGATGGGCTTAAACCGATTTGTTCTGGTCAGTTCAAAGAACCGACGATCAAGTCGGTTTTCAAGTTTACCAGCTCGACTGCCGGTTTGGCAACTGAGATCGGCAAAACAGACCCCGCCGATCTATCCTTGAGTTTGTTCCCGACCTTGCTGTGGTTGGGACACCGGAATACCTTCGGTGGCCCGATCTCTTGGGAGAGTCCAAAACCGGTCCAAGTAGGACCGATTCTGTTCCAGCCTAAACCGAAGGCCGCCAGTGCTCTCAGGAGCCTCCAACCGCTGGCGATCAGTAGCTCCAGAGGTCCCTGACCTCGCCGTAGTTAGGGATAGGCGGATTGGCTGCCGGATCTCCTCCAGCAGCCGATCTCCACTGGTGAATCAAGACCGATCCAACTTTGGACCAATTCTGGCGTTTGCTCCGAACCAGCGGTTCAACCGACCTCGATTCGGTTCCCTCGGTGGTTTGTGACTATCTGATCGTGATTCCAGAGATCCGTGTGCGTTCCGAAGGGCTTGATTAGATCAACGACGTCTACAATCAACGAAAAAGCGTAAAAGGTAATGTACTTTATCTCGAAACACGTGAAGCGAGGCTGGATTAACCGATCGTGGCTAAGGTTCAATCTTAGGGATATATGCTATGTTCATATGCTCATTGATGAGTTGCTCAAACTTGAACGTGATGGATTGTTCTTGATGAACTTGGATGATTAAACTTGTTTAGGCTTGAATCTACATTTTCGTATCTACTGGACTGATAGGATGTTTTGGCCAAAATGAGGTCTGAAAGGACCTGATCTTAGTTCGAGTTCTCTTAGACTTTTAAAATGCACATCACACTTCGAATTGATAGGTTGCAGGCCCCAATTGAGCAACGTTTGGCCCTCGAAAAATACCTCTGAAAATATGCGATTCTGCAGTAGTTTAGGTCAGTTTTTGGTTCTGTTTTAGTTCTGACTTCAACTTTTGCTATTTTTGCGCTGCTTTCTGTGTTGACTTCTGGAAAAACTTGTCTTCATGAAAGTTGTTTGTTATTGTCTTGAGTATGTCCTGTAATGTTTTTGGAATTTTTGGACATGTTAACTAGGTCAAAACCCCTCAGATTTGAGATAGGGTCAATCTGCCCTATCTTGATCTGAAATGGATTTAAGAAGAATTGGACACGTAATTGACCTTGTTCAACATCAAGTTCTTCATGAAAGATGAAATGCATATTATATGTGTTCAATTGATGCATGATTTGCAAATTTTTGATATCGTTTAATGCATCGATTGCATGCATTAAGGTAAATGGGTGTTGCAGAAAAATAAGCCTTGTATGTTGTGTGTTTGTTTTACTATTTTTGTCACAACTTGCGTGTTCTTAATTGAGTTTCAAACTCTTAACAAAAAATATTCATCAATGCATGTTCTGTATGTGAGATTTTTTGTTGGATTTTTACTTGTTCATAGGTGACTGAAATCATGCTTGTTTTGTAGCGTTAAGGTTAAGATGAAACCTCATCATGTATGCGCTTTATCATGCATCATTCCCGTTTGAGTCTATTAGAGACTAAATCTTGTGTTGATGTCTTCTTGACTTTTAAAGTACATATAACAAGGTTTGTGTGCATATGTTAATTGTCATTTACTTTATGAACACCATGCCAGAATTTATTGCCGTTGGTACATTTTTAAATTGCTGCTGTCAGGACAAGGTAATTCTTCCTTACACAGACAGCCTTCTGTTATTCAGTCAATATCTACAGCAATTTGACCCGGATGGCAATCAAGTGTGTGTTTATTTTTTGGGTGAAAATAGGGAGTATAGTCTCCATCTCTAGTTTCCAAAATGTTAAATCTCAAATTGTTCATTTCACATGTCAATCAAGGGCATACTGTTTATGGAAATAAAGGAAGCACATATCAGCATATGTAAGTTATTTTTTGATAAAGTAATGGCACTACTACTTTTACATGCCAGTGACGTGATTATTCCTGATGCACGTTATTGTCTAATTTCCATATAGCTACATACAACATCTGAGAGAGGGCGTGCACAACTTCTTCAGAACATTCATTGAAGTGCTTTGTGATAGACCACCTGGTCATGATTGGGAGCTTGAACCAGCTTTTACCTGTAGTGACTATTTGTTTGAAATGCTTCAGGTTAGTTTGCAACAAGTGCTACTAAAATTTACCTTTAAGAAGATTCTAGCAATAGCTGAAGTTCCTATGTTTATTGTTTCTGAAGTTTAAGATCTCACACTTCTCTTGGAAAGGAGACATGAGTTAAGTGGGTGATTTACTTATAGTCACTCGGTTGTTTTCTACAATTGATCTCTTTTAGATATGGTGAACTTCTTTAGGGGATAGGGTTTGCTCTGTATGCCAATGATCGTGAGTTTATAACAGTCACTGTCAAAGAAGTGACCCCTAAATCAGTGGGAGCTCTTATAGCATTGTATGAGCGAGCAGTTGGGATATACACCTCACTAGTTAATATTAATGCCTATCATCAACCTGATAAATAGTTTACCTTATAATTCTTATTTAAATTGGATTATCGCTATATGTTTTGTGCTTATTGCTATTGAGAATATGTCTGGCCTCTCTGAGTCAAGAAACCCAATCAATCATCCAACTGGCTGTCTTTTTTCTTGGCCCCCATGTGCGATTGAAATTCTTAGGTGTCGAAGCTGGGAAAAAGGCAGCAACAGAAGTATTAGCTCTTCAGAAATGGGTGTTGGTTGTACTCAACGAGGCCAGATATCTTACTAGAACAAGCTCTACTAAGATGGAAATTATAAGCTCTTGAGAAATGGGTTTCTGGTTCATTTTCTTGAAATTCAGATAGCTTTGTTAATTTTGCCTTGGTGTTGCATTTTTCACCTACAAGGAGCTTGTCGAGCCTCTGACTCTTGAAGAAGTAGCTGAACATTGCCATGCTCCTGAAGAGGTAATCTGCCCAATCCCTAGGCACAATTTAGCAATCCACAACTTTTGAATTTAGCTAATCCTTTTCTATGGCCTTGTGGATGCATATTTAAATGATCTGCAAGATCATCGCTCACATGGATGCCTACAACAGAGCAATCATTGCCGAGGGCAGTTGTGGATTGCCTAGAAGCATCAAAGTTTTCCTCGGGGAGTGTAATGTTGATGAGTTATATGCTTGATTTTCGCAGAAGTTGGGTGTCTCGCTGCGCACCTCTTCGTAAATTTTCAATAAGCTGATTTTGATTGTGGTACTGAATCTTCATCAGAACGGGGGATAATTTGGGAGATGGAATTCTTTTACTGGAAGATCTTTGCCTTATTTGGCTGAAGATCTTTGTCTTTCAAAAAATTTTGGAATTCTAGAGTCTGCATGTCACTTTACAATATGCTCCAGGTAAGATAATTGTGGATTCTATTGACGACCTTAATAGCTTCAGTAGCAATTGGCAATTCACTCTGCTAAATTAGCAGGCTCTTACCATGCCGCCATATGCATGGAAAAGCGTGAAGCTGTCAAAGTTAAGATATGAGTTTTCACTGTACATTCTAAGGATAAAGCAGGTCTGTGCGCATTAGTTGGACCAAATAATTATTGTAGAGGCCAGAACGTTTAAGTGTTTGCTATTATTTGCCGGCAAAGGGCCCACTCCATTGAAGTTAACTATGAGGAAAACAATACCGTTTGTGAGAGATGAACTTTTTTCTGGACCCAGTGCTGTTGGAATCAGTGACTTGATTTGAGGATTTATTATTTGTGTTATGTGGTAACATTTATGGCTATGCTATGTGGTAAAAGTTTCCAGCAAGAATCTCAGTAGTATGGATGTTAGCATCAAATTCATGGTCATTTGATGTTCTTTGATGCACTTAAAAATAGGAAAAAAGAAAGTATTGGTTGATGGAAGATTTTATGGGAGTGGTATAATCTGCGCTCTTTGTGACCTTGAATGGTTAAGTGTGCTGTCTCTTATACAAGCACCATATCACAAATTAATTACTGAAATTTCAAACGATTATTGCATTAATCATGCAAAAGAAAAAAGAACTTATCCAAGAACATCATACGGCTCAAGTGACCCATACACTTGGGAGAAAATATTGGATACACCTATTGTAAAAAGATCATCCTTATTTGCCATGAGCGTCTCTATCTTGAATGAGTTTTATGTTCAGTTTATCACTAGATAATATTAGGATGTAATCTTGCATTTTGTATGCAATTATGCAATATCATAACCTAATGAAAAAAAACTGGAAATTGATACTCTTTTTTAAAAAGTGCTTGTGAAGATTTCTCCCCCATCGAGTTCATAGCAATGGATGTTAAGGTGCAGTTTGCATCCAAAAATTTACTCGGTCAATTTGCAATAGCAATGGAAATCCCTCACAAACTCCTCCAATGTCTCCAACAATTTACTGATTATCCTTTGCACTTTAGGATATTCGGATGATCTTGCCACTCCTGTATCCTTACATCAATTATAGAATGCAATCAACTCATCAATTTGCTTAGCAGCACTAGCATAAGCATCGAAAGCCTTGACGCAATCCTGGTACTCCATATTGAAAAACTTATCAAGCAAAACAGCCAAAACCTCACAGATATCAGCATATACCTGAAAACTTTCCTTCACAATAGCGTACAATGCAACTAAGATCAAGCTGCTATTCTTTGCCAGACAAGTGGGCCTACACACCAAGAACCGGTCCAATAGCCTTTGCAAGTGGCCCATTTTGCCAAAAATCCTTTCTTGCTTCATTTCCCTCAGTGGAATCACTACCCTTCTATCTTCTTTCCTAGGGGTGAGCAGCAGTCTAGGGTCAACCCCGGACCGACCCTGGACCGGCCCAACCCCGCTTGGCCCCAGTCGGGCCCGGTTCGTAGGAGACGTGGGTCGATCCTTGGCCCCGAAATCCAAGGGACCAACACTGGCTGTCTTGGTTGGTCTTGGTCAAGAGTTTGGGTCGGTCAACCTTATATATTATATTATATTATATTCAAACTTAAGTAAAATGTTTGTTATATTATATTATATTGAGATGTTCTATCAATAACACTAATAGTAATTTCAATTTAAAACTTTTGTTGAGTATTAATTATGTGTCGTTTGTTTTGTTTTCAAGTGTTTAGAAGTTCAAGTGAATTAACAAGATGTGAAGTTATATATTCATGGTTTATATTAAGTATTTTTAACTTTTTATGGTTTAATTGTATTTTACTAATGAATTTTAGCTGCACTTTGCTTTTCAATTTGTGTCAAATGGTAGAAGCTTTTGAAGAGTACAGTAGTGTTGCAATTACTACGGTGATTTGCTACATGATCAAATGTAGAAAAACGTCTTTGCATATGGTGTTATAAATATTAAAGATATATGATTACAAGAACTTTCCATCTTGTCCCATATATCGATGAGCGGTTAATAGGTACGAAATTTTTATTATTGTGTCATCTTAAATTTGCTAAATATGTATTGATATTTATAGTTTAGTTGCACAATGCCGCATTGTCGATGGATGTGTAATTTGAATGTGTAGGTTTGTTTTTTTTATGGAGTATAAAAAATAAGACGAAAAAACCACCGCCCGCGGTGGAAGCGTTGGTTAGGGCTTGGTACCCCAAACGCGGGGGAAGGGTTCGACCTCCGTGGATGCGTCTTCTTGCATAACGCGCAGCCTTACCCGCGCTTGGGGTCGGCGGTGGGGGCCCCGGCGCTCTGGGTTTACTTTCTCCCCGCGGCGCGTTCGGAGGTTCCCCTGGGTCACCAAAAAAAAAAAAAAAATAAGACGAAAAAATTATCGATCGATTAGGGTTACCCTGAACCGGACCGAACCCATTGGGTCGGGCTTGGCCCGGTCCTGGCCCCAGCCCGATAGGGTTGGTCCCGATGCCTTAAAAATTGAGGGACCGACACCTGACGGTTGGTCTAGGGTTAGGGGGTGGCCCGGACCAACCCGGACCATGCTCACCCCTATTCTTTCCCTTCTTTCACAGCCACACCATCGCTCATATCCCCATATGACCTACATATTCATCCCCCCAAAATTACCATATTCTCCTCTATAATCACCATAATCATAATCATTCGCGTGGTGAGGACCGAAAATCATCTCGATTCCCATACGTATCCTCATTGTGAACACTACCACCACCATTAGCACTTCCACTAGGACCACTGCCACCGCTCTTTCTATCAAACAGAATCACCTCGAGTCTTCTAATCCAAATACATAGCATAAGTCCGCACAAAAGCCGAGTGGTCCCATGAACTAGAGTGAGCCTCATCTCTAAAATCAGACAAATTTAACAACCTAGCACCATGCCTGGTCGCATACGTCTCCTCGTGAAATTTGGGTCTCCATCATTCAACAAACGATGGATGACCACTAGAGATTTGAGAGCCACAACGTAGTCGTGGGTCTTGCTCAATCGCTTCGAAAGCGCAAAAACATATGCATGAACGTATCCGCTGGAGTATGAAGTCAAATTCAAAATCATCATCGTCGCTCGTGGCTTTCACGATATTTACTTTGGCCTCTTGCGCCATGTTGCCCGTGACCTTCGCGAGGCCGATGCTTGTGTGGTCCTTGACAGCCCCCAGCAATTTGCGGATCATGCTTTGAGACATCTTCACCGTCACCCTTACCTACCAAAACCGCAAAAGTCAATCTAAACTAGTCACGTTTGACTCAAAGCATCACTTGAGGATGATCTAACCAGCTTTTCAGTAATTCCACAAAATCAACAGCACCAATAAGCTTAATCATTTTAGTGCTCGAAGTCACCATGTTTTTACTGCGATTAATCACGCGATAGACGAAGCATTCGGCTCGACCGATGGCTTCACTTTACCTAAACCCCATAAATAGGTTTTAATTATTTCACAACTACAGCTCACCATGCTCCACTATGCTTAATAAAGCGATCAATGTAGTATCGAACTCCGGGAAATTAACTTTAGAGAAAGTGTATCAAATCTGGAGAAATTAAGCTCTGGCGACGCGGACTTTGAACGTAGAATGGACCCGTCGATTACAATCGCCGATCGCCACTCTTCATCTTCTGCGTCTGAGAATGGCGAGAGATGAGGCGGAACAACCGGCGATCGTAATCAGCTGAACGGGCCACATCATGAAGTTCCCCTCCTCCCCTGTCTACGCTCCCGATCGTCGCCTCCACTTTGAGGCGGCCGCGTCTCGCCATCGTGTCGACGGCGCAGGTCCCTCCCGCCGCTCTCGTGTCGCTCTTCGTGGGGATCTCTCCGGCTCCATTGCTCGTCAGACCGGTCACGTTCGCGATCGGGCCCGTTTTGATGCCCTTGGATCGCTCTTCTGGTTTCGTTCTTTTACGTGGCGGGAATGGTGTCCGCTCCGTCGGAGTTGGCTCGGGCGACCCGTAATCCATTGGATTCTAGTAATAGGTTTTTCTTAATCTGAGAAGTCGATGGTATCTTTTTTATTCTAGTAATTTGTTGTTTTTATGTCTTGGGTCGAAGGGAATAACCTCCCATATCGAATTTTAATTATTTGTAGAGTCTTTTGATGTTTTACATCAATTTTCTTTACTTTGCGAGAGTACTTAGATTTTTTTTTTCACTTTTGAGAATTCTCTTTATGGATTCTCGCTCCCTTGAGGAGGAATTGTCAGAAAGCTATGGATCATATAACATCAACCTTATTGATCGTATCAAATATGAAGAAGCAAATTTAACATGCAAAAGAGAATTATTATATTCTAAATGAAGAAGCATACAAGTAAGGTAAGAAGGGAAAAAAGGGGAAAATGCCACAAAAAAAAAAACTCTAAATTATGTTCATTGTGACATATTTATGCAAAACTTTTTGTTATGACACAAAAAATCTCAAATTTATACATATGTGACACATATATCCTAAATTTATACCCGTTCAATACATTTATATGTTACTTGAATACAAATTTGAGGTTTTTACTTAACCAAAAAAAAATTTTGAGGTTTTTAGTATCATAAAAAAAGAAATATAGTTTGTGGTAAATGCATTGCACGATAATGAGTTGGGGTTTTTTGTGTCACAAAAAAATTTAAGATAAATATGCCACATGGGTATAAGTTCAGAATTTTTTGTATTACAATTTTTTTTTTGGAGTAAATTGTATCAAAATGGACATCACTTAAACTTTTTTGTGATTTTTTTTTCAAAAAAGAAAATAGAGAACTTTTGAAAAACCATCCCCACTTTTGGAAATACACAATTGCATTTGTAAACTACCCCTCCACCCCTTTTTTTTTTTTTTTTTTTTTTTTTTTTTTTTTTTTTTTTTTTATATTCATCTCTCTACCTTCCGCCACACTAGTGTCGGCTTCTCTCTCCGTGGCCACTAGAGCTTGAAAGTTGCACACAAGGCCATGGCCACAAGCTCAAAGGCAGCATTAATGCTTGTGGCCTTCAAGCTCGAAAGTCATGCGATTTGGTGAGCTCGCCATGGCCACTAGATTTGGCGTCAAGTTCAACAATCGAATTTGGGTAGCAGCGGACATGAGCTCGAGACATGGCAGGGTGGTGGCTTGGTGACGCAACAAGTATAGACGGTGCCAAGAGTTTCAAGCCGTACCCTTGGGTTTGAGTAAGTATCTTGAAAAGGTGGGTTTTGTGGTAGGTTTTGAATGGTGAGTCGGGAGGGGCAAAGTTGGGGAAGAAAATGACAAATCTATAATTATAATTAACATCATAACTAACGTCAAATGCAACTTGAAATGGAATTTGCTAAAGTGAGGATGGTTACTACAACCACGATAACAACCTTCCAACTAGAATACTAAAGTCCCACATTCACCTTCTCCACACAAAGCTCTCTCTTCCACGCCAAATCTTCCACTGCATGTTTGGGTTATGTGAGCCTAATGAGAACTGGAGAGAAAAACAAAGTGAAGTGTAATATGCTGTCATGTGAACTCAATAGTTCTTATGATTTTGCATCATGATGTGCTATCTTCACAACGTAGAGCGAGGATCGTTGCAAGGGCCTCTTCGGGCTCCCATACATGACAAACTTGAGCACAAAGCTACTAGTAAAGTTGTCCAATTATATTAGTATGGGATCTCAACCAAGAAGGAATGAGCATGTAGGAAAGTAAATTTGCGTGCAATCCGACTTCCTAACTCAGTGGTCATTCTCTTATCTCACTTATTTAATTAATGTCGAGTGTCCCAATCTTAGTCAAAGAAAGATTGGGGTCCCAGCAACTTCAGAGGTTAAATCGACTTAGTTAATCCCTTTTACATATAAATACATTACAAATGTCAAGCCAATGTAGAGAACTCACTAGACATGATAACTAAACACGTTCCTTGTAGAGAGTGAACATCCATCGAGGTGTTGGGAGAATTAACATGGATGATGACCATTATGACTTAGTTATAAACGTCAAGGCAAGGTAGAGAATTGTAAAAAATATGTCTCGATTTTGAGCCGTTATACAATCTAACCTGATTGGGTAAGAAAGAAATCCAAAAAATCTTTCTTTGAATGGTATATATATTAAAGAGTTTCTTTTATTTGGTTGGACGTATTCATGATTACATCCAGACTTTGCAACGTAAAAGATTTGAGAGGATATTGCTTGGACACTTGGGTAAGAAAAAGATATAAGTTCAATTTGGGAGGGTTGGACGTGTAGACTCTGGTGCAATAAACATTGATGAAGAAATTTTTCTATGGACAGCGGCCAAGGGCCCTAATAGTGAATACAATGAACTCTCACGGTCAAATTTCCTGTGGGCTTTTAATCGCCTACTTGGAATTTTCTTTTTGGTCAAACAAAAGAGAGCACGTGGGGAAAGGAAGTGGTCAAAGAAAAGAAAATAAATTAAAAGCAAGGTTTTGCTTTTTTGGGTTTCCTTCCTTGAGAAGCCTAATAGTGGAATTCCATTAGAAATTGCGCCACCGCACGAAAAGTAAAAGAAAGAACATACGAACATTCTTGAATTAGCTGTGCGAAGGGTTTTGCTTGCATGCAATTAAGTTTTTCATTTATAAAGTTATTTGGATTTGGTCTTAATATAAATGTGGGAAACATTCGAGTGTGTTAACGATTGTAATTCTAATTTTCAAATTATAGTGAATTGTTGGTTGCTATCTCTCTTTGGGGATAAATGCCGACACTCGGATCAAATCTCGTAAATATTTGGTATCTTTGTCATTCCCCGTTTATTTCTTCAATGTTCTTGTATTGATTTAATGGGAAGATCTTCTCAATTTTCGCGTTAATTTTGCAACATGTCTACTTTTGAAATGCCTCTTGTCAGACATGATGACCAAATATGTTCATTTGACGAAACTTAAGCTTTACTTGAGCGCAGTTGTCATTTATAGAGAGTGAACGTCCATTGAGGCGTTGGGAGAACTGATATGGATGATGAACATTATGACTTAGTTATAAATGTCAAGGCAAGGTAGAGAATTTTTAAAATATTTCTCGATTTTGATCTGTTATGCAATCTAACTTGATTGGGCAAGAAAGAAATCCAAAAAATCTTTCTTTGGATGGCGTATATATTGGAGAGTTTTTTTTTATTTGATTGGACGTATCCACGATTACATCTAAACTTTGCAATGTAAAAGATTTGAGCGGATATTGCTTGGACGCTTGGGTAAGAAAAAGATATAAGTTTAAACATGTAGACTCTGGCGCAATAAACAAATTTCTTGTGGACTTTAGTTGCCTACTTGGAATTTTCTTCTTGGTCATACAAAAGAGAGCGCGTGGGGCTAGGAAGTAGTTAGAGAAAAGGAAATAAATTAAAAGCAAGGTTTTGCTATTTTGGGTTTCCTTTCCTCGAGAAGCCTAATAGTGGAATTCCATTGGAAATTGGGCCGCCATACAAACAGTAAAAGAAACAACATACGAACGTTCTCGAATTAGCTGTGCGAAGGTTTTTGCTATGGGCTTAAACACTCAGTGATTTGCCCTATGAGCTTTACATGCAATTAAGTTATTTATTTATAAACATATTTGGATTTGGTCTTAATTTAGGTGTGGGAGACACTCGGGTGTAAGCGATTATAGTTCTAATTCTCAAATTATAGTGAATTATCTGTTGCTAGCTCTTTATAGGGATAAATACCGGTACTCGGATCAAATCTCGTAAATATTTGGTATCTTTGACATTTCCCCTTTATTTCTTCAATGTTCTTGCGCTGATCTAATAGCAAGATCTTCTTAATTTTTGCGTTAATTTTGCAACATGTCTACTTTTGAAATGCCTCTAGTCAAGATCACTTTGTCCTTAAAGCTCCAATGCAAAGTAGATTAACAGATCTTCCATGTTTAGAACCATCCAATTTTCAAACGTTTTCTAGTGCAGTTTTTTCGCTTGTACGTACGAACTCATTGGGAGAATCCACCGTCACCCTTACAAAGGAAGCAATTTGAATAATGTTAAATGGGCACTCATTAAGTTAAACTAGCTGCATTTTGTGAATCTGAAAGGCAATCTATTATGATTTTTCTCTAGTGTGAAATGTGTAAAAGCTACAAAGTAGTAATTTTCAATATCTTGAAAATATAAGCATTTCTAAGTTAGTCGTGCTGAACAATAAGAAGAGAGCACTTTAATTACCATATTTACATCCTATGTTAGTTTCCCAAGCAAGAAACTGGTTCATTGTGAGTAATCCTTTAACATTTACTAATTTTCATGTTACCATCATTTAATTGCATTCTAACTGTTCAACATGATCATGATCTTGCGTTCTAGTTGGGAGCCAAGTAATTCACAAGGCCTATGCTTTTCATTGGATAAAGATTGAATTAGTGACAATAGTGACTAGGCTAGACTAAACTTAACGTGTGGAAAAAGTTATGCCAATAGAGACATTCAGAAAATTCCCCACTAATGAAATCCGGTCATTGCGTAAGTTACATTCCCCGTCCCACACGCTAATTAACCTTGTCACCACAAGGAGTTGACCTACATTCATAACTGAAGATGACCAAGACTTTGGCCATGACCACAACTTCTACACTCAAGCACAAGCATCGCTGAACTCCTATAAAGTTGCTCTAACTTGCAAAAAAGAAGTTAACTCAAGAGCGTGATACATATAAAGTTTGGTCACTCGAATCTGTAGTCATGAAAAAGAAAGCATTATGGGCGCTTGTGGTGAATTGGGGTATCGCATGTTTATGTGGCTCTTGTGGGTGTCGGGTGCAAGAAAGGGTTGCACTCTTAGCACTCAATGCCACCTTGGACCTAATATATTGGGTGGACTCTGGGGAATCATATTTCAACTGTTGCAATTGGGAAGGTGTTGAGTGCAATCCCATCACAGGGCGAGTCACTCATCTAATGCTCTCTGGTATGAGATATTACCGTTTCGGCGTCAAAAGCTGGTACCTAAACGCTTCTCTACTTCTTCCTTTTGAAGAACTCAAGAGCCTTGACTTGTCCGACAACTATTTAGGAGGGTGGATTACACCAAAAGGTATAAATGTGCTACTCATTCATTTCCTATAAAAGAAGAGATACTCATTATCTAATGAACTCAAAACTTAACCATGTCTGGGTCCTTACTTAGTTCTTGCATTATAGATGATTATGTCCACATCATCATTAATCCACAAGTCTATGACATATTTCCCCCCAAAATGGCAATACCGGTTTACGCGTGTACTAGAATAGATTTCTGTGAATTTTACTACTTTTCATTGTTTGTTTGCAGAACCAAATCTGCTATCTTCAAGGCTGAGCAAACTAGAGGTGCTTGACTTGAGTGGTAACTCTCTGGATAATTCTATTCTATCCATTCTTGGTACAATTCCATCTCTTCGGAGTCTGTTCCTCAGTCGCAACAATTTGAGCGGAACTTTACTTGTGAATGGTAAATTTCTCTGGCTTATTCTCTGCTCATAATTCAGTACAAAATCGTCACCCTACGACATATTTCCCCATGAAATGGCAATACCCATTTACGCGTGTACTTGAATAGATTTATGCGGATTTTTATGCTTTTCGTTGTTTGTTTGCAGAACCAAACCTGCTATTTTCAAGGCTGAGCAAACTAGAGGTGCTTGATTTGAGTGGTAACTCTTTGGATAATTCTATTCTATCCATTCTAGGTACAATTCCATCTCTCCGACGTCTGTTCCTCAGTGGCAGCAATTTGAGCAGGACTTTACATGTGAATGGTAAATTTCTCTGGCTTGTTCTCTGCTCATAATTCAATACAAAATTGCCATCCTTGACTTGAGTTAACACTATTTGTGGACAAATTAGGTGGTTGCAGTAATTTGATGGAGCTAGACATAAGTGATAATGCTATTGATGCAGTGGCAACTATTAAAGGTACCATTTCAATTTGCAGGAAGGAGCCTCGTTTTTATTCATATATTAAATTAACCAGCCTACAAGTCATGCAGACTCTTTAATACCTTTACATTGGCTTCACATAATGAATATGGAAGTCATATATTGCAACTCCCTTCTCTTTGTTGATTCAAAAGATTCCTATCCTGAGGCATCCGGGTGGGTGCTTTCATTATTTACTTTGGATAATTCTATTTTACCCATTCGTGGTACAATTTCGACTCTCAGGTGTCTATCCTCCAAAAACATTTGAATGGAACTTTACATGTGAATGATAGTTTCTCCAGCTTATTCTCTATTCATAATTATGTACAAAATCGCCATCCTTGACTTGAGTTAGCAATATTTGTGGACAAATTAGGTGTTCTCCATAATTTAAAGGAGTTGGACATAAGTTATAATGCAATCAATGCAATGGCTATTGTTGATGGTATTGTTTTAGTTTTCATGCAGAATCCTCATTTTTATTCATAAATTAAATTGACTAGATTGCGATTCATGCATGCTCTTTCATATATTTATATGTGCTTCATATTAAGAATATACAGGTCATATATTGCAATCCCCTCCTCTTTTTTGTATACAAATGTTGCTGTTGATTGAAAAGATATCTAACTCGAGGCATCAATGTGGGTGCTTTCCGAACTTAACTGCCAAGGAAGTTAATTACTTGGAATTTTACTGCTAGACATCAAAAACTTGAGCCACTTAGAGAACCTCCACCTAGATCATGTCCACTTGAAGCATGTGGGGACCGTCGTGCAAGCATTAGGGGCACTATCATCTTTGAGGATCCTTTCTCTTCAATATAACATAGTAGAAGGAATAATTACAACTCAAGGTTAGTCAGACCCGTGAGTGAATGTATATTCACATTAACGCTCTATTCGTTTCACAGAAAACAACTTTCAAGAAAATGTTTTTTAGATTTTCTAGCGTTGGAGTCATGGAAAATATATAAGTAAAGGAAAATATTTTCCTTTAATGGAAAAAGCATTTTCAAAAGTCGAGATAATGAGGAAATCATTTTCCATTTTTTTTTCTTTAATCTAGACTTGTTTTCCTCTGTGCACTCTTTTTAGTTATATTATTGTTTTTCTATTTTCTTTTAAAAATTGAATTTCCAATTTCCAATTTCTTTCTATATTTCTTTTTTCCTTCTTCCTCAATTGATTGTTCACTATGACGACGGCCGGCAACCAACCACGGCAAGGAACAAGCTTGCCGAAGGCCGAGGCCTCACCGATTTGACGAGGTTCAAGCTCATCAGCCTCGAGCAATCTTGACCTCACCTATGACCAGTGATTGGACAAATAAGAAGGGGAAAAAAAGAAAAAGAAAAGAAAAGAAAAAATTATTAAAAAATCTATTTTTAAAAATAAAAATAAAATATTATTGAAAGGAGTGCGGGGATGAAAATCAAATTAGATTTTTCATACTAAACTGTGAAATATATTTTCTAGTTCATTTTTACGGCTTCGGGCGAGCACTAGAAAATATTGTTATTTCCCTAGACATGACTTCTCGAATAACATTTTCGGAAAAGTCATATTTTCGCGAAACGAATAGAGCCTACTTTTTATTAAAGAAATTCCATTCACTCATGATATCTCTGTACCATTTCTTGATTATGCTTGCATAAGGAAATCGATGTTCAATAATCTTTTGATTTTGGGAAGATTTCCATAACTTGATAAGTTGGAACAAGCGATCTTGGATGGTTCTTCGTTGAACACAAGCATAGGAATCCTTTCCAGCCTTGGTTCGTTGACATCTCTTAGATTGTTGTCCTCATCCAACACCGGTCTAAGTGGCAACCTATCAGACCATAGTAAGTTCTAATCTCTCAGTGTAAAAGCTGGACATGAAATGGATCCTTGATGTACTTGAATGTCCTCTTTGCATGTACCGATATATCTCAGTATAGTTGAATTGACTTGTGATATCAATAACAGGCTTGTGTAACCTGGTAAAACTAGAAGAGTTGGATCTTAGCTTTAACGGAATTATTGGCGGGCTTCCTACATGTTGGCGAAACATGTCCTCTATTCGGATTCTAAATCTTGAAGACAATGAATTTACAGATAGTGTCGTGTCATCTCCCCTCACTAGTCTCACATCTCTCGAATTTCTTTCCATTTTGGGTAACCATTTTGATATCTCCTCATCACTCAGCCCACTCGCAAACCATTCAAGACTTAAGGTGCTAATTCTTGATGACACCAAACTAACAATTGATACCAAAGTTGCATCTTTGATCCCGAGGTTCAGTTGAAGGTTTTAAGTATGTCAAATATTCCATCAAGAGGATTCGAATTGACTTCTCTGGGCTTTCTCAATCATCAATATGACCTGAGAATTCTTGATCTCTCCTCGAATGATATCCCAAGTCCCTTTCCAGCTTGGTTGTTGGAAAACAACACCAAGTTGCATATGCTTTTTATGGAAAATAACTTATTTACAACATTTAAGGTTCCATCAATGATCCTTTTTAATCTTTCGAGCATGGACATATCCAACAACAACATGAGAGGAGAGCTCACTGCCGAATTTTGCACAAATGTCCCAAATCTGTCCTACCTTAATCTATCAGCCAACAGATTGGAAGGGAATATTCCATCTGAATTGGGCAGTGAAAAATCCCTACATATCTTAGACCTGTCTAGTAACAATTTCTCAGGGGGGCTACCTATCCAGTTACTAGATAGTAAATTGCGTAAGCTGAACGTAGCATATAACAATTTGCAAGGAGAAATTGGACTTTCTGACCACACCATGAACCCAAGGTTGTTATGTTTGCAGTTAAACCACAACTTGTTCACTGGAAGTCTCTCTTTTCTTTCATCACTCTTTGATTTGAGAGTATTGGACGTTAGCAACAACATTTTTATCGGCAAGCTTCCCAGATTAATTGCAAACATGTCATCGCTTATGGCCCTTGACTTGTCAAAAAATCATTTGGATGGCATCATCCCTCAAGAACTCTGCAATCTTGGTGAGCTTTGGTATTTGGATCTGTCTTACAACAATCTCTCTGGTCCATTACCATCATTTTTTATCTCACAATGGGTGAGTCACGTTCATCTGAATGGGAACAAATTGAATGGTACACTCGTGCATGTGCTCTCTAACAACTCCCATTTGATGACCTTGGATCTAAGTGAAAATGAGTTCTCCGGAAGCATACCCTGTTGGCTAGGTAACCTCTCTCAATTGAGCATTCTTTCACTGAAGGGTAATAGCTTCTATGGAACATTTCCCGAGCAATTGTGCAGATTGAAAAGCTTAAGTATGATCGATCTTTCTGAAAACAATCTGTTTGGTCCATTACCCAATTGCTTGGGACCCATGAATTTATCCGAAGATTACACCAATAAGGTAACTTTAGCACCGAACATGGGAGATGCAATTATAGGGTGGTCACCTTGGTATTATGTGAGGACAATTCAACGCCATACTTATTATTATAAAGAAATGGAAGAAACATTTGAAGCTCCACTTACTGTTGGGTTCACAACGAAAGGAAGGTTTGATTCTTATAGAGGCTACGCACTTTTTAAAATGGTGGGACTAGATTTTTCTTGCAACCAGTTCAACGGCAAGATCCCACTGGAGATAGCAATCTTACAAGAAATGCTTGTGCTGAACCTGTCACATAACAAGCTTACAGGACATATACCCATGTCATTGTCGAGCCTCACAAAGATAGAGAGCATTGACCTTTCCTACAACAACTTGATCGGTTCTATCCCTGAAGAGCTTACTCAGTTGAATTCCCTGGAAGTCTTCAATGTGTCTTACAATGACTTGTCAGGAGCTATACCAAACAAAAATCAATTTGGGGCATTCGATGAAAGCAGTTACTATGGAAACCATCTCCTGTGTGGATTGCCGTTGAGTAAGAAGTGCTCGACAACCATTAACATTAATTGCTCAGCAACAAAATCATGCACGACAACTAAAGAAGATGGTTTCATAGACAAAGAGACATTCTATATCAGCTTCGGAATGTCATACACAATGGTTGGACTAGTGCTTCCAGTTGTTCTATTCATCAACCCCCAATGGCGACATGGATGGTTTCACTATGTGGAACTGGTTATCACCACATGTCAGAGCTTGTTCATCACATGTTACTATTTTGTGCATGACAGTTTTTGAAAATTGTCTAAAGGCCAAACATTTTAGGTTCTCTTGCTCTGCATTTCCAAGTAATGGCAGGATTGGGTTTTTTTTTCCTGTTGTTTGTTATTGTCATTGATCAACACTGGCCTCAATGTGGATCTATCAGGTCAGTGCAAGTTCTTAACTTCACAACTGAATAAGGTCCTGCTCTACTTTCCTTGAAGACAATACATGGCATGATCCTCCTCCTTTCGAAAATGTATTTTTACATAATTGCTTGCTCATCTCTATTTGGTTGGTAATCATACTACTAACAATGACAAACAACACGAGAAAAACATAGCTGTCTCTTCTCACCTTTTTTTTTGTTTCTACAATAACAAATTTGCTTTCCTTTTCGAATAAAAGTTTTCGTCACCATATATCACTCGATCCATTCACAAACCGTTTGAGAAATAAAGCTCTTGCTTGCCAATATAGAACAAACAACTGGATGTTCTTCAAAGTCTTAGGCTCATGACCAATCTGCAATTTGGTTAGGACATCGATTTCCGTCTAACTTTTATGAAGGTTTACTTGTTCTTAAGTATCTCCCGAGATGGTTAAATTCACGGTCAAACTTGCATTTTTATGACTACTTTCGTTGTTCCTGTCTTTGTGGAATGATGTTCTAACATTTTGCTAGGAGCTTAGCTCTAGCTTGGAAAAAGTACTGCACTGAGGCATGCCCTGTTCAGTATGAAAGAGACCAAATTTGTTGTCTAGGCCAAATGCGAGCAAGACCCAACCTAGATCAAGGCCCGGATTGGTGCAAATGTATGAATTCTATTGTAAACATTCCATTCATACGAGAAGGTCAGCACTGCTGCCATTTTTACAAATTGGTAGAAAAACGTAACAGGCGGTATGTCAATCAAAGTAATAGAAACAACCATCAGATAATCATGAGCCTATACTCACAATCAAGCGAAAAAAGAAGCCGAACTCCTTTTTCGTAGTAAGAAATTACTTCAACGCTTTATGGTGGTTTCTACGAACATACAAAAAATGCAGCTTTGACAAGCAGTTTTGAGGACATTCATTCTGTTATAAGAACATTAAACATGACAATATATATATTAATAAAAAGTGATGGTTGAGATACAAATGTGCGCAAGACATGCAAAGTAGAATGTCCAGGCAATTATTCCCAGTTGATCTAGCATGCAGCCCATGGTAGGTATGCTTAGTCATTCTGACATATAATTAATTTGTATTGAAAAATAATAATGGTGCTACCTTTGTGGGCTTAATCCTCTGCTAAATCATATTGGTGTATGCTTTTAGGCCCGGATTTGGGTCATCTATTACTACGGATACATTCTATACTTTTGTGATGGTAAAAAACGTCATGAATCTAAGAAAAAATCTTTTACGGTCAGACTAATGCACCGGCTAACTCAGAATTACGTTGCATGGTTACTATATTATTTATTTAATAATATCACTGGCAGAATACACTGATCATTCCGATCCACAATTTGAATCACATATCCTCCTTATGGCAAATTTATCACTCGAAATTGTAAAGTAAGGTTCAAAATATTTTGGTGTGGAGCTATTCATCAGATTTTTTTGTGGAAAGTATATCATGTATAGTATTACCTCGTCCCAAAGTACATACCAAGTAAGAATTGGTCCTTCACTTATATATATAGCATAATAGACCATCTGGAGCACATATAACTAATAATGAGTAATATTCCGACACAATGATCAAACAAGCCTACTTTCACAATATTACATTTTAGACAAGGAACAATTTTAGTTATGATTGACATTCCTTGTTTAAGAATTGTCCTTGTTTCTGAAACCTTGGTTAGCATCGTGTAATATATTCCGATTTTTAAACTCAATTGCAACAGGGCATCACATCAATTCATTAGCAAGTTATGGCATTCTGATGGGAAAGGACAAGGTGGCACCACTTTTCTTTAGTATATGCAACCAACTATTGATCTGAACAGTTGGTAAACTCTTCTACAAAATGGCATCCCTCACAATACATCTCAATTCCCACATTATGCAAGTTACAGATCAAGAAGCATTGAAGTTTGGCACTGGATAAGGCCAAAAATGCTTAGATTATCATAAGTAACCACAGACCAGTAAAGGACCTCACCCATAGCAAGAACATCCAATGCATCTTCATACTTTTGCCTCCTCGTAAGTTGTTTTGCATTTGAGTGAAGCATTAAGCCCATCATCACAGCACTGGAGAAAATCCAAAAGGTTTTTTAAATGCCAATTCAACACAATAGGAGCTAAACAGCAGATTGTGAGAAAAGACTGCCTGAGAAAGGATTTCTTAAAAACAAATTAGTCTACTGCCAACCCTCTGATCAGTTACAGATCCCATATTTACTTTCTTTCCACTCTGATCTTCATGTTCTATGTTGAAGTCTTCCAGTGGCAATTATCCATCTGCATGTCTCTTAGCCAGTGCAGTGGCAGCTGCTCTGTATTTAGAAGGATATACACATTTAATTATATGAGTGGATGTGCACATACACGCACAGTAGCCAGAAAGACTACTGTTGCTGCAAACAACAAACATGCTGGCCAATATCATCAAAAAATTAATACAGGAAAGGGTACCACAAGAGCAGATAAGCATGTCCATGTAAGTGAACATCTGTAGGTATGTATATCCAGATAGCTAGGCTCATCAGTGCTTCTGGCCCAGCATAGAAATTTTATAGCATAACTATAAACAAGTCACTTTATCAAGACATGCAGTCTTCTTTTGAGTAATAATAAAGTCCCGTGCTCAGAGCCGAATGCCTCTTTAAGTATCAAGATGCACTGCCTCATGAGTTAAGTAATGTACGCCACACTAAGAACGTTGATTGGTCTCATGAATATACGCAAAGTTGCTACAAAGGGGTGAAAACCAAACTGAATATGCATGCGAAATACCTGATGAAGGATTGATTTGGTGGTGGCCGCTTAGAGTTAAAGTGAGCTTGGAATGAGGAGAAAGCATCTTCCGATGCATCAAAGCTACTTAAAAACTTCTGCCCCACAGAAACGCCAAAAGCTTCAGACTGAGCATTATTAACCAAGGAAGGCATCTCTTGAACTCGGACACGTTCATCCCAAGACCACAAATTGCATTGCTATTTGACTCGGACCTGTTTTAGAAAAGCCGAGGCATTTCGAGTTCCTTCACCTATAACAAGAATACAAAGCTGGCTGCCATCGGTAAAAGAGAAAGGGAGATGTAATTGATACACTGAATGTAGAGAATTCTTAGCCTCATCAAATATGAGCCCCCCTTTATCACTCCAAGCAAGATTTATCAAAACCATCAACCGATTAACAAAGAGAATGGAAAGAATAATAGAGATAGAGAGCAGCAGAAGCCTGCTTTTGAAAGGCAAGCTGCCATTCACCACATTATATTTTACAAGGCCAGTCCAACGAGGTGTATGATCCAATAACAAATACCCAACTTTTCCGAAAAATTCAGCAAAATAAACATATTCCTCACAATGTACATAATATAAACCAAGAAACAGAAAACAAAGAGACAAGTTCCTTATAAATTCACCATATATTCGATGCAACGTATCCAATAAGCATGGAAAGTCAACAACTTTGGTCAACCAATCAATTAGTACAATCCGCAGCCGGGAACCAAAAAATCAACAGCACCAATAAGCTTAATTATTTTAGTGCTCGAAGCCACCATGCTTTTACTGCGATTAATCACGCGATCAAGGAAGCATTCAGCTCGACCGATGGCTTCACTAACCTAAACCCCATAAATAGGTTCTAATCATTTCACAACTACAGCTCACCATGCTCCACTATGCTTAATAAAGCGATCAATGTAGTATCGAGCTCTGGGAAATTAACTTTAGAGAAAGTGTATCAGATCTGGAGAAATTAAGCTCTGGCGACGCGGACTTTGAACGCAGAGTGGACCCGCCGATTACAATCGCCGATCGCCACTGTTCATCTTCTGCGTCTGAGAATGGCGAGAGATGAGGCGGAACAACCGGCGAAATCGGCCGGACGGCCCACATCATGAAGTTCCCCTCCTCCCCTGTCTGCGCTCTCGATCGTCGCCTCCACTTAGAGGCGGCCGCGTCTCGCCATCGCGTCGACGGCGCAGGTCCCTCCCGCCACTCTCGCGTCGCTCTTCGTGGGGATCTCTCTGGCTCCATTGCTCGTCGGACCGGTCACGTTCGTGATGGGGCCCGTTTTGATGCCCTTGGGTCGCCCTTCTGGTTTCGTTCTTTTACGGGGCGGGAATGGCGTTGGCTCGGGCGACCCGTAATCCATTGGATTCTAGTAATAGGTTTTTCTTTACCTGAGAAGTCGATGGTATCTTTTTGATTCTAGTAATTTGTTGTCTTGATGTCTTGGCCAAATTCAAGAAAGAACCAACCCGGATTGAGGCCCGGATTGGTGCAAATGTATGAAAATGGCTACTAGTCATTAATAGGGCTCCCAACCAAGCCTGGCCAGGCCATGTGGCCGAGCGCTTGGGTCGAAGGGAATAACCTCCCGTATCGAATTTTAATTATTTTTATAGTCTTTTGATGTCTTACATGAATGTTCTTTACTTTGCAACAGTACTTAGTTTTTTATTTTTTTTTTCTTTTTGGAGAATCCTCTTTACAGATTCTCATTCTCTTGAGAAGGGATTGTGAGAAAGCTACAGATCATATAACATCAACCTTATTGATCGTATCAAATATGAAGAAGCAAATTTAACATGCAAAAGAGAATTATTATGTCAGATAGCGTACAAGTAAGGTATCATGCTTCTTTTTCTTTTTCATAAGAGGGAAAAAAGGGGAAAAATGCCACAAAAAAAAAAAAAAACTCTAAATTATGTCCACTATGACATATTTACTCTAAACATTTTATTATGACACAAAAATCTCAAATTTGTACACATGTGACACATGTACCATAAATTTATATCCGTGCAACACATTTATATGTTACTTGAATACAAATTTGGGGTTTTGGTATCATAACAATATATATATAAATAGTTTGTGGTAAATGCGTTGCACGATAATGAGTTGGAGTTTTTGTGTCACAGAAAAATTTGAGATAAACACGTCACACAAATATAAGTTCGGGGTTTTTGTATCACAAAAAAAAAGTTTGAAATAAATTGTATCAAAGTGGACATCGCTTAAACTTTTTTGTGATTTTTTTTTTCAAAAAGAAAATAGAGAACTTTTGAAAGACCGTCCTCACTTTTGGAAATACACAATTTGCATTTATAAACTACCCCTCCACCCCCTTTTTTTTTTTTTTTTTTTTAATCTCCGTCTCTCTACCTTCTGCCACACCAGTGTCAGCTTCTCTCTCCATGGCCACTAGAGCTTGAAAGTAGCACACAAGGCCATGGCCACAAGCTCAAAGGCAACATTAATGCCTATGGCCTTCAAGCTCGAAAGTCATGCGATTTGGTAAGCTCGCCATGGCCACTAGATTTGGCGTCGAGTTCAACAACGGAATTTGGGTAGCGACGGACATGAGCTCGAGACAGGAGAGAGGGAGATAGTTGAGGCAGCAGGGTGGTGGCTTGGTGATGCAACAAGTATAGACAGTGCCAGGAGTTTCAAGTCGTACCCTTGGGTTTAGGTAAGTATCTTGAAAAAGTGGGTTTTGTGGTAGGTTTTGAATGGTAAGTTGGGAGGGGCAAAGTTGGGGAAAAAATGACAGATCTATAATTATAATTAACATCATAACTAACATCAAATGCAACTTGAAATGGAATTTGCTAAAGTGAGGATGGTTACTACAACCATGATAACAAACTTCCGACTAGAATACTACAGTCCCACATTCACGTTCTCCACACAAAGCTCTCTCTTCCACACCGAATCTTCCACTGCATGTTTGGGTTATGTAAGCGTAATGAGAACTGGAGAGCAAAACAAATTGAAGTGTAATATGCTGTTATGCAAACTCAATAGTTCTTATGATTTCGCATCATGATGTGCTATCTTCAAAACGTAGAGCTAGGATTGTCACAAGGACCTCTTCAGGCTCCCATACATGACAAACTCGAGCACAAAGCTACTAGTAAAGTTGTCCAATTATATCGGTATGGGATCTCCACCAAGAAGGAATGAGCATCTAGGAAAGCAAATTTGTGTGCAATCCGACTTCTTAACTCGGTGGTCATCTCACTTATTTAATTAACGTCGAGTGTCCCGATCTTAGTCGAAGAAAGATTGGGGTCCCAACAACTTTAAAGGTTAAATCGACTCAGTTAATCCCTTTTACATATAAATACATTACAAATGTCAAGCCAATGTAGAGAACTCACCAGACATGGTAACTAAACACGTTCCTTTGACGAAACTTAAGCTTTACTTGAGCGCAGTTGTCATCTGTAGAGAGTGAACGTCCATCGAGGTGTCGGGAGAATTCACATGGATGATGAACATTATGACTTAGTTATAAACGTCAAGGCAAGGTAGAGAATTGTTAAAATATGTCTCGATTTTGAGCTGTTATGCAATCTAACTTGATTGGGTAAGAAACAAATCCAAAAAATCTTTCTTTGAATGGTGTATATATTAGAGAGTTTCTTTTATTTGGTTGGACGTATTCACGATTACATCTAGACTTTGCAATGTAAAAGATTTGAGAGGATATTGCTTGGACACTTGGGTAAGAAAAAGATATAAGTTCAATTCGGGAGGGTTGGACGTGTAGACTCCAGCGCATTAAACATTGATGGAGAAATTTTTCTATGGACAGCCGCCAAGGGCCCCAATAGTGAATACAATGAATTCTCACGGTATAATTTCCTGTGGGCTTTAATTGCCTCCTTGGAATTTTCGTTTTGGTCATACAAAAGAGAGCGCGTGGTGTAAGAAAGTGGTCAAAGAAAAGAAAATAAATTAAAAGCAAGGTTTTGCTTTTTTGGGTTTCCTTTCCTCGAGAAGCCTAATAGTGGAATTCCATTAGAAATTGGGCTACCGCACAAAAAGTAAAAGAAAGAACATACGAACATTCTTGAATTAGCTGTGCGAAGGGTTTTGCTATGGGCTTCTATGAGCTTTGCATGCAATTAAGTTTTTTATTTATAAAGTTATTTGGATTTGGTCTTAATCTAAATGTAGGAAACACTCAAGTGTGTTAACGATTGTAGTTCTAATTCTCAAATTATAGTGAATTATTGGTGCTAGCTCTCTCTGGGGATAAATGCTGACACTCAGATCAAATCTTGTAAATATTTGGTATCTTTGTTATTCCATTCCCGTTTATTTCTTCAATGTTCTTGTATTGATTTAATGGGAAGATCTTCTCAATTTTCGCGTTAATTTTGCAACATGTCTACTTTTGAAATGCCTCTCTTCAGACATGATGACCAAATATGTTCCTTTACGAAACTTAAGCTTTACTTGAGCACAGTTGTCATTTATAGAGAGTGAACATCCATCTAGCCTGATTGGGCAAGAAAGAAATCCAAAAAATCTTTCTTTGGATGGCGTATATATTGGAGAGTTTCTTTTATTTGATTGGAGGTATCCACGATTACATCCAGACTTTGCAATGAAAAAGATTTGAGAGGATATTGCTTGGACGCTTGGGTAAGAAAAAGATATAAGTTTAAACGTGTAGACTCTGACGCATTAAACATTGACGGAGAAATTTTTCTGTGGACAATTGCCAAGGGCCCAGTAGTTAATACAATGAACTTTTGCGGTCAAATTTCCTGTGGACTTTAGTTGCCTACTTGGAATTTTCTTCTTGGTCATACAAAAGAGCGCGCATGGGGCTAGGAAGCAGTTAGAGAAAAGGAAATAAATTAAAAGCAAGATTTTGCTTTTTTGGGTTTCCTTTCCTCGAGAAGCCTAATAGTGGAATTCCAGTAGAAATTGGGCCACCGCACGAAGAGTAAAAGAAAGAACATACGAACGTTCTCGAATTAGCTGTGCGAAGGGTTTTGCTATGGGCTTAAACACTCGGTGATTTGCCCTATGAGCTTTACATGCAATTAAGTTATTTACATCCAGACTTTGCAATGTAAAATATTTGAGAGGATATTGCTTGGACGCTTGGGTAAGAAAAAGATATAAGTTTAAACGTGTAGACTCCGGTGCATTAAAAATTGACGGAGAAATTTTTCTGTGGACAACCGCCAAGGGCCCTAGAATACAATGAGCTCTCCTGTCAAATTTCATGTGGACTTTAATTGCCTACTTGGAATTTTCTTCTTGGTCATACAAAAGAGAGCGCGTGGGGCTCGGAAGCGGTTAAAGAAAAAGAAATAAATATAAAGCAAGGTTTTGCTTTTTTGGGTTTCCCTTCCTCAAGACGCCTAATAATGGAATTCGATCATAACTTGGGTCTAATGGGTCACCGCACGAAGAGTAAAAGAAAGAACATACGAACGTTCTTGAATTAGTTGTGTGAAGGGTTTTGTTATGGGCTTAAACACTCGGTGATTTTCCCTATGAGCTTTACATGCAATTAAGTTGTTTATTTATAAACATATTTGGATTTAGTCTTAATCTAGGTGTGAGAAACATTCGAATGTGTGAGCGATTGTAGTTTTGATTCTCAAATTATAGTGAATTATTGATTGCTGGCTCTCTCTAGGGATAAATACCAACACTCGGACCAAATCTCGTACATATTTGATATCTTTGTCGTTCCCCGTTTATTTCTTCAATGTACTTGCTTGATTTAATAGCAAGATCTTCTCAATTTTCGCGTTAATTTTGCAACATGTCTACTTTTGAAATGTCTCTAGTCAAGATCACTTTCTCCTAAAAGCTCCAATGCAAAGTAGATTAACAGATCTTCTATGTTTTGAACCATCCAATTTCCAAACGTTTTCCAGTATAGTTTTTCACTTGTACGTACGGACTCGTAGGGATAATCCATCATCACCATGCCCGGTCGCATACGTTATCTCCTCGCGAAAAATTGGGTCTCCATCATTCAACAAACGATGGATGACCACTAGGGATTTGAGAGCCACAACGTAGTCGTGGGTCTTGCTCAGTCGCTTCGAAAGCGCAGAAACACACGCA
Source organism: Eucalyptus caleyi (assembly GCA_014182885.2). Classification (NCBI taxonomy): domain Eukaryota; kingdom Viridiplantae; phylum Streptophyta; class Magnoliopsida; order Myrtales; family Myrtaceae; genus Eucalyptus; species Eucalyptus caleyi. The sequence continues at coordinate 58,934,238 of CM024470.2, forward strand.
AGAACGTATCCGCGCGAGTATGAAGCCAAATTCAAGGATCCGACGAATGTATTTCTCATCCACAGGATCATCATCGTCGCTCGTGGCTTTCACGATATTTACTTTGGCCTCTTGCGCCATGTTGCCCGCGACCTTCGCGAGGCCGATGCTTATCTGGTCCTTGACAGCCCCCAGCATTTTGCGGATCATGCTTTGAGACATCTTCACCGTCACCCTTACCTACCAAAACCGCACAAGTCATCTAAACTAGTCACGCTTGACTCAAAAGCATCACTTGAGGATGATCTAACCAGCTTTCCAGTGATTTCACAAAATCAACAGCACCAATAAGCGTAATCATTTTAGTGCCCGAAGTCACCATGCTTTTACTGCGATTAATCACGCGATCGACGAAGCATTCGGCTTTACCGATGGCTTCACTTTACCTAAACCCCATATATAGGTTGTAATCATTTCACAACTACAGCTCACCATGCTCCACTATGCTTAATAAAGCGATCAATGTAGTATCGAGCTCCGGGAAATTAGCTTTAGAGAAAGTGTATCAGATCTGGAGAAATTAAGCTCTGGCGACGCGGACTTTGAACGCAGAATGGACCTGCTCGATTACAATCGCCGATCGCCACTCTTCATCTTCTGCGTCTGAGAATGGCGAGAGATGAGGCGGAACAACCAACGATTGTAATCGGCCGGACGGCCCACATCATGAAGTTCCCCTCCTCCCCTGTCTCCACTCCCGATCGTCGCCTCCACTTCGAGGCGGCCGCGTCTCGCCATCACGTCGATGGCGCAGGTCCCTCCCGCTGCTCTCGCGTCGCTCTTCGTGGGGATCTCTTTGGCTCCATTGCTCGTCAGACCGGTCACGTTCATGATCGGGCCCGTTTTGATGCCCTTGGGTCGCCCTCATGGTTTCGTTCTTTTACGGCGGGAATGGTGTCCGCTCGGTCGGAGTTGGCTCAGGCGACCCGTAATCCATTGGATTCTAGAAATAGGTTTTTCTTAATTTGAGAAGTCAAAAGTATCTTTTCGATTCTAGTAATTTGTTGCCTTGATGTCTTGGCCAAATCCAATGAACTCGTGAGACATGATGACCAAACATGTTCCTTTGATGAAACTTAAGCTTTACTTTAGCACAGTTGTCATCATAGAGAGTGAACGTCTATCGAGGCGTTGGGAGAACTAACATGGATGATGAACATTATGAGTTAGTTACAAATGTCAAAGCAAGGTAGAGAATTATTAAAATATGTCTCGATTTTGAGCCGCTATGCAATCTAACCTGATTGAATAAGAAAGAAATCCAAAAAATCTTTCTTTGAATGACGTATATATTGGAGAGTTTCTTTTATTTGGTTGGACGTGTCCACGATTACATCCAGACTTTGCAATGTAAAAGATTTGAGAGGATATCGCTTGGACGCTTGGGTAAGAAAAAGATTTAAGTTCAATTTAGGAGGTTCGGACGTGTAGACTCCGGCGCATTAAACATTGATGGAGAAATTTTCCTGTGGACAGCCGCCAAGGGCCCCAGTAGCATATACAATGAACTCTCACGGTCAAATTTCCTATGGACTTTAATTGCCTGCTTGGAATTTTCTTTTTGGTCATACAAAAGAGAGCGTGGGGTTAGGAAGTGGTTAGAGAAAAGAAAATAAATTAAAAGCAAGGTTTTGCTTTTTGGGTTTCCTTTCCTCGAGAATCCTAATAGTGGAATTCCATTAGAAATTGGGCCACCGCATGAAGAAGTAAAAGAAAGAACATATGAACGTTCTTGAATTAGCTGTGCGAAGGGTTTTGCTATGGGCTTAAACACTCGGTGATTTGCCCTATGAGCTTTACATGCAATTAAGTTGTTTATTTATAAACATATTTGGATTTGGTCTTAATCTAGGTGTGGGAGACACTCGAGTGTAAGCGATTGTAGTTCTGATTCTCAAATTATAGTGAATTATTGGTTGCTAGCTCTTTCTAGGGATAAATACCGACACTCGGATCAAATCTCGTAAATATTTGGTATCTTTGTCATTTCCATTTATTTCTTCAATGTTCTTGTGTTGATTTAATAGCAAGATCTTCTCAATTTTCATGTTAATTTTGCAACATGTCTACTTTTGAAATGCCTCTAGTCAAGATCACTTTCTCCTAAAAGCTCCAATGCGAAGTAGATTAACAGATCTTCCATGTTTAGAACCATCCAATTTCCAAACATTTTCTAGTGCAATTTTTCGCTTGTACGTACGGACTCATTGGGATAATCCACCGTCACCCTTGCAAAGGAAGCAATTTGAATAATGTTAAATGGGCACTCATTAAGTTAAACTAGCTGCTTTTTGTGAATCCGAAAGGCAATCTGTTATGCTTTTTCTCTAGTGTGAAATGTGTAAAAGCTACAGAGTAGTAATTTTCAATATCTTGAAAATATAAGCATTCTAAGTTAGTCGTGCTGAACAATAAGAAGAGAGCACTTCAATTACCATATTTACATCCTATGTTAGTTTCCCAAGCAAGAAACCAATTCATTGTGAGTAATCCTTTAACATTTACTAATTTTCATGTTACCATCATTTAATTGCATTCTAACTATTCAATATGATCTTGCGTTCCAGCTGGGAACCAAGTAAATCACAAGGCCTGTGCTTTTCATTGGATAGGGATTGAATTAGTCATATAAATGACAACAGTGACTAGGCTAGACTAGACTTAACGTGTGGAACAAGTTATGCCAATAGAGACATTCGGAAAATTCCCCGCCAATGAAATCTGGTCATTGTGTAAGTTACATACCCCGCCCCGCACGCTACTTAACCTTGTCACCATAAGGAGCTAACGTTCATTCATCACTACAGATGACCAAGACTTTGGCCATGACCACAACTTCTACACTCAAGTACAGGCATCGCTCAACTCTTATAAAGTTGCTCTAACTTGCAAAAAAGAAGTTAACTCAAGAGTGTGATACATATAAAGTTTGGTCACTCGAATCTGCAGTCATGAAAAAGAAAGCATTGTGGGCGCTTGTGGTGATTTGGGGTATCGCATGTTTATGTGGCTCTCAGTGGGTGTCGGGAGCAAGAAAGGGTTGCACTCTTAGCGCTCAATGCCACATTGAACCTGATATATTGGGTGGACGCCGGGGGATCATATTTCAACTGTTGCAGCTGGGAAGGTGTTGAGTGCAATCCCACCACAGGGCGAGTCACTCATCTAATGCTCTCCAATACGAGATATTACCGTTTCGGCTTCAAAACTTGGTACCTAAACGCTTCTCTACTTCTTCCCTTTGAAGAACTCAAGAGCCTTGACTTGTCCTACAACTATTTAGGAGGGTGGATTGCACCAGAAGGTATAAATTCGCCGTTCGTTCATTTCCTATAAAAGAAGAGATACTCATTATCTAATGAACTCAAAACTTAACCATGTCTGGGTCCTTACTCACTTCCTGCATTATAGATGATTATGTCCACGTCATCATTAATCCACAAGTCTATGACATATTTCCCCCCGAAATGGCAATACCGGTTTACGCATGTACTTGAATAGATTTCCATGAATTTTACTGCTTTTCATTGTTTGTTTGCAAAACCAAACCTGCTATCTTCAAGGCTGAGCAAACTAGAGGAACTTGACTTGAGTGGTAACTCTCTGGATAATTCTATTCTATCCATTCTCAGTACAATTCCATCTCTCCTACGTTTGTTCCTTTTTGACAACAATTTGAGCGGGACTTTACATGTGAATGGTAAATTTCTCCAGCTTATTCTCTGCTCATAATTCAGTACAAAATCGCCACCCTACAACATATTTCCCCTTGAAATGGCAATACCTGTTTGTATGTACTTGAATAGATTTCTGGATTTTTATGCTTTTCGTTGTTTGTTTGCAGAACCAAACCTACTATCTTCAAGGCTAAGCAAACTAGAGGTGCTTGATTTGAGTGGTAACTCTCTAGATAATTCTATTCTATTCATTCTCGGTACAATTCCATCTCTCCGGCATCTATTCCTTAGTTACAACAATTTGAGCGGGACTTTACATGTGAATGGTAAATTTCTCGGCTTATTCTCTGCTCATAATTCTAGTACAAAATCACCATCCTTGACTTGAGTTAACACTATTTGTGGATAAATTAGGTGGTTTCAGTAATTTGATGGAGCTGGACATAAGTGATAACGCTGTCGATGCAGTGGCTACTATTGAAGGTACTGTTTCAGTTTGCACGAAGGAGCCTCGTTTTTATTCATATATTAAACTAACTAGCCTACGAGTTGTGCGGACTCTTTAATACCTTTACATGGGCTTCACATAATGAATATAGAAGTCATATATTGCAAGCCCCTTCTCTTTCCATATAGAAATGTTGTTGATTCAAAAGATTCCTATCCCGAGGCATCCACATGGGTGCTTTCATTACTTACTTTGGATAATTCTATTCTACCCGTTCATGGTACAATTCCAACTCTCAGTGTCTATTCTCCAAACAACATTTGAATGGGACTTTACATGTGAATGATAGTTTCTCCAGCTTATTCTCTATTCATAATTCCGTACAAAATCGCCATCCTTGACTTGAGTTAGCAATATTTGTGGACAAATTAGGTGATCTTAGTAATTTAAAGGAGCTGGACATAAGTTATAATGCAATCGATGTAGTGGCTACTGTTGAAGGTACTTTTTCAGTTTTCATGCAAAATCCTCGTTTTTATTCATAAATTAAACTAACTAGACTACAATTCATGCATGCTCTTTCATATCTTTACATGTGCTTCATATTAAGAATATAGAAGTCATATATTGCAATCCCCTTCTCTTTTCATATACAAATGTTGTTGATTGAAAAGATATCTAACCCGAGGCATCGGTGTGGGTGCTTTCACAACTTAACTGCCAAGCAAATTAATTACTTGGAATTTTACTGCTAGGCATCAAAAACTTGAGCCACTTAGAGAACCTCCACCTAGATGGTGTCCACTTGAAGCATGTGGGGACCATCGTGCGAGCATTAGGGGCACTGTCATCTCTGAGGATCCTTTCTCTCCAGTATAATACAATAGAAGGAACAATTACTACTCAAGGTTAGTCAAACTGTGAGTGAATGTATATTTACAATAACGCTCCGTTCGTTTCACGAAAAACAACTTTCAAGAAAATGTTTTTCAAATTTTCTAGCATTCGAGTCATGGAAAATATATAAGTAAAGGAAAATATTTTCCTTCAATGGAAAAAGCATTTTCAAAAGTTGTGATAATAAGGAAATCATTTTCCATTCTCTTTCTTTCACCTAGACCTGTTTTCCTTTGTGCACTCTTTTTAGTTATTTTATTGTTTTTCTATTTTTTTTTTAAAAAATCGAATTTTTAATTTTTAATTTCTTTATTTTTTTTTCTTTCTTTTTTCCTTCTTCCTCAGTTGATTGTTGGCTACGACGATGGCCGGCAACCAACCACAGGCGAGGAACAAGCTCGCCAAAGGCCGAGGACCTCGCCGATCTGATGAGGTTGAGCTCATCGGCCTTGAGCAATCTTGACCTCACCTGTGACCGGTGATCAGCCGAACAAGAAGGAAAAAAAAAAGAAAAAGAAAAAATAATTAAAAAATCTATTTTTTAAAATAAAAATAAAATATTATTGAAAGGAGTGCAAGGATGAAAATCAAATTAGATTTTCCATACTAAATGTGGAAAATATTTTCTAGTTCATTTTCAGGTTTCAACCGAACACTAGAAAATATTGTCATTTTCCTATAAACGTTTTCCAAAAAAGTCATATTTTCCGCGAAATAAATAGAGCCTAAGTTTTTATCAAAGAAGTCCATTCACTCATGATATCTTTGTACCATTTCTTGATTATGCTTGTGTAAGGAAATCTGATGTTCAATAATCTTTTGATTTCTGGGAAGATTTCCATAACTTTAGTAAGTTGGAACAACTCATCTTGGATGATTCTCCATTGAACACAAGCATAGGAATCTTTTCCAGCCTTGGTCTGTCGACATCTCTTAGATTGTTGTCCTCATCCAACACTGGTCTAAGTGGCAACCTATCAGATCATAGTAAGTTCTCATCTCTCAGTGTAAAAGCTGGACATGAAATGGATCCTTGATGTACTTGAATGTCCTCTTTGCATGTACCGATATATCTCATTATAGTTGAATTGACTTGTGATATCAATAACAGGCTTGTGTAACCTGGTAAAACTAGAAGAGTTGGATCTTAGCTTTAACGGAATTACTGGTGGGCTTCCTACATGTTGGCAAAACATGTCCTCTATTCGGATTCTGAATCTTGAAGACAATGAATTTACAAATAGTGTCGTGTCATCTCCCCTCACTAGGCTTACATCTCTCGAATTTCTTTCCATTTCGAGTAACCATTTTGATATCTCCTCATCACTCGGCCCACTTGCAAACCATTCAAGACTTAAGGTGCTAATTCTTGATGACACCAAACTAACAATTGATACCAAAGTTGCATCTTTGATCCCGAGGTTCCAGTTGAAGGTTTTAAGTATGTCAAATAGTCCATCAAGAGGATTTGAATTGACTTCTTTGGGCTTTCTCAAGCATCAATATGACCTGAGAATTTTCGATCTCTCCTCGAATGACATTCCGGGTCCTTTCCAGCTTGGTTGTTGGAAAACAACACCAAGTTGGAAATGCTTTTTATGGCAAATAACTTATTTACGACATTTGAGGTTCCATCAATGACCCTTTTTAATCTTTCAGCATGGACATATCCAACAACAACATGAGAGGAGAGCTCACTACCGAATTTTGCGCAAATGTCCCAAATTTGTTCCACCTTAATCTATCAGCCAATAGATTGGAAGGGAATATTCCATCTAACCTGGGTAGTATAAAAACCTAGTATCTTAGACCTGTCTAGCAACAATTTCTCAGGGGACTACCTATCCAGTTACTAGATAGTAAATTGGTTTACCTCAACGTAGCATATAACAAATTGCAAGGAGAAATTGTACTTTCCAACCACACCATGAACCCAGGTTTGTCATATCTGCGGTTAGACCACAACTTGTTCACTGGAAGTCTCTCTTTTCTTTCATCACTCGTAGATTTGTGGGTATTGGACGTTAGCAACAACATTTTCATCGGCAAGCTTCCCAGATTGATTGCAAACATGTCATCACTTGTGGCCCTTGACTTGTCCAAAAATCATTTGGATGGCCTCATCCCTCAAGAACTCTGCAATCTTGGTGAGCTTGAGTATTTGGATTTGTCTAACAACAATCTCTTTGGTCCATTACCATCATTTTTTATCTCACAGTGGATGCGTCACATCCATCTGAATAGGAACAAATTGAATGGTACACTCGTGCATGTGCTCTCTAATAGCTCCCATTTGGTGACCTTGGATCTGAGTGAAAATGAGTTCTTCGGAAGCATACCCTATTGGCTAGGTAACCTCTCTCAATTGAGCATTCTTTCACTGAAAGGTAATAGCTTCTATGGAACATTTCCCAAGCAATTGTGCAAATTGAAAAGCTTAAGTATGATCGATCTTTCTGAAAACAATCTGTTTGGTCCATTACCTAATTGCTTGGGACCCATGAATTTATCCAAAGATTACACCGACAAGGTAACTTCAACACGGAACATCGGAAGTATAGGTATAGGATGGTCACCTTGGTCTTATGTGAGGACAATTAAAAGCCATATTGAGTACTACTATAAAGAAATGAAAATAGACTTTGAAGCTCCACATACTGTTGGGTTCACAACAAAAAGAAGGTTTGATTCTTATAAAGGCTACGCACTTCTTAAAATGGTGGGACTAGTTCTTTCTTGCAACCAATTCAGCGGTGAGATCCCATCGGAGATAGCAATCTTACAAGAAATGCTTGTGCTGAACCTGTCACATAACAAGCTTACCGGACGTATACCAATGTCATTGTCGAGCCTCACGAAGATAGAGAGCATTGACCTTTCCTACAACAACTTGATTGGTTCTATCCCTGAAGAGCTTACTCAGTTGAATTCCTTGGAAGTCTTCAATGTGTCTTACAACGACTTGTCAGGAGCCATACCAAACAAAAATCAATTTGGGGCATTCGATGAAAGCAGTTACTATGGAAACCATCTTCTGTGTGGACTGCCATTGAGTAAGAAGTGCTCGACAACCATTAACGTTAATTGCTCAGCAACAAAATCATGCGCGACAACTAAAGAAGATGGTTTCATAGATGAAGAGACATTCTATATCAGCTTTGGAGTGTCATACACGATGGTTGCACTAGTAATTCCAGTTGTTCTGTTCATCAACCCCCAATGGCGACATGGATGGTTTCACTATGTGGAATTGGTTATCACCACATGTCAGAGCTTGTTCATCACATGCTACTATTTTGTGCAGGATGGTTTTCGAAAATTGTCTAGAGGCCAAACATTTTAGGTTCTCTCGCTCTGCATTTCCAAGTAATGGCAGGATTGTGTTTTTTTCCTGTTGTTTGTTATTGTCGTTGATCAACATTGGCCTCAATGTGGGATCTATCAAGTCAATGTAAGTTCTTACCTTCACAACTGAATAAGGTCTTGTTCTACTTTCCTTGAAGACAATATACATGGCGTGATCCTTCCCTCTTTCGAAAAGGTATTTTTACTTAATTGCTTGCTCATCTCTATTTGGTTAGGTGATCATACTACTAACAATAACAAACAACACGAGAAAAACACAGCTGTCTCTTCTCACCTTTTTTTTTTGTTTCTGTGGTAACAAATTTGCTTTCCTTTCCTAATAAAAGTTTTCGTCTCCATATATCACTTGGTCCATTCGCAAACTGTTCGAGACATAAAACTCCTCTTGCTTGACAATATAGCACAAACAACTGAATGTTCTTCAAAGTCTTAGGCTCATGGCCAATCTGCAATTTGGTTAGGACATCGATTTCCGTCTAACTTTTATGAAGGTTTACTTGTTCTTAAGTGTCTCCTGAGATGGTTAAATTCACGGTCAAACTTGCATTTTTATGACTACTTTCGTTGTTCCTGTCTTTGTGGAATGATGTTCTAACATTTTGCTAGGAGCTTAGCTCTAGCTTGGAAAAAGAAGTACTGCACTGAGGCATGCCCTGTTCAGTATGAAAGAGACCAAATTTGTTGTCTTGATGTCTAGGCCAAATGCGAGCAAGAACCAACCCGGATCGAGGCCCAGATTGGTGCAAATGTATGAATTCTATTGTAAACATTCCATTCATACGAGAAGGTCAGCACTGCTGCCATTTTTACAAATTGGTAGAAAAAAGTAACTGGTGTTATGTCAATCAAAGTAATAGAAACAACTATCAGATAATCATGAGCCTACACTCACGATCAAGAGAAAAAAGAAGCCGGACTCCTTTTTTGTAGTAAGAAATTACTTCAACGCTTTATGGCGGTTTCTACGAACTTACAAAAAATGCAGCTTTGACAAGCAGTTTTCAGGACATTCATTCTGTTATAAGAACATTGGTCATGACAATATATGTTAATAAAAAGTGATGGTTGAGATCCAAATGTGGGCAAGACATGCAAAGGAGAATGTCCAGGCAATTATTCCCAGTTGATCTAGCATGCAGCACATGGTAGGTATGCTTAGTCATTCTGATATATAATTAATTTGTATTGAAAAATAATAATGGCGCTACCTTTGTGGGCTTAATCGTGTGCTAAATCATATTGGTGTATGCTTTTGGGCCCGGATTTGGGTCATCTATTACAATGGATACATTCTATACTTTTGTGATAGTATAATGTGTCATGAATCTAAGAAAAATCTTTTACAGTCAGACTAATGCACCGGCTAACTCAGAAATACGTTGCGTGGTTACTATATTATTTAATAATATCACTGGCAGAATACACTGATCATTCCGATCCACAATTTGAATCACATATCCTTCTTATGGCAAATTTACCACTCGAAATAGTAAATTAAGGTTCAAAATATTTTGGTGTGGAGCTATTCATCAGATTTTCTTGTGGAAAGTATATCATGTATAGTATTACCTCGTCCCAAAGTACATACCAAGTAAGAATTGGTCCTTCACCTATATATCTAGCATAATAGACCATCTGGTGCACATATAACTAATAATGAGTAATATTCCGACAATGATCAAACAAGCCTACTTTCACAATATTACATTTTAGACAAGGAACAATTTTAGTTATGATTGACATTCCTTGTTTAAGAGTTGTCCTTGTTTCTGAAACCTTGGTTAGCATCGTGTAATATATTCCGATTTTTAAACTCAATTGCAACAGGGCATCACATCAATTCAGTAGCAAGTTATGGCATTCTAATGGGAAAGGACAAGGTGGCACCACTTTTTTTAAGTATATGCAACCAACTATTGATCTGAACAGTTGGTAAACTCTTCTACAAAATGACATCCCTCACAATACATCTCAATTCCCACATTATGCATGTTACAGATTAAGAAGCATTGAAGCTTGGTACTGGATAAGGCCAAAAATGCTTAGATTATCATAAGTAACCACAGAGCACCAGTAACGGACCTCACCCATAGCAAGAACTTCCAATGCATCTTCATACTTTTGCCTCCTTATAAGTTGCTTTGCATTTGAGTGAAGCATCAAGCCCATCATCACAGCCCTGGAGAAAATCCAAAAGGTTTTTTAAATGCCAATTCAAAACAATAGCAGCTAAACAGCAGATTGTGAGAAAAGACTGCTTGAGAAAGGATTTCTTAAAAAACAAATTAGTCTACTGCCAAACCTCTGATCAGTTTCAGATCCCATATTTACTTTCTTTCCACTCTGATCTTCAAGTTCTATGTTGAAGTCTTCCAGTGGCAATTACCCATCTGCATGTCTCTTAGCCAGTGCAGTGGCAGCTGCTCTGTATTTAGAAGGATATACACATTTAATTATATGAGTGGATGTGCACATACACACACAGTAGCCAGAAAGACTACTGTCTCTGAAAACAACAAACACGCTGGCCAATATCATCAAAAAAATAATACAGGAAAGTGTACCACAAGAGCAGATAAGCATGTCCATGTAAATGAACATCTGTAGGTATGTATATCCAGATTGCTAGGCTCATCAGTGCTTCTGGCCAAGCATAGAAATTTTATGGCATAACTATAAACAAGTCACTTTATCAAGACATGCAGTCTTCTTTTGAATAATAATAAAGTCCCGTGCTCAGAGCCGAATGTCTCTTTAAGTATCAAGATGCACTGCCTCATGAGTTAAGTAACGTATGCCACACTAAGAATGTTGATTGGTCCCATGACTATACGCAAAGTTGCTAAAAGGGGTGAAAACCAAACTGAATATGCATGCGAAATACATGATGAAGGATTGATTTGGTGGTGGCCGCTAAGAGTTAAAGTGAGCTTGGAATGAGGAGAAAGCATCTTCCGATGCATCAAAGCGACTTTAAAACTTCTGCACCACAGAAATGCCAAAAGCTTCAGACTGAGCATTATTAACCAAGGAAGGCATCTCTTGAACTCAGACACGCTCATCCCAAGACCACAAATTGCATTGCTATTTGACTTGGACCTGTTCTAGAAAAGCCGAGGCATTTTGAGTTCCTTCACCTATAACAAGAATACGAAGCTCGCTGCCATCGGTAAAAGAGAAAGGGAGATGTAATTGATACACTGAATGTAGAGAATTCTTAGCCTCATCAAATATGAGCCCCCCTTAATCACTCCAAGCAAGATTTATCAAAACCATCAACCGATTAACAAAGAGAATGGAAAGAATAATAGAGATAGAGAGCAGCAGAAGCCTGCTTTCTAAAGGCCAGCTGCCATTCACCACATTATATTTTACAAGGCCAGTCCAACAAGGTGTATGATCCAATTACAAATACCCAACTTTTCAGAAAAATTCAGCAAAACAAACATATTCCTCACAATGTACATAATATAAACCAAGAAACAGAAAACAAAGAGACAAGTTCCTTATAAATTCACCATATATTCGATGCAACAAATCCAATAAGCAAGGAAAGTCAACAACTTTGCTCGACCAATCAATTAGTACACCTATCCGCTGCCGGGAACCGGCGACCAAGTCAAATTTAAGCGAAAAGATAGACGATTGCACCCTTGCACACACACTGGAACGAGTACCCAAAAACACAGGCACAAACAAAAGCACTCACTTGACCCAAGCGAGCCTGCTGGAACCGCTCATCCTCGGCCATGGCCTCTTCCTTGAGCGACTTGCCCTGGTCAACGCAGACGCGGGTCAAGAGTATCTTGGCATTGCCCCTGACGCCGAGCTCGCTCAGCTTCGCCGCCCCGTCACCGTCCAGCTGTCCAGCTCGACCTCAATCACGCCGGACCACGTGCCGGCCACCTTCAGCTTCTCCGCCATTGATGGGTCAGTCGGGATCAAAGAGAAGAGAATTGACTGAGAAATTGAAAGATTGAGACTTTTATAGTGCAGGAGTTTTTGCGGAATTAGTGCCAGCTTTTCAAAATGTATAAGTTGTTAAATGAAGGCATTAATTAATATTTAAATATTCTAATATCCCCCTCAAGCATAGACTAGATTTTGGCCTAAGACCAATTTACGGAAATATATAACTGGGCAGGCAAACGAAGTTGTCTGAAAACATTCGACCTCAGAACCTTTTGCTCTAATACCACGTGAAATTTTTGTAGGATTAATGCTAACTGTTTTAAAACTTAAGTTGTCAAATAGAGGCGTGATTTAATATTTCAATATTGACAATATAAAATGAAGTGACATTGAAACATAAGCAACTATCCATAAGAAATCTGTCACAAGCAAACCGCAGATTGCAAACCACTAACACAGATTTTAAAGGACCTTCACAAAATAATTCCAGTAAGTACTTCGATTATGCAACAGTTCCTTGCCCAGTGGAGACCAGTTCATTTAATCTCTGGAGGTCCACAGGTTTCTTCATGAGTGTCACTCCATAAGACTTTTGCTCGCTGCAAAATTTAATAGATTTTTTATGCTACCCATAGAAATTTGTATGCATAATCTTCGCTTCATATCCTCCTCACGTTTCTGTAATTTCTTAGCCTTTTCCTCGATTAGAAAATCAACAGCACTCCCAACATCTTGTTTGGTCATGTGAAGTGCCCTCCTGGCATTATGCTCCTTGAAGCCCATGCTGATGACTAGTGATAAAGATTCATCTGGCACCTGCAGCTGAAATAACCAAAATTGAATTGTCAGCTTGGAAAAGGGAAAGAGTCAAGGTAACCATGAGGAAATAAGAGACGATTTGAAAAGAAATGGACAGTCAGATGAAAAGTTCTTAAGCAGAAGAGTTAGACCTATCCTACCATTAACTTTAGAGTGAATTTTTTTCTCATTTAAACAAAAGATCCAGAAATTTACTCACCATGAGTTCTGGAATTACAAATGTTCTTTCAGTGCTGCAACAAAATTACAGTCCGAGCTCCTTAATCATGCTTGCAAATAAGACATGATCTGCTGGTTGATCATAATAATAAGTCTTGCTTGTAGAAATGACCAAGAGAGACTCAAGGAAACAGCTTAAATATAATGTGACAAATGCAAAGGAAATAGTACTCTAAAAATGCTGAAACTCTTGAATGATAGATATGCAAGGTATAAATAAATACCTATCAATACCTCAAAGAATAACAGAACAAACATAAGCGCAATAATTTAAAAAAAAAAAAAACTATTTGTTACATGAACTGCTACAGAAGAATTCGGTACAAGCATAAAATGGGGCTGAGCACCTCAATAACTTATCTGTGATAAGCTACCACTCCTTCCAACAGCTCTAATGAGCACGCTCAATCCCTTCTCTGGCATTTTGCAGTTGAATTCCAGCCAGAGAAAGTGATGAGATGTCTTGAACCACGAAATAGCACCACACCATGTCTATTTGCAGTATAGGAACATTGTCAACCATCTGAAACCAAAGAACATGAAGCAGAATAAGTCACACTGACACATTCATAATCTCTCTGTGCGCACATCAAAGTATTAACATACCCCCTTTCCTAAAGAAGGAGCAAAAGTGGTTCATGAAATCCAAGCCGCAAGCCACATCAACTGAGTTCAAGTGAAATTAAAATAGTTCACAATTCCCGGACTAACTAGAAAATTTGGTGCATTCAGTCAATTATATGTGAAATGAATGCACTGTGAATCACAATGAGAAGGCCAGGCTTAGAAATAGTCACGATGTAAACAAATAGCCAAATATTTGGAAAAGCATTTTCGACATGAGTGGCTATCATCCTCAAATTATAGAGTGCCAAACATCCACTATATTATCAGAAGCTATTGCACCATCATATCATCCAAGGAACAATTATAAAATAAAAGAATGAGTACAGACTATATTACATAAAACTCCCAGGTGAAAACATGCAGACTTCTTATCTTGGGAGCATATCACTGACCTCAATGAACTGGGGATTGCAGAGAGAGAAGGACTCCTGCATGGGGAAAAAAGAATGGTTAAAGTAATCAATTTTTATAAATTGGTAGAAAAAATAACAGGCGGTATGTCTATCAAAGTAATAGAAACAACTATCAGATAATCATGAGCCTATGCTCACAAGCAAGAGAAAAAAGAAGCCATACTCCTTTTTTTGTAGTAAGAAATTGCTTCAATGCTTTATGGTGGTTTCCAGGAACATACAAAAGATGCAGCTTTGACAAGCAGTTTTGAGGACATTCATTCTATTATAAGAACATTAGAGAGTGTGAAGATACCTTGAACCATAGGAGTTCCCGCTGCATCTGAAGAGCTGCCCCAGACACGCTGTTGAGTTGGTCCAGAGGTGCCAGCTTTCCCGCCAAATGCAACAAGTTATTATTGTTGTCAGGGTCTTTGTAAGTAGTAATCATATCTTTATGCGCCCCGAGATCATGAATGACGTCAAATATCTTTTCTCGGCGGTACATAACTGCCACATGAAAAATTTTACGGCTTTGCTCATCAACTGTCCATATCAAATCAGGATTAGAGCGAACCAGCTCAGTCACAAGCTCAACTATGCCGAACCCTGCTGCAATGAGCAACGGCTGCGAGGGATGCATTAAAAGATCTGCAATTTTGGAGTCCTCCAGCGATGAAATCTACTCACATAACAATTTCACCAATTGTAGCACTTGCAAGTGCATTGTCTTTTTCTCATGAACTGCCCTGATTCCTGGCACTATAGATTGAATTCAATAAATTAAAAAAAAAAAAAGTTGCGGTTTTCCAGGAAAATCGACAAACATTCTTTTTGTGCGACCTACCTTTTCACTTTGCCGCACTCCAAAGCTTCTCCAGCAAGTAGAGAGACACTGCACAAGTTTCTGAAAGAAATGGACTCAGTCATGACCTTGGCTGAACCTGCTGCCTCTCATTAGATATTTGGCTAGGTATCATAAGTTTCATAAGAGACATTTTTCAACATGACAACATGGGTGACCTTTTGGGAAATTGACTATATGTATCGTAAATCTTAGTATATGAGTCAAAGAACACTAACTCAGGGGAGTTAAATTCAGGGGTGCCACATTAATTGAATTAAAATGGGATTAAAGCAAGAACTTTAAAGAAAAGAAAGCAAACAAATGATGAAGAAACTATTAACTGGGTTCACTCCTATGTAGAGGAGGCCCAATGAGTTGCAATCCCAAAAAGGGCTTGAGTCCCATATGATAAGTTATATGAGAAAATAGAGTTTTTCACTATCTATATAAAGAGGTAGCCACGGAAAAGGAAACAAGAACAAGAGAAAAAGAGAAAGCAGAAAATCTGGGGTTTTTGGCAATATCTGATTTACATCAAGCTAGCGTCAGAAGTCGATTCGTGATCCGATTGAGCTGAATTTTGTCAGCATGTTCGTGGCGCAATTTTATCGAATTTGAACGGTTTGATTTTCGTTTGAAGCTCCCTACATTAGGTTTTAATTTGAACAGTTTGATTTTCATTTGAAGCTCCCTACATCAGGTTTTTCATGGATTGATCAAAACCTGCGGTTTGGTCAGATTTATCATTGATCTCTTATGAAGTTTATGTGTATTGCCAAGAATTATGTTCTTGAAATCTTTGCTACTATGTATTCTAGTATTTGCTAGAGAAGAACAATTTTGTTGATAGTGAAGAATTTCGGGCGGACTCCGGTCCCGTGGTTTTTGATCTCCTCACATCGAGGAGGTTTTCCACGTAAAAATCGTCTTGTGTTCGTGTGCTTGGTATTTATTTTACTCTATTATATTGATTCCTATTTAGGTTTACACAAGAGGGAATATTATTTTATTCTGCTGCGTTGATTCGATATTGTTCGAATTATTACCGTTCTCCCATCAGAGTAGTATCAGAGCATCTGCTTATTGCTTGATTTTTCTGCCTTGTGTTAAACAATGGAAACGAATACGAGTAGAATGGTTACACTAAATGGTTTGAATTATATCATATTTGGAAAAGGAAGATAGAAGATCTTTTATATGTGAAAGATTTTTATTTGCCTGTATTTGCTGAGGAGAAACCAGAGAATAAAACTGATGCTGAATGGTCTATATTTCATTGTCAGGTGTGTGGTTATATTAGGCAATGGGTAAATGATAATGTTTTGAACCATATTATTGAGGAAATACATATACGCAATTTATGGGATAAGCTCAAACAGTTGTATGCTCGAAAGACTGGGAATAATAAGTTATTTTTGATAAAACAGATGATGGCTCTAAGATATCATGATGGTACTTATTTGACTGATCATTTAAATTCTTTTCAAGTAATTATAAATCAGTTGGCTGCGATAGGAACCAAGTTTGATGATGAGATACAAGCACTATGGTTGCTTGGTACTTTGCCGGACTCCTGGGAGACGTTCCGAATATCTTTGTTTAATTCTGCCCCAGATGGTACAATTACCATGGATTTGGCCAAGAGTAGTATTTTGAATGAAGATATGAGAAGGAAGACACAAGGATCGTCCTCTTCACATTCTGATGCCTTGGTTATTAAGAAAATGGGGAGAAGTAAGTCTTGAGATCTGAGAAATAGAGATAAAAGTCAAGATAAAAGCAGAGGTAAGTATAATAAATTTGCTAATGTCGAGTGCCATTATTGTCATCAGAAGGGACATATTCAGAGGTTTTGTCGCCAGTTAAAAAGGGAAAAACAAAAGGAAAAAGGTAAAGAGAAGAAAAGTGATAATGACAGTGATGACAATTGTGTTGCTGCACTTAAAGAAGACTTTCTCACTATTTTTTATGGTGATGTGGTGAATTTTGTATTTTATGAGACTAGTTGGGTAATTGATACTGGTGCATCTGTTCATACTACGTCTCGTAGGGATTTCTTTACATCATATAGGTCAGGTGACTTCGGATCTGTGAAGATTGGAAACAATAGACTAGCTCAAGCTGTAGGCATTGGTGATATGTGTCTAGAAACCAGCAATGGCACAAGGTTAGTATTGAATAATGTTAAACATATACCTGATATCCGCTTGAATTTGATTTCTACAAGTAAGCTGGATGATGAGGGGTACTGCAGCACCTTCAGTAATGGTCAATGGAAGCTCTCCAAAGGTTCTCTTGTTGTGGCTAGAGGTGAAAAATATTATTTTTTGTACATTATGTAGGCAAAGTTATCCACAGACAAAATTAATGTAGTAGACAGCGAAGATGTAGTTGAATTATGGCATAAGAGGCTCAGTCACATCAGTGAGAAGGGTTTGTCAATATTGGCCAAGAAGAAGCTCCTTTCAGGATTGAAAAGTTCGGTACTAAAGAAGTGTGATCACTGTTTAGCGGGAAAATAGAACAGAGGCGCATTTAAAAGCTCCCCTCCTTTAAGAAAGTCAGGTATACTAGAATTAGTACATTCTGATGTTTGCGGTCCTATGAAAACAAAATCACTTGGTGGCTCTCTTTATTTTGTTACCTTCATAGATGATTTTTCAAGAAAAAATTGGATTTATACCTTGAAAACCAAAGATCAAGTGTAATATGCTTTTAAGCAATTTCAAGCTTCAATTGAGAGACAAACTGGAAAGAAATTGAAATGCATCAGAACTGATAACGGGAGAGAGTATATTGGACTTTTTGATGAATATTGCAGACAAGAAGGTATTCAAAATTAAAAGACACCTCCCAAGACGCCTTAGTTAAATGGCTTAGCTAAGAGAATGAACAAAAGACTTGTTGAAAGGGTAAGATGCTTACTTTCACAGTCAAAGCTACTTGGATCCTTTTGGGGTAAGGCTTTAAGTACAATTGTGCATGTATTAAATCTTACTCCATGCATTCATTTAGAGTTTAATGTTCCTAATAGAGTTTGGACAGGTAAAGATGTTTCTTATGATTATTTGCGTGTCTTTGGGTGCAAAGCATTTGTGCATGCTCCCAAAGATGAGAGGTCTAAACTTGATGTGAAAACACGACAGTACATATTTATTGGTTATGGACAGGATATGCTTGGCTACAAATTTTATGATCCACTTGAAAAGAAAATTGTAAGAAGCAGAAACGTTGTGTTTATGGAAGATCAAACAATAGAGGATATTGAGAAAGTAGAGATGATTTCAGCACCACAGGTTAGTGATAATCTGGTTGATTTGGATCCAATTCCTCTTACAAATATTCCTACACAGGTTGATGAAGAGCAGCAGGAAGTCAATGTTACAACTAATGCACATGTTCCCGAAGATGTTGAAATAGATAATACTATTCCTAAACTAGAGGCTCAATTAGATGTTCCACTGGATGTTCCAGTCCGGAGATCCGTTAGAGACTGACGACCTTCCACCAGGTATTCTAAAGATGAGTATGTATTATTGACTGATGCAGGCGAACTAGAGTGTTATGCAGAAGCAATAGAAGATGATTACAAAAGCAATTGGTTAGATGCTATGCGAGATGAGATGCGATCAGTTTATGATAATCATACTTTTGAGTTGGTGAAGTTACCTAAAGATAAAAGAGCTTTGAAGAACAAGTGGGTATATAGGTTGAAGCAAGATGAACATACTTCACAACCATGGTACAAAGCTAGATTGGTTGTTAAGGGATTTGGTCAGAGAAAAGGTATTGATTTTGATGATATATTTTTTCCGGTAGTGAAAATGTTTTCTATCCGTGTGGTACTAGGCTTGGCAGCTAGCCTATATTTGGAAATTGAGCAAATGGATGTTAAAACAGCCTTCCTGCGTGGTGACTTAGAGGAAGAGATATACAATGAACAACCTGAGGGTTTCAAAGTGAAAGGGAAAGAGGATTATGTGTGCAAATTGAAGAAAAGTCTCTATGGCCTAAAACAAGCACCAAGATAGTGGTACAAAAAGTTTGCGTCAGTTATGACAAAACAGGGCTATCAGAAGACTTCCTCGGATAACTGTGTGTTTGTCCAAAATTTTTCTGATGATGACTTTATTATTCTCTTGCTTTATGTTGATAATATGCTGATTGTTGGCAAGAATGCTTTAAGAATTGAGTTATTGAAGAAACAATTGAGCAAGTCTTTTGACATGAAAAACTTGGGCTCGGCGAAGCAGATTCTTGGCATTAGCATTACCTGAGACAAAGATGCTAAGAAGTTGTTTTTGTCACAAGAGAAATATATCGAGAAGATCATTCAGAAATTGTACATGGACAAGGCTAAAGTGGTTAGTACTCCTCTTGCTGCCCGCTTTAAGTTAAATATGATGCAAAGTCCTACGACTGATAAAGAGAAGAAAGATATGGAAAGTGTTCCATATGCTTCAGCTGTAGGAAACTTAATGTATGCAATGGTATGTACACGCCCAGACTTGGCACACGCAATTGGCATTGTTAGTCACTATTTGTCAAATCCAGGTAGAGAGCACTGGAATGCAGTGAAGTGGATTATGAGGTATCTTCGGAGAACTTCAAATTTGAAACTCAGTTTCGGGACTGGGAAACTTGAGTTAGTTGGATACACAGATTCCGACTTGGCAGGAGATATTAATACTCGCAAATCTACTTCTTGTTATTTGATTTCCTTTGCGGGTGGAGCTGTGTCATGGAAGTCAAGATTGCAGAAGTGTGCTGCACTTTCTACAATCGAAGCTGAATTTATTGCAGCGACTGAAGCTAGTAAAGAAATGCTATGGATGAAGAAGTTCTTAGGAGAATTTGGGTTCAAGTAAAAGAGGTATGTGTTATTTTGTGATAATCAAAGCGCAATTCATCTTAGTAAGAATTCATCTTTTCATTCTAGATGTTTTAGATAAAAAGTTGTTGGAACTTGAGAAAATTCGTACGGATCATAATGGCTCCGATATGATGACAGAGACTTTATCAAGAGAAAAGCTTGAACATTGCCAATTGATAGCAGGGATGGTGAATCACTCCACATTGTTGTGAGGGGGAGATTTGTTAACTGGGTTCACTCCTATGTGGAGGAGGCCCAATGAGTTGCAAGCCCAAAAAGGGCTTGAGCCCATATGATAAGTTATATGAAGAAATAGAGTTTCTCACTATCTATATAAAAGAAACAATAACAAGAGAAAAAGAGAAAACAGAAAATATGGGATTTGGGGCAATATCTGATTTACATCAAGTTAGCATTGGCGGTCGATTCGTGGTCCGATTGAGCTGAAATTTTGTTAGCATATTCGTGGCGCAATTTTATCGAATCTGAATAGTTTGATTTTCATTTGAAGCTCCCTACATCAGGTTTTAATCTGAACGGTTTGATTTTCATTTGAAGCTCCTTACATCAGGTTTTTCATAAATTGATCAAAACCTGCGGTTTTGGTCAGATTTATTCTTGATCTCTTGTGAAGTTTATGTGTATTGCCAATAATTATGTTCTTGACATCTTTGCTACTATGTACCAGTATTTGCTAGAGAAGAACAATTTTGTTGATAGTGAAGAATTTCGGGTGGACTTCGGTCCCGTGGTTTTTGATCTCCTCACATCGAGGAGGTTTTCCACGTAAAAATCGTATTGTGTTCGCGTGCTTGGTATTTATTTTACTCTGCTATATCGATTTCTATTAGGTTTACACAAGATGGGAGATTATTTTATTTCGCTGCGTTGATTCGATATTATTCGAATTATTACCGTTCTCCCATCAGAAACTTCATGCTACAAGCCAAAAATGAGTTAGTTATGGAATCAATTTAGTATTTTGTGAATCCCAGATCTAGGCTCTGGACTTCTCGTTTAAAAGATCAAGCTCTCGTTGACTTTGAGAACTCTACTGCCAGAAGTAACGACCAATTCATCTCTGCATTTCTCTCATTCTCGTGCCCGTGCTCATGCTCATATCCTGGTGAAACACCGGAAAACTTCTCTGGGAAGCAAGATGAAATTGAAGGAGCTCTCTGCATCACCTTGTTTTGCTGATCCATTGCTCAGTGAAGTTGCAAATTAACGTCTCTTCTTCTTTTTCCTGCTATCTGATATCTTCAACGACAAAAAAGATGAAGATTGAAGAGTTGCATTGCTTTTGGCAGAGTGAGACAAGAGAAGAGTACCAACGAGATGGACCCAAGAAGACTTCTTTGGTTACTGAAAAAAAGGTCAATGGGATAGTGGCAATTGGCCATGCTACTAGGAAGCTTCTGAAAGCGCGGTTAAAACTGGCCCACTCGAGAAAAAAGATAAGGCCAAATATTGTATATAGTTCTGAGGTTCACATTACTGTATGCCGTGGTGTGGCAATAATTGTATAAAGTTCTTAGCCCCACTTTGGCAAATTTGCCAAAAAAATTGTTTAGGTGAATATGACTCTTCTTTTTCTGATCTGCTGAATTCCCTTAAAAAGCATTGAATTTAGCTCCGGTTTCGATTCTATTCCAAAATCATCACGGAGCTCTTTCTGCACTATCGTATGCTGTGATATCTCATCTCCTAATCATGCACATTTCAATTTTTTTATGCTGTACTTATGGATAGTGGCTAGGTTTCAACATCAAGAGTTCAAGAAGCTCCACGCAACTGGGCAAAAATTAGGGAAGATTTCACATGCAATTTACCAACTATAGTTCTTCTTTTTCTAGAAAATGATTTTTTTTTTATTTTTAATGATTGTCATGCAACAAATTCTACTCTTGGGATTCCGAGAACTGGTACAGGCCTCGTCAATGTTAGTTTCTCAGCCCTTTTGCCAACAAAAGAGTACCTTTCGAAGAACTGAAAACCTCCCGCCCATAAAACAAAGAAAGTACTGAAAATCCTTGCAGTCAGTTCTTTTTTGCTACATTTATTGGCCAACCTTGACGTGACACTCCCATAGGATTCTAGCAATGAGATTTAGCTTATTTTCAAAGCACAAGTATATCACGAAAATCTCAAATCGATATATTTATAATAAATTTATTATAAATCAATTTTTTAATTATAAAAAGTTTTAAATTGGTACACTTATGATAAATTTACTCTTTGTTCGTTTTCATTAAATTTTATCGTCAAATTGCTAAGTTGGATAACATGTAACAATTGATGGGCGTACAAATTTGAAGTTTTACCCTCCATTTGTCATAGGTGTATCGGTTTTAGATTTTTGTGGACTAACGGAAATTAATGTAGGGTAAATTTATCATAAATAGATCAGTTTGGGTTTTTGAATGTTAAAAAATTAATTTGAGATAAATTTATAATAAATGTATCAGTTTAGAGTTTTATCATAGTTGCACTAATTTTTCTCCTGGTATTAACCACTTATTAATTGTAACCAGAAACTCCAACAAGAGTGGGAAGTGAACGCTAGGTGAGAGGTTTTGCATAAAAAGCAACTCAATGAAGGCTTCTAGAATGGTGAAGAGGTAAGAATGAACTAAATTGCACACCAGATAAAATAAAAGCATTCATGGATAATATATCAAAATAAAATAAAAGCATTCATGGATAATATATCAAACTAGAATTAATTCACAAGATCAATTTAAATATATATATATATATGGGAACTACAATATTCCCCATGCTCCTCTTAGGAAAAGTGGATATCTGCTCACCAAAAGATGAAGCAGGATCAGTCGCATATATATGGGAACTACAATATTCCCCATGCTCCTCTTAGGAAAAGTGTATATCTGCTCACCAAAAGATGAAGCAGGATCAGTCACCAGGGCAAGAGCACCCAAACAAAGAGAGACTCCCGGTAAATTTTTAGAATGGCGAACGAGGTATGCCCATCCAA
This sequence comes from Eucalyptus caleyi, assembly GCA_014182885.2. Classification (NCBI taxonomy): domain Eukaryota; kingdom Viridiplantae; phylum Streptophyta; class Magnoliopsida; order Myrtales; family Myrtaceae; genus Eucalyptus; species Eucalyptus caleyi. The sequence goes on from CM024470.2 coordinate 58,957,352, forward strand.
CAAGGGAAGATCATTCCTGGATTATATGCGCAGAGCAAGAACTTAATTTTCAAGAGACATTTTTTGGCGTGACAGCATGAGTGACTTTCTTGAAAAGTGACTATTTGTATTGTAAATCTTGGTATGAAATGAGTCAAAGAACACTAACTCAAGTGAGTTAAATCCAAGGGTGCTACATTAATTGAATTAAAATGGGACTAAAGCAAGAACTTTAAAAGAAAAGAGAGCAAACAGATGATGAAGAAACTTCCTGCTACAAGCCAAAAATGAGTTAGGTATGGGATCAATTTAGTAATTTGTGAATCCCAGATCTTGGGTTTGGTCTTGTTATTTAAAAGATCATGCTTTCATTGACTTTGAGAAGTCTAATGCAGGAAGTAACGAACAATTCATCTCTGCATTTCTTTCTGTCACCCAGAAAGAAAAAGAGAAATGAATTGACCTGTTGACTTCCTCCTGCTTAAAGAGTCCTTCCCACCTCCCTCCAAACCCAAGAACTCAATTTTGAAGATGGCAGGTAGAAACGTTTGGGGGTTGAAGCAGCTGTATCTGCAGATGTCATGCAAGAGAAGAAACTTTGAAGCTTTCTTCAGGAGATGTGCCTCAACCTCATCACAAGTGCACCAGAATTGCAAAGCCTCACTGCTGAAGAAATTGAATGTCAAGATTCCTGAAGAGAGCGACAATGTCTGCATCTACCGGGTCCCCACAAAACTGCGTCAAGTAGAGGCAAAGGCATATGATCCAAGCATTGTATCGATTGGCCCTTATCATCGTGGATATCAACACTTGAAACAAATGGAGGAGGTAAAGCTAAAATTTTTCCACAGGGTTTTCAAGTCAAGACAAGAAGGTGAAGACGAACTAGACAGAGTGATTTCGGCAATGGAGAAACTAGAGCCGAGGGCTAGGAGTTGTTACGCAGACGATGTTAAGCTGAGCAGAGATGAGTTCACTGAGATGATGACCATCGATGGCTGCTTCATCCTGCAGCTCCTGAGGGAGGTCGGTGGCTGTTCTTCTTCATCCCTTCTTCAAAGGTGGATGTTGCCAACGCTGCGCCGCGATTTAATCAAGCTTGAGAACCAGCTCCCAATGATAGTTCTACACAAATTACTCAAATTGGTCTATGCCAATTCTCAATGTGAATACTCGATTCTTTCCCTACAAGACCTCGCTTTGAAGTTCTTCAATCCGTTACTGCAGAGGGACTCCCATACGAATGCTGCCGGTGCCACCGCGATGAATGGGGCCTGTCACTTTCTTGATCTTTTCCGATCCAGCATTCTCCCGGAGATACAGGATCAGGACCGGAAAAGGCAACCGCACATGATCCAATCTGTAACTGTGTTAAAGGAAGCAGGAGTAGTCCTTGAGAAATCACCCAATGACAGGGCATTTGACGTCCAATCCGAGGGAAGGTTCCTGAAGATTCCGCCACTCCACATCGACGATCACAGAGGCACCCTGTTCCGCAACATGGTGGCCTTCGAGCAATGCCACAAGAAATGCAAACCCGACGCCACAGCGTACCTGTTCTTCTTTGACGGGCTCGTGAACTCGGCGGACGATGTGGAAATCCTCCATTACAAAGGCACAGTCCACCACTCCCTCGGAAGTAACGAAGAGGCGGCGAATCTGGTGAACAAGCTGTGCAGAGAAGTGGACTGGGATGGAGAAGAGTCGTATCTGCACAAAGTGGTGTGCGAAGACATTGGCGTCTACTTCATGAGCGCTCACGCGAAGCTCAGAGGGCGCCTCGTTCATTACTACTTCAGCAACTGGACAGTCGGAATTTCGACCGTGGCAGGATTGTTCGCGCTATATCTGACGCTAATCCAAACAGGTTGCAGTGTCGCTGATGCACTAGAATATATGCAGGAGGAAAGCTTCTGGTCATACCTAAGTCTATCATTTTTTCTGCCCTTCTCTCGCCCCTTCATGCCGCTAGATCAAAAGGATTTGAACAAGGAATGAAGTTTGAGGATATGCAATTAGTTCTTGATAACAAATTTCCAGGCTCTTTTGGATGTATGATGGGCGTTCATCCCCATTTTCTTGAGTCTTATTCCTTTGTTTCATGATGTCTTACCAAAGATCTATCTTTAGAATTCTAATATGTTAGGAGACCTAAAAAAATTGTGGGAAATGCTTGGTTGGGTCGATGTGACCCCAACCAAGCTATCTATTCATAATAAAGCTAAGAGCCCAAAATTACAATATCTCTCTTATTACCATCATACATAAAATAATAAAGGAAATAGACAAATATATTCCATTGGCCAAATACTCTCAACATTTCCCCTCAAGTTGGAGTGTAGATATCACTCATGCCCAACTTGACTAAAATAATATGAAATGATTTAACCTTTGATCATTTAGTAAACACATCAGCAAGTTGATCACTAGACTGAACAAATGGCATATAAATTAAATGACTCCAACTTCTCCGTGATAAAAGTGAAATTAAAAGTTAACTAAAATGTTGACTTTTTAGTCAAATCTTTGACCAAAAAAATTGAAAAAGTAAAAATTTCTCAGGTACATTTATTTTAATACCAATTTGACTTTGATGTAGAAAATTTTGCAAAAATCGATTAAGAACCTTGTTTTCAGAATTTTTCGATTTTAGGTTCTAAATCAGTTACTTTTATTATAATCATAATTAGGTATAGTTCATTATTTAACATTTGGTTTAAGGACTATTTTAAATCCACTCATGCATTTTGTTTCACGAATTGCTCAGTCAAAATACAAATTGCTATTTTGAGCCCTAATTAGGGGGCCAAAATCGATTCTTTATGAATTGTGAACAGACAGTTGTTCTTCACTCATTTTCTTAAGATAATTCCAAATTCAAAATCGATTTGGGGAGATTTACATAAGAAATTATCGATTTGAAGAATTTTACTCTTTCAAGTATAAGAAAGTCAAGCAATTAGGCTTTAATTGGCAAAATCCGAATTGATCCATTGAAGGTTATGATTTAATTTCATAAATCTAGGTCCAATTTTGATATTAGACCTAAATTCATTTTTTACATAAGCTCGAGCACTCCAATTCAAGGTTAATTTGAACATATTAGGTGATCTTACACGTGGGTGATTAATTAGATAAGACAATTGTGATATTAATTTAACTCAATTTCAATCAATTTACAATTTTGTCCATTGAATTATAAATTTGATCATTTTAGCCCTTTAGGCTCAATTCAAAGAATCTATGGTTTTGACCTATTGCCTTTCATGTTAATCATTTGATTAAGTCAATAAAAGATCTCTAGATCGCATACATAAAGTTTGATTGGTCTAATTGAATCACAATGGGGGCAGTTTCCTCTCAAATAAGGTAAATATTCTTTTCAAGGACCAAATTGCATAAATTTTGAACCCACAAGGGTCCAAGCAAGCAAAATGGCCAAAATCAGACTAAACAGGTTAAGAACCGCTGAACAGGAGTGAACCGATTTGACTAATCTGATCGGCGGTAGCGGTGCTAGATCTCCAGCGATTGATTCTAGGATCCCGATTGTGTCAATATCACTTATGCACCTTTAATTTCTTGAAATTTTGCAAATTAGTCATCGAATCTCATAAAATTGCGATTTGACCCCTAAGTGGACATTTTTGATGCAATTCTCAATTTTAACTCGGGTTTTCGCAAATCAAACCCACTAGATCGATTACCCGACACCTCGAAATTGAATTTTGACTGTTGGATTACGATTTCGATTGTTGGATTGAATTGACGGTCGAAATTGCTTAATTTGGAGAGGGCATATCTACCCATTTTCCCTCCATTTTTAACGGGGCTCATTTGCATGAAATTTCTTCTCTCTCTTCAAGTTCCTCTCTCATCTCTTTGTTGTTTCCCACCATTTCCTCCTTCCTCCCTTTTCTTGCCAATTAAACTGATCGCACGTCGGTTCTAGCTCGTTGGCCTCACGCCGGCGGCCCACCGAACGCCGCCTAGCCCCCGGCGGTCCCTCTCATTCTCCTCCTTCGTCCCTTGGTGAAAACCGCCATCTCCGGCGGCTGATTGATGGGCTTAAACCGATTTGTTCTGGTCAGTTCAAAGAACCGACGATCAAGTTGGTTTTCAAGTTTACCAGCTCAACTGCCGATTCGGCAACTGAGATTGGCGAAGCAGACCCCGCCGATCTATCCCTGAGTTTGTTCCCGACCTTGCTGTGGATGGGAACTAATAGATCACCCACCGGAATACCTTCGGTGGCCCGATCTCTTCGGAGAGTCCAAAACCGGTCCAAGTAGGACCGATTCTGTTCCAGCCGAAACCAAAGGCCGCCAGTGCTCTCAGGAGCCTCCAACTGCTGGTGATCAGTAGCTCCAGAGGTCCCTGACCTCGATTCGGTTCCCTCGGTGGTTTGTGACTATCTGATCGTGATTCCGGAGATCCGTGTGCGTTGCGAAGAGCATGATTTGATCGACAACGTCTACAATCAACGAAAACGCGTAAAAGGTAATGTACTTTTTATCTCGAACCACGTGAAGCGAGGCTGGATTAACTGGTCGTGGCTAAGGTTCAATCTTAGGGATATATGCTATGTTCATATGCTCATTGATGAGTTGCTTAAACTTGAACGTGATTGATTGTTCTTGATTAACTTGGATGATTAAACTTGTTTAGGCTTGAATCTACATTTTCGTATCTACTGGACTGATCGGATGTTTTGGCCAAAATGAGGTCTGAAACGACCTGACCTTAGTTTGAGTTCTCTTAGACTTTTAAAATGCACATCACTAGCTTCGAATCGATAGGTCGCAGGCCCCAATTGAGCGACGTTTGGCCCTCGAAAAATACCTCTGAAAATGTGCGATTCTGCAGTAGTTTAGGTCAGTTTTTGGTTCTGTTTTAGTTTTGACTTCAACTTTTGCTATTTTTGCACTGCTTTCTGTGTTGACTTCTGGAAAAACTTGTCTTCATGAAAGTTGTTTGTTATTGTCTCGAGTATGTCCTGTAATGTTTTTGGAATTTTTGAACATGTTAGCTAGGTCAAAACCCCTCAGATTTGAGATAGGGTCAGTCTGCCCTATCTTGATCTGAAATGGATTTAAGAAGAATTGGACATGTAATTCACCTTTCAACATCAAGTCCTCCATGAAAGATGAAATGCATATTATATGTGTTCAATTGATGCACGATTTGCAAAGTTTTGATATCGTTTAATGCATCGATTACATGCATTAAGGTAAATGGGTGTTGCAGAAAAATAAACCTTGTATGTTGCGTGTTTGTTTTACTATTTTTTTCACAACTCGTGTGTTCTTAATTGAGTTTCAAACTCTTAACAAAAAATATTCATCATTGCATGTTCTGTATGTGAGATTTTTCGTTGGATTTTTGCATGTTCATAGGTGACTGAAATCAGGCTTGTTTTGTAGCATTAAGGTTAAGATGAAACCTCATCATGTATGTGCTTTATCATGCCCGTTTGAGTCTATTAGAGACTAAATCTTGTGTTGATGTCTTCTTGACTTTTAAAGTACATATAACAAGGTTTGTGTGCATATGTGAATTGTCATTTACTTTATGAACACCATGCCAGAATTTATTGCTTTTGGTACTTTTTAAATTGCTGCTATCAGGACATGGTAATTCTTTCTTACAAAGACAGCCTTATGTTATTCAGTCAGTATCTACAGCAATTTGACCCGGATGGCAATCGAGTATGTTTATTTTTTGGGTGAAAATAGGGAGTTTCGTCTCCATCTCTAGTTTCCAAAATGTTAAATCTCAAATTGTTCATTTCACATGTCAATCAAGGGCATATTGTTTATGGAAATAAAGGAAGCACATATCAGCATATGTAAGGCACTACTACTTTTACATGCCAATGACGTGATTATTTCTGATGCACGTTATTGTCTAATTTCCATATAGCTACATACAACATCTGAGAGAGGGTGTGCACAACTTCTTCGGAACATTCATTGAAGTGCTTTGTGATAGACCACCTGGTCATGATTGGGAGCTTGAACCAGGTTTTACCTGTAGTGACTAGCTGTTTGGAATGCTTCAGGTTAGTTTGCAACAAGTGCTACTAAAATTTACCTTTAAGAAGATTCTAGCAATAGCTGAAGTTCCTATGTTTATTGTTTCTGAAGTTTAAGATCTCACACTTCTCTTGGAAAGGAGACATGAGTTCAGTGGGTGATTTACTTATAGTCACTCGGTTGTTTTCTACAATTGATCTCTTTTAGCTATGGTGACCTTCTATAGGGGATAGGGTTTGCTCTGTATGCCAATGATCGTGAGTTTATAACAGTCACTGTTGATATAGCTAGTATGAACAAAATAAAGGAGTTAGGGAAGAAAATAAGAACACAAGATTTATAGTGGTTCGGCTTAATCCAAGCCTACGTCTACTCTCCCACGCTAACAGCCTTCTTAGCTGGATTCCACTATGCAATCAACAAGAGATTACAACTTCGAGTGCAAACGCTTAGTAGTAGATCACACTATCTCACTAAGTCACTCTTTTGGTATTTTTCTCACGATTACAAACGTTTAAGCTCTCCAAAGACAAGTGTATAATCGAAGGTCGCTCAGACTTTGGAATTATAAATTCTACGCTCCGTCTCTTTTTTTGCTCATCAGTCCATGATCTCCTTAAATACTCCTCCACTTCCAAACTACCCGTTGGACAGTATCCCGGAGAATCGTCTTCCAATATACCCATTGGACAGCTCTGTATCTAGAAGATTTGGTAGCCGTTGAGTGACAAAGGTAAAATCCCAAATTGATTCTGATCGCCCATACAAACGAAATCTTGGTTTCCATAAGTAAAGCTTCTTCGTATAGAAAGTTCTTGTCTTCAAGATCCAATCGTCAATCAATTAGATTGAATCAATCAAATCAATCTTGATGTGGAATCCAAACCAGATCACTAGCCGTTGTATGATTGGGCTTGAGTTACGATTCATCGAATCTGGATGTAAAGTACGAGTCGTAGACTTTACGATATGAGTCTTGAGACTTTACAATCTGGGTCAGCCAGACTTTACAATCTGAGTCTGTAGACTTTACAATCTGAGTCTTGAGTCGCGGTCTTCAGACTTTGACACAGAAGTCTGGAAATCTTCAGAATATACTCTGGACATATGTTACGTTCAGTCTTCTGGTCATCTTCTGACTTTGATAAAATCCTTTAGATGTTTTATCATCTGCATGGTCTATTACTCAACCATCAAACATGTTAGTAGCCTTTGATTTATTTTGTCATCTTCAAAACATCATAAGAGATTTCCCTAACAACTGTCAAAGAAGTGACCCCTAAATCAGTGGGGGCTCTTATAGCATTGTATGAGCGAGCAGTTGGGATATACATTTCACTAGTTAATATTAATGCCTATCATCAACCTGATAAATAGTTTACCTTATAATTCTTATTTAAATTAGATTATTGCTATATGTTTTGTGCTTATTGCTATTGAGAATATGTCTGGCCTCTCTTTGAGTCAAGAAACCCAATCAACCATCCAACTGGCTGTCTTTTTTTCTTGGCCCCCATGTGTGATTGAAATTCTTAGGTGTCGAAGCTGGGAAAAAGGCAGCAACAGAAGTATTAGCTCTTCAGAAATGGGTGTTGGTTGTACTCAACGAGGCTAGATATCTTACTAGAACAAGCTCTACTAAGATGGAAACTATAAGCTCTTGAGAAATGGGAAGATGGAAACTATAAGCTCTTGAGAAATGGATTTCTGGTTCATTTTCTTGAAATTCAGATAACTTTGTTAATTTTGCCTTGGTGTTGCATTTTTCACCTAAAAGGAGCTGGTCGAGCCTCTGACTCTTGAAGAAGTAGCTGAACATTGCCATGCTCCTGAAGAGGTAATCTACCCAATCCCTAGGCACAATTTAGCAATCCACAACTTTTGAAGTTAGCTAATCCTTTTCTATGGCCTTGTGGATGCATATTTATATGATCTAAAAGATCATCGCTCACATGGCTGCGTACAACAGAGCAATCATTGCTGAGGGCAGTTGTGGATCGCCTAGAAGCATCAAAGTTTTCCTCGGGGAGTGTAATGTTGATGAGTTATATGCTTGATTTTTGCAGAAGTTGGGTGTCTCGCTGCGCACCTCTTCGTAAATTTTCAATAAGCTGATTTTGATTGTGGTACTAAATCTTCATCAGAACGGGGGATAATTTGGGAGATAGAATTCTTTTACTGGAAGATCTTTGCCTTATTTGGCTGAAGATCTTTGTCTTTCAATATTTTTTGGAATTCTAGAGTCTGCATGTCACTTTACAATATGCTCCAGGTAAGATAATTGTGGATTCTATTGATGACCTTAATAGCTTCAGTGGCAATTGACAATTCACTCTGATAAATTAGCAGGCTCTTACCATGCCGCCATATGCATGGAAAAGCGTGAAGCTGTCAAAGTTAAGATATGAGTTTTCACTGTACATTCTAAGGATAAAGCAGGTCTGTGCGCATTAGTTGGACCAAACAATTATTGTAGAGGCTAGAACGTTTAAGTGTTTGCTATTACTTGCCGGCAAAGGGCCCACTCCATTGAAGTTAACTATGAGGAAAACAATACCATTTGTGAGAGATGAACTTTTTTCTGGACCCAGTGCTGTTGGAATCAGTGACTTGATTTGAGGATTTATTATTTGTGTTCTGTGGTAACATTTATGGCTATGCTATGTGGTAAAAGTTTCCAGCAAGAATCTCAGTAGTATGGATGTTAGCATCAAATTCATGGTCATTTGATGTTCTTGATGCACTTAAAAATAGGAAAAAAGAAAGTATTGGTTGATGGAAGATTTTATGGGAGTGGTATAATCTGCGCTCTTTGTGACCTGGAATGGTTAAGTGTGCTGTCTCTTATACAAGCACCATATCACAAATTAATTACTGAAATTTGAAACGATTATTGCATTAATCATGCAAAAGAAAAAAGAACTTATCCAAGAACATCATACGGCTCAAGTGACCCATACACTTGGGAGAAAATATTGGATACACCTATTGTCATCTTTTTAGATCATCCTTATTTGCCATGAGCGTCTCTATCTTGAATGAGTTTTATGTTCAGTTTATCACTAGATAATATTAGGATGTAATCTTGCATTTCGTATGCAATGATGCAATATCATAACCTAATGAAAAAACTGGAAATTGATACTCTTTTTTAAAAAGTGCTTGTGAAGATTTCTCCCCCATCGAGTTCATAGCAATGGATGTTAAGGTGCAGTTTGCATCCAAAAATTTACTTGGTCAATTTGCAATAGCAATGGAAATCCCTCACAAACTCCTCCAATGTCTCCAACAATTTACTGGTAATCCTTTGCACTTTAGGATATCGGACGATCTTGCCACCCCTGTATCCTTACACCAATTGTAGAATGCAATCAACTCATCAATTTGCTTAGTGGCACTAGCATAAACATCGAAAGCCTTGACGCAATCCTAGTACTCCATGTCTAAAAACTTATCAAGCAAAACAACCAAAACCTCACAGATAGTGTACAATGCAACTAAGATCAAGCTGCTATTCTTTGCCAGACAAGTGGGCCTACACACCAAGAACCGGTCCAATAGCCTTTGCAAGTGGCCCATTTTGCCACAAATCCTTTCTTGCTTCATTTCCCTCAGTGGAATCACTACCCTTCTATCTTCTTTCCCTTCTTTCACAGCCACACCATCGCTCATATCCCCATATGACCTACATATTCATCCCCCAAAATTACCATATTCTCCTCTATAATCACCATAATCATAATCATTCGCGTGGTGAGGACCGAAAATCATCTCGATTCCCATACGTATCCTCATTGTGAACACTACCACCACCATTAGCACTTCCACTTGGACCACTGCCACCGCTCTTTCTATCAAACAGAATCACCTCGAGTCTCTAATCCAAATACATAGCATAAGTCCGCACAAAAGCCGAGTGGTCCCATGAACTAGAGTGAGCCTCATCTCTAAAATCAGACAAATTTAACAACCTAGCACCATGCCTGGTCGCATACGTCTCCTCGTGAAATTTGGGTCTCCATCATTCAACAAACGATGGATGACCACTAGAGATTTGAGAGCCACAACGTAGTCGTGGGTCTTGCTCAATCGCTTCGAAAGCGCAAAAACATATGCATGAACGTATCCGCTGGAGTATGAAGTCAAATTCAAAATCATCATCGTCGCTCGTGGCTTTCACGATATTTACTTTGGCCTCTTGCGCCATGTTACCCGTGACCTTCGCGAGGCCGATGCTTGTGTGGTCCTTGACAGCCCCCAGCAATTTGCGGATCATGCTTTGAGACATCTTCACCGTCACCCTTACCTACCAAAACCGCAAAAGTCAATCTAAACTAGTCACGTTTGACTCAAAGCATCACTTGAGGATGATCTAACCAGCTTTTCAGTAATTCCACAAAATCAACAGCACCAATAAGCTTAATCATTTTAGTGCTCAAAGTCACCATGTTTTTACTGCGATTAATCACGCGATAGACGAAGCATTCGGCTCGACCGATGGCTTCACTTTACCTAAACCCCATAAATAGGTTTTAATTATTTCACAACTACAGCTCACCATGCTCCACTATGCTTAATAAAGCGATCAACGTAGTATCGAACTCCGGGAAATTAACTTTAGAGAAAGTGTATCAAATCTGGAGAAATTAAGCTCTGGCGACGCGGACTTTGAACGTAGAATGGACCCGTCGATTACAATCGCCGATCGCCACTCTTCATCTTCTGCGTCTGAGAATGGCGAGAGATGAGGCGGAACAACCGGCGATCGTAATCAGCTGAACGGGCCACATCATGAAGTTCCCCTCCTCCCCTGTCTACGCTCCCGATCGTCGCCTCCACTTCGAGGCGGCCGCGTCTCGCCATCGTGTCGACGGCGCAGGTCCCTCCCGCCGCTCTCGTGTCGCTCTTCGTGGGGATCTCTCCGGCTCCATTGCTCGTCGGACCGGTCACGTTCGTGATCGGGCCCGTTTTGATGCCCTTGGATCGCCCTTCTGGTTTCGTTCTTTTACGTGGCGGGAATGGTGTCCGCTCCGTCGGAGTTGGCTCAGGCGACCCGTAATCCATTGGATTCTCTAGTAATAGGTTTTTCTTAATCTGAGAAGTCGATGGTATCTTTTTTATTCTAGTAATTTGTTGTTTTTATGTCTTGGGTCGAAGGGAATAACTTCCCATATCGAATTTTAATTATTTTTAGAGTCTTTTGATGTTTTACATCAATTTTCTTTACTTTGCGAGAGTACTTAGATTTTTTTTTACTTTTGAGAATTCTCTTTATGGATTCTCGCTCCCTTGAGGAGGAATTGTCAGAAAGCTATGGATCATATAACATCAACCTTATTGATCGTATCAAATATGAAGAAGCAAATTTAACATGCAAAAGAGAATTATTATATCAGATAGCATACAAGTAAGGTAAGAAGGGAAAAAAGGGGGAAAATGCCACAAAAAAACTCTAAATTATATTCATTGTGACATATTTATGCAAAACTTTTTGTTATGACACAAAAAATCTCAAATTTATATATATATATATGTGACACATATATCCTAAATTTATATCCGTTCGATACATTTATATGTTACTTGAATACAAATTTGAGGTTTTTAGTATCATAAAAAAGAAATATAGTTTGTGGTAAATGCATTGCACGATAATGAGTTGGGGTTTTTTGTGTCACAAAAAAATTTAAGATAAATATGCCACACGGGTATAAGTTCAAGAATTTTTGTATTACTGATTTTTTTTTTTTTTGGAGTAAATTGTATCAAAATGGACATCACTTAAACTTTTTGTGATTTTTTTTTTCAAAAAGTAAATAGAGAAGTTTTGAAAAACCATCCCCACTTTTGGAAATACACAATTTGCATTTGTAAACTACCCCTCCACCCCATTTTTTTTTTTTATCTTCATCTCTCTACCTTCCGCCACACTAGTGTCGGCTTCTCTCTCCGTGGCCACTAGAGCTTGAAAGTTGCACACAAGGCCATGGCCACAAGCTCAAAGGTAGCATTAATGCTTGTGGCCTTCAAGCTCGAAAGTCATGCGATTTGGTGAGCTCGCCATGGCCACTAGATTTGGCGTCAAGTTCAACAATCGAATTTGGGTAGCAGCGGACATGAGCTTGAGACATGGCAGGGTGGTGGCTTGGTGACGCAACAAGTATAGACGGTGCCAAGAGTTTCAAGCCGTACCCTTGGGTTTGAGTAAGTATCTTGAAAAGGTGGGTTTTGTGGTAGGTTTTGAATGGTGAGTCGGGAGGGGCAAAGTTGGGAAGAAAATGACAAATCTATAATTATAATTAACATCATAACTAACGTCAAATGCAACTTGAAATGGAATTTGCTAAAGTGAGGATGGTTACTACAACCACGATAACAACCTTCCAACTAGAATACTAAAGTCCCACATTCACCTTCTCCACACAAAGCTCTCTCTTCCACGCCAAATCTTCCACTGCATGTTTGGGTTATGTGAGCCTAATGAGAATTGGAGAGCAAAACAAAGTGAAGTGTAATATGCTGTCATGTGAACTCAATAGTTCTTATGATTTTGCATCATGATGTGCTATCTTCACAACGTAGAGCGAGGATCGTTGCAAGGACCTCTTCGGGCTCCCATACATGACAAACTTGAGCACAAAGCTACTAGTAAAGTTGTCCAATTATATTAGTATGGGATCTCCACCAAGAAGGAATGAGCATGTAGGAAAGTAAATTTGCGTGCAATCCGACTTCCTAACTCAGTGGTCATTCTCTTATCTCACTTATTTAATTAATGTCGAGTGTCCCAATCTTAGTCAAAGAAAGATTGGGGTCCCAGCAACTTCAGAGGTTAAATCGACTCAGTTAATCCCTTTTACATATAAATACATTACAAATGTCAAGCCAATGTAGAGAACTCACTAGACATGATAACTAAACATGTTCCTTGTAGAGAGTGAACATCCATCGAGGTGTTGGGAGAATTAACATGGATCATGAACATTATGACTTAGTTATAAACGTCAAGGCAAGGTAGAGAATTGTACAAAATATGTCTCAATTTTGAGCCGTTATACAATCTAACCTAATTGGGTAAGAAAGAAATCCAAAAAATCTTTCTTTGAATGGTGTATATATTAAATAGTTTCTTTTATTTGGTTGGACGTATTCATGATTACATCCAGACTTTGCAGTGTAAAAGATTTGAGAGGATATTGCTTGGACACTTGGGTAAGAAAAATATATAAGTTCAATTTGGGAGGGTTGGACGTGTAGACTCCGGTGCAATAAACATTGATGGAGAAATTTTTCTATGGACAGCGGCCAAGGGCCCTAATAGTGAATACAATGAACTCTCACTGTCAAATTTCCTATGGGCTTTTAATCGCCTACTTGGAATTTTCTTTTTGGTCAAACAAAAGAGAGCACGTGAGGAAAGGAAGTGGTCAAAGAAAAGAAAATAAATTAAAAGCAAGGTTTTGCTTTTTGGGTTTCCTTCCTTGAGAAGCCTAATAGTGGAATTCCTTTAGAAATTGCGCCACCGCACGAAAAGTAAAAGAAAGAACATACGAACATTCTTGAATTAGCTGTGCGAAGGGTTTTGCTTGCATGCAATTAAGTTTTCATTTATAAAGTTATTTGGATTTGGTCTTAATATAAATGTGGGAAACATTCGAGTGTGTTAATGATTGTAATTCTAATTTTCAAATTATAGTGAATTGTTGGTTGCTATCTCTCTTTGGGGATAAATGCCGACACTCGGATCAAATCTCGTAAATATTTGGTATCTTTGTCATTCCCCGTTTATTTCTTCAATGTTCTTGTATTGATTTAATGGGAAGATCTTCTCAATTTTCGCGTTAATTTTGCAACATGTCTACTTTTGAAATGCCTCTTGTCAGACATGATGACCAAATATGTTCCTTTGACGAAACTTAAGCTTTACTTGAGCGCAGTTGTCATTTATAGAGAGTGAACGTCCATCGAGGCGTTGGGAGAACTGATATGGATGATGAACATTATGACTTAGTTATAAATGTCAAGGCAAGGTAGAGAATTTTTAAAATATGTCTCGATTTTGATCTGTTATGCAATCTAACCTGATTGGGCAAGAAAGAAATCCAAAAAATCTTTCTTTGGATGGCGTATATATTGGAGAGTTTCTTTTATTTGATTGGACGTATCCACGATTACATCTAGACTTTGCAATGTAAAAGATTGGAGAGGATATTGCTTGGACGCTTGGGTAAGAAAAAGATATAAGTTTAAACGTGTAGACTCCGGCGCAATAAACATTGACAGAGAAATTTTTCTGTGGACAACTGCCAAGGGCCCAGTAGTTAATACAATGAACTTTTGCGGTCAAATTTCATGTGGACTTTAGTTGCCTACTTGGAATTTTCCTCTTGGTCATACAAAAGAGAGCGCGTGGGGCTAGGAAGTAGTTAGAGAAAAGGAAATAAATTAAAAGCAAGGTTTTGCTATTTTGGGTTTCCTTTCCTCGAGAAGCCTAATAGTGGAATTCCATTGGAAATTGGGCCGCCGTACAAACAATAAAAGAAACAACATACGAATGTTCTCGAATTAGCTGTGCGAAGGTTTTGCTATGGGCTTAAACACTCAGTGATTTGCCCTATGAGCTTTACATGCAATTAAGTTATTTATTTATAAACATATTTGGATTTGGTCTTAATTTAGGTGTGGGAGACACTCGGGTGTAAGCGATTATAGTTCTAATTCTCAAATTATAGTGAATTATCTATTGCTAGCTCTTTATAGGGATAAATACCGGTACTCGGATCAAATCTCGTAAATATTTGGTATCTTTGACATTTCCCATTTATTTCTTCAATGTTCTTGCGTTGATCTAATAGCAAGATCTTCTTAATTTTTGCGCTAATTTTGCAACATGTCTACTTTTGAAATGCCTCTAGTCAAGATCACTTTGTCCTTAAAGCTCCAATGCAAAGTAGATTAACAAATCTTCCATGTTTAGAACCATCCAATTTTCAAACGTTTTCTAGTGCAGTTTTTTCGCTTGTACAAACGAACTCATTGGGAGAATCCACCGTCACCCTTACAAAGGAAGCAATTTGAATAATGTTAAATGGGCACTCATTAAGTTAAACTAGCTGCATTTTGTGAATCTGAAAGGCAATCTATTATGATTTTTCTCTAGTGTGAAATGTGTAAAAGCTACAAAGTAGTAATTTTCAATATCTTGAAAATATAAGCATTCTAAGTTAGTCATGCTGAACAATAAGAAGAGAGCACTTTAATTACCATATTTACATCCTTTGTTAGTTTCCCTAGCAAGAAACCGGTTCATTGTGAGTAATCCTTTAACATTTACTAATTTTCATGTTACCATCATTTAATTGCATTCTAACTGTTCAACATGATCATGATCTTGCGTTCTAGTTGGGAGCCAAGTAATTCACAAGGCCTATGCTTTTCATTGGATAAAGATTGAATTAGTCATATAAATGACAATAGTGACTAGGCTAGACTAAACTTAACGTGTGGAAAAAGTTATGCCAATAGAGACATTTAGAAAATTCCACACTAATGAAATCCGGTCATTGCGTAAGTTACATTCCCCGTCCCACACGCTAATTAACCTTGTCACCAAAAGGAGTTGACCTACATTCATCACTGAAGATGACCAAGACTTTGGCCATGACCACAACTTCTACACTCAAGCACAAGCATCGCTGAACTCCTATAAAGTTGCTCTAACTTGCAAAAAAGAAGTTAACTCAAGAGCATGATACATATAAAGTTTGGTCACTCGAATCTGTAGTCATGAAAAAGAAAGCATTATGGGCGCTTGTGGTGAATTGGGGTATCGCATGTTTATGTGGCTCTTGTGGGTGTCGGGTGCAAGAAAGGGTTGCACTCTTAGCGCTCAATGCCACCTTGGACCTGATATATTGGGTGGACTCTGGGGAATCATATTTCAACTGTTGCAATTGGGAAGGTGTTGAGTGCAATCCCATCACAGGGCGAGTCACTCATCTAATGCTCTCCGGTATGAGATATTACCGTTTTGGCGTCAAAAGTTGGTACCTAAACGCTTCTCTACTTCTTCCTTTTGAAGAACTCAAGAGCCTTGACTTGTCCGACAACTATTTAGGAGGGTGGATTACACCAAAAGGTATAAATGTGCTACTCATTCATTTCCTATAAAAGAAGAGATACTCATTATCTAATGAACTCAAAACTTAACCATGTCTGGGTCCTTACTTAGTTCTTGCATTATAGATGATTATGTCCACATCATCATTAATCCACAAGTCTATGACATATTTCCCCCCAAAATGGCAATACCGGTTTATGCGTGTACTAGAATAGATTTCCGTGAATTTTACTACTTTTCATTGTTTGTTTGTAGAACCAAATCTGCTATCTTCAAGGCTGAGCAAACTAGAGGTGCTTGACTTGAGTGGTAACTCTCTGGATAATTCTATTCTATCCATTCTTGGTACAATTCCATCTCTTCGGAGTCTGTTCCTCAGTCGCAACAATTTGAGCGGAACTTTACTTGTGAATGGTAACTTTCTCTGGCTTATTCTCTGCTCATAATTTAGTACAAAATTGTCACCCTACGACATATTTCCCCTCGAAATGGCAATACCCATTTACGCATGTACTTGAATAGATTTATGCGGATTTTTATGCTTTTCGTTGTTTGTTTGCAGAACCAAACCTGCTATTTTCAAGGCTGAGCAAACTAGAGGTGCTTGATTTGAGTGGTAACTCTTTGGATAATTCTATTCTATCCATTCTCGGTACAATTCCATCTCTCCGGCGTCTGTTCCTCAGTGGCAGCAATTTGAGCGGGACTTTACATGTGAATGGTAAATTTCTCTGGCTTGTTCTTTGCTCATAATTCAATACAAAATTGCCATCCTTGACTTGAGTTAACACTATTTGTGGACAAATTAGGTGGTTGCAGTAATTTGATGGAGCTAGACATAAGTGATAATGCTATTGATGCAGTGGCAACTATTAAAGGTACCATTTCAATTTGCGGGAAGGAGCCTCATTTTTATTCATCTATTAAATTAACCAGCCTACAAGTCATGCAGACTCTTTAATACCTTTACATTGGCTTCACATAATGAATATGGAAGTCATATATTGCAACTCCCTTCTCTTTGTTGATTCAAAAGATTCCTATCCTGAGGCATCCGGGTGGGTGCTTTCATTATTTACTTTGGATAATTCTATTTTACCCATTCGTGGTACAATTTTGACTCTCAGGTGTCTATCCTCCAAAAACATTTGAATGGGACTTTACATGTGAATGATAGTTTCTCCAGCTTATTCTCTATTCATAATTCTGTACAAAATCGCCATCCTTGACTTGAGTTAGCAATATTTGTGGACAAATTAGGTGTTCTCCATAATTTAAAGGAGTTGGACATAAGTTATAATGCAATCAATGCAATGGCTATTGTTGATGGTATTGTTTTAGTTTTCATGCAGAATCCTCATTTTTATTCATAAATTAAATTGACTAGATTGCGATTCATGCATGCTCTTTCATATATTTAGATGTGCTTCATATTAAGAATATACAGGTCATATATTGCAATCCCCTCCTCTTTTTGTATACAAATGTTGCTGTTGATTGAAAAGATATCTAACTCGAGGCATCAATGTGGGTGCTTTCCGAACTTAACTGCCAAGGAAGTTAATTACTTGGAATTTTACTGCTAGGCATCAAAAACTTGAGCCACTTAGAGAACCTCCACCTAGATCATGTCCACTTGAAGCATGTGGGGACCGTCGTGCAAGCATTAGGGGCACTATCATCTTTGAGGATCCTTTCTCTTCAATATAACACAGTAGAAGGAATAATTACAACTCAAGGTTAGTCAGACCCGTGAGTGAATGTATATTCACATTAACGCTCTATTCGTTTCATAGAAAACAACTTTCAAGAAAATGTTTTTAAGATTTTCTAGCGTTGGAGTCATGGAAAATATATAAGTAAAGGAAAATATTTTCCTTTAATGGAAAAAGCATTTTCAAAAGTCGAGATAATGAGGAAATCATTTTCCATTTTTTTCTTTAATCTAGACTTTGTTTTCCTCTGTGCACTCTTTTTAGTTATATTATTGTTTTTCTATTTTTAAAAAAAAAAATTGAATTTCCAATTTCCAATTTCCAATTTCTTTCTATATTTCTTTTTCCTTCTTCCTCAATTGATTGTTCACTATGACGACGGCCGGCAACCAACCACGGCAAGGAACAAGCTTGCCGAAGGCTGAGGCCTCACCGATTTGACGAGGTTCAAGCTCATCAGCCTCGAGCAATCTTGACCTCACCTATGACCAGTGATTGGACAAATAAGAAGGGGAAAAAGAAAAGAAAAAAAGAAAAATTATTTAAAAAATCTATTTTTTAAAAATAAAAATAAAATATTATTGAAAGGAGTGCGGGGATGAAAATCAAATTAGATTTTTCATACTAAACGGTGAAATATATTTTCTAGTTCATTTTCTGGCTTCAGGTGAGCACTAGAAAATATTGTTATTTTCCTAGACATGACTTCTCGAATAACATTTTCCAGAAAAGTCATATTTTCTGCGAAACGAATAGAGCCTACTTTTTATTAAAGAAATTCCATTCACTCATGATATCTCTGTACCATTTCTTCATTATGCTTGCATAAGGAAATCTGATGTTCAATAATCTTTTGATTTTTGGGAAGATTTCCATAACTTCAGTAAGTTGGAACAACTGATCTTGGATGGTTCTTCGTTGAACACAAGCATAGGAATCCTTTCCGGCCTTGGTTCGTTGACATCTCTTAGATTGTTGTCCTCATCCAACACCGGTCTAAGTGGCAACCTATCAGACCATAGTAAGTTCTAATCTCTCAGTGTAAAAGCTGGACATGAAATGGATCCTTGATGTACTTGAATGTCCTCTTTGCATGTACCGATATATCTCAAGTATAGTTGAATTGACTTGTGATATCAATAACAGGCTTGTGTAACTGGTAAAACTAGAAGAGTTGGATCTTAGCTTTAATGGAATTATTGGCGGGCTTCCTACATGTTGGCGAAACATGTCCTCTATTCGGATTCTAAATCTTGAAGACAATGAATTTACAGATAGTGTCGTGTCATCTCCCCTCACTAGTCTCACATCTCTCGAATTTCTTTCCATTTTGGGTAACCATTTTGATATCTCCTCATCACTCAGCCCACTCGCAAACCATTCAAGACTTAAGGTGCTAATTCTTGATGACACCAAACTAACAATTGATACCAAAGTTGCATCTTTGATCCCAAGGTTCCAGTTGAAGGTTTTAAGTATGTCAAATATTCCATCAAGAGGATTCGAATTGACTTCTCTGGGCTTTCTCAATCATCAATATGACCTGAGAATTCTTGATCTCTCCTCGAATGATATCCCAGGTCCCTTTCCAGCTTGGTTGTTGGAAAACAACACCAAGTTGCATATGCTTTTTATGGAAAATAACTTATTTACAACATTTAAGGTTCCATCAATGACCCTTTTTAATCTTTCGAGCATGGACATATCCAACAACAACATGAGAGGAGAGCTCACTACCAAATTTTGCACAAATGTCCCAAATCTGTCCTACCTTAATCTATCAGCCAACAGATTGGAAGGAAATATTCCATCTGAATTGGGTAGTGAAAAATCCCTACATATCTTAGACCTGTCTAGTAACAATTTCTCAGGGGGACTACCTATCCAGTTACTAGATAGTAAATTGCGTAAGCTGAACGTAGCATATAACAAATTGCAAGGAGAAATTGGACTTTCTGACCACACCATGAACCCAAGGTTGTTATGTTTGCAGTTAAACCACAACTTGTTCACTGGAAGTCTCTCTTTTCTTTCATCACTCTTTGATTTGAGAGTATTGGACGTTAGCAACAACATTTTTATCGGCAAGCTTCCCAGATTGATTGCAAACATGTCATCGCTTATGGCCCTTGACTTGTCAAAAAATCATTTGGATGGCATCATCCCTCAAGAACTCTGCAATCTTGGTGAGCTTTGGTATTTGGATCTGTCTTACAACAATCTCTCTGGTCCATTACCATCATTTTTTATCTCACAATGGGTGAGTCACGTCCATCTGAATGGGAACAAATTGAATGGTACACTCGTGCATGTGCTCTCTAACAACTCCCATTTGATGACCTTGGATCTAAGTGAAAATGAGTTCTCCGGAAGCATACCCTGTTGGCTAGGTAACCTCTCTCAATTGAGCATTCTTTCACTGAAGGGTAATAGCTTCTATGGAACATTTCCCGAGCAATTGTGCAGATTGAAAAGCTTAAGTATGATCGATCTTTCTGAAAACAATCTGTTTGGTCCATTACCCAATTGCTTGGGACCCATGAATTTATCCGAAGATTACATCAATAAGGTAACTTTAGCACCGAACATGGGAGATGCAATTATAGGATGGTCACCTTGGTATTATGTGAGGACAATTCAACGCCATACTTATTATTATAAAGAAATGGAAGAAACATTTGAAGCTCCACTTACTGTTGGGTTCACAACGAAAGGAAGGTTTGATTCTTATAGAGGCTACGCACTTTTTAAAATGGTGGGACTAGATTTTTCTTGCAACCAGTTCAACGGCAAGATCCCACCGGAGATAGCAATCTTACAAGAAATGCTTGTGCTAAACCTGTCACATAACAAGCTTACAGGACATATACCCATGTCATTGTTGAGCCTCACAAAGATAGAGAGCATTGACCTTTCCTACAACAACTTGATCGGTTCTATCCCTGAAGAGCTTACTCAGTTGAATTCCCTGGAAGTCTTCAATGTGTCTTACAATGACTTGTCAGGAGCTATACCAAACAAAAATCAATTTGGGGCATTCGATGAAAGCAGTTACTATGGAAACCATCTCCTGTGTGGATTGCCGTTGAGTAAGAAGTGCTCGACAACCATTAACATTAATTGCTCAGCAACAAAATCATGCACGACAACTAAAGAAGATGGTTTCATAGACAAAGAGACATTCTATATCAGCTTCGGAATGTCATACACAATGGTTGGACTAGTGATTCCAGTTGTTCTATTCATCAACCCCCAATGGCGACATGGATGGTTTCACTATGTGGAACTGGTTATCACCACATGTCAGAGCTTGTTCATCACATGTTACTATTTTGTGCATGACAGTTTTTGAAAATTGTCTAAAGGCCAAACATTTTAGGTTCTCTCGCTCTGCATTTCCAAGTAATGGCAGGATTGGGTTTTTTTTCCTGTTGTTTGTTATTGTCATTGATCAACACTGGCCTCAATGTGGATCTATCAGGTCAGTGCAAGTTCTTAACTTCACAACTGAATAAGGTCCTACTCTACTTTCCTTGAAGACAATACATGGCATGATCCTCCTCCTTTCGAAAATGTATTTTTACATAATTGCTTGCTCATCTCTATTTGGTTGGTAATCATACTACTAACAATGACAAACAACACGAGAAAAACATAGCTGTCTCTTCTCACCTTTTTTTTTGTTTCTACAATAACAAATTTGCTTTCCTTTTCGAATAAAAGTTTTCGTCACCATATATCACTCGATCCATTCGCAAACCGTTCGAGAAATAAAGCTCTTGCTTGCCAATATAGAACAAACAACTGGATGTTCTTCAAAGTCTTAGGCTCATGACCAATCTGCAATTTGGTTAGGACATCGATTTCCGTCTAACTTTTATGAAGGCTTACTTGTTCTTAAGTATCTCCCGAGATGGTTAAATTCACGGTCAAACTTGCATTTTTATGACTACTTTCGTTGTTCCTGTCTTTGTGGAATGATGTTCTAACATTTTGGTAGGAGCTTAGCTCTAGCTTGGAAAAAGTACTGCACTGAGGCATGCCCTGTTCAGTATGAAAGAGACCAAATTTGTTGTCTAGGCCAAATGCGAGCAAGACCCAACCTGGATCAAGGCCCGGATTGGTGCAAATGTATGAATTCTATTGTAAACATTCCATTCATACGAGAAGGTCAGCACTGCTGCCATTTTTACAAATTGGTAGAAAAACGTAACAGGCGGTATGTCAATCAAAGTAATAGAAACAACCATCAGATAATCATGAGCCTATACTCACAATCAAGCGAAAAAAGAAGCCGAACTCCTTTTTCGTAGTAAGAAATTACTTCAACGCTTTATGGTGGTTTCTACGAACATACAAAAATGCAGCTTTGACAAGCAGTTTTGAGGACATTCATTCTGTTATAAGAACATTAAACATGACAATATATATTAATAAAAAGTGATGGTTGAGATACAAATGTGGGCAAGACATGCAAAGTAGAATGTCCAGGCAATTATTCCCAGTTGATCTAGCATGCAGCCCATGGTAGGTATGCTTAGTCATTCTGACATATAATTAATTTGTATTGAAAAATAATAATGGTGCTACCTTTGTGGGCTTAATCCTCTGCTAAATCATATTGGTGTATGCTTTTAGGCCCGGATTTGGGTCATCTATTACTACGGATACATTCTATACTTTTGTGATGGTAAAAACGTCATGAATCTAAGAAAAATCTTTTACGGTCAGACTAATGCACCGGCTAACTCAGAATTACGTTGCATGGTTACTATATTATTTATTTAATAATATCACTGGCAGAATACACTGATCATTCCGATCCACAATTTGAATCACATATCCTCCTTATGGCAAATTTATCACTCGAAATTGTAAAGTAAGGTTCAAAATATTTTGGTGTGGAGCTATTCATCAGATTTTTTTGTGGAAAGTATATCATGTATAGTATTACCTCGTCCCAAAGTACATACCAAGTAAGAATTGGTCCTTCACTTATATATATAGCATAATAGACCATCTGGAGCACATAGAACTAATAATGAGTAATATTCCGACACAATGATCAAACAAGCCTACTTTCACAATATTACATTTTAGACAAGGAACAATTTTAGTTATGATTGACATTCCTTGTTTAAGAATTGTCCTTGTTTCTGAAACCTTGGTTAGCATCGTGTAATATATTCCGATTTTTAAACTCAATTGCAACTAGGCATCACATCAATTCAGTAGGAAGTTATGGCATTCTAATGGGAAAGGACAAGGTGGCGCCACTTTTTTCTAGTATATGCAACCAACTATTGATCGGAACAGTTGGTAAACTCTTCTACAAAATGACATCCCTCACAATACATCTCAATTCCCACATTATGCATGTTACAGATTAAGAAGCATTGAAGCTTGGTACTGGATAAGGCCAAAAATGCTTAGATTATCATAAGTAACCACAGAGCGCCAGTAACGGACCTCACCCATAGCAGGAACTTCCAATGCATCTTCATACTTTTGCCTCCTTATAAGTTACTTTGCATTTGAGTGAAGCATCAAGCCCATCATCACAGCCCTGGAGAGAACCCAAAAGGTTTTTTAGATGCCAATTTAAAACAAGAGCAGCTAAACAGCAGATTGTGAGAAAAGACTGCTTGAGATAGGATTTCTTAAAAACAAATTAGTCTACTGCCAAACCTCTGATCAGTTTCAGATCCCATATTTACTTTCTTTCCACTCTGATCTTCAAGTTCTATGTTGAAGTCTTCCAGTGGCAATTACCCATCTGCATGTCTCTTAGCCAGTGCAGTGGCAGCTACTCTGTATTTAGAAGGATATACACATTTAATTATATGAGGGGATATTCACATACACGCACAGTAGCCAGAAAGACTACTGTCTCTGAAAACAACAAACACGCTGGCCAATATCATCAAAAAATTAATACAGGAAAGTGAACCACGATAGCAGATAAGCATGTCCATGTAAATGAACATCTGTAGGTATGTATATCCAAATTGCTAGGCTCATCAGTGCTTCTGGCCAAGCATAGAAATTTTATGGCATAACTATAAGCAAGTCACTTTATCAAGACATGCAGTCTTCTTTTGAATAATAATAAAGTCCCGTGCTCAGAACCGAATGCCTCTTTAAGTATCAAGATGCACTGCCTCATGAGTTAAGTAACGTACACCACACTAAGAACGTTGATTGGTCCCATGACTATACGCAAAGTTGCCTAAAAAGGGGTGAAAACCAAACTGAATATGCATGCGAAATACCTGATGAAGGATTGATTTGGTGGTGGCCGCTAAGAGTTAAAGTGAGCTTGGAATGAGGAGAAAGCATCTTCCGATGCATCAAAGCTACTTAAAACCTTCTGCGCCACAGAAACGCCAAAAGCTTCAGACTGAGCATTATTAACCAAGGAAGGCATCTCTTGAACTCGGACACGTACATCCCAAGACCACAAATTGCATTGCTATTTGACTTGGACCTGTTCTAGAAAAGCCGAGGCATTTCGAGTTCCTTCACCTGTAACAAGAATACGAAGCTCGCTGCCATCGGTAAAAGAGAAAGGGAGATGTAATTGATACACTGAATGTAGAGAATTCTTAGCCTCATCAAATATGAGCCCCCCTTAATCACTCCAAGCACGATTTATCAAAACCATCAACCGATTAATAAAGAGAATGGAAAGACTAATAGAGATAGAGAGCAGCAGAAGCCTGCTTTCGAAAGGCAAGCTGCCATTCACCACATTATATTTTACAAGGCCAGTCCAACGAGGTGTATGATCCAATAACAAATACCCAACTTTTCAGAAAAATTCAGCAAAACAAACATATTCCTCACAATGTACATAATATAAACCAAGAAACAGAAAACAAAGAGACAAGTTCCTGATAAGTTCAGCATATATTCGATGCAACGAATCCAATAAGCAAGGAAAGTCAACAACTTTGGTCAACTAATCAATTAGTACAATCCGCAGCCGGGAACCCAAAAATCAACAGCACCAATAAGCTTAATCATTTTAGTGCTCGAAGCCACCATGCTTTAACTGCGATTAATCACGCGATCAACGAAGCATTCGGCTCGACCGATGGCTTCACTAACCTAAACCCCATAAATAGGTTCTAATCATTTCACAACTACAGCTCACCGTGCTCCACTATGCTTAATAAAGCGATCAATGTAGTATCAGATCTGGAGAAATTAAGCTCTAACGACGCGGACTTTGAACGCAGAATGGACCCGCCGATTACAATCGCCGATCGCCACTCTTCATCTTCTGCGTCTGAAAAATGGCGAGAGATGAGGCGGAACAACCGGCGATTGTAATCGGCCGGACGGCCCACGTCATGAAGTTCTCCTCCTCCCCTGTCTGTGCTCCCGATCGTCGCCTCCACTTCGAGGCCGCCGCATCTCGCCATCGCGTCGACGGCGCAGGTCCCTCTCGCCTCGCTCTTCGTGGGGATCTCTCTGGCTCCAATGCTCGTCGGACTGGTCTTCGTGATCGGGCCCGTTTTGATGCCCTTGGGTCGCCCTTCTGGTTTCCTTCCTTTTACGTGGCGGGAATGGGGTTGGCTCGGGCGACCCGTAATCCATTGGATTCTCTAGTAATTTGTTGTTTTGATGGCTTGGCCAAATTCAAGCAAGAACCAACCCGGATTGAGGCCCGAATTGGTGCAAATGTATGAAAATGGCTACTAGTCATTAATAGGGCTCCCAACCAAGCTTGGCCAGGCCATGTGGCCGAGCGCTTGGGTCGAAGGGAATAACCTTCCATATCGAATTTTAATTATTTTTAGAGTCTTTTGATGTCTTACATGAATTTTCTTTACTTTGTGAGAGTACTTAGATTTTTTTTTCTTTTGAGAATTCTCTTTATAGATCCTCGCTCTCTCGAGGAGGAATTGTGAGAAAGCTACGGATCATACAATGTCAACCTTATTGATCGTATCAAATATGAAGAAGCAAATTTAACATACAAAAGAGAATTATTATATTAGATAGCATACAAGTAACGTATCATGCTTCTTCTTTTTTCTCATAAGAGGAGAAAAAGGGGGAAAATGCCACAAAAAAACTCTAAATTATGTCAACTGTGACATATTTACCCTAAATTTTTTGTTATGACACAAAAGATCTCAAATTTGTATATATGTGACACATGTACCCTAAATTTATATCCATTTACCTGAATACAAATTTGGGATTTTTAGTATCATATATATAGTGGTAAACGTGTTGCACGATAATGAGTTGAGGTTTTTTGTGTCACAGAAAAATTTGAGATAAACATGCCACGTGGGTGTAAGTTCAGGATTTTTTGTGTCAAAAAAAAGTCGCACTCAAGGCCATGGCCGCAAGCTCAAAGGCAACATTAATGCCTGTGGCCTTCGAGCTCGAAAGTCATGCGATTTGGCGAGCTCGCCATGGCCACTAGATTTGGCATCAAGTTCAACAATGGAATTTGGGTAGCGACAAACATGAGCTCGAGACAGGACAGAGGGAGATAGTTGAGGCGGCAGGGTGGTGGCTTGGTGACGCAACAAGTGTAGATGGTGCCAGGAGCTTCGAGTCGTACGCTTGGGGTTGGGTAAGTGTCTTGATTAAGTGGGTTTTGTGGTAGGTTTTGAATGATGAGTCGGGAGGAGCAAAGTTGGGGGGAAATGACAGATCTGTAATTATAATTAAGATCATAACTAACGTCAAATGCAACTTGAAATGGAATTTGCTAGAGTGAGGATGGTTACTACAACCACGATAACAAACTTCCAACTAGAATACTACAATACCACATTCACCTTCTCCACACAAAGCTCTCTTCCACACCAAATCTTCCACTGCATGTTTGGGTTATGTGAGCCTAATGAGAACTGGGGAGCAAAACAAATTGAAGTGTAATATGCTGTCATGCGAACTCAATAGTTCTTATGATTTCGCATCATGATGTGCTATCTTCAAAATGTAAAGCAAAGATCGTTGCAAGGACCTCTTCGGGCTCCCATACACGACAAACTCGAGCACGAAGCTACTAGTAAAGTTGTCCAATTATATCAGTATGGGATCTCCACCAAGAAGGAATGAGCATCTAGGAAAGCAAATTTGTGTGCAATCCGACTTCCTAACTCAGTGGTCATTCTCTTATCTCATTTATTTAATTAATGTCGAGTGTCCCAATCTTAGTCAAAGAAAGATTGGGGTCCCAGCAACTTCAGAGGTTAAATTGACTCAGTTAATCCCATTTACATATAAATACATTAAAAATGTCAAGCCAATGTAGAGAACTTGCCAGACATGATAACTAAACATGTTCCTTTGACGAAACTTAAGCTTTACTTGAGCGCAATTGTCATCTGTAGAGAGTGAACGTCCATCGAGGCGTTGGGAGAATTCACATGGATGATGAACATTATGACTTAGTTATAAACGTCAAGGCAAGGTAGAGAATTGTTAAAATATGTCTCGATTTTGAGCCGTTATGCAATCTAACCTGATTGGGTAAGAAAGAAATCCAAAAAATCTTTCTTTGAATGGTGTATATATTAGAGAGTTTCTTTTATTAGGTTGGACGTATTCACGATTACATCTAGACTTTGCAATGTAAAAGATTTGAGAGGATATTGCTTGGACACTTGGGTAAGAAAAACATATAAGTTCAATTTGGGAGGGTTGGACGTGTAGACTCCGGCGCATTAAACATCGATGGAGAAATTTTTCTATGGACAGCTGCCAAGGACCCCAATAGTGAATACAATGAACTCTCACGGTCAAATTTCCTGTGGACTTTAATTGCCTCCTTAGAATTTTCTTTTTGGTCATACAAAAGAGAGCGCGTGGGGTAAGGAAGTGGTCAAAGAAAAGAAAATAAATTAAAAGCAAGGTTTTGCTTTTTTGGGTTTCCTTTCCTCGAGAAGCCTAAAAGTGGAATTCCATTAGAAATTGGGCCACCGCACGAAAAGTAAAAGAAAGAACATATGAACGTTGTTGAATTAGCTGTGCGAAGGGTTTTGCTATGGGCTTCTATGAGCTTTGCATGCAATTAAGTTTTTTATTCATAAAGTTATTTGGATTTGGTCTTAATCTAAATGTGGGAAACACTCGAGTGTGTTAACGATTGTAGTTCTAATTCTCAAATTATAGTGAATTATTAGTTGCTAGCTCTCTCTGGGGATAAATGCCGACACTCGGATCAAATCTCGTAAATATTCGGTATCTTTGTCATTCCCCGTTTAGTTATTCAATGTTCTTGTATTGATTTAATGGGAAGATCTTCTCAATTTTCGCGTTAATTTTGCAACATGTCTACTTTTGAAATGCCTCTCATCAGACATGATGACCAAATATGTTCATTTGACAAAACTTAAGCTTTACTTGAGCGCAGTTGTCATTTATAGAGAGTGAACATCCATCGAGGTGTTGGGAGAACTGACATGGATGATGAACATTATGACTTAGTTATAAATGTCAAGGCAAGGTAGAGAATTATTAAATATGTCTCGATTTTGATCCGTTATGCAATCTAACCTGATCGGGCAAGAAAGAAATCCAACAAATCTTTCTTTGGATGGCGTATATATTGGAGAGTTTCTTTTATTTGATTGGACGTATCCACGATTACATCCGGACTTTGCAATGTAAAAGATTTGAGAGGATATTGCTTGGACGCTTGGGTAAGAAAAAGATATAAGTTTAAACGTGCAAACTCCGGCGCATTAAATATTGATAGAGAAATTTTTCTGTGGACAACCGCCAAGGGCCCAGTAGTTAATACAATGAACTTTCGCAATCAATTTCCTATGGACTTTAGTTGTTCACTTGGAATTTTCTTCTTGGTCATACAAAAGAGAGCGTGTGGGGCTAGGAAGTAGTTAGAGAAAAGGAAATAAATTAAAAAGCAAGGTTTTGCTTTTTTGGGTTTCCTTTCCTCGAGAAGCCTAATAGTGGAATTCTAGTAGAAATTGGGCCACCACATGAAGAGTAAAAGAAAGAACATACGAACGTTCTCGAATTAGCTATGCGAAGGGTTTTGCTATGGGCTTAAACACTCGGTGATTTGCCCTATGAGCTTTACATGCAATTAAGTTATTTATTTATAAACATATTTGGATTTGGTCTTAATTTAGGTGTGGGAGACATTTGAATGTGTAAGCGATTGTAGTTATGATTCTCATATTATAGTGAATTATCTGTTGCTAACTCTTTATGAGGATAAATACCGACACTCGGATCAAATCTTGTAAATATTTGATATCTTTGACATTTCCCGTTTATTTCTTCAATGTTCTTGCGTTGATCTAATAGCAAGATCTTAATTTTCGCGTTAATTTTGCAACATGTCTACTTTTGAAATGCCTCTAGTCAAGATCACTTTGTCTTAAAAGCTCCAACGCAAAGTAGATTAATAGATCTTCCATGTTTAGAACCATCCAATTTCCAAACGTTTTCTAGTGCAGTTTTTCGGGTGTAAGCGATTGTAGTTCTGATTCTCAGATTATAGTGAATTATCTGTTGCTAACTCTTTATGAGGATAAATACCGACACTCGGATCAAATCTAGTAAATATTTGGTATCTTTGACATTTCCCGTTTATTTCTTCAATGTTCTTGCGTTGATCTAATAGCAAGATCTTAATTTTCGCGTTAATTTTGCAACATGTCTACTTTTGAAATGCCTCTAGTCAAGATCACTTTGTCCTAAAAGCTCCAATGCAAAGTAGATTAACAGATCTTCCATGTTTAGAACCATCCAATTTCCAAACGTTTTCTAGTGTAGTTTTTCGCTTGTACGTACAGACTCATTGGAACAATCTACCGTCACCCTTACAAAGGAAGCAATTTGAATAATGTTAAATGGGCACTCATTAAGTTAAACTAGCTGCTTTTTGTGAATCCGAAAGGCAATCTGTTATGCTTTTTCTCTAGTGTGAAATGTGCAAAAGCTACAGAGTAGTAATTTTCAATATCTTGAAAATATAAGCATTCTAAGTTAGTCGTGCTAAACAATAAGAAGAGAGCACATCAATTACCATATTTACATCCTATGTTAGTTTCCCAAGCAAGAAACCAGTTCATTGTGAGTAATCCTTTAACATTTACTAATTTTCATGTTACCATCATTTAATTGCATTCTAACTGTTCAACATGATCTTGCATTCCAGCTAGGAGCCAAGTAATTCACAAGGCATGTGCTTTTCATTGGATAAAGATTGAATTAATTATATAAATGACAATAGTGACTAGGCTAGACTAAACTTAACGAGTGGAAAAAGTTTTGCCAATAGAGACATTCAGAAATTTCTCCACCAATGAAATCTGGTCATTGCGTAAGTTACATTCCCCGCCCCACACGCTAATTAACCTTGTCACCAAAAGGAGCCGACCTGCATTCATCACTAAAGATGACCAAGACTTTGACGGGAGCAAACCTACATTCATCACTAAAGATGACCAAGACTTTGGCCATGACCACAACTTCTACACTTAAGCACAGGCATCGTTGAACTCCTATAAAGTTGCTCTAACTTGCAAAAAAGAAGCTAACTCAAGAGTGTGATACATATAAAGTTTGGGTTAACTCAAGAGTGTGATACATATAAAGTTTGGTCACTTGGATCTGCAGTCATGAAAAACAAAGCATTGTGGCCACTTGTGGTGATTTGGGGTATCACATGTTTATGTGATTCTCGTGGGTGTCAAGAGCAGGAAAGGGTTGCACTCTTAGCGCTCAATGCCAGATTGAACTTGATATATAGGGTGGATGCGGGGGCATCATATTTCAACTGTTGCAGCTGGGAAGGTGTTGAGTGCAATCCCACCACAAGGCGAGTCACTCATCTAATGCTCTCCTTTTCGAGATATTACTGTTTCAGCTTCAAAACTTGGTACCTAAACGCTTCTCTACTTCTTCCATTTGAAGAACTCAAGAGCCTCGACTTGTCCAACAACTATTTAGGTGGGTGGATTGCACCGAAAGGTATAAATTCGCCGCTCGTTCATTTCCTATAAAAGAAGAGATACTCATTATCTAATGAACTCAAAACTTAACCATGCCTGGCTCCTTACTCACTTCTTGCATTATAGATGATTATGTCCATGTCATCATTAATCCACAAGTCTACGACATATTTCCCCCCGAAATGGCAATACCGGTTTACGCGTGTACTCAAATAGATTTCCGCGAATTTTACTGCTTTTCATTGTTTTTTGGCAGAACCAAATCTACTATCTTCAAGGCTGAGCAAACTAGAGGTGCTTGACTTGAGTGGTAACTCTCTGGATAATTCTATTCTATCCATTCTTGGTACAATTCCATCTCTCCGGAGTCTGTTCCTCAGTCACAACAATTTGAGCGGGACTTTACTTGTGAATGGTAAATTTCTCTGGCTTATTCTCTGCTCATAATTTAGTACAAAATCGCTACCCTACGACATATTTCCCCCCAAAATGGCAATACCCATTTATGCGTGTACTTCAATAGATTTTTGCGGATTTTTATGCTTTTTGTTGTTTGTTTGCAGAACCAAACTTGCTATTTTCAAGGTTGAGCAAACTAGAGGTGCTTGATTTGAGTGGTAACTCTCTGGATAATTCTATTCAATCCATTCGTGATACAATTCCATCTCTCCAGCGTCTGTTCCTTAGTGGCAGCAATTTGAGCGGGACTTTACATGTTAATGGTAAATTTCTCTGGCTTATTCTCTGCTCATAATCTAGTATGAAATCACCATCCTTGACTTGAGTTAACACTACTTGTGGACAAATTAGGTGGTTTCAGTAATTTGATGGAGTTGGACATAAGTGATAATGCTATCAATGTAGTGGCTACTATTGAAGGTACTATTTCAATTTGGATGAAGGAGCCTCGTTGTTATTCATATATTAAACTAACTAGCCTATGAGTCATGTGGAGTCTTTAATACCTTTACATGGGCTTCACATAATGAATATAGAAGTCATATATTGCAACCCCCTTCTCTTTCCATATAGAAATGTTGTTGATTCAAAAGATTCCTATCCCAAGGTATCCTCGTGGGTGCTTTCATTATTTACTTTGGATAATTCTATTCTACCCGTTCACGGTATAATTTTGACTCTTAGGTGTCTATTCTCCAAACAACATTTGAATGAGACTTTACATGTGAATGTGAATGATAGTTTCTCCACCTTATTCTCTATTCATAATTTCATACAAAATCACCATCCTTGACTTGAGTTAGAAATATTTGTGGACAAATTAGGGGTCTTAGGAATTTAAAGGAGCTGGACATAAGTAATAATGCAATTGATGCAATGGCTACTGTTGAAGGTACCGTTTCAATTTTCATGCAGAATCCTCGTTTTTATTCATAAATGAAAGTGACTAGACTGCGATTCATGCATGCTCTTTCATATCTTTACATGTGCTTCATATTAAGAATATAGAAGTCATATATTGTAATCCCCTTCTCTTTTTGTATACAAATGTTGCTAATTGAAAAGATATCTAACCCGAGGCATCAGTGTGGGTGCTTTCCCAACTTACCTCTACCTAGATTTTGTCCACTTGAAGCATGTGGGGACCGTTGTGCGAGCATTAGGGGCATTGTCATCTCTGAGGATCCTTTCTCTCCAAGATAATACAGTAGAAGGAATAATTACAACTCAAGGTTAGTCAAACCCATGAGTGAATGTATATTCACAATAATGCTCCATTCATTTCACGGAAAACAACTTTCAAGAAAATGTTTTTTAGATTTTCCAGTGTTCGAGTCATGGAAAATTGATAAGTAAAGGAAAATATTTTCCTTCAATGGAAAAAACATTTTCAAAAGTTAGGATAATGAGGAAATCATTTTCCATTCTCTTTCATTCACCTAGACCTATTTTGCTTTGTGCACTCTTTTTATTTATTTTATTTTAAAAAATCAAATTTTTATTTTTTAATTTCTTTCTTTCTTTCTTTCTTTCTTTCTTTCTTTCTTTCTTTCTCAGATGATTGTTGGTTATGACAACCGCCAGCAACCAACCACACGTGAGGAACAAGCTCACTGAAGGCTGAGGCCTCACCAATCTAATGAGGTCTAAGCTCATCGGCCTCGAGCAATCTTGACCTCACCTATGACCAATTGTCGGACGAACAAGAAAGAAAAAAAAAAAAAAAAAATAATTAAAAAATATATTTTTAAAATAAAATAAAATATTATTGAAAGGAGTGCACAAATGAAAATCAAATTAAATTTTCATACTAAATGGTGTAAATATTTTCTAGTTCATTTTCAGGTTCCAGCCGAGCACTAGAAAATATTGTCATTTTCCTAAAAATGACTTCTCAAAAAACATTTTATAGAAAAGTGATATTTTCCGTGAAACGAATGAAGCGTAAATTTTTATTAAAGAAGTTCCATTCACTCATGATATCTCTATACCATTTCTTGATTATGCTTGTGTACGGAAATCTAATGTTCAATAATCTTTTGATTTATGGGAAGATTTCCATAACTTCAGTAAGTTGGAACAACTCATCTTGGATGGTTCTTCGTTGAACACAAGCAAATGAATCCTTTCTAGCCTTGGTCCGTTGACATCCCTTAGATTGTTGTCCTCATCCAAAACCAGTCTAAGTGGCAACCTATCAAATCATAGTAAGTTATGATCTCTCAGTGTAAAAGCTGGACATGAAATGGATCCTTGATGTACTAGAATGTCCTCTTTGCATGTACCGATATATCTCAGTATAGTTGAATTGACTTGTGATATCAATGGCAGGCTTGTGTAACCTGGTAAAACTAGAAGAGTTGGATCTTAGCTTTAACGGAATTACTGGCAGGCTTCCTCTATGTTGGCGAAACATATCCTCTATTCAGATTCTGAATCTTGAAGATAATGAATTTACAGATAGTGTCGTGTCATCTCCCCTCACTAGTCTTACATCTGTCGAATTTCTTTCCATTTCGGGCAACCGTTTTGATATCCCCTCATCACTCGGCCCACTTGCAAACCATTCAAGACTTAAGGTGCTAATTCTTGATGACACCAAACTAACAATTGATACCAAAGTTGCATCTTTGATCCCGAGGTTCCAGTTGAAGGTTTTAAGTATGTCAAATAGTCCATCAAGAGGATTCGAATTGACTTCTTTGGGCTTTCTCAAGCATCAATATGACCTGAGAATTTTCGATCTCTCCTCGAATGACATTCTGGGTCCCTTTCCAACTTGGTTGTTGGAAAACAACACCAAGTTGGAAATGCTTTTTATGGCAAATAACTTGTTTACAACATTTAAGGTTCCATCAATGACCCATTTTAATCTTTCGTACATGGACATATCCAACAACAACATGAGAGGAAAGCTCACTACCGAATTGTGGGCAAATGTCCCAAATCTGTCCTACCTTAATCTATAAGCCAACAGATTGGAAGGGAATATTCCATCTGAACTAGGTAGAGTAAAATCCCTAGATATCTTAGACCTTTCTAGCAACAATTTCTCAGGGGGACCACCTATCCAGTTACTAGATAGTAAATTGGATATCCTCAACGTAGCATATAACAATTTGCAAGGAGAAATTGTACTTTCCAACCACACCATGAACCCGGGTTTGGCATTTCTGCGGTTAGAGCACAACTTGTTCAATGGAAGTCTCTCTTTTCTTTCATCACTCATAGATATGCAAATATCGGATGTTAGCAACAACATTTTCATCGGCAAGCTTCCCAGATTGATTACAAACATGTCATCGCTTTTGGCCCTTGACTTGTCCAAAAATCAGTTGGATGGCCTCATCCCTCAAGAAATCTGCAATCTTGGTGAGCTTGAGTATTTGGATTTGTCTGACAACAATCTCTCTGGTCCATTACCATCATTTTTTATCTCACAGTGGATGCGCCACATCCATCTGAGTAGGAACAAACTGAATGGTACACTAGTGCATGCGCCCTCTAATAGCTCCCATTTGGTGACTTTGGATCTAAGTGAAAATGAGTTCTCCGGAAGCATACCCTATTGGCTAGCTAACCTCTCTTAATTGAGCATTCTTTCACTGAAAGGTAATAGCTTCTATGGAACATTTCCCAAGCAATTGTGCAAATTGAAAAGCTTAAGTATGATTGATCTTTCTGAAAACAATCTATTTGGTCCATTACCTAATTGCTTGGGACCCATGAATTTATCTGAAGATTACACTCATAAGGTAACTTCAACACTTAGACTTGGTAGAGTTATAGGATGGTCACCTCGGTCTTATGTGAGGACAATTCAACTCCATACTAAGTCCTTTTATAAAGACATAATAACAGAACTTGATGCTCCACATACTGTTGGGTTCACAACAAAAAGAAGGTTTGATTCTTATAAAGGCTACGCACTTCTTAAAATGGTGGGACTAGATCTTTCTTGCAACCAGTTCAGTGGCAAGATCCCACCAGAGATAGCAATCTTACAAGAAATGCTTGTGCTGAACCTGTCACATAACAAGCTTACAGGACGTATACCAATGTCATTGTCAAGCCTCACGAAGATAGAGAGCATTGACCTTTCCTACAACAACTTGATTGGTTCTATCCCTGAAGAGCTTACTCAATTGAATTCCCTGGAAGTCTTCAATGTGTCTTACAATGACTTGTCAGGAACCATACCAAACAAAAATCAATTTGCGGCATTCGATGAAAGTAGTTACTATGGAAACCATCTTCTGTGTGGACTGCCGTTGAGTAAGAAGTGCTCAACAATCATTAACGTTAATTGCTCAACAACAAAATCATGCGCGACAGCTAAACAAGATGGTTTCGTAGACAAACAGACATTCTATATCAGCTTTGGAGTGTCATACACGACAGTTGGACTAGTAATTCCGATTGTTCTATTCATCAACCCCCAATGGCGACAGGGATGGTTTCACCATGTGGAACTAGTTATCACCACATGTCAGAGCTTATTCATCACATGCTACTATATTGTGCAGGACGGTTTTCAAAAATTGTCCAGAGGCCAAACATTTTAGGTTCTCTCGTTCTGCATTTCCTGGTAATGGTAGGATTGGGTTTTTTTCCTATTGTTTTTTATTGTCGTTGATCAACATTGGGCTCAATGTGGATCTATCGAGTCAGTGTAAGTTCTTACCTTCACAACTGAATAAGGTATTGTTCTACTGTCCTTGGAGAAAATACAGGGCGTGATCCTTCCCTTTTTTGAACAGGTGTTTTTACGTAATTGCTTGCTCATCTCTATTTGGTTAGGTGATTATACAACTAGTGATGAGAAACAACACTAGAAAAACATGGCTGTCTCTTCTCACTTTTTTGGTTCTGTGGTAACAAATTTGCTTTCCTTTCCGAATAAAAATTTTTGTCTCCGTATATCACTTGGTCCATTCGCAAACCATTCGAGACATAAAACTCCTCTTGCTTGACAATATAGCACAAACAAATAAATTTTCTTCAAAGTCTTAGGCTCATGGCCAATCGGCAATTTGGTTAGGACATCGATTTCCGTCTAACTTTTATGAAGGTTTACTTGTTCTTAAGTGTCTCCTGAGATAAATTCACGGTCAAACTTGCATTTTTATGACCACTTTCGTTGTTCCTGTCTTGGTGGAATGATGTTCTAACATTTTGCTAGGAGCTTAGCTCTAGCTTGGAAAAAGAAGTACTGCACTGAGGCATGCCCCGTTCAGTATGAAAGAGACCAAATTTGTTGTCTTGATGTCTAGGCCAAATGCGAGCAAGAACCAACCCGGATCGAGGCCCAGATTGGTGCAAATGTATGAATTCTATTGTAAACATTCCATTCATACGAGAAGGTCAGCACTGCTGCCACTTTTACAAATTGGTAGAAAAAAGTTAACAGGTGGTATGTCAATCAAAGTAATAGAAACAACTATCAGATAATCATGAGCCTTTACTCACGATCAAGAGAAAAAAGAAGCCGGACTCCTTTTTTGTAGTAAGAAATTACTTCAACGCTTTATGGCGGTTTCTACGAACATACAAAAAAAATGCAGCTTTGACAAGCAGTTTTGTGGACATTCATTATGTTATAAGAACATTGGTCATGACAATATATATTAATAAAAAGTGATGGTTGAGATCCAAATGTGGGCAAGACATGCAAAGGAGAATGTCCACACAATTATTCCCAGTTGATCTAGCATGCAGCACACGGTAGGTATGCTTAGTCATTCTGATATATAATTAATTTGTATTGAAAAATAATAATGGCGCCACCTTTGTGGGCTTAATCGTGTGCTAAATCATATTGGTGTATGCTTTTGGGCCCGGATTTGGGTCATCTATTACAATGAATACATTCTATACTTTTGTGATGGTATAATGTGTAATGAATCTAAGAAATTTTTTTTTTTACAGTCAGACTAATGCACCGGCTAACTCAGAAATACGTCGCGTGGTTACTATATTATTTAATAATATCACTGGCAGAATACACTGATCATTCCGATCCACAATTTGAATCACATATCCCTCTTATGACAAATTTACCACTCGAAATAGTAAATTAAGGTTCAAAATATTTTGTTGTGGAGCTATGCATCGGATTTTCTTGTGGAAAGTATATCATGTATTACCTCGTCCCAAAGTACATACCAAGTAAGAATTGGTCCTTCACCTATATATCTAGCATAATAGACCATCTGGTGCACATATAACTAATAATGTATAATCTTCCAACAATGATCAAACAAGCCTACTTTCACAATATTACATTTTAGACAAGGAACAATTTTAGTTATGATTGACATTCCTTGTTTAAGAGTTGTCCTTGTTTCTGAAACCTTGGTTAGCATCGTTTAATATATTCCGATTTTTAAACTCAATTGCAACAGGGCATCACATCAATTCAGTAGCAAGTTATGGCATTCTAATGGGAAAGGACAAGGTGGCACCTCTTTTTTTAGTATATGCAACCAACTAATGATCTGAACAGTTGGTTAAATCTTCTACAAAATGACATTCCTCACAATACATCTCAATTCC
Organism: Eucalyptus caleyi; assembly: GCA_014182885.2. Classification (NCBI taxonomy): domain Eukaryota; kingdom Viridiplantae; phylum Streptophyta; class Magnoliopsida; order Myrtales; family Myrtaceae; genus Eucalyptus; species Eucalyptus caleyi. The sequence goes on from CM024470.2 coordinate 58,995,171, forward strand.
CACATTATGCATGTTACAGATTAAGAAGCATTGAAGCTTGGTACTGGATAAGGCCAAAAATGCTTAGATTATCATAAGTAACCACAGAGCACCAGCAACGGACCTCAACCATAGCAAGAACTTCCAATGCACCTTCATACTTTTGCCTCCTTGTAAGTTGTTTTGCATTTGAGTGAAGCATTAAGCCCATCATCACAGCACTGGAGAAAATCCAAAAGGTTTTTTAAATGCCAATTTAAAACAATAGCAGCTAAACAGCAGATTGTGAGAAAAGACTGCTTGAGAAAGGATTTCTTTAAAAACAAATTAGTCTACTGCCAACCCTCTGATCAGTTTCAGATCCCATATTTACTTTCTTTCCACTCTGATCTTCAAGTTCTATGTTGAAGTCTTCCAGTGGCAATTACCCATCTGCATGTCTCTTAGCCAGTGCAGTGACAGCTGTAATCATATGAGTGGATGTGCACATACACACATAGTAGCCAAAAAGACTACTGTCTCTGGAAACAACAAACACACCGGCCAATATCATCAAGAAAATAATACAGTAAAGTGTACCACAAGAGCAGATAAGCATGTCCATGTAAATGACCATCTGTAGGTATGTACATCCAGATCGCCAGGCTCATCAGTGCTGCTGGCCAAGCATAGAAATTTTATGACATAATTATAAACATGTCACTCTATCAAGACATGTTCAGGGAAGTCTTTTGAATAATAATAAAGTTCCCTGCTCAGAGCCGAATGCCTCTTTAAGTATCAAGATGCACTGCCTCATGAATTAAGTAATGTATGCCACCCTAATAGTGTTGTTAGTCCCATGACTATACGCGAAGGTTGCTAAAAAGGGGTGAAAACAAAACCAAATATGCATGCGAATAAAGAATTGATTTGGTGGTGGCTGCTAAGAGTTAAAGTGAGCATGGAATGAGTAGAAAGCATCTTCCAATGCATCAAAGCTGATTAAAAAATTCCTGCATTAAAGGAACCCCAAAAGCTTCAGACCGAGCATTATTAATCAAGGAAGACATCTCTAGAACTCGGACACGCTCATCCTAAGACCATAAATTGCATTGCTATTTGACTCAGACCTATTCTAGAAAAGCCAAGGCATTTCGTATTGCTTCACCTATAACGAGAACGCAAACCTCGCCGGCATCAGCAGAAGAGAAAGTGAGATTTAATCGATACACCGAATGTCGACAATTCTTAGCCCCATCAAATATGAACCCACTTTACTCACTCCAAGCACGATTTATCCAAACCATCAATCCATTAACAAAGAGAAGGGAAAGAATAATAGAGATAGAGAGTAGCAGATGTTCCGGAGAGGCGAGCTGCCATTCTCCACATTATATTTCACATGGCCAGTCCAACAAGGTGTATGATCCAATTACAAATACCCAACTTCTCAGAAAATTCAGCAAAACTAACATATTGCTCACAACGTACATAATAGGAACCAAGAAACAGAAAACAAAGAGACAAGTTCTCGATTAATTCACCATAAAAACGATGCAACGAATCCAATAAGCGAGGAAAGTCAACAACTTTGCTCGACCAATCAATTCGTACACCTATCCGCTGCCCGGAACTGGCGACCCAGTCAAATTTAAGCGAAAAGATAAACGATGGCACACTCGCGCACACACTGGAACGAGTACCCAAAAACACACGCACAAACAGAAACACTGAGAAATTGAAAGATGGAGAACTTGATAGCGTGGGAGTTGAGATCGAGGGAGAAAGGCGTCGCCTTTGCTTGATGAGCAAGATTTCAAAGCCGGGGTATTTCTTCTTTTTTCTTCTGCTTTCAGCTTGAGGTTGGCACATAAAGATGGGATTAGCATTTATTTTGATTCTATTTGGCTTTGGTGTTGTCTCTGGATGAGGGAATATATGTAGATAAAAATGACAATTCAATCATTCGATCGGAAGCATATGCCTCTCAGAGATTGTCATGTGAATTCAGTTCTTGATTTTAAAGCAGAATTGTTTTGAAACAATAGATAGGATGGAGAAGAATTTCTAACTTGGAAAAGTTGAGAAATTCATCCATGGCGTAATCATTATGTTGATTGTCCACATGGTATATTTTCTTAAAATAATATTAGTATTAATTAAACTAAGGCCCGGTTCCTTAATTAACATAGAGTAGGTTTTAAATCTTTTATAGGAATCTACGCACCTTAGAACAGGTCATCTTCGTGAAGCCATAAATGAAGGCTCGTTGAGATATAAAGTTTGGCTTCAGAATAAGATTGCTTTCCTTCTATGATTAGTCAAAAAGTTGCTCACTAACTTCTCCAATTTACAAGAGCCATAACTCAATTCACACGCTCTTCAAACTCCAATTGACAACCGTGCTTAATCAGTGGTCTTCTGACGATGGATATAAACTAAGACAAATTTTCGGCCCAAAGAACAAGGGTAAGAGGGGACAACGGCGTAAGTACCTCTTCTGAACATTATCATAAGGAATCCACACCTATTATGATCCACAACTTGGATTATGGTGTGAGATTTTGATGTGGGGTTTATATGGTGTTTAGCTCTTTCACGCTTTTGGGGTGTGGCTTTACTAAGATCCTGTAACATAACCCTGCCATAGAATGTTCGTCTTTGAATCTGTTGAGTCTAACGTTGAATTATCCCTGTTAAATCACCATGCTCCAGAGCTGCAGACTGACTTCCGAACAGGACATTCTAAGATAGGACGACCCATCAAATGTGATTGATCTTTTTCGTCGTTACCTAGCTGCAAGGGTTCAATGAATTACTCAAAGAGAATTCCCAGGAGAGGTAAACTCGACATTGATCTTTGGGGTTGAAGTTGAATAATTGGGTTCTCCCTGTTATATCTATACAACGATAGACGAAGACAAGTTGAAAGTTCCAATGAGTGACCTATGTAGCACGGACACGCGACACGCGACACGCGACACGACACGACACGACACGCGATACGTCATTTCTTAAAAAGTAGAGAATTCCGACACGTTCCGACACGTTATATATTAAATAATTTTTTTATTTTTAATTAATTTAATTCAAATTCACAAATAAATAAATAAGAACTTATAATAAATTTACACTATTTATTCATAAAAAAAAATTTAAAAACATATTCATACGTGTACATATTTAAAATATATATTTTTTATTTTAACAAAAATTATTCCCCCTTAAATCCTCTCAAATCCTCTCTCCTCGTTTCTCTCTCCCCCTCTTTTCCCACGCCACCACCCCCAAAATCCTCCCCTTCGATTTCTGCGATCTGCCCCCACTCTCTCTCTCCCCCTCACCTTCCCCCTACGCCCACTTGCTCCCTGCGCCCCCCATCAATCACCCCCAGCCCCCTCAATCTCTTCCCCTTCTCTCTCTCTCTCCCTACGCTACCACCTGCTCCCTGCGTCCCCATCACCTGCGCCCCCATCAATCACCCCCATCCCCTCGGTTTCTTCCCCTTCTCTCCTCTCTCCCCTCCCCCTCCCCCTCCCCCTCCCTTTCCCCCACGCCACCATCTGCTTCCTGCGAGGCTGTGCCCCCATCACAATCCCCTCCATCCCCGTTCTTCCCATCCTCTTCCCCCTCCCCCACGCCACCACCTTCTCCCCGCCACCTCAGGTTCTTCCTCACGATCTTCTCAACTCTTTCGATCGCCACATCGCTGTCGCCTCCGCCCTTCCTCCTTCGCAGCAGCTGCAAGCTCAGCCTCGCGGCGAGGCCCTCGCCGCCGGCCCTCCATCGCTCGGTTTATGCTCTTCCTCTCGCCGTCGCGGTCTCACCTCCGCTTCCTCGGCCTCTTCCTCGACCTCACCTCTCTACCCACCATCGTCTTCTTCAACAATCTCTCTCGGACACGCGTGTCGAAGCGTGTCGAGAAAAGTTGACCCCGTGTCGGATTTCTCGACACGCGTTGACCGCGTGTCCGAACGTGTCCGAGCGTGTCCGAGCGTGTCGGACACGTCGACACGTGTCGGACACGACTCGGAAGGCTCGGCAACGTGTCCGTGCTTCATAGTGAGTGACTGAGTCCCAATGGAAAGAAGGTTTAAATCGGATTTTGCTTGCAACCAGTTCAGCGGCAAGATCTCGCCTGTGGTTGGAATTTCACAGGACATGCTTGTAACGAACCACTCAGGCCTCACAGAGATAGAGCATTGTTCAGTTGATTGGTTCCTAACCTAAAGTGCTTACTGAGTTGAACTTCCTGGCAGACCTCAATGTACCAAACGATCCCCTGTGCCCGAGTCACACCAAGTAATTAGTTTGGACATTTGATGGAAGCAGTTACCGTGGAAACTGGTTGCCCAAGTAATAACTGCTCGAAAATGCAGAAAGGTAACTGTTCAACTACCAAATCATTCACAGGACGATTACCAACTCTTACAAGTGTTTCATCACATTCTACTACTTTGTACAAGACAATTTTTTTAATACTGTCACCAATTTAGGAGATAATTAGAGACTGTAACTCTGCCTTCGTTTGTGATGGAGGATCTGGGGTTTTTTCTATTATCTGCCTATTGTCATTAATCAATATATGTCACGCCCCGAACCTCTGAGTGCGTGATCATCTCACAACGGTTGATAAATTGTGACGTCTTAGAACACATCATTGACCCATCCTTTCTATCTTTTGATTAAACGCAAGCGGAAGCATTTTATAAACACCCAATCAACCAACAAAAAGGGATAGTGTCAACATCACAACAAACATTTCCAAAAGCATTACTTCTATTTAGAAACTTATTAACCCTAGGAAATTTAATATTACAAGCCTTTCCTATAATGACGACTTTCTATTGCTCTTCAACAAAAACTAGTAGGGGTTAGGGTTATCCTAAATTTCACTAACGCCAGGCCAATCCCTCATCTCCAAATGGACCTCAAACCAATCGTGAAGGTTCTTCACGAGCCTAAAAATATTTAAACAACAACAATGAGATAAAAATCTCAGCGAGTTAACAGTTTAAGCCTCAATTAGGACGCTAATTCATCCCGAAAGCAATCTAAACATGCAATGATATACAATCTTATCTTACCTTGGCACACCCCTGTACATTAGTAAATCACACATACCAATATTAATATAACAAGCATAATCAATAATTAGAACACGTTCCACAATAACCAGGTGCACTGCCAAACACACGTGTTCAATTATTATGACCTCTAGAGTTACGGCCAACACAAGAGTTGACGGTCTTTTGAGGGCATCCTCCCATCCCATCGGGTATAGTATCGTTTAGAACTCCGCCTATACAACATTCTCTAAGGAGTATCAATCCGGCTTCAACCGCAACTTGGCATCCGAACCCTCGCCAGGCATCCGATAAATATTGGGCATCGCCCCCAAACCTTTGTTGAGTGACGGATTCGATTAAGTGACCATTCAAGCACGTCAACACTCAAGCAAATTTTATTTGCCATTAATTAGTCTAGTACAAAAGAGTTCGTGTTCAAATTACAAATTTTGGCAAATTTTCACGTTTAAAATTTCGAGAAAATATTCACGCGTGGTTACGTACTAAAAATCAACCTACTAAATTTTGTACACTTTCACTTTAAAACTGTGACATCCCGATTTTCCAATTCTGGTTTCAATTAAGTAAGTCGGGCATTTCATCTTCGCGTCTATAACTTTCTTCTCTGAGCTGATCACTCACGAGATAACTAGTCTATCAGGTGAAGCCGTTAAGGAATCTAAACGCAATAGACTTGAGAATTCGACCATGAAACGACTGCTCGACCGTACTAATCTACAAGGGTCATTACGGCACAGACCGATTAGAGACCGGAGATAGGTCGATTCAACAGAATCATGTAATTCAGTGTGGGTGATTCCACCTAATTGCACAATTCTTGTTGATTGGCACTAGACCGATTTCTCTATCGTTTTGGTACCCTGTGTCCGTATTTGAAACATCGAGATTTCTACGACAATCGAGAGTCGCCAATGTGTCAAAGATGCACTTTGTGGCTTGAAAATAATCAACCACAGGTCAATTGCACAGAAAATTCCTAAAAGCTTCCTGGTAGATTAGGACGCGCTAAAGTCGCACCAGATTGAATTTAACCGTGAAATTGAACCTGATTACAGAAATTGGAAGTTCTGTCAAGTCACAATTCATTTGAGGAATGTCGACTCATCTCCAGAAGATTTTTCTACAAACCGAAATTTTTGGCGGAAAAGCAAAGTAATACCGTTTTTGTTCGGGATTGTCAGAGGGCCGTTTTTAATCGAATCTTCGGGATGCAAGTTGGATCATTTGACGGGGAAATGTCATGAGAAGGCCGAGGACACATGGGTTGATTTATTTGAGCTTCAATTGATTGGAATTAAGAGAGAATTGAATGGATTGAATGGGGGAATGTCCAAAATTCGTAGCTCCCATGGCACACCACATTTTGCACCTATTACCAAGCTTGTAGAGGAAGATTGGAGGAGAGAGAGTGGCTGAGGTCATGTGGTGTCATGGTGGGGGCAAAGCCAATGAGAAGATGGCAAGTGTTAAGCTCTAGAGAGCCCAAGGAGACCCCCACTCTTAAGCAACTTCTTCTCTAAGGCTTTCTCCATTATTGTTGAAGGAGAGAAGCTCAGAAAAAACCAGAGGAACCGACCAGCACCAGCCCCTCCATCATCGCACGCCCGGAAGGCCATCGTCGGCCGTTTTCCTCCTCTGTTTTCTCCTCGTTCCAGTTTCTGCTCCAGCCGACCTTTTGCCAAAGATCCGAGTAAAAAGTTAACTTCTCGGATGAATCAGCGAACGCTCCACCCACGTCCGTGACGAGGACATCCAGCCCGTTCCGGAGCATCCCGCCGCTTGCCGGAACGATTCTCCGGTCGTCCCGAAATCCTGAGAGAAGCTGCCGCTCGCCGGACCGTCTGGTTCCGCCCTGCTCCGCCTGTTTCGGGTTTTCTTGCTGTTTCGCCCCATTCCGACAGTTCTTTTGCCCGTCCCAACCTCCAGCAAGATCCCCAAGACCCCCGGGAGCCATTGGTTGCCAACCACCGGCTCGCCGGAGCTCCGATCGGCCCGTTTTCACCATTGAAGTTGCTGGTTTCTTCTCTGCAGTTCAGCCCAGATCAGAAGAAGAAAACTAGAAAGCCGTGAGGTCTTCGAGGCCCGTTTTCAGTGTCTTCCCGGCCTCCGTTGGTGTCGCCGCTTTGGGGTTTATCGACCGCCTTGGTGTTGTGGTCGCCGTGAACTCACCAGCGCGCAAAACCGGTGAGTTTATCCTCTAATTCTTGCTTAGTGAGTTAATGACGCTTAAGGGGTGTTTAGATTAGTCTAATTAGGTTTAGGTGATTAGATTAGATTATTTTAATATAAATTAGATTAGTTGTATGCTTAATTTAATGGATGTTTAATTAGGGCTAATTGTTTAAGCCCTAATTAATTATTTTTAATTAATTAATTATTTCGAATATATAAATATTATTTATTAAATTATATTATTATAATATAATATTTAATTATTTAATTTTCGGAATTAAATTTAATTATTTAATAATTTCGAAAATTATCTTAGGGATGGCCGGTTGTTAGAATTTCGCGATCGCGGCGGTGCGGTCGGTTTGTGTTAATTGTATGTTTAAATTGAGAAATTGAGTGATCGATGGTTATGGTTAATTATTCCAAAAGTATGGAATTGAGTAATATTGATGAAGTTTTGGTATTTAACTTGAAAATACCCGGTGTTGGCTTTTGGCACCGTAATTGGTTGGTAGGTCCAGTTTGTATCGATTGGTTGAATGTATGTTTATGTGGGGATTTATCCCAAAGTTGATTAGTGTTGGTTTTGATGGGAAAAAGACCGTGAGAGGTTGTGAGTTGAACCTAGAAAGCCATCAAATCTAAATTATGCCGAGTGGGGCCGTAATGCCACTACATATGTATCGCCGAGTGGGGCCGTAATGCCACTACATATAACATTGCCAAGTGGGGCCGTAATGCCACTACATATAGACTTGCCTGTAAGGCCATGATTAAGAGTTGAGAATGAATAGTCAGAATGACAGTGTGATGATTTCGATGACATGTAATCGACTAAGTTGATTGATCGCTGAATTGATCCGAGTAATTGAATTGTTTGGATGATGTGGTTGTCAATAATTATTGATTAAACTAACGTGCAGGAAGGAATTGAGGCGAGGTAAGCCCTCTATCCTATTTGTGTAGCTAGAGCGCCCCAAGGCGTATTTTCTTCCTAATTGAGTTTTAGAGGGTAGGACTTGCTGAGACGTAGTCTCATCCCGGTTGTGGAATAATATTTCAGGTCCCTAGATGACGGTCGTGGAGGACCGGAAGTCCTGGAGTTCAGAAGGTGGAGGCTGAAGAATCGGGGAACGTGTCTGACAAGTTGGTCATAGGATAGTTCCCTAGTTGTTGAGCCTATCTATTTTGTAGACCATCCAGTGTTGTATATAAACCTATGTGTTTATGGAAAGCTTGTTTGGTTGTGATTGATTGCCTGCTTTTCTATCCCAAGTTAAATGTTGTCAAGGGATTTGTTTCGCTTCCGCATGTGTAATTAATTGAATGGGTTGGCGACGTGTCCTGGGAAGTCGCATTTGTATCGACCAGAGTGGGATGTGTGCACGCTCGAGGTTCGGGGCGTGACAAAAACCCATTGCCCCATTTAACATGTAAAACACAACGTCCAAATCCGACACCTCAAAATATGCATTTTTCTTGCCAAATAAACCTTCTTTGAAAATATAGTAATTAAAGCCTGTAATTAAGCAATAAATAACATGACGTAATAAGCTCAAACAATTAAATTATGCATATATCCATTTAGAAAATCAACATAAAATTCTACTTAACGACTAATCCATTCATTAATTTGCACTAATTGTGATTATTTAAGATGATTCAATTAATTAGGCTAACTATGATTAAGTATGCTAATTACGATTAATTAAATTAATCATGCTTAATTAAGCTAATCATGATTAATTAAACTAACTATGATTAATTAAGAACCATCCTTAATCATAATTAAGGCTAAACCATAATTATTTATCACTAACCACCATTAGTCTAAACTAAACATATCCCTAAACTCAATTAACTACCTAATTAAGGATTAGGAGTTAACCCGGTTTTCTGACGACAATGTGAGTGATGCGACAGCAGTCCGACAGCGGCGCCACGGCATCTAGAATATGGCGTTCCCGGCTTGAATGGAGACTCGACGGCAGTGGCAATACCACTTGAGGCTCATGGCCACCAAGCGTGGGGGAGGTTGTTTAGTAGTGGTGATGACGGGCGAGCAGCAGCGTGAGGGATGGCGACCAACGACGACACGGGCAACAGCGAAGGTGGCTCGAGCGGTGGCGTCAAAGAATGGCGACCAAGGGGCGGCAACTAGCGGCTCGAGTGCGTGGTGGAACTTGGGATGCTCGGCAGTGGTTCTTGGCAAAGGGACAATGCAATTGGACGGTGAAGCAAGTGGCGGCAACGGTGGCTATGGGCGGCAGTGAGGACGAGCGAGGAATGGCGTGGCTTGCGGTGGCTTGGGGAAAGGAAATGAAGAAGGAAGAAGATAGGGATGAAAGCAAAGAGGAGAAGTGGAGGGGGGAAAATGGGGTGAGTCGGTTGAAATGGGGCGGGGGGTTTTGGGAAGGCATGAGAGATAGAGGGAGGGAAGGAGAGAAGAGAGAGAAGGAGAAGGAGAGAGAGAGGTATAAATATTTCTATACGATTTCCTCAAAATTTTCATCATTACACAACCAACAAAAATCTCTTAAAATACTCTCCTCCTTCCCTTTATTTTTTTGTCATTTAGTCCATAAATGAAAGCGCATTTTAGACATTTCACATTCTTTTTGTCTAACCTTTCTAGTTTACCCTTGGGCCCATTTGCTTGAATGGGCTTGGTAGACTTGGCTTGGCCCACTTTGGTCTCTTGGCCGAAATCCACATGGGCGTGAGGCCCAACGGCCCGGCTTCTCTTTTCGGCGTCCAATTCTCGATCGACTAACCATTTTCCAAAAATTCTCAACTTGTCAACAATTCACAGATAAATGAGGTGACGTCTAAATAGATTAATCTTAAAACCCTTGAAGTTTGATACCCAAAATAGTATTAAATTTCACTGTTAAAATTGATTAAATGCAACTTTAGTATGACCTAAACTATCATGTGGCTTTTAGGATTTTCACACGATTAACCCATGGTTAATAATTTTTATCCACATTTGTGCCTCTTCAAATGTGGATAACCCTTAGTTGTCTTGTAATCACAATGGTTCAATTATGTATTACGAATACAAAATCAATAGAAAATCGATTTAGCATTGTTTGACGCAAGTATCATAATCGTGCGAAACCACCCGCGAATCGACTACGTGCTTCTATTGAATCGATTTATATTTATTCGCTAATTGACTCATAACGGCATAGTATTGACCCTTGTCAATTCTTATGGTCGAGCAGTCGATCCTTAATTAAATTCTCTACTATCACGCTTTAACCCTTTATGGCATCACCCAATAGATTAATTAATTCATGAATGATCGGTTCAGTGTAAATTAACTATCAATGCATTGAATAAAATAACCATTTTATATATTTTGAAATGATCAAATTTCGGGATATCACAATATAAGTCTCTAGGAGAACCTATCGGTTCAATGTACTCATCTCAGGGAGTAGCACAACAAAGCTCATTACTCTAATGAATGGATAGGTTTCTAATGATGAGAACATTATATCCAGGAGACGTCGGCACACCTCCTCTTACCACTCTTTTTTTCCATCGAGCACGTTTCCATTTCCAGTAAATTTCCATCTCCATAGACAACCGAGTCCATTCACGAACCATTTCAGACTTGAAATTCCTCCAGCCTGACAATGTGGTATTAACGACTGACTTCACAAATGGATCTTATAATCGTAGGTTCCGTTGATTTTTGTTTTTATGAAAAGGCAAAGTTCTGCTAATTTATCACCTTGTGCATTTAGTGGAATAGTATACAACTTATAGTTCACCGACCAAAAAAAAAAACAACTTACAGTTCTTTTAGCTCTCTTGAAAACCACTACAATACGAGAGTCAGTTTATCTCCAACTAATGGCATTTGCTGCAAAACCTGCGAGACCGTAAAAGCTTCACCTTCCACTCCATTGCAACTTTCGTCAACAAGTGAGATTAAATGGAGCACCTACACATGTCTGTGCAAGTCTTTTAGGGGAGTTCGTCATCCGAGTAAAGCAACCTAAAAGGAAAAACCTCTCTTCACTACATGCCATCGAATGGGGTTTTCACAAAGGGAAAATATCAAATAGAGACCGAAGTGACCTCATTTTTCTTAAAAATGACCTAAAGTTGAGTATGTATCAAATAAGGATTGAAAGTAGTCATTTAGAGTGCATTTGGCAACCGACCAAACAATGAAAATTTATACTCTTTTGTTCGAGAGTATATTTGGAATAGAAATCTGTTTAAAATTTTTATTTTCCTGAAATAAATTTTTAGTTTTTTGTTCCCAGAATTTGATTTGGAATAAAATCAAGAAGTAAAAAAAAGTTTATTATTTATTTACGAAAACAATTCCAGAATCAAGCCAACCTAATTTTTCTTTTTTCTCTTCTTTCTTCTTGTTCTTCTTCTTCTTCTTCTTCTTCTTCTTCTTCTCTCTCTCTCTCTCTCTCTCTCTCTCTCTCTTCTTCTTCTTCAACCGCTGCCGCCGCCGCCGCCGCCGCCGCCATCCGCCGCCACCTATCGCCGGTAATCGGTTGGGCAAAGTCCAATGAGGTCGCTAGAGGCTCGCTTGGCTAGGGTAAAGTTTGGCGAGATCACCGGTGGCTAGGTGGGCCTCACCCGGGCCTCCCCTAGCCACCGATGAGGCTTAGCCCAGCCATGGCTGGGCAAGGCTCACCTCGCCCAAATCTAGTGAGGCCAAGCTCGCTCAACCGCCAATGGAGATCAACCCTCGTCTAGCCAGTTGGCAATCATCCCAAGGTCGATGATCGGCAAACCTTGAAGAAGAAGAAGAAGAAGAAGAAGAAGAAAAGTAAGAAAAATTTAAAAATGAAAAAAAATGATTTAATTAAAATTTTAAAAACTGAAAAACAAATTCTATTCCAAGAATCAAAATTTTGAACAGTTACCAAACGACTTAAAATACTTAAGAATTCCTGGGAATAGAATTGAAAATAATCATTTTTGACGAGTTGTTCCCAGGAATAAAATGGTTACAAAACGCGCTCTTAGTCTCATAGAAAAACTTGACTCGTTGGCCGGCGAACTGATGCATCTTCGATATGTATTCTGGTGACCTGGTCATGGGTATTTTCTCTTTTATTTTCCATTTAACCTGTTCATCTTCTCCATATCCAAGTAAACCTTAGGCATCTCACCGGTTAAATAATTGCTAACAAAATCAAGCCTCTTTAGCCCCGCCACCTCCGGTAGCAACAAGTGAGGGCCAAAGGGAGGTGAGGTTGCCAAGCTCCAACAAAAGGGTCCCTGGTGATGTTGTTGGTGGTGAGCGTGAGGTTGACAAGGTCGCAAAGAAGGTCGATTTCGGGTAGGATGTAGCCTAAGAGGCCAACGGAGGTGATGTTGAGAGAGACGACCCGCGAGCCGGTGTCACACGTGACTCTAGTGAAGGAGCAATGCGGAAAGGGCAGCTATGACAAGGAAGAGGAGGAGGAGTCAACCCAATCGCAAAGGATGGCAAAGGAAGGCCTAACCATGGCGGTTTTGTGCTTCTAGAGCACATACAAGTCACTCCGTGCGAGGGAAGCCAAGACAAAGAGGAGGAGGAAGAAGAAGAATAAGCCATTGAAAGGTGATTTCGTCTTCGGCAAGTTTGACGAGGCCAACAAGGGCTCGCCAACCTCGCCAACCATTGGTAAGGGCGGGCGAGGCCACCCTCGCCAAATTTAACCAAGGTCGGCCTCACCCTTGGCTAGCAAGGGCTCCACGACCCTCGCCCGTTGCTAGCGATGGGCGTCGAGCCCTCGCTGGCCTTAGGCAAGGTTGACCCTCCCCAAATTTGGCAAGGGTGGCCTCATTGATCCCGTGACCTTTGCCAGCCCTTCCCCACTTCTAATGTTCTTGAATTGGGTAATGCCTATCTTCAACATTGACAAAGAAGACAATGAATAGGGACAACCATGGGTGGATTAAGAAGAAGATGAACAAGAGAAGGAAAACGAAAAGAAGATATTTTTTGGACAAGAATACACTTGACCAAGCCATCGGAAAACACATCAAAGATGTATCAATTCACTAGCCGGTGAGTTAGGTCCTTCTCAAGCCATTCTCAAATAATCGGAAAGCAGTAAATGCCCGATTTAGATTTTTATGCAATAAAAATATTTCATAACTCATAATAAATCACTTTCGAACATGAAGTTGTAAATTGGAAGTAAAAGATAGCATCTCTCATCCCATAACACCTACAATCAAATGGTAAAGATTACTTAAAGTCTTGAACTGTCAAACTCTCATTTTGAGATACATAGCTGTGGTGATAAAAGCTATATTTCTCTTTTCCCTCTCTTTCTTTCCTTTTTTTTCCCGCTTTGCTCCCTTCCTTCTTTTTCTTTCCCGAAAGAGCTCTCAGAAATCTCTTTCAAAAAGAGCCAAGCGTCCTTTTTCTTCTTTTTTTGCTTTGACTTTTGAACTTTTCTTTTCTTTTCTTTTAAAAGAGCCAAGTGTCCCTTTTTTTTTTTTTTTTTTTTTCCTTTTCCCTCTTTTCAAATTTTCAAACACATATTTTACAAATTTAACTCTTGAGAATCCGAGAACTTGTAAAGGCCTTGTCAATGTTGGTTTCTCAGCCCGTTTACCGACTAAAGAGCACCATTTGAAGTACCGAAAATCATCGACCAAAATAAAAATTAAATTAAATTAAATTAAAAATCCTTGCAATAATTTCAGTTTTGTTACCTTTTGTTGGTCAACCTTAACATGGCACTCCCGAAGGGTTCTAGCAAAGGGTTTTAGCTTATACCAGAAGCATCCAGTGAAGTTCAGGTATCTTATTAATTGTAACAACTAAGTTCAATGAGAGGGGGAAGTGATTATGAGGCAAGAAACTCCGGATGAAAAGCAACTCGAGAGGCAAGTTTTTAGAATGACAAATGAGGCAAATAAAGGGAGAGAGTTTCTAAAAGAATGAATCAAATTACATACAACTTGGGGGTTTACATTTTTTTTTTCTTTAATCGGTCCCTTGCGCAATTCATATAGCAAAAGCACATCCATTAACTCCCTCCTCTATATACAGAAAACAATGCACAACTAAGTATTTATAAGTAAAAGCCGTACACCTTTCATTTACTTAAATCGGATGGACATCGAGACTCCAAAAAGCATTGATGGATCATCTTTTAATTTAACGGCAATGTTTGACGGAGGAACTACAATGTTAAGTAATGCTATCATGTGCTCCATCTTAGGTCGCATCATTATATCATACATGAAGGCCTGGACAAAAAAAGGCTCCTGGCAAATTTCAATATTGTGCAAAATGCATATCATCATGGGATCATCATATCACATCTCATATCATCACCATCATCAGCATAATCATGCATATCATACCATGGGTGATCATCATATCACAACACATATCATCATCATCATCATGCATATCATCATGAATAAATGGGTGATCATCATATCACATCTCATATCATCACCATCATCATGTTTCTAATCATATGTCATCATCACCATCATCATGTCATGTTGAACATGAGTTAAAATTTAAATTTTCATCACCCTTCCTCGATTCATCAATTTTATCTCATATTTTACAAACATCTTTTGACATAATAACAAAGACCTGAGCTTCCGAATTATGGACATACCAAGCCCTCTGAATTATACCGTATACCACCGGGCATCCCGACACTCCCGGGAATCTCTGGAATTATGCCACTGATGACAATTTATGATCATACATACACCAATGTCATATAACAATGCATAACAGTTCTTTAATTCCTTTTTATTTTATCATTATTTTATTATTTTATTTTTATATTATTATATTTATTTATTTTCATAAATAAATATTTAAATTTAATATCCATGATTTTCCCAAAATCATAATATCCAAACAATCACTAAACAAATCAATAGGATCACAATTTCATACAAAATTCAAATAGTTAAATTGATTAAAATACTCATATGGCCTTCAAAAATTACGAAATTTTACAGGGTGATAGCCAACACATTTTCGTACCTTTTCATTAAGAACTCTAAGCAAATTATTTTTAGATTAATTTATGAAACTTCTGGCGAGTATGTTATGTACCAAGGTGTCCTTTACAAGTTTCAATCTAGGTCAAATAACCAAGGTATGGTCAAGAAATACTTCACCAGAACCATTGTTTCCAAGATCTAGCCGATTCACCAAGCTATAACTTTCGTGAAGATTAGCAAGAGGTCAGCGAAAACTTCACAGATCTAGGGTGGAACTTTAACCCCTCATACCTTCATCATTTTCCACGAAATTTCAAATTTCTTGAAGATATCACAGCCAAAATCGAACTCTAAACATGCATGCAAGCATGAAAATATTCCAGATCTAGCATCTCCGTAGGATAAGGGTTTGACCCCACAAATCTCCATAATTTTCCACGAAATTTCATTATGTTGTAGTTCAGACTCCAAACAGTTCATGCGAAAACATTGGTGCAAGAGTAGAAAGTGGATTCCCAACTTGCCTCTAGACTGAACACACGAGCGGACGGACGGCGATTTCGCAACTCATTCAATGCATTCTTATCTTTGAGGGACATGAGGAGAACAATGGCAAAGAGGAGAGAACAAATCAATGGGCCGGCCAAAGTTTGGGCTTAAGGCCCAAACCTAATTTAAATCCTAATTTCACCTTTCAATTATTCATCTTTAATTCTTTCTTTTAAGAATTAAAAATTCCATAAATCCCAATTTATAAAACACATGGCCAAAGATAGGATTTTCTTTCCTATCACGTAATTATTCCTTAAAACAAATTATGGATTAAATCTGATGGTACTTCCATCACCTATCCATAGACTTTAATGTAACAGAGGTCATTATGAATTTTGGGACCAAAGCAAATAATCTTAGCCAAATAATGCCTTGAGTGAATTAAATCCAAGGGTCAGATTAATTGATTTAAAATGGAACCAAAGCAAGAACTTTGTAAGAAAAGAGAGCAAAACATATGATGAAGAAACTTCATGGTACAAGCCAAAAATGAGTTAGGTATGGGTTAATTTAGTAATTTCCGAATCCTAGACCTAAATTTTAATATTCTTGTTCAAAGTCACGCTCTCGTTGACTCGAGAAAGTCTACTGCAGGAAGCCTAAAAAACAATTGATCTCCTGCATTTCTCTCGGTTACCCAGAAAGAAAAGCAGAAAAATGAATTGACCTGTTGACTTCGTACTGCTTAAGAGTCTTTTTCCCCCTCCCTCCAAACCCAAGAACTCAATTTTGCAGATGGCAGGTAGAAACATTTGGGGGTTGAAGCAGTTGTATCTGCAGATGCCATGCAAAAGAAGGAACTTTGAAGCTATCTTCAGAAGATGTGCCTCAACCTCATCACAAGTGCATGAGCATTGCAAAGCCTCCCTGCTGAAGAAATTGAATGCTAAGATTCCTGAAGAGAGCGGCAATGTCTGCATCTACCGAGTCCCTGCGAAACTGCGTCAAGTAGAAGCAAAGGCATATGATCCGAGCATTGTATCGATCGGCCCTTATCATCGTGGAGATCCACACTTGAAAGAAATGGAGGAGGTAAAGCTAAAATTCTTCCAGAGTTTTCTCAAGTCAAGACAAGAAGGTGTAGTCGAACTAGACAGAGTGATTTCGGCAATGGAGAAACTAGAGCTGGAGGCTAGGAGTTGTTACGCAGACGATGTTAAGCTGAGCAGAGATGAGTTCGTTGAGATGATGACCATCGATGGCTGCTTCGTCTTGCAGCTCCTGAGGGAGGTCGGTGGCTGTTCTTCTTCTTCGTCCCTCATTCAAAGGTGGATGTTGCCAACACTGCGCCGCGATTTAATCAAGCTCGAAAACCAGCTCCCGATGATAGTTCTACGCGAATTACTCTATGCCAACTCTCAATGTGAAGACTCGATTCTTTCCCTACAGGACTTCGCTTTGAAGTTCTTCAATCCGTTATTGCAGAGGGACTCGCATACGAATGTTGCTGGTGCCACCGTTATGAATGAGGCCTGTCACTTTCTTGATCTATTCCGATCCAGCATTCTCCCCGAGACCCAGGATCAGGACCGGAAAAGGCAAGTGCACATGATCCGATCTGTAACTGAGTTGAGGGAAGCAGGAGTGGTCCTTGAGAAATCGCAAAATGACAGGGCATTAGACGTCCGATCAGAGGGAAGGGTCCTGAAGATTCCGCCACTCCACATCGACGACCACAGAGGCACCTTGTTCCGCAACATGGTGGCCTTCGAGCAATGCCACAAGAAATGCAAACCTGACTCGACCGCTTATCTGTTCTTCTTCGACGGGCTCGTGAACTCGGCGGACGATGTGGAGATCCTCCATTACAAAGGCATAGTCCACCACTCCCTCGGAAGTAACAAGGAGGCAGCAAATCTGGTGAACAAGCTGTGCAGAGAAGTGGATTGGGACGGTGAAGAGTCATATCTGCACAAAGTGGTGTGTGACGACATCGATGTCTACTTCATGAGCAGGTACGCGAAACTCAGAGCACGCCTTGTTCATTACTACTTCAGCAACTGGGTGGTCGGGATCTCGACTGTGGCGGGATTGTTCGTGCTCTATCTGACGCTAATCCAAACGGGTTGTGGAGTCGCCGACACAATGAAAGCTCTGAAGGAGAATAGCTTCTGGTCATACATAAGTGATTCCTTTATTCTGCTCTTCTCTCGGCCCTCCACGCCAATCGTTCATAAGGACTCGAACAAGGGATGAAGTTCTGAGGATATGCAGTTAGGTTTCGAAAACAAATTTGCAAGCTCTTCTGAATGTACCGTGGGTTGTGATGCCGCATTTCTTAAAGTCTTGTTCCTTCGTTTCATGATGAGTTATGACTGAGTTACCAATGATCTTTCTTTAGAATTCTAATGTGATGTAGGATCGCTTGTAAGAGATTTGAAAAATCACGCGAAATGCCTCAGGTTCCGTCCGCTCTATAGGCAGCTAATTAAGTTCCTGCTCGTCGAATTAAATTAAGACAGCTATTGTTTGTAAAGATCTTTAACCAGCTTAAAGTTAGGATCAAGAACTTCGGTACTATTTCAAGATGAAAAGTGCCACATCTACCAACAATATGCACATCGGACCCCGAGAAAATAACTCGGTTGCAATGGTCCAAACCCAACTCTAAGCAGCTTTCATTGGTCTACGCTTTACTCTATGCAACAACACGAACTACCATGGGTATATCATTCATTTATATGTCCAGGATGCTTGAGACAGAATTACAAGAATATGTTGATGACATCTACAATCGAGTCAATAAATTCTCAAGAAAGAAAACATTCTCGCCACATGTTGCAAGACATCGGTCAGATGCAGCATTAAACTATAAACCAAAGATCTAAACAAAACTCGAATTCAGATTAATATATGTGGCACAGGAATTCACAGAACCAAAAAGTGTGCAGAAGCAGACGTTCAGGTGACCGAATGATATATTATTCAGACAACTTGGTAGTTCTCGGTGGTCAAATGCGTTCTCTCAGAAAGCTTGGGAGGCGGTCCACCTCTCAGAGGCAAGATATTCACAACCTGAGGAGATAAGAAAAGATTAAGTTTATATCAGTCCATAAGAACAAAATGAACTAAAAGCAAGAGGAGAAGAAAAACCAACTAGAAAACTCCTCGTTTCAGAAGAAACAAAACTATTACAACAAACCCTTAAGTCACTGAATGTGCTAGTAGCTGAGAACTGGACAGATATGGGGAAAAATGCAGAAGAATATGCCGGAGGAACAACAAACTCCATTGAGCCACTGTGGACAGTTCAAGAGTGTTTAGTGAAAGGTCAAATGACGTGCGTAGAAATAGAAGAAAGCTGTAGAGCAGAAAATTATGCCGCGCCTGAGGTTTGAATTGTCAATAACAACGGTACTGCGCCTACTGACAACTAGCAATTTCATCATTGATTGGGCTACTGAAGGTCAAGTATGAATATAGTACAAAATGAAAAGTAAGGGAGTGACACTTCATTTTTTTAAAGACCACAGATTTAAATAAATAAATGGCCAAGCTTTAAAATCTGTGCGTCAGGCCAAGGGTCCCCCAATATTTTTCCACAACTCTGAGGACTTACTTGCTGCAAGCGCTAGCAGGACGTGTATGTTCTTGTTCTTACTTCTGCAATATTATCTATGCTATGCAAGGATATTTAGAAAGAACGTAAATAGTTCAGAAAATCACCTCCACTCGCCATCAATCTGCCTCACATTCAGGGCTTCTCTAAGAGCTGGAAGTGGTACGGAAATCACGACATTTCTCAGATCAAACATTGATGAAGACTCATCAGTACTTTGCATTCTCCACTTCAGAAGACCTACACCTGCAGCGTCACCAGCTTGACCAGTTGGAAAAGGCCGGTTTGGATCTTCCAGGCTTAGAATGCTCTCACTGTTGAATAACTCCTTGTTGATGTTAGGATGTGCCTTGAAAAGGATGCCTGGATTACCCCGGGTTTTAATCTGAAAAGTATGAAAAAGCTCATAATATGCAAAGAGGCGGTAAACACCTGGAACAGTGTACATCACATGTTAAATAGCATTTTGCGGAAATTTCACATATATGCATCAGAGCTTAATTGCCCAATGCACTCTATGAAAGAGAGTCCACGGAAGAAAAAAGGTGCTCAAGACGTGTCATTATGTCACAGCCATTGGTCATGCACACATGGGTTTATTTGTATTAAATGAGGCCATTACACACAGCATGAGTGATGAAACTTTACTTTCCTTCTTTCTGAGTAAGACTGTATTTCATAACCTAAAAGATGCAGCCTGCTATTCATCAACAATGACAGAAATCAAAAGACACCAATTCTTTAGCCAGTTCACCACGATTTTGACTCATCAAAGATACCAGTTTAAGAACAACAAAATGTTATGAGATAACTATGAAGTGAATGCCATCTTTAATTATGTGCAACTAAAAGTGGACTGGTCAAGTCACCTGACTTGTGACATACATCCACAGTGAAATGCTTTCCATTCAATCCAGAAATTGAATGACTGGTGACATTACCAAATTTGGCATGTCATTTTTAATGAATGACCTAGCTGACTTGGAAATTGCTTCTCGCGGAATATCTGCTTCTGCTTATACAGGCATCAAAAAGATGAGGGAAGGGGAGAGTATCTGAACCTGGGTAAGCCCATCCTCTTGGTTTAGAATTTGAAGTGACAACGTTCCCTGGAGATCAAAATTGCTCATTCCACCATCACGTTTGAGTGTCACGTTGATTTTCTCCTCAACAGTCAAAAGTGATGGGATCAGTGAGTGGAGCAGCAACCAATTTAGATGCAGCAGCTTCTGGCTGCACATCTTCCAGAATTACTTCACCTTCTGCCTTCAAGCTTTCCAAGAACTGATTTGTCCGTTGGGTCTTACCAAGCTGCATACCCAGACCTTTGGAAGGAGCACTGAGATGAAGGTGGACGACCTATAAAAAAATAGTCAGGACAAAGGCAGGGTCGTGTAGAATACTACCTACCAGAAATATTGGAATTAATCCAAGCATCATGCGAACATGACAATTTTCTAGTTGAGGGAAATTGAATGATAAACATATAAAATGAATGTAAGTTTAGAAAACTGACATATTAAATGAATGTAAGTTTAGAAAATTGAGTCTAGAGATTGATAGTAACTAGACTTGTTGGTTCCTCCTGCATAATGAATTTGCACTGACACAACATTTTTTTCCGCTATGAACTTAGGTAATTGATCTTTCAAACTGCTTTGACGTCATGTACCATGTATTCCTCTTATATCTTTTCAAACTTTCCATAATTGTGAAATTACATATATGTGCAATTCGATTGATTTTGCTTGTATAATGTTACTTATAGACGGTTACAATTTCCAAGTGAACTATGATTGAGATTATTGTACAGAATTAATTCCGACAAGAAATTGATCAAACACACAAATCAGACTACAGATTGGCAGTTAAACCATAAAACTAGTTATCTAAAACCGGTTCCTTCTTCTAATAAATAACGCCATCGAAAGTTTCTAAGCATATCTAGGCGAGAAACCTCTGAACATTTTGTGAAAAACCAGTAAACACTAAATCAAGTGGGAGGAACTTTTGTGAGCAACGGAAATTTGACTGCACCAAGTCATAGCAAATACTGTTACATGAATGTGTGGGGATGATCCAAAAGTTATCAACAAATACCCTTTCCACTTAAAGGCTTGAGAGAAGCTAACACGATTCAAAGTAGTAGCGACCCACGAGACTTGACCAAATGACGATTACTACCAGAGCGAATGTGAAGAGCCAGTAACCTTTAGGCTTAGCAGAAAAGGAATCAGCATCCGTGCTCAATCCAAATCCAGACCCACTTCCAAAGCCACTTCCACCGCTGGAAATGCTCATCTCACTAAAGCTACTCTCAAGTCTTCCAGACCCCATTCCCAGAGACCCTTAAACCCTCCTTTGTCACCTCTGGACTTCTCGATCTGCACAACATTGAATCATTTGTCTTGAAGATGGTTAACAACACAGGATAGTCATGGAAGGAAAAAGCAGGAGTCTTCTAAGGTCCCCAGAATGTACCTTGCTTTTGTCAATCTCACTAGCTTTACGCTTCATAACGTCCTTGGTTTCATTGATCTTACTTTGCCTTACTAGCTTGTGCAGCTTTTCTTTGTGACTTTCCATCTCACAGTATTGCTTGACCTGCACAACGGTGACATTTTCCTTGAGAGATAACTTCATCAAAGGTAATCAGCTCAAAGGCTGTTTTGCCTATTCCCTCTTTATCAAGAGAGAAAGAATACTCAGGTACTTAAAAGAGTCTTAAGGAATTGACCAGATTGAATACTTATAAACAATTTAACTCGAATTTTGGCATTCAGGAACCACAGATCCAGAAAAATCAAAAGAGGAAAGGCAAAAAGAAAAGAGACGATAAAGATAATCTTAGAAATCCACCAAGAAGGATACAAGCTTGGAGAGAAGCCCAAGGGTTTCCAGATCTTCAAGAATGTTGCCTGCTTGTTGGCAACGAGAAGCAAGTACAGAGCTTCTATTGGCTGGTAAACATAGCGAACATTCTCCGTTTCAACATATGTGTGCTGCTTTCCAGCACCCACTAATTTTGGGGTGCTGGAAAGCAGCAAGAAGACCCTCGATCCTAATTCGAGACATGTCAATGAACTGTCGAGAAACAAGCACCGCAAAAGAATCATTAACTCAGGAGAATGAGGACACCAAAACATGAAGAAAAATGAGGTTGTTCCCAGAGACCGAGGAAAATGTATTTATTGCTTTCCTCTTCCAGTTAGCTATATACAGGATGAAATAAAAAATAATCAAAAAGCAATCCAGTCTATCATTTTCTTCAAAGATATTAATATTGAATTTATCCCAAATTTTTTTTTTTGTCGAATGACTCATTTTTTCCCGTAACACATTTCCATCAATGGCATTTTTATCTTTTTTTTTTTTTTTTTTTCTTCTACTTCTCTCCGCCGGCCATGGCGGAGGAAAGACTTGCTCACTATAGAAGCTGCAAGTCAGCCCAGAAAAAAAAAAATTAAAAAATGAAAAACCAAAACTATAATTTTGAGGTGAATGTTCAGACACAAATACAGTAGATATTAATATTGAAATCGAATGACTCAAGACTTGCTCACTATAGAAGCTGCAAGAACCACCTGTTCAGACACAAATACAATGCAAGAAAACGCTCAGAAACAATATCTAAGCAAACATTGTAATCAGCTCTGCACATGCCTATAGAGAGTGCCCTTCCCTAATAAACAAACAATAGTAAGTCTTAGACTATATAAAATTGTACGAAACAGGACTCCTCAAGTTCTCTTACGCCTCAAGCCGCATATTCCTAAATGTAGGCATTAAGCCTCACGGCATATCCTAGACCTGGTCCAATAAACGATCAGTAGGTTACAAGCTTCCAATCAATAAAACCTCAAAAACAGACCTAGCATTTAAGTCATCAAACACACGGCTTAAACAGTGAGGAATCTCTTCGTGATTAATTTACAAAAATGATATTTCTTCGTGTTCTTTTAACGTGGACATGAACCATGGCCCCATTAAACAGCCGATTATCGGTTCAACTCCAACATGATACAAATTCCATGCATCATGGTTTCATTAAAACAAATGTCCTAGAGTAAAGAATCTGAAAGCACGTAATGTGCAAATGAGTGAACCAAAGTCGCTTTCAGCATAATGCAATTGATAATGTTAGTACGAACACCTAAACGAAGTGAATAGGTGTTAAAATAAAATTTTGACAAATAAATGCAGAATAAAATAAGTTGCGAGCAAAGTCTAGATGAAGAACAGATCAATTTCGCGAAACACCACTTTTGGTAGATATTCAGAGTCTGTTGTAATGCTGCAACAGAGTTAAGTAAAGAGATAAGAGACAAGAGATAAAAAGAATTGCACATTGTGACATCTGAATTTTCAACCCATCCCGATAAAAATGAAATGGGTATTTCGTCGACACGTTTATTGTCCTTTTCTCTGAGTTAATCACTCACGAGTTAACAAATCTATTGGGCGAAGCCGTTGAGGGATATAACCGCAGTAAAATCCCTAAAAACTACACGATAGGTCGAATTAGACTAAAATCGCGTTCAATCAATTTTAACCATGAAATTGAATTCGGTTTCATAAATCGAACATTCGAGCGTGTCACGGTTCATTTATAGGATGTTGTCTTATCTTTCGGAGAAATTTCCGTCGAGTTCAGGATTTTTCCAGAAAATCGATTTAGATGATTCGAAAAAGAACGGAAATTTGGATTGGCCAAATTAAAGGGATTTTTGGCCTCCTTACCGAGTTATTTGGCGATGGGGACTTGTGGAATTGATGTGGGCTTTTTCCTTGCCAAGATTGGACATCAATTGGGGAAATTTGTGTTGAAATCGAAGCTCATTTTTAAGAAATTCGGAGCTAGGTAGGGGGTGCAACATTTGGCTTCAAATTGAAATTTTTATAAATTAATTTGCAAGATTTAATGGGAGGACATAAAGAGGATAATTATATGGACTTTTGGGGCTACGAAATGATGAATAAGGGATATTTATCTTGATTTTTCCCCCGTCCACCGGCTTCTCTTTCATTTCCCTCGGTGCTGCCCTCTCCACGTTGGTCTCTTTCTTTTCGTTCCTTCGAAGACCGTCTGCAGCTTCTGTTTTCATTTTCCTTTTTTCCCGGACGCCGCAGCTTCTTCTTTCTCTCTTGCTGTCCATCTTCCCCACCGTTCGAACGCCAGCACCTGCTTCCATTTTTCCCCCTTCTCGATCTCGTTTCCCTTGGACAGAACCGCCTCTGCCCTTCTTCCTTTTGTTTCTTCATCTTCGGCCAGTGATGTCCACGTATTCTCCACCGATCTTCAGCTTCTTTGACGCCAGCATGCGGGTCAACAAACTAGCCAACTTCTCCCCATAGTTGACCGAGGCCACTCCAGCAACAGCCACACGTCCTCCTCCACCACTCGTCTTCCACCACCGATTCTCACGCTGCCTCTCACGCCAGCTCACGGTCAACATCAGCAAGTTCCTTCTTCTTCGTTGACTCCGTGGACACCAGCAGCACCACTCGAAGACGCCCACGCCTCCACCAAGTCTTCTCACGCTGCCGCTGCCAGTCATCCCTTGCGGTTGCTCTTCACGTTCAGCTCAAACCTCCGCAGCCTTGCGTCCTTTCCGAGCGCAGCAAAACCCGAAGTTGAGCCCAGCAGGCCACATATCCCAGCCCGTCAGTTGAGCTCAGCCCAGCCCGCAATTTTTTCAGCCCGTCTTCAGCCCAGCTTTGGTCCATCTCAGTTCAAGAGCAAATCTCAGCTTGGGCTGAGGTTTGTTGGGCCATTTTCCAGCCTAGTCCTAGCTCCATTGGCGCCGCCGCAAGTCCGAGTTTCGGCCTCTATCGTGCCACCGTCACAGTGAACCAGTTTCCACAATAAACTGCTAAGTTTATGCGCTAAACCCTTCTTAGTAGGTTAATGACGTTTAAGGGGTATTTAGATTTAATTAAGCTTAGATTAGTGTAATTATTAGTTTATTTAATTAATTTAGGTTAGTTAGATTAGTGATTTAGGTGGTTAGAAATTGTAATTAGTTAGTTTACTATGTGGCCTAGTAGTTAGAATGGTTAGGATAATTTTATTAGTTCAATCGGTGGTTAGATTAGCAATTATAAGCCTAAGTTTGTATTTATTGAATTAATGTGTATTTATTTAATTAATTTCAATAATTTATTTAATTATTAATTATTTTCCGGAAATTAGACCGGGATAGTCGGTGAGCGGAATTTTGTGTTGATTGCAATGGTGTAGTTAATTTCTACAATTGAGTTTTGAATTCAGTGAATTGAGTAGAAACTACAATTTTGGGTATTTATCCTAAAATTAAGTAATTTCAATAATTAATTAGAAAATTATCGGAGGACGGTTTACAATGCCAAAAATGTTTTTATGGATTGCATAAATAGTAGGATTTTCCAAAATAAAGATATTATATTTTTGGCTCAGGCCAACTGTATGTCCGCACACAATGATTTTTATTAGGTATTTTTAACACAAAGAAAATAGGCCAGGACATTATTTTAATTGAGGAATTTAAGTGCGAAGCACAATGTCTTTAACTAGGATTGAATAATTGTGTGCTGGTTAGGAGAATTCGTCATCCATTATGTGTCGGGTGAATGATGCTTTCAGACGGAAAGCCATCTTAAGGTGCTCAATGGGGCGAGACAACGCTTAGCTATGTGATAAATAAATCCGCTATGTAATAGATAGATCCGTTATACGTCAGATAGATTCGCTATGTGATGGATAGATCTGCTATGTGATAGATAGATCCGTTATGTGACGGATAGATCCGTTATATGTCAATTAAATCCCTATGTGACGGATAAATCCACTATGTGACGGATAATTCCGCTATATGTCAGTTGGATCCACCATGTAACGGTTAGGTCGTGCTTGTGTGACTATAATTACTTGAAATGCATGATCGACTAAGGTGTGGTGATTAGCGGAGATGTGATTTGAGACGTTCCAATTGGTGTGTGAAATTGGCTATATGCATATGATTGTAATATGAACTATGCTAACCTGCGGAAATGAGTTGAGACGAGATAAGTCTCTATGATTGTGTGGTTGTGTGATTAGGACACTTTAGGTGTATTACCCTCCTAATCGGGGTTTAGAGCGTGAACTTGCTGAAACATTATCTCACTGATTATTATATAACCATTTTCAGGTCCTTAGTTGGTGATCTTGGAGGACCAAAGTCCTAGAGTTTGTGGAGGTGAAGTCTAAAAATCGACGTCTGTGTCCTACTAGTATGTTGTAGGATAGCTTCTTTCAAGAGTCGATTATTTTGTAGACTCCTACCTAGACTCTTTTTGTATATAAACCCAGTTGTTTATAAAAGTGTGTTTTTGTGAAATGTTACCCTGCTTTTCTATTCCAAGATGATTACTGTCAGGGGATTTGTTAATCACTTCCGCATATGCAATAAAAAGAAAGGGTCAACAACTTGTCTTGGAAAGTCGCAAAATTTTATCGACTAGAGAGAGATGGACATGCACTCAAGGATCGGGGCGTAACACACATAGATTTTATAATGGTTCTACTTAGATCAAGTCTATGTCCACTCTTGCACATTGACAGCTTACTAGTTGGATTCCACTATGTGATCGACAAAACATTACAACTTTTAGTACAAATACTCAGTGGTAAGTTATATTATTTTACTAGGGTTAATTCCAAAAAAAAAAGCACCAACTTTAAGTTGATGGACAAATCTGGCCCAAACTTTTTTTTGTCTCGTAAAAAAGCACCAACTTTAGGTCAATAGACAAATTTGGCCCAAACTCTTTTTTGTCTTGTAAAAAAGTACAAACTTTAGGTCAAGTGACAATTTTAGCCTAAATTTTTTTTTTGTTTGGAAAAAAATCATCAACTTTCACTTAAATCATAAATCTGGCCACCCTTAACTTATATTCATTGATTGTCCTTAATCCATGTGCACATGTTGGCTAACACCATCCATTTTCTTCTTGTTTGAGCCATAGCTTGAAGAATAACAGTGAAATTATGCCATATCTTATACTTCACTAGCAAATAAAAAAATCTTCCGATTGAATTTTTCTCGCTAGACTTTATTGTTTTGTCGTAATATGAAACTATAGATCACCATCTGTCAAGAGAAACCATGGATGAAATCCACCAACCTCACAGCTAGAACATTTTATCTTGAAATAAGGTTAACTTCAAATAAAAGTTAATGGTAAAGGTTGGATTTTGGATATAAGTGAAAGTTTGTTATTTTTATGAGACAAAACAAAAATGGGGCCAGAATTGTCACTTAACCTAAAGTTTGTGGTTTTTTATGAGACAGAAAAAAGTTCGGGCCAAATTTGTCCATCGACCTAAAGTTTGTGCTTTTTTATGAGACAAAAAAAAATTTTGGACAGATTTGTCCATCAACCTAAAATTGATGTTTTTTTATGGAATTAGCCCTATTTTACTAAGTCACTCATTTAGTATTTCTCTCATGATCACAAACATTTAAACTCACAGAAGATAAGTGTATGATCGAAATTTGCTCAAACTTTGGAATTCTAGATTCGATGCTTTGTTTCTTACTTGCTTCTCGGTCCTTAGTCTCTTTAAATATTCCTCAACTTCAAAACTAGCCATTGAACAATATCTAGAGTATCGTCTCCCAAACCACCCGTTGGATAAATCTGTATCAAGAAGATTAGGTAACTGTGAGTGATAGAAGCAGAATCACTTGATTCTAATCATCCATACAACAAAATTTTGATTTGCATGAGTAAAGTTTCTTCGTTTAAAAAGTTCTTATCTTCAAGATCCAATTGTCAATCAATTAGATTAAGTCAATCAAATATATCTTAATGTGGTATCCAAACCAAATCACTAGTTGTTTTATGTTTTGGGTTTACGTCATGTTTTGTCATGTTATTCATTATGAACTTGTTTCGTTTTGAACCTGCTACATTCTAGACTTGCTTCGTTCTAAACTTGTCACGTTCTAGATTACATTATGTACTTGTGTTGTTCTAGACATATCACATTTTTGACTCGCTCTGTCTGTATGTAAAGTTTGAGCGTGTTCAATCTGAAGTATACTTCACAATTTGGACTTAAGTCTGAGCATATTCATCCCTAGAGTTTACTTATAAACATATTTAGCCTTAAGGCATTGACACAATTTGAATAAGTTTAGCTTCAATATAAAATTTATCTTTTGGTTCTTCCAAGTACAAACATTGATAATATCATTTACATTTTCTATCATATACATAGTCCATTACTTAATCATTAAACATATTAATAACCTTTAATTTATATTATCATCTTTAAAACATCATGAGGGATTTCCCTAACAATATCTCATTTTTTATGATGACAAAACAATCTCTAAATATGCAGATATGTAAACACGCTTTTAAAAATATTAATAAATCAAGGTAATCTTAAAGAATATAAGTCAAATAAGAAAACAACAAATAGATTGAGCATAACAATATATGGAAAGATAATCGCAATCTTGCAGCTTAAAATGTATCAAACATATGCATATTTATATTTTCTCCCCATTTTCGTCATAATTAAAAGGCAAAAACAATGGAAAGGGTATCACGTAAAGAATATAAAATTCAGCTCAAATTCACATAATATCTACAAAATATATTTTGTGTGAAACATATGCATATTTATGCAATGCATGCTACTAATTTAAGATGAAATGATATGAGATAATAGTATAGTCTAAACTATATGAATGAGTAAAATAATTTATTTGTGTTTTTTTAATGAACGTGTAATAATTAAATATGCAATCTAAATTAACCAAAATGACTCAATCTTAATGATGAGCAATTTCTAATTAAATGAACCTAGCAACAATTACCAAATGACGTGCATTTCATGAACCTAGTTCTATATGATGGGCACGTGATTTTTATTTTCTTAATAAACATGCAATCAATCCTAATATGCAATGAGGTGCAAAGAATGTCATAATTCTAATTTTCCTTACTCACGATGATTTTTGTTTTTTTATTAAATTCGAAATTAGAATTGGCGAATAATTAAGCGTGCAATTTAAATTGAAAAAAAAAACTAATGTCCTAAATGAATGCATTTTTTTGGATTTTTTATTTAAGAAATTGAAATAAATAAATTTTATATTCTAAACATGTAAGATAACCCTAAAATGAGGAATATTCTAAAACGAACCTAATTTATCTCAGATTTTTTTTTTATGATTTTTTTTACGAAAATAAAATTGATTCAAGCAACATGGCAGTAGATTAGAGCAAGATAAGATTGATATCTAAAAATTGACCAGTCACATCTCGTTCATGAGATCGGATTAGCCAATTTTAAATAAATCGCAAATTAAATCTCAAGCGTGAGATCGGATTGACAATTTTTCAAGCAATTGTGATTGCAAGTCGGATTTCGGGCGCGAAAATCGGACTATCAATCTCAAATTTCAAAGGCAATTTCATGTCGAAAATCTCAAATCTTACATCCGGTTACATCCAGGAATATTTCTACTAAAAGAAAGCAAAATAAAAGAAAATTAATAAAAATAATAAATTAAATAGAAAAACTACCTAAATTAGTTTTCCCTTTTTTGTCCTTTCCTTGCTTTGGCTTTCCAGTGTTGGTGCGCAGGGGGTTGGCCACCGTCGGTCTCCGGTCGCGGTCGTCGGAGCTCCGGCGCGAGAACTCCGGCGAGGGATCCGGTGGCGTTGACAACCCGATGGTAGGGGGCGCTCCGCTGCTGAAGGTGTCGTTCGGAGAGGAAGTTCGAGCGGCGTGCAGGGGCGGTGGCTCGCTGCAGGGCGAGCTCGAGGGCCGCTGCGACGTCGGGGGACGAGCTGCGGTGGCGCGGGTGGTGGCTGGCGACGGGGGATCACAGGTGGAGCCCGGCCGAGGGCGCCGCAGGTGTTGGCGACGGGGTCGACAGCTGCTGGCGTCGCGGGGGGAAAACGAACAGCGGTCGGGGCCGTCGGGTCGTCGCAGGCGGAGGCGTCGGAGGCGTCGGAGGTGGCTGGCACGACACGAGCAGGCGGAACGGCGGAGGAAGACTCGAAGAAGACGATGAACAGAAGCCTATTCCCTTTTTTTTTTTTTTTTTTTTTCTCTCTCTCTCTCTCTCTCTCTCCTCTGCTGCCCAGTCACACTCTTCGCAGACCCCTCTGCTCCCTGCTCACGTCTCTTCTCTCTTTTCTTCTTTCACTTTTTCCTTTTGATGTCCTTTGAAAGGTTAAAAAAACCTCACGTGGCCGTGCATTTTTATTCTGTGGCCCTCCGCCTTTTCTGTCTGCGTGTACTACTCCACTAAATAGCCGATGATATCCTATGTTGATCTCCAAAATATATTCTTTCTTCGGATCATGCAGGTATACAGTGGAGCCCCAGCTTACCAAGATATCATCACCATTTGCTGCCTCTCCCTTATTTTCTTCCCCAGATATTATGGAATCCACGTGGTTGCTTTCTTTTCCTTGTTGCCCATCGAATATTTCGAAATATTCTACTATCGCAGGATAGAAAATAGCCTAATTGATGCAATTTTAGCCATGAGCTTCGTTCAAATTTTTATCATCACCGGCTTAATCCAATCAATCCAATTTAGAATCATTTACTCGAGTCTTCCGCCATCAGTTTTATGCAAATGCATAATGCAATTTTGATATTTTTGTTTAGGTGTTAAAAATTAATCTTCCATTTTTTATGCAATAAATAACTAAATGAATTGTCAAAATTTAAATGTCAATAATGTTGAACAGAAATTTTATTCACAAAAGACATCTTTTGATATAACAGCATTGATGACCATCTAGGAAAGTGTTTATCTATATGCCAAAAGATAAGTTGTAAATCTCAATATAAGACAAGACAAAAGCAAATAATATCTTGAGTGATTAAAATTTAAGGGAGTCCAATTAATTGAATTAAAATGGGGATCAAAGAAAGAACTGTAAAAGAAAAGAGAGCAAACAGATGATGAAGAAACTTAATGCTAGAAGCCAATACTGAGTTAGGCACATAATTGATTTAGTAATTTGCGAATGCCAGGTCTAGGCTCCGGTCCTCTTATTTAAAAGAACATGCTTTTATTGACTTAGAGAAGCCTAATGCAGGGTGTAACGAACAATTCATCTCTGCATTTCTCTCTGTCACCCAGAAAGAAAATGAGAAAAATGAATTGACCTGTTAGACTTCCAACTGCTTAAAGAGTCACTCCCACCTCCCTCCAAACCCAAGAACTCAATTTTGCAGATGGCAGGTAGAAAGGTTTGGGGGTTGAAGCAGCTGTATCTGCAGATGTCATGCAAGAAAAGAAACTTTGAAGCTATCTTCAGGAGATGTGCCTCGACCTCATCACAAGTGCATGGGAATTGTAAAGCCTCCCTGCTGAAGAAATTTAATGCCAAGATTCCTGAAGAGAGTAAAAATGTCTGCATCTACCGAGTCCCCGCAGCACTGCGTCAAGTAGAGGAAAAGGCGTATGATCCAAGCATTGTATCGATTGGCCCTTATCATCGTGGAGATAAACACTTGAAAGAAATGGAGGAGGTAAAGCTAAAATTCTTCCAGAGTTTTCTCAAGTCAAGACAAGAAGGTGAAGTCGAACTAGACAGCGTGATTTCGGCAATGGAGAAACTAGAGCCGAGGGCTAGGAGTCGTTATGCAGACGATGTTAAGCTGAGCAGAGATGAGTTCATTGAGATGATGACCATCGATGGTTGCTTCGTCCTGCAGCTCCTGAGGGAGGTTGGCGGCCGTTCTTCTTCATCCCTCCTTCAAAGGTGGATGTTGCCAACACTGCGCCGCGATTTAATCAAGCTTGAAAACCAGCTACCGATGATAGTTCTAGACGAATTACTCGATTTGGTCGATGCCAATTCTCGATGTGAATACTCGATTCTTTCCCCACAGGACCTCGCGTTGAAGTTCTTCAATCCGTTGCTGCAGAGGGACTCACATAGAAATGCTGCTGGTACCACCGCGATGAATGAGGCCTGTCACTTTCTTGATCTATTCCGCTCCAGCGTTCTCCCCGAGATACAGGATCAGGACCGGAAAAGGCAAGCGCGCATGATCCGATCTGTAACTGAGTTGAGGGAAGCAGGAGTGGTCCTCGAGAAATCGCAGAACAACAGGGCACTAGACGTCCAATCTGAGGGAAGGGTCCTGAAGATTCCGCCCCTCCACATAGACGATCACAGAGGCACCTTGTTCCGCAACATGGTGGCCTTCGAGCAATGCCACAAGAAATGCAAACCCGACGCCACAGCGTACCTGTTCTTCTTTGACGGGCTCGTGAACTCGGCGGACGATGTGGAGATCCTCCTTTACAAAGGCATAGTCCACCACTCCCTCGGAAGTAACAAGGAGGCAGCGAATCTGGTGAACAAGCTGTGCAGAGAAGTGGATTGGGACGGTGAAGAGTCATATCTGCACAAAGTGGTGTGTGACGACATCGATGTCTACTTCATGAGTAGGTACGCGAAACTCAGAGCTCGCCTTGTTCATTACTACTTCAGCAACTGGGTGGTCGGGATCTCGACCGTGGCGGGATTGTTCGTGCTCTATCTTACGCTAATCCAAACAGGTTGCGGAGTTGCCGAAACACTGAAAACTCTGAAGGAGAATAGCTTCTGGTCATACATAAGTGATTCCTTTATTCTGCTCTTCTCGCGCCCCTCCACGCCAATCGTTCATGAGGACTCGGACAAGGGATGAAGTGTAGAGAATATGCAGTTAGTTCTCGAAAACAAATTTGCAAGCTCTTCTGAATGTGCCGTTGGTTGTGATCCTGCATTTCTTAGAGTCGTGTTCCTTCGTTTCATGATGAGTTATGATGAGTTACCAATGATCTTTCTTTAGAATTCTAATGTGATGCAGGATCGCTTGTAAGAGATTTGAAAAAAATCACTCGAAACACCTCAGGTTTCGTCCGCTCTATAGGCAGCTAATTAAGTTCCTGCTCATCGAATTAAATTAAGACAACTCTTGTATGTAAAGATCATTAACCAGCTTAAAGTTAGGATCAAGAACTTTGGTAGCATTTCGAGATGAAAAGGTGCTATATCCACCGATAAAATGCAAATCGGACCCTGAGGGAATAACTCGGTTGCAATGGTCCAAAACTAATTCAACTCAGCTTTTCATTAAAATCAGATACAATAGACATAGGGGACATGTATAGTTGGAAACAAGCCATTGGGCTACTACGCTTTACTTTATGCAATAACACGAACTACCATGTGTATTTCATTCATTTATATGTCCAGGAAATGCTCGAGACAGAATTGCAAGAATACGTCGATGACATCTAAAATCGAGTCAATAAATTCTCAAGAAAGAACTCAACAATCTCACCACATGTTGCAAGACATCGGTCAGATGCAGCATTAAACTATAAACCAAAGATCTAAACAAAACTCGAATTCAGATTAAGGTATGTGGCAGAGGAATTCACAAAACCAAAAAGTGTGCAGAAGCAGACATTCAAGTGACCGAATGATCTATTATTCAGACGACTTGGTAGTTCTCGGTGATCAACTGTGTTCTCTGAGAAAACTTGGGAGGCGGTCCACCTTTCAGAGGCAAGATATTCACAACCTGAGGAGATGAGAAAGGATTAAGTTCATATCAATCCATAAGAACAAAATGAACTAAAAGCAAGAGGAAAAGAGGAACCAAAACTCCTAGTTTTAGAAGAAACAAAACTATTACAACAAACCTTTAAGTCACTGAATGTTCTAGTAGCTGAGAACTGGACAGATATAGGGAAAAATGCAGAAGCATCTACCGGAGGAACAACAAACTCCATTGAGCCACTGCAGACAGATCAAGAGTGTTTAGTGAAAGGTCAAATGGGTCGCAAGAATGGTAATACTCGTGCATAGAAATAGAAGAAAGCTATAGAGCAGAAAATTATGCCGCACCTGCGATTTGAATTGTCAATAAGAACGATGGACCACTCCAAGATGGAATTTCTAGAGTCATATCTGCAAGAAATTAAAAAAGTGTCTGTAACTAGTAACAGAACATAACAAAGGTACTGTGCCTACTGACAACTAGCAATTTCATCATTGACTGGGCAACTGAATATCATGTATGAATATAGTACAAAATGAAAAGTAAGGGAGTGACACTTCATTTTTTAAAAGACCACAGATTTAAATAAATAAGGGGCCCAGCTTTAAGAACTGTGTGTCAGGCCAAGGATTCCCCCAATCTCTTTCCACAACTTTGAGGACTTGCTTGCTTTAAGAGCTAGCAGGGCATGTACGTTCTTGTTCTTCCTTCCGCACTATTGTCTATGCCATGCGAGGATATTTAGAAAGAACGTAAATAGTTCAGAAAATCACCTCCACTCGCCATCAATCTGCCTCACATTCGGGGCTTCTCTAAGAGCTGGAAGTGGTACGGAAACCACAACATTTCTCAGATCAAACATTGATGAAGCCTCATATTCAATGCTCACATAAGTTTCATTTCCAGAAACAGAAGGCCAGCAATTTACTGCGATGATGATTGCCTGTTAGTAACAGAACCACAAATTTGATATTTATGTTCACCAGGTATATTAACCTACTTGACAGAGGCACCATAGACTCATCAGTACTTTGCATTCTCCACTTCAGAAGACCTACACCTGCAGCGTCACCAGCTTGACCAGTTGGAAAAGGCCGGTTTGGATCTTTCAGGCTTAGAATGCTCTCACTGTTGAATAACTCCTTGTTGATGTTAGGATGTGTCTTGAAGAGGATGCCTGGATTACCCCCGGTCTCAATCTGAAAAGAATGAAAAAACTCATTATATGCAAAGAGGCCATAAACACCTGGAAAAGTGTACATCACATGTTAAATAGCATTTTGCAGAAATTTCACGTATATGAACATCAGAGCTTAAATGCCCAATGCACTCTATCAAAAAGAGTCCACGGAAGAAAAAGGGTGCTCAGAGCATGTCATTATCTCACAGCCACCGGTCATGCACACATGGATTTATTTGTATTGAATTACACACAGCTTGAGTGATGAAACTTTACTTTCCTTCTTTCTAAATAAGATTGTATTTCAAAACCTAAAAAATGCAGCCTGCTATTCATCAACAATGACACAAATGAAAAGACACCAATTCTTTAGCCAGTTCACCATGAGTTGGGACTCATCAAAGATATCAGTTTAAGAAAAACAAAATGTTATGAAATAACTATGAAGTGAATGCCATCTTTAATTAAGTGCAACTAAAAGTGGACTGGTCAAGTCACCTCACTTGTGACATACATAGGGGCATGTTTTAAGACACCGCCCACGGTGAAATGCTTCCCACTCAATCCAACAAATGAATGACTCGTGCTATTACCAAATTTGGCATATCATTTTAAATGAATGACCTAGCTGTACTTGGAAATTGCTTCTCACGAAATATCAGCTTCTGATTATACAGGCATCGAAAAGATGAGGGAAGGGGAGAGTACCTGAACCTGGATAAGCCCATCCTCTTGGTTTAAAATTTGAAGCGACAATGTTCCCTGGAGATCAAAATTGCTCATTCCACCATCACGTTTGAGTGTCACATTTATTTTCTCCTCAACAGTCAAAGTGATGGGATCAGTTAGTGGAGCGGCAGCCAATTTAGATGCAGCAGCTTTTGGCTGCACATCTTCCAGAATTACTTCACCTTCTGCCTTCAAGCTTTCCAAGAACTGATTTGTCCGTTGGGTCTTACCAAGCTGCATACCCAGACCTTTGGAAGGAGCACTGACAGATGAAGGTGGACGACCTGTAAAAATTAGTCAAGACAAAGTCAGGATCGTGTAGAATACTACCTACCAGAAATATTGGAATTAATCCAAGCATCATGTGAACATGACAATTTTCTAGTTGAGGGAAATTGAATGATAAACATATTAAATGAATGTAAATTTAGAAAATTGAGTATAGAGATTGATAGAAATTAGACTTGCTGGCTCCTCCTGCGCAATGAATTTGCACTGACACGACATTTTTTTCCTCTATGAACTTAGGTTAATTGATCTTTCAAACTGCTTTGACGTCATGCACCAAGTGTTCCTCTTATATCTTTTCAAACTTTCCATAATTGTGAAAAATAAAAATACATATATGCAATTTGATTAATTTAGCTTGTATAATGTCACTTATAGATGGCTACAATTTCCAAGTGAACTACAATTGAGATTATTGTACAGAATTATTTCCGACCAGAAATTGATCAAACACACAAATCAGACTACAGATTGCACAGCAGTTAAACCATAAAACTAGTTATCTAAAACCAGTTCCTTCTTCTAATAAATAACATCATCAAAAGTTGTAAGCATCTCTAGGCTAGAAATCTCTGAACATTTTGTGAAAAAAACAGTAAACGCTGAATCAAGTGGGAGGAACTTTTGCGAGCAACGGAAATTTGACTGCACCAAGTCATAACAGATAGTGTCGCACGAATATGTGGGGATGATCCAAAAGTTATCAACAAATACCATTTCTGCTTAAAGGCTTGAGAGATCCTAACATGATTCAAAGTAGTAGCGACCCACTTAGACTTAAACCAAATGACGATTACTACCATTGCGAATGTGAGGAGCCACTAACCTTTAGGCTTAGTAGAAAAGGAATCAAGATCAGTGCTCAATCCAAATCCAGACCCACTTCCAAAGCCACTTCCACTGCTGGAAATGCTCATCTCACCAAAGCTACTCTCAAGTCTTCCAGAACCCATTCCCTGTAGACCCTTAAACCCTCCTTTGTCACCTCTCGACTTCTCAATCTGCACAATATTGAATCATTTGTCTTGAAGATGGTTAACAACACAGGATAGTCGAGGAAGGAAAAAGCAGGAGTCTTCTAAGGTCCCCAGAATGTACCTTGCTTTTGTCAATCTCACTAGCTTTACGCTTCATAACATCCTTAGTTTCATTGATCTTACTTTGCCTTACTAGCTTGTGCAGCTTTTCTTCGTGACTTTCCATCTCACAGTATTGCTTGACCTGCGCAACGGTGACATTTTCCTTGTGCCCAAGAGAGATAACTTCATCAAAGGCAAAAATCAGCTCGAAGGCTGTTCTGCCTATCCCCTCTTCATCAAGAGATAACGCATACTCAGGTACCTAAAGAGTCTTAAGGAATTGACCAGATTGAATACTTATATATTAAGTTGACAGTCCCAAAAAAAGTTGTAATATTCCTTGTCATCATGACAAGCTCAAATAATAAAATTTAAAAAAACAATTAACTCAATTTTTGGCATTCAGGAACCACAGATCCATAAAAATCAAAGAGTAAAGGTAAAAAGAAAAGAGACGATAAAGATAATCTTAGAAATCCACCAAGAAGGATACAAGCTTGGAGAGAAGCCTAAGCGTTTCCAGATCTTCAAGAATGTTGCTTTGCTTGTTGGTAACAAGAAGCAAGTACAGAGCTTCTATTGGCTGGTAAACGTAGCGAACATTCTCGGTTTCAACATATGTGTGCTGCTTCCCAGTACCAACTAATTTCGGGAAAGCAGCAAGAAGGCCCTCGATTCTAATTCGAGACATGTCAACAAACTGCCGAGAAACAAGCACTGCAAAAGAAATTAGAAATATCTATGATTAACTCAGGAGAATGAGGACACCAAAACATGGAGAAGAATGAAGCTGTTCCCAGGGACAAAGGAAAATGTATTTATTGCTTTCCTCTTCTAATTAGCTATATATATAGGATGAGATAAAAAAATAATCGAAAAAACAATCCAGTCAATCAATTTCTTCAAAGATAATAAAATTGAAACCGAATGACTCACCTTTCCCAGACTTGCTCACTATAGAAGCTGCAAGAACCACCTGTACAGACACAAACACAGTGCAAGAAAACGCTCAGAAATAATATCTAAGCAAACATTGTAATCAGCTCTGCACACGCCTATGGAGAGTGCCCTTCCCTAATAAGCAAACAATAGTAAGTCTTAGACTATATAAGATTGTACGAAACAGGACTCAAGTTCTCTCACGCCTCAAGCTGCATATTCCTAAATGTAGGCATTAAGCCTCACACGGTATCCTCATCCTAGTCCCACAAACAATCGGTAGGTTACAAGCTTCCAATCAATAAAACCTCAAAGACAGATCTAGCATTTAAGTCATCAAACACACTGCTTAAACAGTGAGGAATCTCTTCGTGATTAATTTACAAAAATGCTATCCGCGTGTTCTTTTAACGTGGACACGAACCATGGCCTCATTAAACAGCCAACTATCGGTTCTACTCCAACATGATACAGATTCCATCCATCGCGGTTTCATCAAAACAAATGTCCTAGAGTAGAGAGTCCGAAAGCATGTAATGTGCAAGTGAGCGATCCAAAGTTGCTTTCGGCATAATGCAATGGCATATAGCCTGATCTCGCCAGTAAACGGACTTCAGATGCTAAACGATGAGACTAGATCGACATCCCACGACCTAAATTGCGGAATTAGAAACTGAAATCTTACCATCTTGGCCTCCTGACAAGCAACCACTCGCTGCTGAAGACAGCTGAACCGGCCGTACCTACACACAACACAAGGAAAAAAACGAACTTGTCAATCGAGAACCACGAACAACACTCGATCCCCGATCCCAATGCCGCATCCCGTCCCAGATTCAACCAATCACGCACGAAACTAATCCCTAAACCACCGCCACCGAACACCGAACGCAAAAGACCAAACCCGCACGAACGGCCCGAAAAACCAGAACTCGGTCCCGTCACTGGATCAACCGCATCAGATGCAACGCAACAATAAATCAAGGTAACGAACGTCAGATCTGACGACGACTGACGGCCCGCTCAGCGGAGCTCCTAACGCAATTGCCAACCCTAATCGAGCATCCATTCGCATTGCTTTCGGATTCCCGGGGAATACGGCCGGGGGAGGGGAGATCGGAGCGCGCGACGGGAGGCCGGCGGCGGCGGCGGGGATCGGTGGGGATCCGGGGAGGCGGGATCGGAGATCGTACCTGCTCGGTCGCGGCGGAGCGCGGCAGCGGATCCGCGAGGGAGAAACGGAAGGATCTGCGAACTGGAGAGGATCAAGATCAGCTTTCGTTTCTTTCGGAAGGGCGAGGAACCGATTTATATTTTGTTTCGTGCTCTCGGAGTGAGTAGTTCTTCTTCGCCTTGGAGTTCACGGATCGCTTGATGGGCCCGCAACCATCATGGCCCATTTGTGTTATGGGCTTTCTTGGCCCGTCTCGTTTCCTTCGGGGCGATGCCGGGTGTGATGGAGTTTCAGCAAAGGAGTGATGGAAGAAGTTACAGTATCATTGATTTATCAAAAAGGGATCTTGTTGGCGATATTATATTGGAGATTCTTAAGATTTTCTATGGAATATTATATAGGCTAATGCTATTTTAAATTATGATATATCGAGATATGTACGATTCTTCTCTTTCGCATATATTTCTTATTTCTTAATTGATCTCATTAACGAGTACACTCGAGACATTTGTTGACAGCATCTAATAAAATAATATTTTTATTTTCAATACAATGATTGCACATAACACGAGAAAGATAGAGCGTTGAAAATGATAAATTCTTACTATTGGGCTGTCTAATAAGTGCACAGGATAATTGTAAAATTAGTGTAATGAGTAAAGCGGTGAACTAAAGATGGATATCTACACAAGTAGGAACAAGTAAGTCATGTTCGATGTTTTGAGTATTGATTTGACATACCATTTAGAGGACGGATTTTGTAAAGAAATCTTACATGCATTGGTTTCGCCAAAGGAAAAACGTAAGAATTGGCGATTTGATATTTAGAACTAATTCAATTTCTGATTTTGCAAACCTGTAACCAGCCCAAAATAGAATTGGTGAGAGAAAATTGGCTCAAGCACATTATTTTCTAATGACAAAAAATTAACTTATAAAAATTGGCAATTTGATATTTTCGGTGATATAGCAGAGGATTTTTCATATATTCATTTTTCATATATTCATGCAATCTATTCATATATCCTCAGTAAGGGCAAGTGTGAGAAGGAGATATTGCAAGCTCATCTTTGCAAGATTTGAAATTTGATAAAATCCTATTACAATCTTAAATTTCTAGCAAAATTTGATAAAAATTGATGGAAAATATTCATTTTTCTTTTGCACAATCCAATGTGGAAAGTTATTAAGTGCATACAAAGGAAATCAAATAAGACAAGACGAGATGTGGAAAATAAAAAAGAAATATTGCATGTAGGGGTACAGATTTCGACAATATATTCTGGAGGTTATAGGCGAGCAAAAGTTATCTTTTTGTATGTTGAAAAAAAAAGAAAAAGAAATAAAATATTCTAAAAAGCTAATCTATAAAAGCCGCTCGCAAACGGACGCGGGACTGGCCTTATGCTTCTCAAAGCATAGTGTAAATCTACTCAGGAGGTTGGACCAGCCTTAAGCTAATCTTAAAGTCTCTTTTAGATGGAAAAAAAAAAAATTTTGCATCTTCTAGAATTGGATCATGGTTTTCAACGTGAACACAACAACATAACCACTTTTTTTTTGGTAAAAAACAGCATAATCACTTAAAAAGCAAATGTTTTTATAGTAAAATTGTGCAATTTCTATATTGAAAAAATTGGTTTTTCACTTTAAAACATAAAATGGGCGTATTCATGAAATATTACTTATCCATAAGATACACATAATTGTGTGATTTTCGATGAAATTTCTATCTCTGGCACTTCTGCTAACTTATGATAATTCCTTCAAAACAAGACTAACTATCCAAGTATAAAATTTCGTGCAAGAACATTTATATATGTATGTCCCTGTGACAACAGAGCCAAGGGAGAAATAATAATCATTTAAATTTCTATAGAGGAGACTCTTAGAAAGAAGAAGGGACGACCTTACAAGAGAAAGATGGTTTCTACTATTGGGCAAAGACAAATGTCGTCCCTTCTTTGTGAGAGCCCCCTCCACTATAGATCACATGTTAGAGGTAGTACATAGTCGCATGTGAGTGGTAATACATAACGATTGGATTATAAATAGTGATTGGTCTGCTATGAGGATATTGAGTGAACAGTTATATGTATATATTTTTACTTTCCAACAATTCATTTGTTAGTTAACGATATAACACTTCCACTAACATTCAAATGCCAAAGATATGATTACATCATATTATAGTCACAAAAGTAAATGGATAATTCTTTTGATTTATCATTAGATAGCACGGACATCAAAAGACAATTTTCATATGCAATTTTTGTAAACTAAGTGATTG
The DNA here is from genome assembly GCA_014182885.2 of Eucalyptus caleyi. NCBI lineage: Eukaryota > Viridiplantae > Streptophyta > Magnoliopsida > Myrtales > Myrtaceae > Eucalyptus > Eucalyptus caleyi. Next base: position 59,036,709 of record CM024470.2, read on the forward strand.
ACATAGTTACTTTTTAGACATAATTTTTCTTAATCTATAATAAAATCAATGTACAACTCATGACAACATCCTTCATGGGCTTTACATGCATAGGCTCTTGTCTATGAACACCAAAACTCATGATAGCATTCAAAGTTGGAGAGGTGGCAGGGGCTGCCGCTCTCAGGCCATAAGTTGTCTGACAAAATTCCTCCTAGAGAAAGTAATCTGAATCTTCTGCACGAGAAAGGTCTAAGCTAAATTTATTAGCTTCCCAGTTCACAAATTCTACTTCCCCCATTTTCAGAATCTTAGCAATCATGCCGCTTACATCAAATCCCAGGCAATATGAGATTTAACGACAAAATGCAAAGCTAAGCCAATCTAGATCTCGACAGAAAAAACTAGTCCTACAGCACCTAACGCCGGAATCGCTGTCCGTGAGCTGCCGACTCAGCTGCGCCATGACTTTGGTCAAGTGGCTGAATGTATAGTCCGGGTGGCTCGACGCCAGCACGGTGACCAGGCGAACGGACTCCTTCTTGACGGAGGGCTTGGAGTCATTGCAGAAGTCGAAGAGGCAGTTGAGGAGCATCGGTATGGCGTCGTGGGAGACGGACTGTATGGTGGCCTTGAGATCAGAGAGGACAATCTGGTTGGTGTCGCAGTCCGCGAGCTCGGACAGCGAGGTGAGGATCTGCTGCTTGAGCTCCACCATCGCGAGGTGCGGCGACACCAACGAGGATGCACCGGCACCAGTAGAGGCCATACCGGCTGTGGCGGCAGAAAAGGATCAGGATGCCGGTGGTGCTGGGGAGGGCTGGGCGTGAGGCCGCGAGGCGCGGGAGGGCTTGAGCAAGCTCATCTCGCGACAGCGGCGGCGGTTAATGTTGAGCAAAATATGAGTTTTGGTGTTCATAGACACAACTCACGAAAATATTCATGTCAATGATGCGAAGAGATGCTAGACAATTAATAAATGGAATATGAATTTGCATACCAGGCTAATGTTCGAGCGACCGTGTAAATCAAGTTAATGAGTTAAGAAAAGAAACGGTGAAAAGAAAAATAGAAGTATGAGGCGAAAAATCGGAATAAATAGTAATAATTGGAACTTGTAAATGACAGAAAATTATTGACAATTTGGATTCTTCTATTTTTCTCTGCTTTTGAACAGCATGCAGTAAGGCCCCTCATAAAGAGGTCAAAGATTTGGGTGCATAGTCCGGCAAAGGCAAGAATAATCTATAGCAGTAAAGAAACGCAGTAAGTAAAATCCAAACACACCGTAAACTTGACCATCTGTGCAGTTTGTTCCATAAAATCCATGCATATATATACCCACAAGCAGATAATTAAGCTAGACATATACTGTGGTCAACCAATTGCAGGAAACCAACCAATACATAAACACAAACTAATCATAAGTAAGTTGCTTGTTTTTCGGTCTCTGCGAGGAAAAACACAATCAAAAGCTAGCATCCAGCAACGTCTAGAATCCTTCCTCAAAGCTTGGCATCCCCAAACGCTGCTCTCTTCTTCCATCTTCCTACTCTGAAATGGCCACAAGAAAGCCAGCAAAAGGGTTACACCGGATCAACAAATCAGTGACACTTAGTTCACGTAATTAACATAAACATAGCCAAAACGTTTTGATGATTACCGCCATAGTTCGAGGGCTGGAGAAAGTCCTGCAGGTTAGGCTGGGTTGGTTGGAGGCGATACGGCTGAAACGGCGAAGGGAGGGTAGCAAGCTGAAGGACGCTGCTCGGCTGTTCTTCTCCGTAGAAAGGGAATTGCTCCAGCACATGCTGCGCTTCCTCTGGCTTCGGCACTCCTGCCTGTTGATGCTCCATTGCCATGTGTTGCTGCTTAATCTATCGCCAGCATCGGTGTCAACATTGACCATAGTCAGTCTTATTACATTGCAATGAGAAACATGTTTCGATGCGTTCTCATTTTTTCACAACAAGATTACTGTCCAAAAGGAAAAACAACTCACAGCAATATCTGGAAAACACTAATATACAGAGCTAAAATCGGTTTGAAATATTTTTTCTAACATTTTTGCAATTTTTTTTTTCCTTTTAACTAGCAATGGGAGGCAAACTGGCTAGGTTTCGGCTCAATGCATATTTTGATGTTGCTTTTACGACATGATAAGAGAGTTTGAAAGTTAATGAACTGAACCAAACATCTTTCCCTTCAGTTCTATTGCCTACCAGCGGTGCAAGTATTTTGCTAGTGCCATTTTCACTCACCAGATGATATATCTGATTGTTTTCATCCTGCAGCATTTTCTCCTGGAAATTGTAACCATGATCACAAATATATGAAACTTAAATTCCTTTTGATGTTAAACAAAAAAGAAATACATGTAAACTTAAATTTATTTGGGAAGAAAAAGGACAGCCATACCTTTCTCCGCAGATTGTCCATTTGCTGTTGCATCAGCTCAAACTGAATAATACCCAAAAATCAAGAACACAATTCAATTAGTATACATAGATCGACAATTTGAACAACATCGGAAGTGGATTAGCTTACCTTCCTTGCGCGGACCTTGTTGATGGAACACTCAAGTTGCTGCTCCATCTGATCAAAATCCTCGAGTCGCATGTCGTTCAAATCATTGGCAGTGTACCGCTGCACACTTAGTTGAAGGTTACATGTTTCCCTTCGTATCCTCCTTAGCTCATTCTGAAGCTGTTCCTGCAAAACAGTGTTTGGCGACATATGAATATGATTAGCCATTATATTTTCCATAAAATTCTTTAGGGAGAGTGAGACATTCCCATGCAAATATACCTGTTCATTATGCTCTATAGTTTGATTCCCCTTATGGCTGTGGTACTTCCTTATGATTTCTTGCATGCTGCAAATTCAAATAACCAAACAATATAAGAAAAATCCATTTTTTCACCATTATATATGGCTAATTCCTAAGTAAGTTAGTTGAATAAGATGAAGCATCCATCCCTGCTCTAAGTAAAATAAATTGTTTACATGAACTCAAAATGGAAATTATATCAAACCAACCATTATAAAAAAAAAAAAAATTAAAAGAAATAATATTCATTGCTCGAATTATCTGACGAATATCATCTAAAGAATCCATAATAAATTACTAGACAGCTAGGGGTGCTAAACTCAAGTTATAAATCTCAAAGCAGTGAGAACTCTATTACGACATAATAAAGACACTTTGATCCGTACCAGGTATTTGGCTTCTTCTTTTTTTTATGTGTAAGCACGTTTCTAATAATCAATTTAAGCAGAAAAAAAAATCCAAAGTGATCCCCCAGTTAAAACTAATCAATATCTAATTATACTCTGTCCATTTAAATGTGAGTAGCTCGAAGTGAATAATCACATATATACATAATTCAAGCTAAACTAGAGACATATAGTGAACATTAAGGATGAAATTTAAAAGAGAGGTGTCCGAAGAAGGAACCCTAGCTATGGCCTTCCCAGGAGAATTTCAACAACTGAGTTTATGCAAACACTAAAAGAACACAGACGAAGCGCAGAGAAGGAGAGAGAGTAATCACCACATAATTGATGCGGACCCTTTCCCCAAAAACTTCAATTCTCTCCGCAATAAAATTGATGAAAAAAAAGGAAAACAAGAAAAAGAAAGAATTACGAAAATGAAAAACGTTATGAGACATTACTAAAGGTTACGATGCAACTTGGGAAAAGAAAAGAAAAAGCAAAAAAAGAACCTGGGAAAAGAAAACAAAAGGCAGGTATATATAGATAGCTAGATACATCTATATTGCAAGGATCAATCACAGTAAAGGCCAAAGGGGTTTTTTTATCAAACAACAATGATCTGAAAAGTATCATTGTCAAATTGAATAAACGAGGATTTTTAAGCTAGACCATGAAATGAAGAAAAAAAAGGGTTCACCTCGAGGACTGACTGCAGTAATCAAAGATCTTTCCAGAGCTGGAGAAGATGATGAGCCCGATCTGCGCATCACAGAGGACGGCCAACTCGTGGGTCTTCTTCAACAGCCCCGCGCGGCGTTTCGCAAATGTTACTTGCCTCGTGGTCTTGTTCTCGATCCTGCGGATTTCTATCTTTCCTCGGCCCATCTTTGGTGGGATGATTTCACTCTCGTTTTCTTGCTTTGTCTTGCTGTTGTTTGAAGCTGAAAAAAGAGACAGAAGTTTACCCCTTTTAGCTCACCCAAGTTTCTGTGATTATATATTGTTGCAAGAAGAAAAGCCAAAGATTAGAAACACGTCAGAGCAAATTCAGCAAATAAAGCAGGAAGACATTGCATTGGTGCTTCAGCTCAGATTTAGGAGTGCATCTCCATTTTTTGATACGGCAAACAAGATTAAATGATGGAGTTGAAGAGACAAATTGAAGGCTGTCATCGGAAGTGGAAACTCATAGCTTCCAAAAAACCCTAGTTTTCTTATACTTGCATATACCTCTGCACAAAACAAGCAGAGAGAGAGAAAGAGAGAGAGAGAGAGAGAGAGAGAGAGAGAGGGAGGTATTACCTTCTTCTCTTTCCCTTGCTTGTGGGATTCGAAGATGAGCCTGAAAGCTTGTCTTATGAAGTTATTGAGCTGAGCAACTCTCTAAAATTAGACCAACTTTAGGTTACTATTTACCAAAGAGCCTTTATCTGGCTTAACCCCGAGTCATGCAAAGGGTCCATTCTCATGTGAGACTCTGATCGTGGATTTGAAATTTCTTTTTTGCCAATTAATTCCATATGCAATAGAGAAGTGAAAGAAATGATGATGAGAGTGTCATAACGTGCATGTGGTTGGTGGCAAAAAAAAGAAAAATAGATAGTTTCCATCTCATATAAATAAAACCAACTCCCTTTTTTTGTTATCCTGGCTTTTAATTTACAGACAACCTCTAGTAATTATACCTTTTCGACGAAGAACATCAGATTGATGGCCTTGCAATAATTGGAATTAGGAGACCAGTTTAGCTAATCATGACAAAAGATTAAACTTGAAAACTTGATCGATGCATTTCGGTAGCAAACATGCTTCAGCATATAAAAGGTTCAGCTAGGTACGTAGTTTCTTATTTGGACTTAAAACTTTAAAGAGAACATATTGCTGAAGGAAACATAAGACATCTCATTTTTTAATCAATCTTTTGCATTTATGTTCATTCATTTATATCAAATCCTTAAAGTACAATCCTCTCGACACCTCATGAATTGGCTTTACCCCAAGTTTATACTAATGTTGTACCCGCATGATTTAAGTTTTAAAGGAGAAACTTGCATGCAGATAGGTTATTGAAAGGACTTAGCTCAGAACTAGCATCGACCAATTGTACAAATTCAATGTTAAATCATAAAAGGGAGGAAAAATTTAGTAATTGTTAGTATCAAATTGTTGAAACAGATTGAACACAGAATGAAAAAAATCCAAATAATGGGGAAGTAACAGTGGTTATTTCATTTTCTTTTTTACCATGCATAATTATTGCATGGTGATGATGGCACCATGTGGTAATGTTTAATACTCGCCATGATTAAGTAATCTTTCGCTATCTCCTCGTGAAGGGGGTAGGAACAAAGGGTGGACGTCATGCTATGACTAATAACCACTCTCTCTCTCTCTCTCTCTCTCTCTCTCTCTCTCACGCTCTGTCCACGACCGAAGTGGGGCTTTATGAACTTTGCCAATTCTAGGCAAATTCAAAACGTGGAAAAGAGAGCAGGTTACCAAGAGTGGATATGACAGCTACCAAGGTTTCCATTTTTCGAAACGGCAAGTGCGTGAATCTGATGTGGTGGTGCCTGTCAAGCTTCAGAATCAATTCTTTGGCTCCCCACTGATTAAGCGTCACATTTCAAACAACCACATGAACATCCATCAAATGTGAATGCTTGTAATAATTGAAACAAGCAGTGTTATTAGGACAATGTGAGTGCGTGTTTGGATTGAAGTAAGTGGTAACTACATGCCGTCTCATAAGCACGTAGATTTGACCGAGGAGAAGCTACCCAATTTGTTTGTCCGCGTTGTATATGCTGGACAAACTTCCAAGCAAGTTCGAACAGAAAGACTCGAGAAGTTTCTCAGCACTTTCACTTTGTTCAGAAAAGGAAACTAAGGCTGGCGTTTGTTGTGATATCCTTCTGCGGTCGATATATGGATGTTAGAAGCAAATCGAGAGAATATTTGGTTGTGAGAAGAGGACTTTGTGGTAAAGACAAGGTTTTAGGGTCAGCAAGGATTCGGGGTAGACACTGGAATTCACGAAGGACAGCCTGATTGGTTCTGTTTGAGGCCGGTTCAGATGAGAATCGGGCCCGGCTCACACTAGAATCGGCTTGGTTCTTGACTTCGAAAGGTTGGAATTGATCAAGACCAGTTAGGTCCTCAGATTTCACGTTGGAGCCGGAGATTCTAAGCAAAATTAATAACAAGTTGCATGGCAGGCATTTCCATGTTAGCGTAGTAGGTTCCGTGGTAAAGTCGCCAATGCCAAGAGAGATCACAATTGCTGCACGATAGAATTGACTATAGAAACAATTCTCCAGACGAGCTTAAAAGCTCATTTTGATCCAAATCATCTTGACATCATTACTTTCAATGAAAAATTATCAATGTTCTCTAAAATAAGCGAGGCAATTCCTTTACAGTTTTAGTAAACACCCACTAGGAAGCGTTTCAACCGAAAAGCCCCGAGCACATGTAGAACAGAGGATACCTCACTTAAAAAGGTCATAACATGAGAGGAGATGCCTACACACATGTGATTCCTTATGGCCAACCAACACACGGGTTTGGAGCAGTGAAATACAAGGAAAACCTGCAATTAATCTCTCGAATGGGAAACAAAAACACTTAGGTTATTAATACTTTTGTTTCTTTACCTTAAATGGATCGCAACCACATATTGTTTGAAATTCATTTTTCACATTAAATTCTGCTTTCGAAATTATCAGAGCATTAGAGAGAGTCCGAAAACACGCAACTGTAATCAAAGAGGGCTTTCAAAATTTGATATTTCCCTGCAAGAGGCTAACAACAATTTAGTTATCTCTGAAAATGCTTGGTATACAGTCAATTTCCCGATGTATGATCCAATCCCACTTCCGGAATTCGATGTGTTATTGTTGTGACAATGAAAATACTATTTGCCACCTTCTGTAAGTGTGACTTAAGGATGTCAAATTTCATTCTATGTAGATGTGTTTTCTGTGAAGGTCTATATTAGTTCCTGCTGTCAAGTGATACAGCAAAAAGAGCATAAAAGTTCATCACACTGGCTGTTGGTGAGCAAACCCTAGCTAGAGCTAGTTGAATATACTATCTCATGGAGTTTGATCAAGTATTAACCCTAGGAAACAAATTACGAATCATTATAAGCAGCCCTTTGTCTTCCTAGAACTGAAAGCTGTGGTTGTATTGTGTCCATTTCATTCTAGATGGACTTCAACTTTCTGGAAATTTACCAAATAAGTCCTAAACCTCGTTTAACAATAGATTAAATGTAATAGATGTGTATGAGAGTGCACGAGCAAGGATAAAAAAATATTAAAGCTGTTGAACCAAATTATGTACCCACAAACTGGAGGTTTATAGGGGTACATGATCTTGCAGACATAAGGTGTTGCCCATTGGTTCTAAGGCAAAGAAACACTCTATTTCCCATTTCACACCAAGGATGTATATGTATATACAATGCAACCCAAAGGCATAAAAAGAAGTTAATCGCAGTCGATGAGATATTGAAGCTTTCCGATTACCGATTCAACAATATCATGAGACATGGGATGTCATTGAGCTGGAAAACAAACCCTAGTTAGGGAACACTCGTCAGGAACATCTATATTTGGAAGTACAAGGTTAATCAAAACTGGTCCCCCCCACACGGCTCCTTTCGCCATCATCACTCTCACCCAGCTAGTTTCTGCCCTTGGGCCAACCTATTGCAAAGTTTCAACCACTAGCTTTCTCAAGCCGGTGTGAACATGAAGCTGCATGAAGTTGACGAGAATGCCAACATCATGACTGAATGAGGAACGTCAAGGGAAAGCAGGAAACAAGAGAGAATTTGTGCTTTCTTCTGAAAACAGAAGGCAGTTTCACGTCGACTTCGACAGTCTTTGTAGGAGTGCGTTGCACCATTCAAAGATAGAGCTACTTTCATGGTAGAGAGAGAGAGAGAGAGAGAAGTGTTAATTTTTGGAGGTATGACATTGAATGTGTTTTGGCCCCACGACTATTATATTTAATTTTATGAAAAATAACATAAATAATTCCTAAACTTGTTATACATGTTTAGTGGAGATTATCATTCTTATGCCATAAATCGATAGTCTTCTTCTGCACTCATCTAGCCTAGATGCAGACTAACTATGAACATTCTCCAAATATATATATATAAGTTTTCTACCAAAGATCAAAACATCATCAATCCAAAAGTTTGCATCGAAATATGTTTGGAATTTGCGTATGAGATACAAGTAGAATCTTGAGAACAACCAAAAAAGAAAAAGATAAGAGTGGATTAAATTATTGGGTACCCATTTAATGAAACACTTAAAATATGATGAATAATGGCATTTTTCATGTTTTATAATATTTATGGTCCAAAAACTTGATATTACATTCGTGTCCATGGATCACATTTCGTCTTGTGAATCAACATAGATGGCTTGAGATTTCACACAAATGAAATCATGACCATTTAAGGTGACTCTCACCATTAATTAGTGATTCCCATTGTTG